>OY978223.1:18694459-19294459 GCA_963854785.1 Vaccinium vitis-idaea | reverse complement strand
TTCGCTCTTTTAATTTTCATTCTACGCTCTTGCTCTCAATATTTGCTCTGGTAAATTTTAAAATATTTTGGATAGACATTGTTATGATCGCGCTCCCGTTCTCGCTTCTGCTTACTCACATGCATTATATGACTTAATTAGTTATACGTATGACGTAATTTTCAATGTAGTTTTTGGGTTGCCAAATCAGTTGAAACTTTGTCAAACTGGGTTAATGTAAATTGTGACTTTAATTAAGGTATAGCTTAAGGTCAAGTTGAGCTTAAAGTAGAAGGTAATACTACATATTTAATTCAAACTAATAGATTTCCTTTCTACTCAGAATATCCGAACCAACTTACGACCAACAATTTTTAAAAGATCAACCCTTCGTACACCAGAGGACCCAATTAAATCGATTCATGTGTCCATGCTTTTTAAGCAACAAACCCCAAATTTGTAGTGTAAAACAAGCTAGAGAAAGGTAAATGAAACGATCGTACTCACATAGTGATAGGTAGTTAAGCATTTCAGTCAGACAGATGAGCTAGTATTCCAAAATTCAAATGTTAGGTCATTAGGTGTAACGACGCCCTTGCATGTCTTGTTGGTCATTTTGTTTAGTGATCTTAAAGTGAACTGTATGTCCCTAGCTGCAAAACAAAAAGAAACCGTAATGTCAATGGCCACCTTCATTCCTAGCGTATGGGAAATAATTAATGGAATTAGAAAATAAGAAAAACAAGAAGATTTTATGCCATGTTTCTTGTGCAAATTTCGGATTTGTGGATGGTGTAGTGCGCAAAACACACTATACCGGGTAATGCGTTATCCGACCGGTCATTTCGACAATGCACTGCTCGGATTTAATCCGGGCAATAAATTTAATCTGGCCGTCTATTGTTTTGATTAAATCTGAGCCATTTATTGTCGAAATGGACGGCCGGATGTAGTACACTGCACCGTGCAGTGCGTTTTGTGCAGTACTGCCTGGTCCGCAAATTTCAGCATGATATTTTAAGAGATGTTCAAATCTGAGCCAGATTATTCGTGGGAATGTTGTGCCGGAGATGTGAGGGAATGAGTAATGATCATTAGTGAGAAATGAGAAAGGAGTTCAATAGGGGCCAAGGAGAATGCAAGCAATACAGGAGAGACTAAGGCAATAACTCTCCTAAGATCACTCTGTTGGGGTGATGGGTGTTGGGCAAAATTAGTCTTGCAAGATCCAGACCCAAATTTTATACCTCTATAAAACTCCAAAAATACAGGTACAACTGTTGGCACGAATTTCTCCAGGGACAGGAGAAAATATGGAGCCAACACCAAATGGTGTTGTGAGAGTGTGAGGGCGTGCCAGGAGATACGAGATCTTCAAATGTAAAGATGATAAATGCGCCTGATTTGAAAACCTCCTTCAAGCGTTGTGATACTTTATAAAGAGGAACTAAAGTAATACGGTTCGAAATGCCTTGAACAAGGACTTCAACAACAAAAGAAAACCTAAAATTACATGGAAGAAAGGGGAGAAGAAGAAGAGGAAGAAGAAGAAAGGGGATGAGAGGTGACACACATGATTGAGGAAGAAGGAGATCGACTAACTGGATAGTTAGGAAACAAAACTACATGCTGCTATGAGCTTTTGGTGCATGAACCTTTGTAATGTTACACAATGACTTGTATTTATAGGCATCATTTGCCTATGAATGGTTCAGGAGATTTCGGACCCACTAAGCACATCTTCTGCCCACTTTCTTCAGAAGTCTTCACAAGCTGCCATGTGTCCCTTTGACTGATTCAACCCCTTTTAACTGCTCCTGAAATTAAATCCTAGGCCGCCAAGTGTCCCACCACTTCTATAATTACCCACATGTGGAAAAAGTGGGACAACTTGCCATAGCCTCAGCCGTATCTCCTTAAAAATAGGAATCAGTTTACAAGCCACTTCCCACAACAAGTGGTAACTAATTCCTTGGAGGGATTTATCCCACGTGGCAACAACCACCCACTTTACTTGATTTAAGCTTCATGTATTGAAATAATTACAAATGCACTCACATATCGCCACGTGTCAGGAGATATCTGTACTAGGAGACATCGTCGCCACGTGTCAGGAGATATCCGTACCAGGAGACATCGTCACATGTTAGAAATTATTCGTACATCTCCTAGGAGATATCCGTATATCTCCTAGGATATATCGTGCTGATATGGCAGAAGATATCGTTGATGTCTCCTTACTATTTGGACCAGATCTCCTTACTATTTGGACGGATCTCCTTGATAGGAACGGTCCAAATATGATACAAACATTGCCCCCCTCAAGCTCTCTTTTTGAGCAAAAAATGAGGGCTTGAATATGAAGGAGATACGATAATGTTGCCAAACTAGAAGAACCTCCCGTCAAGGGGCGTAATAGGAGGTACAGGACTTGATCCATGGTAGGTATTTGATCATCTTGTTGTAATGTTCTTTAACTCTTCCAATGAGGTTTTGTTGGAAAGAGTCACGGCCATAAGCCATCCATGCTTGTTCATTCCTCCTATCTTGATAGGCCAATCTCATCATTGCAAAATAGGAGAGGCCTCCACCACTTAATGATTTCTCCTTCAAGACATTAGTAATTGAATGAATGTCTTCTAGTTTAGGAGACTTCTGAAGGATGATAGGAATATCTCCTACTATTTCAATATCTCCTTGCATATAATAAGGCTGTCCCTCTTTATCCAAGAATGGACTCAAAGAAATTCGGCCGAAGAGGAAAAACTCCCACTATAGTGAGATATCTCCTTCTTGGCCTTGCCCCCCTTGAACTCCTTGCTCCCCATTGTTTGAAGTTTATACTGAAGAACTATGGGCTTAAGGAGGTCTTTGCATGATACCTTATGAGGTAGAGGTTCAGATTTCTTCTGGACATGCTGGTACTTCAGCCATAATTTCTCCTTAAGCAGTCGAAGAACTTTCTGATTTCCCTTGACTCTATCCCTCCTTAGCCAATTTCGTGGCTTGTCTAGTCCTTTGAAGCTCATTTTCTTGGGATTCGACGAAGCATTCTTTGGCTATAGGAGTTTTGAATGCTTGACTTTGAATTATTGGTAAGAAGTAGGAGGTGTTTTGATCAACAGGTTCTCCAATTCTCTCTACATTCCGACCATGGCAAGCCGAATTCGTGTAAAGACTGAAGAACTTTTTTTCCTTCCATATATGTTGGCTGGAGAAAATCTTCTCTTTTTTTCTTGACCACAATTCTTTAAGCCTATCATTCTTCTTGGGCACTCCTTGCCTTTCGATGCAACTTTGAGTCTTCTTATAAGGAAAACCTCTCCTGCTGTAAATAGCTTCCAGATCCAACCAAATCTCCTTATCTCCTTAGGAGTTGGTGTCAGAATCTTCAATATTGTAGACACCCCGATTTTGACCTGAGAAACTTATCAAGCATTCCCAATGATGATATAGACCAATTGTGCATACCTCAAGGCTAAGAATAAGGCTTGAACTCACCAAACCACCATAAACCATTCTAAACCCTCCTAGAACAACCCTAAACCAACCAAAATGACCAAAATACCCTTCAAACCATCCAAAATGCTCTTCAAAATAAACCCAAGCCTACAGCATCTTCTAGTATATTAAAAACCCTCTTTATTGATATATAATACGTCTCAATCCATTTTGAAATGAGGGAGATGTGCCAGTTTTACCAAAACGACTTGTTTTCCGACCTTCTGAGAGTAAAATGGTCACACACTTGGATGTACAAATTATCTTGGGTTCAAACCACTTGGGTTAGAAATTACACTCGACAAGCTTTCCAACGCTTCAAACCACGCACGAAACGGAGTTCGGTAGCACCCGAAGCAGCCCTTTGAAGTTTGGTCTGCTGTGCAGGCCTTTGAGCGCTCAAAGCCCTCTTTGAGCGCTCAAACCCTTCGCGCACCAGAAATTTTCAAAGCATTTTTCAGCTGGTTTTCCACCTAAACTATGGGCTCCCCCTAGTTTCTACAGCTTCGTTTTCACGCCAGAATCCCTCTAATAACATTCCCTCCCCAACTTGAATTGCAAATTCCAAATTCCCCCATTTCTCTCTATATAAACCACCCTCCACCCATTGTTTAAGACCCCCTTGGCTGATCTCTTACACTCTCACACCCTTCATCAGCCCTCTCCACTCTTTCTCATCACTTCAATCACGTTTTAGCCTTTCTCTCCTCCATAGCCACCACCCTCCATCATCTTCAACCTCCAAAACACCCAAAAATCTCATCTTTAAGACCAAATACACATGGGTCCTTAAGATATCAGCTACAACAGCCCCTCTCTCACTCCAATAAGCCATTTACAGCCCATATAATCCGTCCATTTCGTCCAAACCCAGCTCTTCCATCAAAACCCACCTCATCCAAGCCAAAATCACCATTTTAAGCTCAAATACTCCATCATCCACTCAATCAATCATCCAATCAGCCCTACACTCACTCTCTACTGTCCAAAACAACCCACATTACACTTATAAACACAGCCACTATCCACCCATTCATCAAACACCCAAGTTCAAGCCTTAATCAAAGCCAAAAGGTAGAAAATCATGTGAAAAATCACGTTTTGGTCATCCTGAGGGATACAAGTGAGTTCATGGAGGTTCCACATACCTTCTATGAACTCACAAGGTCTTAGATATCAAGAAAAACTGATTTCAAAAATCTCAGCTCGAAATGGTTCGAGCGCTCAAACTGTGAGCTCGAGCGCTCATACTACAGTTTGACCTCTCAAACTGTTTCGGCCATTTTGTTGTTTTTGTGGTTTCTGATCATATCTTATGTTGGTAACATCATTATTATGGCTTTTTGGTGGTTCAACAACTCTCAAATCAGCTTATTTCACTCTTGTTCATTGATCAATGAAGCCAAAAGCCATAAAAGTGATGTTTCATCATCATCAAGCCATGGATGGTCCTATTTCATGAAGCAAACAGTGTATCTCACTTCTTTTAACCATGATCAGAAAGTTTTAAGTTAATACCAACATCAAAGAATGGTCAGAAATCACAGAAACTCACAGCCCTTGAATGGGGCTTGAGCGCTCAATGCAAGGACTATGAGCGCTCAAGCCTTGCTCAGTCGTGGCATTTCAATCGTGTTTATTCCAGCCTTGCATTCTGTTTTCAATTCATGAAGTGTGTGTGCGTTGATGTTTGGCTAAGCCAACCTAATCCCAAAGTGTGTGTGGGTGTGTGTCGATGTTTGGCTAAGCCAACCTAATCTCGAAGTGTGTGTGTGTTTTGATGTTTGGCTAAGCCAACCTAATCTCAATGTGTGTGTGTGTGTTGATGTTTGGCTAAGCCAACCTGATCTCATCTCCCTCTCTCCCTAATCATGCTCATGAAAAGTCTAATGCTTACTTTCTACTCATATGGACACCTCAAGTTTATTTTATTCATGTTGTTGGAGTTCCTGTACATATGCATCATCATATGTCATGTTGAACTAATTTGTGGTTCAGATGAGGGTAGTATGTTGCAGAAACATTCAAATCCAGAAGATGGCTTGAGCGCTCAATTCATCCCTTTGAGCGCTCAAACTGCCTTCTAAGCCATTCAAATCTTTTTCTCATTTTAGCTTGTTCTTGGCACTTTGAGTGTTCTGCAAAGTTTTAAACCTTTAAGTCTTCATTCCTTCTATACTATTTGCCTCATTTTGATCCATGAACAAGTTTTAAATCCGTGATTATGTGATTATGCCATTCTGTCCAGAAATCCAGATGCTATTTTTGAGTAAGCAATGGTGATTAAAACATGTTTTCATCAAACCAAAATCATTAAGAGCAACAGAAGTATGTTTGGGTTGAGGAAGGTTTGAGCGCTCAAACCCTCTCTATGAGCGCTCAAACCCCTAACAGGGGGATTAGATTGGTCTAGTCCTGTGGTGGTTTGTGATGCCATTTTTGGTTACTTTGTTATCATTCTGTGTAGGTTAACATTATCACTTACTGTTTGATGTTCTCGGTTGTTTATACTTGCATATCACCATCTTTCATGTAGATTCACGAAGCACAAACACACACCGTAATCCATTATTATGTTTATTACTATCATTACGGGGCCCCCATTCCCCATCTCCCGTTCTTGCTCAAAGTTGAATCATAAGCATTTCCCTAATCCCACAAAAGTCAAGTAGAGACCGGTCTTCGAACCGGGCGAGGGGGGTGCCGTAAAACCCTTCCCCTCTCGTAACTGAGCTCCCGAACCTAAGATAGTATGGTGATGACGGACCAGTAATCCTTATCCATTGAATGAGGCACGAGTCAATCGAGTTCGGTTCCTCGGGGACAATTCGCTAAAACCCGGGTGGCGACTCCGAATCGATATCGAGATATCCCTCCGGAGGTGCGTCCACAAATATCTTTTCGTCTGAAGTAGATATCTTATAGCCAAGTAGACAAGACATCTTGTCGGCCATAAAATAAAGAAAAAGAAATCTCCTCCGCTTTAGCAACACTAAATGTATAAGCTTTGAACAGCCTAGGAGAAACCAAGGATCTTGGAGCCTTAGTAGGCTGCACCTTCATAAATTCCTTGCATACGTAGAGCTCTGTTGAATATCTCCCGAAAGCAAAGCATTTTATCTCCTAGGGAACTCATACCTCCTGTCAATGACATCCGGATAAGGGCTCCTAGAGGCTGACATTCCATACCTCTTAAGAATAGATCTAAACTAGTCTTGAACCAATTCCATGACAAGTTCTTTGAATGTAAGGACAGGAGATTGTTGCTTCTAAGAGAATGGCCCTTGGGCCACCAGTTAATATCTTCTACGTCCATCTAGGAAATCTGTCATCTCCTTATGTTACAAGAGGTTTTTCTACTCTTGCATTCTTCTAGAAGCTGTAAATATGTTGGATAAACGAATTACCCCTGTCCCCTTGCTAAACAGAAAGTGAAGCAAATAAAGAGCTCTGTTATCTCCTGAAACCTTAGTCATGGCCGATACAAGATCTCCTGCCATTTTTGTTAGCTCTGACCTTATTCGGCCTAAGGTGAAAAGGAATTTCAATTTGCACATTCCCATGCCTCTCAAAGTTGTGTTATTGGCAGGAGAAAACTTGAAAAACTCCCCTGGAAGGCTTAGAATGGTGTTGCAAACCATCCCTTCTTATTTTCCTCTAGCAGTGAGCCAGCATCTCCTAGAAATAGCCTTGGCTTAAAGCTCAATGATTTTGGCATTTGAAGAAACTCATTGAGCTATACTTTGTCCTCTAGAGAATCAAGTGATACAAAACTTTGATACCTCCTGATCCCCTTGTTGAGAAGAAGACTTGGTGGTTGCTAAAAATTGTGGCCCGTAGGCTGTTTGAGTGACAACATTGGAACAAAAAATCTCCTTTATGCCCCCCTATTTCTCCTTAAGGAGAATTGAACAAAAATTTGGTATTTCTCCAGATTCTCAAGCAAAGCAATCCTCTTCCAAAGGATCTTGAACATCTGCTGTCAGATCTTCTAGCTTTGTTCGTGGGGCCTTCAAGTCTTCTGGCTGGATGACATCCGCAGGAGATATGTTGTCCCCCTTAAAAACTAATTCGGCCATAAAGGCCGAATTATCTTCTGCATCAAACTAAAGAAAGCCATTATCTCCTTAATGACCTTTGTCAAGCTATTTGTTGACTCCTTTATCTCATGAAGGAGATTGTTAAAAAGTGAGATCCGAATTCCTCCATGCTCCATGAGGTTGACCGTTGCGAGGAGGAGAAGGTCTTTGATTAGAACCAGCACCATCCTTCACCTTTTCGTCATATTCCAAAGCAAAAACTCCTACTGGCTTAGGCTGTTGCCCCCTAGGAGATATTCTTCAGTCAAGATGCATCCAAAATCTCCTATGGTTTGAAGTTAAGAGACTCAACAATAGAACCCACACTTCATAGAGGTCCAGGAGATGTTGTCTAAGCATGGCCAGCATCTCCTTGATGGCCTTCGTCAAATTCTCCTAATATTCTTTGACCTCCTAAAGAAGGTATTGTTGGAAAACGAATTGGATCTCTTCATGTTCCTGGAAAATGCCTGTTATAAAGGATAGGAGACCTTTGGTGAGGACCATTCTCTCCTTTGTCTCGCTCGGTCTAGTCTGGAGTAAAATTCTTGCTGACTCTAGTTGCTGCCCCCTAAGAAATAATCTATGAAATTCTCCTGAGGGCTAAATTAGAATCGATAGTATTTTTTACGGATCGGCGGTTGAAAATCTCATGAAGGGCCAGGAGATATCATATTCTCTCCGATCAGGGCCATCGTCTCCTTGATGGCCTTCGTCAAACTTTGTTGAGGCTATTTGATCTCCTGAAATAGGTCGATAATGAAATTAGGCGGTCCTAAAGACAAATTGGCGTCGGCTTTGAGAATGATATCCTACATTCCAATAGCCACATCCTGGAGATCTTCTTGAGAGGTTGGAGCAATTTGATCTCTCCAACGCTTCTTCCTCTAGGCGAAGTCTTCTTCAAGCGAAGCCTCAACCGTCGCCGTATTCTTTGTTCCTCTTCGAGCACTCTCATTGCTAACTTCACCTTCCTCATCCATAATCTCAATGTGTGGTTTAGTAATCACCACATGATTGCCCATTTCTTTCTCTTCATCATCCCCTGATGACTCTTGAAAGCCACTAAAATCATTGTCATCACTGTCATTAGTGTCATTACCACTCTCCTACTCTACTTTAGACACATGATCACCATCCTTACAACTACCCTCAACTGGACCAGCTGGTATTAGGCCTTCATCTAGGGTTTCATAATTATCAACTATAAGTCCATCATCCTTAGTCAAAAAAGATTCCTCCTGAGTACTAGGTTTTTTGGGCATAAGTAGAGGGTCATGGACATACTGATCAATGACATCACCATGCATTTTAAACATGTCAACAATTGCTTTGTCGCCTGTTAAACATAACAACCCTTCAGCCATAGTTTGACTTGGAGCCTTGTGGTAAACCTCACATGTTTCTGGACACCCTAATTCCTCACTTAAAGCCTTCATTTCAAAGGCAGACAATAAGTCTGAGTCAACCGGTATGGGGGACACATTCCCACTAACATAAGCTCTGTTGGGTCCCTCTGATATATACCCCCCTATGGTAAAACACTAGTTTAACTTCTGGAAATGCTGCGATTATTGAAATTGATACGAATAAAAAAATGCCAATTAATGCTTCTATAAAGTTGTACCAGTCCCTGTATTGGGGGACCATAATGGCAGACCAAAAGGAGTTCAATAATGCATGTGGGGGACCGGTCTCAGAATTTTGAAAAAAAAAAATAAAAAGCCCCAATTTTTTAAGTACAAACCGATGAAATCACTGATTGAAGGGACAAAAGACAGAATAAACGATAAAAACCAAATATATTATGATGTGTCAACGAAAAAATGCATACAAGGCATGATAATCAATCTAGGGTTGGAAGGAATTACCTTGGTTTCTTCAATCCACGTTCTAGGGTTTTATTAGCAGCCACAACTAGGTGAAATGCGAGAGGAAGAGAGACAAAGACACGATATCTGAGGATCTAGGGTTATTCGATCTATTGTTCTTCAGAACGAAAGAGGAAGATAGAGGGAGATGACATCATCGATCATCTCCTCCATCGATGTCTGAGGAAGAGAGAGGGATGTGGTGTGGTTTCGCAGAAGTGAAGTGGAATCGAGGAGGAGGAGTGTTATAAATAAGGGTCAAGTAGTCATTTCCCTTTACTCCGTTAACGGTGTAATGGGTTTGTTTCAATTTCGAATAGATGAGGGGGTGTTATTGGACGTTTTTAAAGGTTAGGGGGTATTTAAGGAAAAATGGAATATATGAAGGGGTTTCCATGGAATTTAACCTAAACTTAATCCCCCAATTCTCACAAATCCCATCAAAATCTCTATCTGCCACTTTCTCTCTCTTCATATACATCTATTCATGAGTGTGTATTGACTTATGTGTCTATTGTTTTAGCTAGGCCAAAGACAGAATCAAAGTATAATCTGATCACCGGCTAGCTGTTCCCGTCGAAGAACAAGATCTCTGCTTTAGTAATGTGACCTGAAGTAATTACAACCATAACTTCTACGATTTGTGTAATTTCATCTCGAGGTCCTATAATAAGTACAAGTTTTCATAGAGTTCCATTGAATCTTCTGGACTTTCAATATATTCTGAAATTCAATTAGGTGAGGTGAGAATGTATATGTGGTTAGGTAGAACCCTGACTTCCAATTTTTGAGAATGGCTTTCAATTGAATACCATCAAATCGGGTTAAATTAACAAAACAAAACATAAACGGGTGGGTTGGGTTTTGGTGGATTGATATGGGTTAAGGGTTGAATATAAGTGGGCTGAATATTAGGTAATATGTGGGTGCAAGAGGCCCTGCAAGCACCAAGGGACAATCCGGAAACCTCCACGATGCTTCGCCTAAACGTTCCATCGGAGGGACCGGTCGGTAGAACCTAAAGGATCTGCCATACACGGAGGAGATATTAACGGCTTGGCAAACGATCTCAGTGAAGAGCCAACACCCCACGCGTGACCATGCTATATTCCTCCATTATTTTCCCTCGGGAGCACTGGGGCCTGGCGAACACAGCCGAGGACCATCCAGTAATGTCTAGACTGAGGGGGGTGTCTATGCCGAAAGGTACCTATGGCTGACTAAGCACAGGCAAGGTGTGTGTAATCAAAAGACCATGTGTCAATAACCGCTTCCAATCATGACAACTGATGTCAGCCGAACAATCTATTACGCGTGTCCTCATTCAAGTGGAGGCATGTGCTCGTAGCAAACTCGCTTGCTTACGTCGTAGTGACGTTGGTCGAACCCTTAACTCACGTGCTAGGCACAAACATACTTGGAGAGCAAGTCTCTCACTCCCTATATAAGGTAATGTTCACCAAATCAAGGTACACACTATCTAACCCTAGATCTGAGTTCTTGCTGCTTCTTCTTCCTCACACACATACTTGACCGTCAAGGTGTCGTTCTGGACTAACAGTCCAGTACAATACTAACACGGGTGTTAAGTGCACAGGCAAGGAGCTCAGGTGAAGGGAAGATCATCCATCCACTCAAACGATCGAAGGGCGACTGATCAAAGAAGTTGTAGCCCCATAATAGTCGGCGGGTTAAATATAGGTAGGTCCAATATGGGTCTACTTAAACCCAACCCAATCCAACGCGCCCATTTGCCACCTCTAAACAGGCAGAGCAATTAATACTTCTGACTAAAACCTGTGGTCTGGTATTTATCCCCTGCTACGCAAACACATCACCCACATGGGTGAATTTCAACAAAATCCACAAAACCATAACAAAACCAACATTTTTAGCCGATTTTTTTGGGTTATTCGATTTTGTCGGTTTTGATATCTGAGCTCCCCCAAATGTGTTTGAAATCATCTGGTGTTATATGTCCAAATTTATGCACAGACGTCTATAGCTATAGTAGCAGCTTTGTGTGGCATGAGGAGAGCGGAACGGAGTTGGTGGATGTTCCAAGGAGGATGGATTCGGATCTAATAAAACGAATTAGGGTCCAGTCCAGAGACTCCAACCCTTATTCTTCATTTCAGTCCAGTTTTAGACCGTGGTTGATGTCTTAATATATACCACAGACCTAGTTAATAATTTTGTCCACGCCAAAAAAATAAAAATAAATAAAAACGATATTCACTTCAGCAAGTCCTTTATTAATGTAAAAAAAAAAATACTAAACAATGAATATTAGTTTCACTTTATAAAAAAAAAAAAAAAAGAATATTAGTTTCACTTAATTTTTTTTAAACATCAGTTTCACTCTCCAAAGGGACAGCATGCATGTTGTCCCAATTCAAGTCGTCTGTGCTCGGTGATCAATGGCCCAGATCAGCTCGGCAATCAACGGTGCAGATCTGTTTGAGTCCAAACACATCTGGGACGTTGGTCACCGAGCACGGACAGCTCGGATGTGACAACATGCATGCTGTCCCCATCCCTTTGGGGACAGCACCATCCCCCAATTCTATTTTGTCTTTATAGTTAAGCCAAATACCTTTTCTTTTTCCTCTTTTTTTTTTTCCTGGGTAATTCAACAGATGTGACTTGTTAATAGGTATCAACGTCTTATGAAGAGGTTTTTTTTTTGTGTGTGTGAACAGTAGTACGTTGCAGGTCCCGAATTGTCCCAAAACTGCACCCAAGTTGGAGATATCTAATTATATGAAGTCAAAGCCGTTTTCCATCTAGTTGCCTGAGATGTTTTCCATGTACATAGTGCTCTTTATTTGAATGCTAGACGGTTCATATCGGTTAGTTTTTATAGAAAGCATCGTCAATAGTGAAACTATCGTAACATCTGTATGTACATCGACAATTTGTATGCGCTTCTCTAATATCTGACCATCTGATCACTACTAGAGAAAAGGGTTTTTGTGTCAAGCCACCCCCGACGCAAAAGGTAACAAGGCCGACGCTAATAGTCTTTTGCGACGGCCATGCGACGGCAAAGTGGGGGACGTCTTTGGTTGGGTCTCAAAAAGTTTTTTGCGTCGGCAAGAGCCGTCGCAAATTAATTGCGACGGCCTAGATTTATTTTTTGCGTCAGCAGTGATCTTGACTCAAAAGGATTAAAAAAATATATAATTATTAGCATCGGGTTGCTTTGCCGTTGCAAATACTATACCTTTTGCGTCGGCAATTAGCCGACACCATAGCCCTACTATATAACTCATGTTTTTGCGTCCAAGTTGCTGCCGTCGCAAAAAAGAAAACGAGATCGATTGTACCTGATCTAAATTTTTTTTCACCCAAATTACACTACTAAGCTGCATATCTAATGTTTTTCTGGGCATAGAAAAAAACCACCAACTACCAAGCATCCAAAGCAATGAAATCATGTCCTCATTCATTCTCATACAGGAACTCTTTCATCAAGAAACTAATTACATCCATTAATTTATCCATTCAATCAGTTCTAGAAGGAGAGATCCGGATAACATTGTTCAAATAAAATGGTTAGGAAGTAAAATCTAAAGTTGGATGTTTGTTCATCAAAGATGCATGTTTCTCATATGTGAGCCATCTGAATGGTAACTGTGGCACATGCCATCACTTGAACCAGTGTCAAACAGCAGTAGCTAGCATCAACGTATCTCCAAGCAGCAAGCAACCAAGAAAGATCACCAAGTAGCGCCTATAAGTAGCACAAGAGATTATGGTAAGCAGCATGACAGATCCCCGCCAGCACATGTAACACATGTATTGGATAAAGGAATGCTATAACTATAGGCTGAGATAACAGTAGCAGAAGTTTTTCTTCATAGTAACATATTTCAAAACAAATCAGCTGAAATGTTCATCTAAGTTTGAACCCAGTTCCAGATTCACATTCTTCTTTTTTTTAGTCAGACAAGGTGAAGATTTGGTAGTTCAAAAACAAAACAAAAAAAAAGACAAGTGAAGAGTTTTGATCCAGAATTGAACATCAAGCTTACTTTTTGACACCAGAAAAGAGACTGGCATGGTAATGCATTTTTCTAAGTACCAATCAAGTCCTAAGTTTGCAATGCAATTTGCAATCCTACTACAAATTTGTATCCCAAAAGATGCACTACGAGTCATAATTTTGCAAAATTTTGTATTCCCTTGCTACGAAATGAATGGCACTAGCCAATAAGAGATTCAGATGAAAACTTTAAAATACCTTCGTATAAACCTCAAGAATTGCACTTTTCTCCTGAAACGACTGCATTGCTGCTCTTTCAGCATTCTTTGCATCAATTTGAACTACTTTTTTCTCCTCCAAGGCCCTCTGCAAGCAAAAATGATTATGTTGGAAGAAGGGGCAAAGAGGAAAGTATACAACATACTAAGAAGGATAAGAGCATTTTTTTTATGTCACAACAGAATATTTCTGACCAGGTTACAAAATATGACTCAGAATTTAATTTGTGAAAATAAAGAAGGTTAATAAAGACAAACAGGATATAGTGGGCATCCAGTGACTTAAAACACTATTTTAACCCATTATGTCCTGCTTGTTTGTGGTTAACCTTCTTTATTACAGAACATCAAACAAGCAGGATATAGTATCCCATTATGGGACCTCAACATTGGTCATAATGCGTTCTCTTAAGTCAAAATCAGAAACTTGGAAAATCAGGGGTGGGACAAGCATTGCAGTCCCTTTTTATATCGGCATTGCAGTGAAAAACTCAGGCACACAAAACTACTATTCGATAGGCAAATTGGCAAAGCATACAATAGCATATCTAATTGACTAATATATTCCCAGAAATGAACACTCACCCCCAGGTAACCTACCAACTACCCATATCAGTACAACCGTAAAAATGAATGTAGGAATCTACATAATAAATGAATACAATACTTCTAAAGAGAACAAATCACCAAAAAGAAAAAATCATGGGCATTTTCAAAACAACCATGTAAGCATCTACATTTTATTTTTTATCAAATGCATGTAAACATGTACATCAGTCTCAGCTTGTACATCAGTCTCACCAAATCCCACTCCAAACAGTTGGTCAATCTACCTCTTGAATAGGATCCTAATCTTCAGCCAAATGCTAACACATATAGGTATAACAAGACAAAAAACTGTATTCCAGTTGCCGTTTAAGGCAACTCAGGTGCACCAAGACAAAAAACAAGAACAAATCATCATATTTCCTGCTATTAAACTGCATTGGGTTTGCTCTATAGACCATACTTGTGCTCAATTCTATAGCAGTTAAGTAAACCTAAGAAGATATGAGATACCTGTGTTGCTTGAGATGGTAGAGCACGAGATGTGTGAGTCACCTTAATAGTCCTAGTGTTGGAAAATAAGTGGTGTATCAAATGAGCTAGAATTGTAAGGAAAATAAGCTAGAACAAGTCATTATTAAAAGACAAGTAAAAATCAATGAGCATGATCTTCTCAGTGTCAAAAAGCACTGCCTTGGCCTCACAGCCTGAATCAAAGTAGCATTTTCTGCATTTTCTTCCCATTAGTTCAAAGAAACCTTAATGTAAATTTAAGCGGTGTATCAAATGAAATACACCTACTTTTTTCACTAACAACTGAAACTGATTAGATAACTTACGTTCAAGATTTGAAATCAATTCAGAAAAGCAATTCCATACAACTAGTCATTCCCTTTGAAAAACAGCATACAAAGGGCAGATAATAGGGAAAAAGAGTAAAATATCCCCAATGGAAAGAATACTGGATTAGGTTCAACTAGACTTGCCCAAACGCTTAATTTAAAGTAACAAGTCCCTAACATATCAGCGACTAAAGGGCTACAAAATACTAAGGCCATATTGATCAGACGATCACTAAAAGTGTTTTAAACTACTTTAATACACTCATGCAAGTATGCACAAGATCGTATAGAAGTGCGTTTCATCGTCTCTAAAAATCTTCCATCTTGAGCATTTGGAGACAAAAATCAAAATCAATGCTCGCACATATGCACGTGTTTACTTTTGTGGTATTGTCCCCGCACTACAACCTAAATCACATAACACTTTGTCTGGCGCGGAGAAAGGAAAACTGGGGCAAGGGTGTGGAGAAGGAAAGAAAGCTGATCATAAGGAAAAGGATGGTGTTCCCTTCTAAGTTATTTGATTGTCCATAACAGATAGTATTTTCATCTGCTAAACAATTGCAGAGATTTTCTCCTCCTTTACTCTCATTTTTGGGCTGATTTCAAACCAATAGCTGCATAATATAACATAAACACTAGCATAGCTCTTTGTTTTGTTTCTTTTGATAAAAAAAAAAAATATGTAGACTTAGACTTAGAAAGACAACACATACCGTTTTAGAGAAGAGTTCTCGTATGTAGGCCATTGATCTCAACATGGCACCTAAAGTATCCCTCGACAGTCAACACCTAAGATTTGATCTCCGATTCTCATGAAGTTGGCTCGGTATCTTGGAGCTGAAAGATATGATAGAGAATGACCAAATTGAAGAAACATTTAGCTACGGTGAAACATGTAAAACAATGTTAAAAAAAAAAGGTTTTGGCAACAAAAAGGTATCCGCACACAAACCAGATATATCACTCCTATGAGAAGATGCACTTGCAGCAGTTTATGGAAGGAAAATCTCAGCAGATGTTTATTTGCAAGTGATTTTGATGACTCAGAAACTCACCATCAACATGAACTTTTTACCCATGTTATCTATATGTGGCTGAATTGTGCCTAGATAGAATAGTTCCCGCTAGATTCCAAAGAGTAGAACCTCATAGATGTCTATATAAATCTCAAAATCTGCTCACATTCCAGCATCTCCAACCAAAACATCCTGCAATGCAGCAATAGAATTAGCAAGAGCATTACAAGACAACTACTAGAGTAGTATCCAGTACCAAATAGAAGACTTCATAAGCAGAAATAGAGTCCAGCTATCCAAAAGAAAGACAGATACAGCTAGCAAGAGCTGCCTAGAATTACTTTGACAGCAAAATGAATTTCTAATCAAGTCCAGAAATAGAGGAATTTTGCGATTCCAGAGAGCAAATCAGAAGTTCAAGCTCATTATTGTATCATCCACCCTAAGCAGCATATGATCAGTAGTAGCAGCAGAAAAGTATGGCTGAAAAAAAAAAAAAAAAGACGACTTGGACTAAGAGTATTGGCAAACAGACTAGTAGCAAGCAGAGCTATAACTAAGAGTATTGCATAGTGTGTACTTTACAGAGGAATAGTTCGTAGCAATAGTCTCATAAATTTAACAATTGCCTATACTGATGAAAATTTCTGGTGTATATATTATAGGAGCGTTATGCTACCACCTATTTCTCTGGCACCGAAGAAAATGCTCGATCTTCTAATGACCTTCACAAAATGGAAGCTTAAAATCTAGGAACACCAAGTTGGACTAAGAATGAAATTCTTGTTTGTAATCGATTTGGTTCCATGATGACGGTTGGGGAAGTTGATAAAAATGGTACAACTACATAACTCGGATCCTGCTCAGCTCGCTCCAAACAACATAACGCTGAAAAATTTGTTTCACGTGCAAAGCACATGACAACTTCAAGTATTCAACAAATCACATAACCACAATTGATGAATTCCAACTACGCCCCCTAACGATATATATATATATAGGAATAGATAAATACACTTCGTTATCTATCTAAAAAAGATTAAAAATATATATATATATATATATATATATTCACAAATAGAAGGCAAAGAAATCAATGAATCAACATGACAATCCTCTTTAACTAAAAATAAACCAAAAGAGCATATACTCATAATGGAGATCAACGTGCAGCTTTAAAATACTAAAGTTCCCCTCTTGTTTGAGGCTATAGACTTCACCAAAGGTTTTGTCTCTATGTGGAGCACAAACTCTAACCCCAACTCTGTTTAAAAAAATATATGTTTTGCTTCTTTTATTACAGTTTAATTGATGATTTATTTCAATTAACGACTGGATCTGAGGTTCTCTTTGAGCATACCGATAGTGGAGTCAACTGGTAGTAGCAACGGCGTGGTGTTCAACGGTGTTCCTTGCGGTGCTTGCAATTTTCGATTAACACGTTCTAGCTTCCCATATCTCAGCAGCAGAAAAGTTAGGGCAAAAGGAAAAAGCATTATAGGAAGACAGAGAGATTTGTTTGGGTGCAACAACTGGACAGAGAAGAAATTAATGATTGCAACTGAGAACCTCTTTGAGCATACCGATTGTGCAATCGACTGGTAGTAGCAACGGCGTGGTGTTCGACGGTGTCCCTTGCGATGCTTGTGGTCTTCGCTCAACAGGTTCTAGCGTCCTAACATCTCAGCAGCAAAAAAGTTGGGGCAAAAAGAAAAGGCATTAGAGGAAGATGAGGGAGATTTGGGTTTTGGGGGCAAAAGTGATTTAGGTTTTGGGGGCAATTCTGTTTTCAGGAGAAAACGAAATAGCTTAAGTTTTACCCCCAAAATTTTGGACGAAATTTAGAATTTTTGTTGTCTCCCCGCCAGTTTGGTAGAGTATTTACGTCCGGGAATATTTTGCCGTCACAAACATTAACTATTTGCCACTAGTTTTTTTGTGACGGGATATAGTTGACGCAAATTGATACTTTTTGAGACGGGATCTACTGCTGTCCCAATAAAATAGCTTTTTGTGACAGTAATTTTTGCCGAAGCAAATTGGTTGACACCAAAACCAGATTTTCTTGTAGTGGATCAATTATAGTTGGTGTATCTTCATTTGGTATGATATGTTATTTGTCTCGCTCATGTGCAATAGGTCTTCTTCAGTTGTATTAGATGCACACGGTAAATTGTAATCATTATTAATTACCAATTGGATTTATTGCTCTTAAAAAAAAATGGCCTTTTTGGGCTGTGGCAATTCCCCTGGCCGGCCTCCATTTTTCATTTCTAGATCTCTCTTTGCCGCCTTATTTTCTTCAAGGCTTGGTTTCGTTAGTGTTTAATTTCGTCTCATCACAGCAATATTACAACTCCTTTTTAGGGAAAAGGGTAAATTTTTTGTTGGTATCCACAATGCAGGAGTTCATGCATGATCACAAGGCCAATACATATATAAGTCACAAAAGTATTGAGCTAAGTTTTTTGATCAACAAAGTATTTGCTAAATTCATTCAGAGAACAAACTGAGTATTTGTGTAGCGGTATAAATAGCGAGGTCAACAGGTAGTTTAATTCGTGTCATTATCATCATCCTTTGTTATACGTCACCTTCACAAACTGATTTTTTTGTTTGTAGAGCTCGAGAAGTCAGCTCTTGGATTGTCCAGGAACGAGAGGGAAGACTTTGTATTTCATACACATTTGCTCCATATATGCGAAAGGATGCCAATGGGGCATTACACTATAAAATATAAGTCGATTGGGAATCGGTAGTTTACTAATCGGATCAGATAATCTTGTCATGTATCTTTGAAATTGTATTTGCTGATATTTTATTTAAAAAATTGATTTTTTTTTTGGATTAGCGATGTCCGATTGACTTAATTATTTGTAAAACTGTTATACACATCTATATTTACAAAGTGAATAATTTGAATCACATCTTAAAACTCGGGACGGAATAGAAGGTACATCAAGCCCCTGAGTCCGTGTGTAAGAGATGTATTAGTCACATCTTAGAGACAGTACGCTAAACTCTTACGCCCCGTTTGGATGCCGGAGATGATTTTGGGTGGATTTGTAATGAGGTGGATTTGAAGGTGGATTTGTAATGAGGGTGGGCCCACCTCCGAAGAAGGGTGGATTTGCAAATGACGTGTTTGGATGCTATTTTGAGAAGGGGGATTTGATAGGATAAGAGGGCAAATGACTTAATTGCCCCCAGTTTAATTTTTTAATAAACAAAATGGATTAAATTCATTATAATTACAATAAATACATAATAATTCCAAAAAATTCAAAATAAATACATTGAAATATTAAAATAATATATAAATAACTTTAATAAATTTCTGGAAAAAATAAATATTTATCAAATTACGAAGTGAAAATTTGTTAAATTAGTAGAAAATAATTTGTTATTAATTTCAATGGTAATTTCCTCTAATTTTTCTGTGGATTTTTTTTTTTTTTTGAATGGAGAGTTGATGTTGGTTGAATGGTGCATTGTTGGTGGAGTGGCATATAGATATTAGTTGAATGGTTGATAAATTTTTTTTCTATAAATACACATCCTTGATCATTAATGATTAAGACTTTCATATCCATCATATGAACGAAAAAAATTATATTTGCTCCAATATACAACCCTCATGATAATGTTTTCCTTTCAATAAACAGTTTAGTTTCCTAATGTTGAGATATACAACTTTATTCCGAATAAAAAAAAAAGGCCAACAAAATACAAGCTAAGAAACCTAAGAAGAAAATTACAAGAAACCAAATTTTGCCGTCACTTGCTGATGCAGATGTTGAAGGACCGTTACTTGTGTGGGCCGATTGCATGTGGAGTCTGTATGTTGACCTGCCATTAAATAATCTAATGCAAAAGAACCAGTCATCACATTATGAAACAATTCGCATAAATGTAGTTGGCTCAGATTTCGAATAGCAGCGGCACACATTGTCCAAGTCCAACTACAAATTATGTTGCCGAACGGTTATTAAACCACTGGCCATCACAATTTGTTAGCAAAGCCAAGGGTTTTGCCTTTGTCTTTAAATATCCTCATAGCCGTTAATACTTCAAATCATACAAATAATGATAATCTGAACGTAGCAATGACAACACAAGCACTAGCATCAACAACAACTACCCGATGCAGTAACAATCAACAACTACCAGCCTAATGCAGTGTTTGCCCTAATTTCTGTTTTGCGGGTACTTCATTATGTAGTTTTATGGGTTTCATTGCCATTTGGGCTGCCCAAATGGCAACACACACACACACACACACATACATCACTTGGCTCAGAAATAAGTTACCAATGCTCACATTGCATGACTTGGCTGATCCTTATGTTGCCACTTCGACCGTCATAAGAACCCCCGCCAAGCCGACTGCCTCGTGTTGGAGTAATTCGTCATAGCCTATCATCATAAAACTGCATATGATTAACCTCATAAAACTGCATATGAACCTGCCCAGAAATAGTGCATAAAACTGCATATAAAGCACCCCACACAAATGCAGAAAACTGCCAGATTAGGCAACCAAGAAACACCCAAGATACTGCATATGAAACTGCCACATAAACTGCATATAAACCACAGCAAAAATAGTGCATAAAACTGCATATAAAGCACCCCACAAAGTGCAGAAAACTGCCACATTAGGTAGCCCAGAAACACCCACGCTACTGCATAAGAAACTGACACAGAAACTGCATATAAACCACAGAAGATACAGTGCATAAAACTGCATACAAAACACCCCCACAAAGTGCAGAAAACTACCACATTATGCAGTGAACAACTGCATGTCTTTGACCTCAGCAAAGTGCCAATAAACTTGCCCAGAAACAGTGCATATACTGTATATAAAGCAGCCCACAAACAATTACAAAAACTGCCACATTAGACAGCCAACAAAGAGCCCAGAACAGCTGTCCTTATAAACCTCACACGCACACTCTGACTACAAATGGCTCAAAAAACACATCACAGCCAACCCAGAAAACGACATAAAAAATAGTGGGTACATGGCATACAAACTGTCCAGAATAGTGCAGGAAAGAAAGCCCAGAAGTGCAGCAATACAAAGCCCAGAAAACACCACCAAAAACTGCAGCAATACAACCAAACTAAGTACAAGTGCACCAACTTGGAAGCCCAGAAAACACCACCAAAATAACAACCAAACTGCAGCAATACAAAGCCCAGATTACACCACCAAAATAACCACCAAACTGCAGCAATACAAAGCCCAGAAAAACACCAATTTCAGGTTCAAAACTGAGTAAAATCATCATGATTGGTGCACCAATTTGCAAGCCCAGAAAACTCCATTTCAGGTCCCAAATACACATTACAACTATCAATCAGTGACCTTTCAATCAGTGAGCAAACATACAATACAATGGTAATGGGCTCAGAAAAATATCATCATCGCCTAACTTAATTCAACAAACATTCTCATATCATTGGGCTCAGACATGTCATATAATCATTAGTGGTACTCTTGGCTGCATAAAGGTTGCCCCGCCAAGGTACCAACAGAACAGCCAAAAACCAAAATATTATGACTTCATCATTACCCTGTCGTACATGAAATCTGGGCTTAAGTTCTCAAAATTGGGCAACTACCAGGAACAGCAGCTACTGTTGCAGCAGCTACCATCATGCAGTCACTCACAAACACACACACACACCGCGCGCACACACACACACATGGCTCAGATTTCCATCATTGCCCTCAAAGAACCTGTCCAACTTGCCCTAATTTCATCATTGACAGTTAAACTGAAACATAATTACATTACATTAATAGGACAATTGTTTCCAAGTACATCATAGTTTGCCCTAATTTTGCCATTGACGTTGCACAAAGTCAAAAAGTGGCCCAAAATTATGTGCACATACATAGTTAGTGGCCTAAATCCAACACATAGTTTAACAAATATATTACAAATCCGGTGATGCCCTATGGGCACAAAATAAAGTTTGTGTTCCAAACGACAAGCCTACGTCGTTTTTTGTACGAGCTTCCCTGCCAACAACATCCCCACCCATACTTGCCTCATTTGTTCTGGTATGCTATAAAATTCAATAACCCTTTCATCCGTCGCCAAAATCAAGCTGTTGGCTGCAAACTGATCCTCCATTGGTATGTCAAGCTTTTGTAGCTCAGGAAAGACCCCATTTCTCTTATCTGTGAGTCATTGCTCAAACCCAACAACATGGGTGAGCTGGCCCATCACCTCTTTGTTCTCAGCCATGTAACTCCCAATTATGTCGTTAAGTGCCGCTTGTTTTGCATCGGCCCTTGACATCTTCTTCGCATTCTTCGCCGGGGGATTGATCCCCGTAGTCTTGCCACCCACTGTTGGCTGCATGGGAGTGTTCGCATGTCTTGTAGGAGTGCTTGGGCTACCAGCTTGCGTACCACCACCTAGGTCGGAGAAATTTTAAGTCACATGCACAAACTCACCATTTTCAAATCTTGGCGTATAGCACTCATTAGTGCCAATGCTTATGTCATCAACATCGACATACTGAGATTCAATCTCCGGCGGATCCTCGGCCAACTCACCGGTTGCCCTATCCTTCCCAAATAGTATTTGCCAACTCTCGTACATGGGGAAAGCCTTGTCGTCCATCCCTTTTTGCTTTGGGATGGAACTGCAAGTACAAATTGGAAGGCATACATTTACATTATAGTTTACAAGAACAATGTAAGTAAAATTTTAATGGGTTTTCAAAATTGACCTTCTCATATTCCTCCCACACATTCTCATCATCCACTTCGACGGTATGTGTGACATGGTTGAACAAAAACCCACTTATACGACACAAGTCTGCTAGCACGCCATATTTGTCCTTCCAATTTTTCACTTTGGACTCTATGTTGGGTTGAGCTCTTATATTAGTCTCTGGTATCATTGTGAACACCCCGCGGAGTGTTCACGAAAATGATTTGGTTTGGAAACTGATTTGATAGATTGACAGGAGTCGCCACTCGGGTTTGAGGACCGTACCCGAGAAACCAATTGAAAAATGACTCTTTTGCCCTTGGTATGGAAAATACTTTCACCGGTCTCGCAAAATGAGATTTCTCAGGTCCGGGAGCTAGGTTACGCCCGGGGAAGGAATTTAAAGCACCCCTCACGCCCGGTGTGACCACCGGTCTCTACTAAATGTTTAAGGGATTTTGCAAACATTGTTTGGATAGACTTGATTCACCAACTCATGCAAGAACACATAAATACATAAAGAAAATCAATGAAATGAAAGTGGATGCTTGTGTTTGTGACATGAATGACGGAGTGTGATGCATAGAACACTTAAACTACGATGAATCCTGCCTAAACTGTACTGAAAGGTACCAAGACTCATGCCACAAACATTGTATGAACCACAGCCGGAAAGCAATTTGGAAACCCAGGTTGCCCAAACCCAGGCGCCTGGAACCAATATGGGCGCCTGGAAAGATACAATGCAGGCGCCTAGAATGAATTCAGGTGCCTGGATATCCCCAATATGGGCGCCTGGAATGCTTCAAACCCAACTTTTATTTCTTTCGAATCTCAAAACTAATAACAAATGCAATTCTTCTGACTCATTCATGCATGAAACTATGATATTACAGATGAATACGAAAAATATGAGTCACAGAGTTGGCTTAGTAACATGATGTGCACTTGTGAAATGTTGATTCTAAAATGTTAATGACTAAAATGCAACATGTCAAACTAATCTCACATATGCATAATGATAAATTTCCTATACATTAATATTTAGGAAATAAATAGAAGAGACGCATTTAGATCATGGAATATCTTGAGGACCCCATGATGGACATAAGTGATCCAACACATTTTCCCCTTTTAAACATGAGACTACTGATTCAGCTTATGATCAACAATGATATTAGGTAATTCCTAATTAAAAATGTAAGAACTCTTTCTTTTTCTTTTAAACTTTAACTTGCCTTCAAAGTATCATAAATCATTAGTAGAAAATCATATGAATCATGCAGTGTCAATAATAGAAACAGATGACTAATGATACTTCGAAGAATTAAATGAGTGGGTTAAGAAAAAAGAAAATAAGACAACACAAATGAAGTCCAGGCGCCTGGATTAGGTACAGGCGCCTGCAAGGATCAGATCTAGGCGCCCGTATCCCATGCAAATGCCAATTTTTGATCTTCGATGAAATGAAATTTGTATCCCATTCGAGCTCTCAACCAGTATATGTGCTTGACCGAAATCCTAGACCTAAATTAATGGGTTGCCCCAAGCGTAGGGCTGAGACCGGTGTAGCATAATACCCGGTAAGACCGGAATCGAATCCACAGAGACGGTGGAGGATGCTTAACTAAAAACTCGGGTTGTGAGATCTAAAACGGCTCTTAGGTAGCCACCCTTTGTGATTTGATGGGAAAATTAACTAAACTAAGATAAAACTGATTTGATTAAACTATTAAAAGCAAGTACGGTCGTAGGGTTCATAACAACAGTGACCAGATCTAGATAGTTCCGCTCAGTTCGATGTTCTGAAAACGTTTGATTTTAGAGAGAAAAAGATACCCCGAAAGATGCGAACCCTCGTGGTCGCCGTTTACCCATGTACAGCGTAGAACCAGTTTTGGTCCCCCGTTCCCCGCGTTACATGGGCTCCGACAATGCCCGGATTCGTCCAACGAAGGTACTTTAATAACCTAAAATTGCTTTTACCTTTGTTAATTCTGGAAACAGGAGCGAGAACAGACCCAGCCCTGGCCACGGTGTGTTAATCACCCCGCGACCATACCTATAGAACTACTCACTCATATTAGCTAGAACGAATAACAAAATTCTGAAATTAAACATGCTATTAAACTTGAATATCAATTAAAACAAAGATTCGAATCTCAGATCACGGACAAACTCCCGCGAACTGAGATTAAAGTAAATAAACAGAAACGTTACCGAAGCAATGCGAGAATCAGCGAATAAAACTCTAAAACTTCAATCGAACAAGCTCCGGAAAGTAACAACTCCAAAAGAAAAACGACTGCGAAAAACTAAGAAAAACCTAGCCAAGTTCGAACCCTAATTCGGAACAAAAATGAGGTATTTATCCTCCCCCGAAGTCAACACACGTGGCAAGTCAAAACGGGCAATTTAAGACCCTCGGTATCGATATAGGAGAAGTCCTGTATCGATACCCAGACGTTCTGTTCCCAAATTGGCACACGGGTATCGATACAGGAGAAGTCCTGTATCGATACCGGAACCCCTAAAATGACTTCCAAGCTTGTTTGGGCGTCCTCAGTTGGGTCCCACCTGTCCCCAACACGCCTGACCGCCATGTGTCCACTTTACGCGCTCTTTCCGACCTGTTCCCTACAAAACAACCAAAAAACAAGAAAAACCAAAGACAACACCGCATCAAGTGGAAAATGGAATAAATCGCGCCTCTAACGCGCTAATTCGCCCTACTTAGGTGCTTATATCTGTGATATTGCGCGCATATCACACCCCCCAACTTGAAGGTTGCTAGTCCCGAGCAACAAAAAGAATAAAAATAAAATAAAAGGATAGAGCTTTTAAACCCCCGGGCGGCCCCGGTAGGACGAGTGAAGTCTCGTGAGGGTTTTCAGCAGTGATAACCCACAAAACACAAAGGACTCGGACATTTGAATGCAACTCAACCCAATCAATAGCTTCTCGAAACACTACAGTGGCTGTCAGGCAAGTCAAAGGCAAGACATTTCATCCATGGACAAAGTTAAACAAGTGAACTTCGCAGCAATCTTAGCACAAAAATTAATCCTCTCACCTACGATCGGATAGAGAATTTTCAAATGGCATGCATGTATGGAAAAAAAAAAAAACATTTAGAAATTCACCAACCTCAAGAATAGTTCACACACCGTTGATAGCCCAATATTTCTTTAAGCACACTCCTTCCCTTTTCTTTTCTTTTCTTTTTTCCCTTTTGTGTGGTCGTGTAATGCCGGATCTCTCGGGCTTTCTAGTTGACTCTTTAGCGAGCTTTGGGTCGGCTATCCCCAAGCAAAACGGCCTTAGAACACCAGGTTTTAAGAGACCCCTACGGACTTAATTGCTCAAGTAAAAAAGGCTTTATTGAGATCCAACTAACCAAATTTACCGATACTTTCACAAGGTCTATCCATCTTTTGACGCAAACAACACGGTGGGAGCATACCCCGATTGTCCGGTTACTACTCAATGGACACCCGGATAAGCAATAACAATATAGCACACACAACTTGTTTTTTTCTTCTCTTCTTTTTTTAGGAAGGAGTTATAAGTCAACACATACCGCAATATCAAAGGCATATGAACCAAACTCGAGACTGGTAAATACTTAAGTGGAACAGTGTGTGTGTGACAGCATGTTTCCAAATGACCAAACGCTATCCGACTATAGACGAAACAGGCTAACTAAAGGCTTCCTAAACATCATGTTCACGAGCTTAAGTCTATCCATGAAATCATATCGAGACCTCGACTCGCACAACAACCCCTATAGTTCGAATTAGCAGTCATCAACCAAGAATAGTTACACCCAAGCATCCAAAGTCTTTTTTTTTTTTTAAATCAAAAACATGTGCGAAGTACACCCTCCCCCCAACTTGAAATTTGCTCTGTCCCCAGAGCATAGAGACAAAGAAAGAGAAAAACAAAGAGAAGGAAAGGGCGAACCTAAGGTGGCAGCCAACCACCATGACCCCGGCTGATGTATGGGGAATTTGCCGTCACCGTTGCGTTTCGTCATCGGAACTGCTTCCAGGATCCGCTCCTTCGGACCTAACAAGGTCCACAGCTAGTCACACAGAGCCGCGCCAAAGCTTTATTGGACTGACAACCGCCACACTTAGTGGCACCCCTGCTCGAGGCTCCTGAATGCCTCACTCACTCCGGCGGAGAGGCTCAAACTACCAAGGCTGGTGTGGTAGCATGCTCGTCCTGCAACAGACTAAAGAACCAACTACCTACTAGGCAACAAATGACATTAGTATCGCCCGCTCGTGAAAGCCGGGCCACAACAAATAAAGAGCGAAAATAAAGAACACCACCAGACATTCACACAGTCTCACGTGTCATACTTTTCTCCCCATCCCCCAACTTGAATTGAAGAGTGGGTGGCTATACAAGACCATCATGGTTTTTTTTCTTTTTGAATGAATTTTAATTGGGAGAGAGAGAGAGATCTTTGAAACGTGGAATTCGAAAATTAATCAAATCCACAAAGATGAATCCCATGAATGCACCACCCCACGCTAAGCTCTTTGCTAAAAACTGAACTCGACCAGACCACAAGAAAAGATACTTCGAGTAAAGCAATTGTCGAATTGTTTTAAGAAATTGAAGTGCCTCTAAGTGCTCACGTGGAACCAAATTAAGTTTCGAGCAGTGGACATAATTTGCAATAGAAGGAAGATAAACAAAATCGTTATCATCAACACCAAGAAAATCAATATGTTCCACTATCGTCGACTTCGACTCTTCTATCGAAACCTCATCCGCCAAGTTTGATTTCTCAACTAATTCCTCCTCAACAAAGTCTTGGTCCCCCAAAATAAGAGACTCACTCTCACACCCAAACTTCCTATCTTGCTCGTCCATTAAGGACTGCAAATAATCAATCTCAGCGTCCCACTCCTCAGTAGTGGGAGATTGTTCGATCGGACCATCATACAGAGGGCAGTGAGCTCCTCGTTCTCTAGACTCATAGGAACGCAAAAGGAAAACGTAGGCAGCGCGGATCAACAGTGGAAGATACATGAGAGGGGGTTCGACCTTTACATTAGACTCAAGGGGGGAACATTGGGCAGTGAGCTCCTCATCCCCTCCAAACTCAGAAGGTTCCACCAAACCATCATCCACCCCACCCTCAATGACAAGGTGGTCAACTTCATCTTCTCTCTCTTTCGCAGCAGTAAGCTCCTCATCCCCTCCAAATTCAGAGGACTGTGGTAAGACCAAGTCAATCTCCTCAACATCGTTAACCAGACCTACTTCCTCTTCCCTAGGAGTAAACTCCTCATTCCCTCCAAACTCGGAAGGTTCCCCCAAACGATCATCAACTCGTCCCTCAATGAGAAGTGGGGTCGACCTCCTCTCTTCTATTGACTTGAGGCGGAGAAGGAAATGGCTCCCACTCCTGTTGGATTTGTCTCACTGCCTCTGTGAGTTGAGTCAACTGGGACCTAAGGTCCCCAATTGCTTGGGTGGTTTCCACGGTGAAGGACATTTGCGATCGCACAAAAGTCTGTACCATCTCCTCAAACTCGTCATCATGAGGGGGATAAGTCAGCTCTGGGGGTGGACCAGTAGAATAAGGATCAAAGCCTTGCGGGTCTTGGGAAAGGGAGCCAAATTGGGTCATGTGGGTCTCATAGTCCCAAAAGGGTTCAGGACTTTGTGCCAATTGACTCGAAAAAATGTCTGAGTAATGCTCGTGACCCCAAGAGGACACAAAGGTACCCGATTGACTTGAAGGGATATTCTCGTAACCCCAAGTAAAATTTTATATTTGTGCAGATTGACTCGAAGGAATACCTACTTGGCTCTTAAAATTCCAATAGGGTTCATTAATTTGTGCAAATTTACTCAACAGCATACTATGGTGTCGCTCTAACTCCCCAGGGGTATCAAGAAGGCCCATCAGTTTTTTTTTTTTTCAAGACACAAAACACTTACCACTCGACTGACTCCAGATGACTCAACCTAGAAACAAAAAGATGCTAAAAACAAAAGACACTTTTTTTTTTTTTTTATTGACTCAAATAAAAACACAAAGATACTAACCCGAATTCTTAACACCTCTTGCCGTCCCCGGCAACGGCGCCAAAAATGCTTGACCGAAATCCTAGACCTAAATTAATGGGTTGCCCCAAGCGTAGGGCTGAGACCGGTGTAGCATAATACCCGGTAAGATCGGAATCGAATCCACAGAGACGGTGGAGGATGCTTAACTAAAAACTCGGGTTGTGAGATCTAAAACGGCTCTTAGGTAGCCACCCTTTGTGATTTGATGGGAAAATTAACTAAACTAAGATAAAACTGATTTGATTAAACTATTAAAAGCAAGTACGGTCGTAGGGTTCATAACAACAGTGACCAGATCTAGATAGTTCCGCTCAGTTC
Organism: Vaccinium vitis-idaea; assembly: GCA_963854785.1. Classification (NCBI taxonomy): domain Eukaryota; kingdom Viridiplantae; phylum Streptophyta; class Magnoliopsida; order Ericales; family Ericaceae; genus Vaccinium; species Vaccinium vitis-idaea. The sequence goes on along the minus strand of OY978223.1, from coordinate 19,265,208 downwards.
GATGTTCTGAAAACGTTTGATTTTAGAGAGAAAAAGATACCCCGAAAGATGCGAATCCTCGTGGTCGCCGTTTACCCATGTACAGCGTAGAACCAGTTTTGGTCCCCCGTTCCCCGCGTTACATGGGCTCCGACAATGCCCAGATTCGTCCAACGAAGGTACTTTAATAACCTAAAATTGCTTTTACCTTTGTTAATTTTGGAAACAGGAGCGAGAACAGACCCAGCCCTGGCCACGGTGTGTTATCACCCCGCGACCATACCTATAGAACTACTCACTCATATTAGCTAGAACGAATAACAAAATTCTGAAATTAAACAAGCTATTAAACTTGAATATCAATTAAAACAAAGATTCGAATCCCAGATCACGGACAAACTCCCGCGAACTGAGATTAAAGTAAATAAACAGAAACGTTACCGAAGCAATGCGAGAATCAGCGAATAAAACTCTAAAACTTCAATCGAACAAGCTCCGGAAAGTAACAACTCCAAAAGAAAAACGATTGCGAAAAACTAAGAAAAACCTAGCCAAGTTCGAACCCTAATTCGGAACAAAAATGAGGTATTTATCCTCCCCCGAAGTCAACACACGTGGCAAGTCAAAACGGGCAATTTAAGACCCTCAGTATCGATACAGGAGAAGTCCTGTATCGATACCCAGACGTTCTGTTCCCAAATTGGCACACGGGTATCGATACAGGAGAAGTCCTGTATCGATACCGGAACCCCTAAAATGACTTCCAAGCTTGTTTGGGCGTCCTCACTTGGGTCCCACCTGTCCCCAACACGCCCGACCGCCATGTGTCCACTTTACGCGCTCTTTCCGACCTGTTCCCTACAAAACAACCAAAAAAACAAGAAAAACCAAAGACAACACCGCATCAAGTGGAAAATGGAATAAATCGCGCCTCTAACGCGCTAATTCGCCCTACTTAGGCGCTTATATCTGTGATATTGCGCGCCTATCAATATGAGACTAGCAAGAACTTGATAGGGTCCCCTCAGGGCCTATTTGAGCATTTTTGCTAGTAGGACTACCTTTTAAGACTTGATACAAGGACTTGAATGGGATTTTTGGATGGATTTGATGTCATGTAGCTACTGGACTGGTATCTTTGGGCTAATATGAGTTGGTCATGGTTGGATGATAGGAGTTTGAATGAGGTAGATGAATGAGGTAGATGAAATGAGGTAGATGAAATGTAGATGGTGAAAGTGGTGTAGGGTAGAAATGAGAGAGGTTAGGAGAGGGTATTAACTGGAAATTTATTTCTGGAAAAATGGCAGCATAACAGTAGAGTGAGTAAGTGTAATTGAATCCCCCTCAAAATGTGGAGAAGAAGAGTATAAATAGGCAAAATGGGGGGCCAAAAGGGGCCACTTGAACCCTTAGGGGTCTACCTCAGGAGGTTCACTAGCACCATCATTTCTCTCACGCTCCCCCTAACTGAATCTGCACATAATCTCCAGAAAATCGCATTCCCGCCCACAATGAGCTCAAATTACACTCAACCTGGGTCATGGTCCAGGCGCCCATACTGGTCCAATCCAGGCGCTTGGACTCTATCAAGGCGCCTGGAAAAGGGCCATCCAGGTGTAAATGAGTCAATCTGGGTGTATGCATTTGCTGGTTCCGGGTCATTTTGTAGGGTTCCAGAAGTGTTTTGGTGGGTTCTTGAAGGGTACATGAAGGGTTTCAAGTCCTTAATCAAGCCTTGCATGCTCTCTTTAGGCATTTTCATCCTTAGGGAAGTCACGAAATTCCGTAGATTCAGATTGGGGTGTCTACAATCATCTTTTGCAAGGCTCTCAACGACAACAAAGAAGCCCGACTTAAAGCCGTTTTCGGCTCTCCACTTGGACCCATCGGCAAACTCCTCTAGCATGCATGCTAGTAAGGCTTCCTTTTCTTCAACCGTCCAAAGCCTACGAGCTTATTTTTCCCCGTTGCCCTTAGTCTTACTCTTTGAGCGGTTGGATTGGGATTGTTCTTGACTATCCATTGCCTTTGCTATGGAACAAGTCAAACATAATTCCAATTTGAACCCAACACAACTCACATATGATATAAAGCAATACAACACAACTCACATATGATATAAAGCAATACAACTTCAAATAGATAGTCAAATAACCAAAATCATTCAATATGTTATTACATAAATAAGCAAGGAGCAACTCAAATATTAGAAAAACATTGTTCAACATCGACATCCTAGGAGATTACAAGACAAGATTTGCTACTCTTGCTGACCATTAGCTAACCAATGGTCATACATTTGCTGTGCCAAATTTTCCCTCATTTCAGTCCATTGGGTGGTAGGCTCAATGGTCGTAATGTATTCATCCAGTGGGATAACATGCAAGTTTTGTTGCTCCCATTGCGTGTATTCGAGCTCAACAGGATCCACTGTCATTTCTCGCTTAACAAGGTTGTGGAGAAGGCAACACGCAGTGACGATTCGGCATTGAGTCCTAATGGAGTAGTAAGAGCAGGATCTCAATATGGCAAATCGCATCTTCAATACCCCAAAAACTCTCTCTATAACATTTCTTGCCGCAGAGTGCTCCATGTTAAAGAACTCTTCCCGGCTTTGGGGCATGTGTCCTTGCCTCGAAATGTTAATGTGGTATTGTTGACCCCGATACGGTGCTAATATTCCCGGCCCATTAGTGTAGCCAGCATCGACGAGGTAAGAAATATTGCACAAAATTGTTCTGGCATGTAGTTTAATAGAATGTTTTGACGTACCCTGTGGAATTTTCAACCCATGAGGCCTGACAAGGGCGTTGCGTAAGACCCTCGAGTCAGTGGCGGATACTTCCCAACCAGACAAGGCATATATGAATTATAGGCCTCGACTACAAACTCCTAAGACATTTATCGCGTAGTCACCCTTTCTTGACCTATACCGTGCCTTGTCCTCGGTTGGGGGAAGGACATGTATGAACGTCCCGTCTAAAGCCCCTAGACAATTCTGTTTATGGAAATCACCCACAAATTTTAGTACCCACAAATAATTACATATTTGCATAATATGTTATTAATGTAATTAGGAATGTTATCTTACCTCAAACCACTTCCACCTAGGATCGGGCTCATTAGCAGGAACCGGTTGGGGATGATGCCACAACGAATTGCGAAGTCGTAAAACGGCCAACAGAACAGCGTTGAAATGCCTACGAATTGTTTCCCCGGACCTCAAAAATTGGAACTTCGTAGGCGTATTCTTATTATGGTGGGCAAGGATCCACAAAAAGATAGCAACTTTCTCAACAACATTGACATTCCTCGAGTTCATTAGGCCTCTTTCCTCTAATAAATATACCAACCTCATAAATGTGTGCCTATTTACCCTTAATAGGTTGTGGCAATCTGTTTCACTACGACCAACTACCCTATGCAGTGCGTCTATTTGGGGTTGGTAAACATTAGGATCCATACGAATAGGCCTTCATCGAAAACGTTCAGCAATCAAGTCCATAACTAACATGTACAGCATGAGAGTAGTATTTACTACTCTCATGAAACATATGGCTGCTACCACAACCTTACGCTTAAATTTCTTCCTTCATTCACGTTTAGTTAGTCTTGCCATCTATATACCTCAATGAAAATGTTGCACAAATTAGACCAAACTACAAACAAAATACACTAATTTAATTAACTATTTGGGGTTGGTAAACATTAGGAAAACTGTTTTTCTTTAAATCATCGCGTCTATTGAATATGATCGTAAATTACGCCAAACAAAATACACTAAATTTAATTAACTGAAAATACATAAAATTAGGCCCAAACTAGGGCTACCATCAATGGCAAAATTAGGGCAAAATATAAGTACCAAACAAGCTAACAAAGTCAGATTGAGTCTCAGAAATTAGGGAAAATCGACCACATTCAATCTCAGACATTAGGGCTAATCTTTTAACATGGAAACCCAGATTCATGTTAAAAAATTAGGACTACAAAACCCACATTCAATCTTAGAAATTAGGGCTACAAAATCCACAACCAATCTCACAAATTAGGGCTACAAAACCCACAACCAATACCAGACATTACAAAACCCAGATTGAATCACAGATTGAGGCAGCAAAACCCAAATTCAAGCACATATTCAAGCTTGTAACAAACTCAGATTCATTGAAACCAAGGACCCCCAAAATCGAAATAGAAACCTTGTAACTTATAATTTTCTCAAAATAATCACCATTTTCCATGGAAACCCAGATTTTATGGCAGAAAAAGGGCCAAATCAATCGATCAATATCACAAATCAACCTTATCAATGGAGTTAAGCATCATACCTCAGTGAACAGGTTGAAGACGAAGTCGAGATGAGCAAAGGAGTCGCACAGTTCGAAAATGGCGACGGCCTCACTCTCTCTCTCTCTTTCCTCTTCTCTCGAACAAAATGAAACCCTATTGATTCCCCCAGATCCAACGACGTGCACAAGGTGGATTTGCATGGGTAGAATCGACTGAAAAAACCACAAATACGCCCGGATTTCTCAACGACAGGGGGTGCCTCAATCGTTCACAAATCCACCCCAGGCCTGATTTCAACTCCAAACAGTGAACAAGTCGGGGAGGAAGAGTTGCAATCCAAACGGCGGAAAAGGGGGTGGGACCAGGATATATAATCAGGGTAGTCTTATATCCGGGTTCATATCCGGTATCCAAACACGCCCTTAAGTAGGGGGGCAGATAAGGTTAGTTGGTTACCCAATTAAAGGTCTCCCTAGTTTTAAGGGCTCCAAAAAAATGTTCGACCAATTCCCGATGCATTAAATATACTACTACTTACAACGAAAGGGTCGAAAAATTAATCAATATCTTAGCAACACCGTCAGTTTGCCCAAATCTCTTTTACACAACACAAGTGTGTGGCTTAAAACAACTTAGAGCAACCGCAGCAGCCACTCCATATGGAGATTTGAGGCAAAACAGAGAAGAAAAAATAAAGACAATTGGAGTGCGACAGACTGGGTATACCACTGTTCACCATGCGGGGTAACTCCAGGATTTTAATTCAGCGTTGGCAAAAATACATAGCGCGCGTCTATGATGAAAAGCTGTATGAAAAAAATAATAATAATAATAAAACTCTAACTGGGCAAAAAAGACATACATGTACAGTAAATCGTTTGACCAAATGACTCCAACATATTATAACATCCCATGACGAGTGTTCATATTTTAGAGAATGCAAAAAGGACTCCAGGACCTGTTTTTGGCTTATTATCTCTAGGCCCCCGATTGGATGGGGTTAAAATTTGAGGGGGATAAATTATGGGGGGGATAAGATAAGAGGGGTATTATTTTTGGAGAGTTGGCCTACATTGATATGATGTTTATGGAGGGGGATTAAAAAAATAGATGATTTGGATGATGGATTAAACAGGGAGATAACTCTTAACTTGGTTTGGATGTTTTATAAATAAGAGATGGTTGATGATGGAAAAAGCAGTCAAATGACTCTTTTGCCCTTGTGCAGTGTTAAACTTGATTATGTATTAAATTAAGTATATAAATGCAAGACTTAATATATTTAATTAATTTTGGGCAATTTTAAGCTCTAATAAAATAACTAATTAAGAAATTCAAATTTTAAAGTTTTTTTTTTTTTTAAATGATTTTTTTTTTAAATGAATGATTGGTATTCAATTTTTTTGTTCAATTGTTAGTAACCAATTTTCTTTTTAAATTTTTAGTACCCAAATTTATTCCATCTTTTTCTGAAATTAGATGTAACCAGATTAAATTGTATTTTTAGTATTCAAATTTTTAGTACTAGTAAACAGATGAAATTAGATGTAAATTTTTAGTACCCAAACTAGTTAATGCAAACAGTCTAATTGTAAACAGATTAATCAAACGGTCTAAATTAATTGTACTTCCCTATGCCACTTTCTCCAATAATGCTAATTCTTCTTCTGTGTTCTTTCATCTCTCTCTCTCTCTCTCTCTCTCTCTCTCTCTCTCTCTCTCTCTCTCTGGCCTACCCCAATCCATGGCAACAAGAGAGACTACATGAACATAAATGAGAAAAACGTGTTGGGTCAGATCTGGATTTTCCAAAAAGGAGAAAACCCAGTTGGTGGTTGTGATTTTCCGACCATGGGTGTGCAACTTTCGGCCAGCGTGAGATCAAACCCATCTCAGATCAAGATTCCGACCACTTTTCCGGCAAATATCAGGTAAACAGTCCGGCTGTTTTGCATTGAAAATCAGTCAAGGGAGGGGGATAAGGAGGGGTGTAGTGGTAAAAAAACCAACCCTCCACTCTCATATAATTTTTGGGAAGGTCTAAGGGTGCCAAAAAATTATCCAGGAGAAAGCTTCAAATGGGAGAAAAGGAAGAGGGGATGAAGAATAATCCGGGAGGGAGTTTTGCTTGCCAAACCAAGGCAATGAGGTGGGACCCACCCCTTATTAGGGGTAATAAGTGTTAGAGGGGAGTTTTAGCTCCATCCAAACGCCCCCTAAATGTCAAAATAGAAAACTCATTCTCACAAAATCTGTTTTGAAGAGGGGGCTGCCAAACATACAAAACTGCCAAAAGGAGAAAATGAATATCCAAAAATAGGCTCCCAAAAGCCCCCTTAAAGTTTAACCAAATGCATTTCCTATTTTCTTTCCCAGCATAAGTTGTAACCAAGGTTCAATAGACTATTTTAAAATGTGTAATACTCCACTATCCTTTTAAATGGGTAGTATATATTGCGCTCTAGGTTTGTTTGTTTTGTTTTGTGAGCACTATAATAATTTGGTTCAAATTTAGTTAGAAATATTTATTTTAACCATGCACGAGTAGCCCAGTGCTCCCAATACTAAAGAAAATTTAATTTATATCTACATTTTATTTTTTCAGTGCATTTTTTGAACCCAGTGAGGTTGCTTGACCTCACTGGTAGAAAGGTAGAGTCGCTGGCCCCTATCACCATGCATATGTCTACAGTACCTAGGTAAATTTACCTAGGCACTGTTCACCCTCCATCAAATTTTTTATTTGTTTCACTATCTCCCTTTCTCATCTCCCCCTCCCTTTCACACCAAGCGGCCATGAGAGAATCAGGCGAGGTCAAGAAACTTGATCGACGGTGACGGGACATTAGATCGACGACAATGGAGCTTTGGGTCAACGGCGATGAGGCTTTAGATCAACGGTGATGAGAACCAAACCCATCGGCGATGAACCAGGTCTTGGATAGAGATATACGTGTGTGGATATATATATAATGATATTTTGAAAAAGGAAAAATAATATATTTTAATTAAAGATAGGTAGAATGGATATTATTCTTGGAGTATTGAGAGTGATGAGGTAGCTATATGCATTGTGCCTCAGCTTTTTTTGCTAAAACTTTATACCTAACTGCTGTTGTTGCTCTTATAGGTTCCACCCCAATGTGTGGTGAAATGGTATATGGGACGCCATGACATAATCTCTAGAATGGGTATGGGACAAAAGCCACCGTGTGCCTGGGCTAATTAATCGATTTGCGTTTTTTTTAAACTTTATTAAATAAAACGCGTGTTTTCGAACTTTATTCCCAAACTACGTGAAAACGTGTTCAGCAAACACGCTTTCTAAAAAACGTGTTTCGGTTTCACGCTTTCACAGTAGGTTAAGACGGATTAACCTAAAAATTAAGTTAATCCTAATCCGGCTTGAAAACGTGTTTACTAATAACGCTTTCTGAAAACGTGGCTTTGAAACACGCTTTTAGCTTATCTAATTGGCCGGGGAAAACAAAAGAGTGAAAGTGTGCTTACAAAACATGCCTTCTAAAGGCGTGTTTGGTAAAAACGCCTTCAAGATTTTGTTTACCCGGGTCCTTAGCTGTTTACCCAATTGCTTTTAGCTAAGGAGTTGTATCCTAAAACAATTTTGACGACTTGTTTACCCAGTCCCGACCTGTAGATCAAGTGCGACCTTGATCGTGAGAGGACAAACCACGTTTGGGACGAAGGAGGCCGCCGGAGTAGTGACCGGTGCCAGAGCGCCGGACCGGACTGGTTAGGATGATCGGTGGACTTTTTGGCCTGGAAGAGTCGTAGAGGAGAACACTCGCAGAGGAGGAAATTCAATCTGGAAAAAAAGCCAAGTGTTCTTAAAGCCCTAGCTGATGCGTGTACACATAAGGCAAAAAGTGTGTTCCCCTTGCACTTCTTCAGAAAGCAAGGTACTTGACCACGTTTCTAAAACTCGTGTTTACTAAACACGTTTTATAAAAGCGTGATTTGTAAACACGTTTTATAAAAGCGTGATTGGATTAACTTAATTTTTAGGTTAATCTGTCTTAATCCACTGTGAAAGCGTGAAACTGAAACACGTTTTCTAGAAACCTTGTTTGTTGAACACATTTTCACATAGTTTAGGTCCTTTAGGATAAAGTTTAAAAACACGCATTTTATTTAATTAAGTTTTAAAAAAAAACCGCAAATCGGTTAATGAGCCGTGCGCCTGATAGCTGTACCGCCTGTACGTTTGGCTTTACCCACCTTATGAGTTGTGAACCTCAAAATAGCAAGAGCGACCCCATACTGAATGGGCTTCACTATTTTCACTCTTTACGAAACACCTCTTGATGTGCTGATTGTGGGTTAATATTAGATTCTTAATTTCATCGAGTGTTTTTTTGTGTGTTTTTTTTAAGTGTGAGATATATATATAGGTTCCACTTTCTATTCCGGACCTCCGTGGTCCGTGCATTTTTTTGACAATCTGAACCGTCCAAATAGTTTTGCGAAAAACTGCTTGGATCAAGCCCTTACCGGTATTTGTTTTTGAAGATTTCTCGCGTGGACCCTTGAAAACACATTTTGAACACATTGGACGGTTCGGATTTCCCAAAAACAATTTTTAACGCGAAAAAATTACATTTTTTCTTATTTACGGGAGGTCCTTACTAGAAAATTTATATAAAGCACATCTAAAACCTTTAAAATATGGATTTATAATATTGCGCTTGATTTTCAAAATACTTAATTTTAGAGTTACCATTGATGGGTGCCCCACCTTCGTATTGAATTTCTAGATCCACCGCTGGTGATACTAAGTTTCTCTCTTTTATTTTTTTTGTGTAGATTCTATCAAGAAAACACAAATTAAACAAAGAACATTACAAACCTTGGGAGTCCTACACACAAAACCAAAAACAAGAAAAAGGAACCAGACCCGAAGTTACAAACACCACACTTACACCAACAAGTCCCAATTACTCATAGAATTCTAAGAGCATGTGAAATAGTATCTAGCCAAAAATGCTAGTGAACAATACGCATTATTTCTTTTAGCTATCCACGTCTCTTTCAACTCCGACAATACCATCTATTCTCCCAGTCCTTTATGAAAATATTGTTCTTTCCTTTCCCTTTTTTTCTTTTCCAAGTGCTACAAGGAGACGAGAGGAGGAGAGAGTGCGTGGAAAAAATAGCATAATAACGAGTAGCTTGTGAATTGTAGCTCAACAATTTTGTTGAGGTAAAGCAAATATAAGACCTGTGAAAAATGTTGAGAAACTGTAGCAAATATAAAAGACCTATGTTTTTATTGATGTTGCTGAAAGGTTATTTTTTGTGTTTTGCACTAGCAAAAATAGCTAAATAGGTAGCCTTTTTCACTTGTTCTAGCACATTTAAACCTGCACGGCCCAAACCACTTCACATGAGTTACAAATCTCACATATTCGTGTGGTTTTTCTTTTAAATAACTCAGTTTTAGGTTGTCTAGGTCAGCTTATACGCATCTGTACTAACCTTGGAGATGCAATCACACTGTCCACTAACTGAGAGTTCAACTAAAGTCTAGGCAAAGCGCATTATAAATTGGCCCCATAAGAATTGATAGCACATGTGATATTGGTTACGAACCTAAGACTTTAGGACTGAGCAAACTGATCAGTTCCAAAGAGTTAATCACATGTCCGTATGGCTGAAAAGGGAACTTTCAATCCCAAGGGGTTACCCACAGGGGCGGACAATTAGGGGGTGCAACGAGGGTGTTTGGTCCCCGCACTCCCCCCAATTTTCTTCATATTTTTAGTATACTTTTAGATTTTCTAGTAAAATTACATAAGAGTGGTCCCAGTAAATTAGGCAAAATTTGCAATCCTGCGTTTTGCTACTGGACTTGCCCAAGTGGTCTTGGCTTGTGGCTTAGGAGTTTGCTCCCTCCTACAGTCTCAGGTTTAATTCTTCATGCTACCAAATCTCCAGGCTACCTCACCCCCACATATTAGCGCCTCCACATGTTAGCGTGGAAAATCTAAGGTGTGCACAAATTGAATCGGAATACCCTATATCACCAAACAATAAGGGATCGAACTTTCTCCAGGAGAAAATACAGGCTCCCACATCCTCTCCATAATTCAACCACGGAGGCATTGAGCATCCAGATCTGACTGTTGGAAAAATGTCCCATTACTTTCTCCCCATATATATACAGTGCAGCTGAAACAAAAAGTTTGACTATTGTGTTGGTAAGACAAGAACCTTTAATTAGCCCAAAACATCAAGTCAACGAAATTGTTTGTACTTTTAATTTATTCTAACTTTCAAAAAGTTGAATCAAGGAGTATCTATTAATTATTTGAATTTTTAAGTGAATAATTTAAACCATAACTTACAACAATTATAACTGATAACTAACGGGTATGTATCTCTTAAATTAATCTCTTTCCCGTTTTTCTGGAGTCAACGTGCCATGAGCAGAATAATTTAAACCATGAACTAATTTATCTGAACTTTATAATAGGACTCAGCTTCTCTACGGGTTTTGCTGAAAATTCGGTTGGTCATTTTTCAGCCCTTTGTTGGACCTAGTTTTATAATTACTTTCATTCATTATGTAGATCTTGTTGAAATGCGTATTGGGGTTTGAAATCACGTTAAATTGGATATCAACCATTATGTGATCGAAACACAAAAACAACTGAGAACTTAATTTTGTTGGGTTTCGTTCTTGTGTAGAACCCAAGTTTGATTTGTTTTTGCGTTTGATCACACATTAGTTGGTATTCAATGTACATATATGTTTTTCCACGAGATCTACTATATGCATGATTAAAAATCGATTGTTGAATTAGGTCCTTCAAGGAGCCGAAAAATGGCCCAACTGCGTGGTTTGCAGTTTTCGGAAAAACTACCGACAAGCTGAATCACGAATTCAACATTGCAATCTAAACTCCATATTTTTCACATGTTTAAGAAGAACTCTGAATTATGAGCTTGAGCCCTTGATTTTCAACCGTAGTTTAGGTCTTCTATATATGAAAGAACACAAAAATTCAAGGGCTATATTACTTGTAAAAAAAATCTAAAACAATAATGACAAAGTTAAAAATATTTTTGTTAATGTCAAAATTTTAGGAATTCGTGTACCCTCCACATGGTACAATATTTGATGCACTAAATTTTTTTGGCATTTATAAAAACATATTAACTGAAACTCTATATCTTCATTAATTCATTTTGGAGGAAAACGATTCTCCAACCCATCCTCTAAAGCTCTCACCCATTTGGGAGGATGGACTTTGATCCTCCAAATATGAAGGAAAAAATAGAGGATCTCCTCCAAAAATGGAGTATGAAAGTTTTTTAATATTTGATTTACATGCTTATAAGTTTAATTTGTACATCCATTTTATTAAAAATTGATATTTTGTGATACATCTTTAAAATACCTTTAGAAAGGAATCGATATTGCATGTGTTCTCACAAATGTTTAAAGAGTATAAGGTTGGATTTTGAAGGGAAAATGAAGAATGTTTGAGTTTTTTTAGTGATTTTTTAAGAAATAGAGTGAGAAATATTGGATTGGAGTAAATCTACTTTTAGACTATTTTGGTGCGATCCTCTCTAATAGAGATTTGGAGGATTTTAGGTTAGGATGTCTAAGCCCTAAAACTCTATCTTTATCTGCCGGAAACGATGGAGGAGTGAAATCAGCTATTAAAAGACAGTTAATCAGTGAGGGGTAATTATTCCACGCATCCAGAAGATGATGTTGCATTTATATTATGATACGAATAATATTTTTCCGGCACTTTATGTGATACTTATTAAATCACAAAACCAAAGATTTTGCAGGCGTATCACCATCTATCACTATTGTTAAATTCTTAGGAGACAAAATATCGCAGGATATAGACAACAAAGTGTTGTGCCAACTCATTAGCCGAATATACAACACATTCCCTTCATTTCCATTTGTTAGTCCCTTTTGCATTTTGACGGTCTTCGTAGAAACCGCAAAAAATAAATACTAACGAAAGAGACCAATAAATTTAGACGGAGGGAGCGGACGATGCCAGACGGCACACAATGCCTCAAAAGTTACCCGATTGCTACGACACACGAGCTTATTAGCGGAGGGGAAATTGGGCCGTCCGTCCAGTCCAGGGTGGGTGAGATAGATAGACGACAAAAGTGGGACCCAGCCGCCGCATCACCCACTTGTCCCATTTCCATTTCCTTCGTTGGTTGTTTACTTTTTTTTTCTTCATTAGAAAAAATTGGATTCCCCTGCTCCCTCACGTTTCCTCCCAACCAAAAAAGACTTGGTCAAATCTCCTTGTTAACCACGATTAAACAAAAAGTCACAAGGGATTTGATTATCCAGGTCCCCACATGGTTGTTTCCGGGTCCTTTCCTATCCTAACACAACTTGAGCGGGATGCGTGCTGTGCGGTGGCAATACACAACACGGGTATTGTGCGACAGTTACGAAGCCCACTCGGTGTCCAATTGTTTGATTTGAATTGTTTGTTTTGTTCGTCTCGTCGAATACGTAGCCCTTGCATGTAATAATTCAGGTTGATCCAACCTCGGTAACTATGTTTTCAGACTGTATTTTTCGTGGAAACAAAACAGTTAAAGAACCGGTTGTAGGTGAGTTTTTTTTTTATAAAACTGTAAGTTAAATGGCCACAGATCAAATCGTTACACATGTCCGATCAACTTGAATTTTTACGTAGTCTAAATAATTGACGAGACGAACAAATTGAACAGTTTGGATCAAACAACAAGACTCTGGGTGGACCCTGTAACTGTAGCACAGCACGCGTGCTGTGCATTGCCACACAGCACGCACCTCGCTCCGTAACACAACATATGTAAATAAATCCATCCGTTGATGTGGTTGTTAGCCCATGTAATTGTTGGCGTTCGAGTAATCTCCCGCTTATGTATATTGTGGCAAAAATATATATATGTCATCCATCCTTGTGAAAAGAAGTACAATTTCTTGATATAACAAAAAATATTTTTGTCGAATTTCTTGGCACCAAATTATATGGATAAACCTGGGGGTACAGAAGCTTTTGCACAGAAATGGTACCGAGCTCCTTCGGGGACCCACTTTTGGGTCCCACACGAGTGATCCGAACCGTTCATTGTTCTTAAAACATTTTTCCGAGGGGCCCTAAAAAATTTCAGCTCAATCGGACGGTTGGAAGTGCTCAACCGTTCGATTGAGCTGAAATTTTGTGGGGGCCCTCGGAAAAATGTTTTAAGAATAATGAACGGTTTGGATCACTCGTTTGGGACCCAAAAATGGGTCCCCGAAGGAGGTCGGTACCATTTCTGTGCAAAAGCTTCTGTACACCCAGCAGGGTCCAAATTATATACTACTAGTAAATCATCTTGTGGGACGGGAGGAGTATATTAATATTTGGCGGGCGAAAAACAAGATTCATTGAGCTCCAAGTCCAAACAGACAATCTTTCACAAAAAGTTTAATAGTACTGTGTAACGGTGTTCGAAAAGCATTGGATAATTTTTCCTTTTCAAGGCAATCCGCAAGACACAATCCAATCGTCTAACCCCATCCACACAGACAACTCAAATCACATGATGTTATTTCCTTCTTTCTATACAGCAAATCTATTTTGGAAGTTATATCAGTGCTCTGTTTTTTTTTTTTTTTTTTTCTTTCCACAAGTTATCCAAATTCATGCTCCTAAATCTTTAAGACAACGAACTTACTTCATTTGACTGGAAATTAAAAATTAAAAAAATATCCGACTAATATATAAACTAAATACTGTCTGTACTATTATTGCTAAAGTCAGTGACAAGAATATCTAGAATCGCCACTGTTTGCGAAAATTCTTGCAAATAATAGGTAGTAGTAATTCTTTTGAATGTTTTGATGGGAGAAACTGTGGCTTTACTTTTTTACAAAAAAAATAATTTTCTTTTCTGTCATTGTTTGTTGATATGAAATTTCAAGAAGTCTTTAAGATTTGGAAAACCTTTCTTTCGCTCTCACGATATCAAATCTTACTTGCGTCTCGGGTGGTGAACAGTATCAGTTAGTCCAACCGAGGCAAATTAGTAAGTTTAGTGAGGCGGATGTAAAAAAATTAAAAAGTCGTTGTCACATGCAGTCCGCCTCCTCCTTCCTATCCCCTTCCTCTTCCCCTCACCAAATCCTCAGTCCTCACTACACTTTTATTATCAAAATCTCTGTTCATATCCACAGTTCAAGCTCTCTAAGATCTCTCTCTCTCATCAAAATTTCCCCTCCATCTCTTAAAATAAACAAAACCCAAAAAAAAAAAAAAAAAACACAGTTTTGATTAATCTAAGCTTTCTCACTTTTATTCTACTTTTTTTTTCCCCCATTTCTACAGCACCCATGGCTGATCTAGACTCTCATTTCTTACATAATCTCCACCACCCCAACTTCACCGGCGACCACCACCAGGGCCTCGACCTCTCCCCCACCGACACCTCCAACGGCGGTACCGACATCGGCGGCCGCCGTCCCAGAGGGCGTCCGGCTGGATCTAAAAACAAGCCCAAGCCCCCAGTGATCATCACGAAGGAGAGTGCAAACACATTACGAGCACACATCTTGGAGATTGGAAACGGGTGCGACGTGTTCGACTCGGTGGCCGAGTACGCCCGCCGCCGCCAACGCGGCATCTGCGTGCTGAGCGGCACCGGCACCGTCACCAACGTCAGTTTGCGGCAGCCGGCGGCTGCTGGATCGGTGGTGACTTTACAGGGTAGATTCGAGATACTGTCTTTGACGGGGTCGTTCTTGCCGCCGCCTGCTCCACCGGGCGCGACGAGCTTGAGCGTGTTTCTGGCCGGAGGGCAGGGGCAGGTAGTGGGAGGGAACGTCGTGGGGGAGCTGACTGCGGCCGGGCCGGTTATCGTGATCGCGTCCTCGTTTACGAATGTGGCGTACGAGAGGCTGCCGTTGGACGAGGAAGAGCCAACGGCTGCGCTGCTTCAGATGCAGCCGCCTGTTTCGGATAACAATTTATCCGGTACAGGTGGAGGAGGAGCAGGAGTTAATAATAATAATAACAACCAATTTACGGACCCGTCCAGCGGTGGGCTTCCCTTTTTCAATTTACCGTTAAATACGGGCGGTAATAATCAGTTACCGGGTGATGGATGGGGGGGTAACTCAATGGGGCGTCCATCATTTTGATGAATTGGTAGAAGAAATTTGCAAAACAGAATTTTTCTTGAGGTCATGAAATTGGGATTTGGTGGGAAGAAGTTTAAGCTGAAGCTGATGCATTTTGGGTGGGAATAGACTTCTTGAATCGCAAAGGTGAGGAAATTTTGTTACAATAATCGTTCGTGATGACGATTATGGTTCTTCTTTCTTCTCAGATTGTTTAATTTCTGTTTTTCTCCTTGTTAGTAGTCTTTCTGGCTTTTTTTTTCTTATTTTTGGGTGGTTTTTTCATGTAACTCTCTCCCTGTTTAAGCAAATGGTTTGGGAATTTAGGTTGTGTTTAGAAAGTGATTTGGACTCTGTTCTTGATTTGCTTCTCTGCAATGTCCATTTTTCTTGGAATCTTGTGCAATGATCAGTTACCGGTTGATGGTTGGGTGGAAATTTTGATGGAGTGGAAGCAAATTTGGGGAAACAGGACAATTTCTGAGGTAAAAAAAAGGGGGATTTGATGGGGATTTCATTGCGCTGAAACTGATGCATTTGGGTGGAAAATGAACTTGTTGAATCATGAAGGTCAGAAAAATTTTGTTTACTTGATCATTATCATGATTATGGTTTTTTTTCTCGATTGCTTTTAGGGCAATGGATCGTCTGTAAAAAAATCTATCTGTATTCAAGAAAATGTAGTAGTATTGACATCCAGCAATGTATAATTTGAAATCAAGAATTTGGAGTTGGGGTTTTTTTTTTTTTTTCATTATTTGGTGAATCAATAGAGTTTTACATAATAAAAGAGTCAAATATGATAGCAAGGGTTTACAAGTGGGTGGGTTGTTAAATGTAATTTGCATTAATTGTTGAGCTGACTTTCTCGATCTACTTCTTCTGAGATGATGCTCCCCTTGTGTGTTTTCTTAAGATCCGGATCCTCCTCCCAGGTCCACTACTGGGTCCATTGAGCTCTTTTCAAGACAAGTCTGATTGTCGTTCCTATTTTAGACTTTGTCTGTAATGGATAATGATACACGTACAGAAGAAATGGGACCGAAATTGTACCGATCGCGTTCGGGGACTTACTTTTGGTTTTTTTGATTCAAACGGTGAGACTTTGGTTCGAGCACTTCCAACCGTCTGATTGAGCTGAAATTTTGTGGGGCCCCTCGGAAAAATGTTTTAAAATAATGAACCGTTCGGATCACTCGTGTGGGTCCCCGAACGCGATCGGTACAATTTCGGTCCCATTTTTTCTGTACGTGTATCATTATCCGTCTGTAATTGCTCCTATTTTAGACTTTTCCAAAAAAAATTTAAAACCCAGTTTCATCAGGTGTTAAAATCATAGTTAAAATTAACCATAATTTTAGCACTTAGTGAACTCATTTTCTAAAATTGTGGTTGATTTTAGCAATTGAATTGCTAAAATCTTTTGAAAAACTAAGTTTTGTCGATAATTGCAATCGCACCGAAAACCAAGTTGATGAGGGTTTCGAAAGACATTTGGCTTATAAAAATTAAGGAAGTAACACTAGATTAGAATCAATTTTTTCAAGATACCCATATTAAACAATATTTCATTAATGTGTTTTGCAGCATGGTTGAATTTTTAGACAAACTCTAAAATCTGAACGATTACGATCATTAAAATGAGCCCAGAGAGTTTCCAAAATTAAACGAATTCAACCGTTGATTCCATCAAGTGGAGTGGAGAGCATCCAGATCCGTTTTATAATTTCTAATTTGTAATAACTACACAACATGCCTAATAAGTACACAATATGCCTCTTTCTCTGAACTTAATCATTTGGAGGACAAAGGCAAGTTTTGCTGAAACCCATGCACAAAATAATCAGTGATGCATATGGCTCACATCTCATGTGTTTTTTTACTGTCTTATTTGTTTATTTTTGTGTCTGAATCTAGATGTGATACTTAAAACAGTTCCCCCTCAATCTCTTTAGTTGTATCCTTAGTGCTTTGACTACAACTTTGTTGAAATGAATTTCAATTATAATCGGCCTGCTAGGCCTGCTAGCCCTGTTGGACCGGATACCTTGAGTTATCAAAATAATAATCAGCATGATGGCATTATTACGCTAGCCAATGGTTGCACACTTCAATACGCCGGTTGGTATTAACATTTGAATCTTTAGTAACTTTGCGTCTTAGTGTATGTCATACACGCAATAAATAATGTTAGCCGATCAAGACCGGAAACGACAGAATATGTATTTTCTGTTTTGATAGTGTTAGATATCTAAGTAGCAATGACACTGCAACATATCTCTGATTCTTCGCTCGGCTATATTAACATGTAAGCTAGCATTGCAAATTGCAGCATGTTTTCAGAGAGAAATTTTAGCACACATCTCCTGTTTGAATAATTAGGATGAAGAAAATACAAATGCTATCACTTCGGTGAATATGCACTTCGTTTATTGTTTGAAAATGATGCAATAACCGTCCTTAATTAATTATACTAGCTTGTACTGCCAATTTCAAACCCAATCAGAGTTACTCACTTTAACACTGCATAATATGTTGGATTTACAACGTGTTAATTATGTGTTTTTGTAAATGAATGGTGCATGTCATGGTTTTGCGATAGCTATGTTTGGTTAATTTTTGACATCCTCCTTTTGTGTTAGAGCGGAATCAATAGTAACGGTTTTACTTTTAAACCTCTCTCTCTCTCCCCATATTTTAACGAACAACACGTAACAAATAGCAGTGGCTCTACCACTGCTTGAGCAAACGGCAGCCCCTATCCTAATCTGGCTCTGCCACTGCTTCAGCACTCCATCGAACGGCCTCTCCGGGCCTCTGCGTCTTGGCTCTCAACAATTACAAAGATTAATAGAAAAGTTAACTTATACTCCCTCCGTCCCTTTTTAAATGATCCACTTGGGAAACGTGTATTTTTGCAAACGTTTAAAAATGTACTTTCGCATATCGTTTTTAAATTTTTTTTGCACCAAATTAAAGTACTCAATGAGCACTTTAATTTGGTATAAAAAAAATTAAAAAGTTATATAGAGAAATATGTTTTTTAGGGGTTTGAAATTGCACGTATTCCCGTATGGATCACTTAAAAAGAGACAGAGGGAGCATGAAAGAAAACATAACTAAACAACGAAACTATGATTCCTTTTTTTTTTTTTTTTTAACATATTGTAACAACGATTTCAACTGCATAGGAGTTGACAATTATAATGAACTACCAGCTACAATATTAAAATGGATTTTTTTTTTGTGAGCTGTCATTTAAAATACAGGTTGAACAAGGGGAAGGTGGTTATAGAATTAGCAAAAGAAAAAAACAATTTTATGCATGTTACCAATTTCTGTTTTATGTTTTGGTTCCACACATACCAGAGCATCTTAATCCATTAATCTAACCATATAATAAAGTGGGTGTGACATTTAATATACTGACTCAACAGAGAGATGCTCTATGCTCAATAATAATGATGATGGCAACTCATTTGAGATTAAGATAATGGAGATTATTAACTTTAATTAATGTGCCTATGTTGTTGTATTCATTATATCCAACTCATATGATTGTGATCAACATTAAACTAGTACACTAGTTACACAGAGGACGTGATCAGAAAATGATTGGTACCACCACCCACACCTGCTTCTTTTTTGCTTTTTCTTTTTATAACTGTTTTGTCCGAACCAGCTTGCACGAATCTCAATTAATTCCGGGACCCTGAAAAATGAAGGGGATAATGACACTACCGCACCTTGTGGGGAATAAAGTGATTTTAAGATGTCATATACATATATTGTGCTTCTAATATCTAAATGTTACTGCAAAAAACAAAACTTTGGTCCCGGACATCCGTTATTAAAAAAAAAAAACACCGTTATTTTGTTTTTCAGAACTTTATAATGTTAATACAAGAGAAATCTAGGTCTAGAATTTTGATTTCCTAAATGGATAGTTTATATTAGTCAAATTTTACTATTTTGACCGACAAAAGAATTCCAAGTTGCCCCAACATGCTTCAAACAACAGGCAAATACAAAATCGCCAAGCTTTCTCTTTGTGTGGGCCTGAATTATCTAAAGATGGGCCGAAAGGCCTGATTGCGATTAGAAGGGATAAGGCCCATTTGGGATTGACCTAGGCCTAATTCATACAAGTGCCGGTAGTCCCGAGAGACTGACCGAACAAAACCCTGGTAAAAAATCGAGTCCCTGGACCGAGCACTTTAGGGCCGGAGTCATGGATATCAGGCACTTGGGTATGGGTTCGATCCAAGCAACTCGGAGCTGGGCTAGTCTCGCCCAATTTCAAAGCTCAATCTCTTTGAAGTCACGAGAAACTTTATGATAACATAATGGACAGGCGTCACAATGGAATTGGATGCATGTGCCAACATAATGATGCTCGGGTTACGCACGCGGTGACGTCATCCGGGCAGTTATCGCGCGTAGGGGACACGGGCCTTGGGGAGCAAGCCAAGCCCTACCTATATAAACAAACAAGAGCTCACTAGAGAGGTACGCTTACACAATCCCTGATATCCCCTCTCAACCCTAGATCTGAGTACCGTCTCCTTCCTCTTCCAATTACTGACTAGATCGTCGGAGTACCATTTCGGACTCTACGGTCCGGGTTGGTGCTAACAAGTTTGCTCAGTGTGCAGGAGCAGAGCTCGTGAAAAGGGTCTACTTTCACTCCAACACTCAACCCACGGGAACGACATAGAATTTTCATCCACCACACTCTTCTTCTCGCGAGTTGTTACAACTACAAATTATGAAAAGTTGCCAAAATTAAATGTAAAGAAAAATTACAATTATCAATGTATAGACTCGCCTATTTGATTGATCTCTTAATGTAACCATTTCTTTTAATTGTTGACGCAATGGTAAAAAAATTCTAACTGCAACCCTGTTCCTTACTTGCTGACCGGGGGGGTTAGTATTAATTAAGTGCCAAATACTACAAGACATTCTCACATAGCCTTTTTCATAGCTTCCCACTGGGAAGCCTTTTCTTTAAGGCCGAAAGGCACCCTTTTAATCAGTCTTTTTAGGATTAGGAATCCAAAAAATTTGCCCTTTAAATTTTATGCGAACCCTTCTGTAACTTTAACCAGAAAATATGTTATTTTGGATGTCTTGAAAAGATCAAGGAAAAGTGTATCCCGGATACTTCCTTCGTTCCTAAAAGATAGTTTACTACGAAGATGCCTGCACTTTTCGGATCAAAAGATAAAATATTATTGTGCCTAATTTTTCAAATTTTTTGACACCAAACTAAAGAATTAATTGAGATCTTTCATTTGGTGTTAAGAAATTTGAAAAATTATATCCATAAGTATTTTAATTTTTTATCCGAAAATTACACGTTTTTTCGTAATAGACTATCTTTCAAAAACGGGGGAGTAACTTGAACCTCACCCTCAACAGAGCTTTGGGCTTTTAGCCTCCCACTCACCAAGAACTAGATGTCAAGTGGATCAGCCTTAAAATGAGAATGGGCAGGCCTAAATACTCAATTTTAGTATGAGGTTAGCCTGGCCCAGCCCTTATTTTTTAAACCAAATGTTATTAATTTATTATTCTCCCAACACTCTTTGCATCCCTTCTTTAAGTAGTATGGGATGGCAGTGGGTCGGTTTGGTCCGGTTTTGCGATTACTATACCCAAATTCAAAGCATTTATCTATACCCAAATTCAAACCGATATCCAACGGGTATGAATTTTAGTGCACCATAACCAAACCATATAGATTTGGATTTTATCCAAACCGCACCAAACCCGCATTAATATTCATTCCATTAATGAACATATGAAGGAAAAAGATTATATATTAAAATAAAAAAGTAACATACCATATGATTTTACCATTAAACATCTAAATTCCAACATAATCAAAGGAAATAACTAAATAATAAAACTTTTCTTAAGAGGTTCCTAGAGAGACACTTGAGATTTTTAAGGGATTTGAGAGGAATAAGGAGGGAGATGAAATGAAAAGTCACTGAAAGTTATGAATTGAAAAATAAAATTTATATGTCTATAAAAATATAATATGTGTATATATATATATAGGAAGCCGATCTACTAAGGACTCCCTCAAACAAAAATTCCGTGCGGACCTCACCATTCCGGATCAAATTTTGACGATCCGAACCGCTCAATGTTTTTAAAATGCATTTTCCAAGGTCCACGCGAAAAATCTTCAAAAAAAAATACCCGGAAGGGCTTGATCGGATCAGTTTTTGTTAAAAACGCTATATATAGCGTTTATAACAAAAACTGATCCGATCAAGCCCTTCCGGGTATTTTTTTTTGAAGATTTTCCGCGTGGACCCTTAAAAATGCATTTTAAAAACATTGAGCGGTTCGGATCGTCAAAATTTGATCCGGAATGGTGAGGTCCGCACGGAATTATCCTAAGGACTCCCTCAATAGATCATTATCCTATATATATATATATATGGGGACGGTTCCCCTCACACTTAAAAAAACACATAAAAAAAACACACGATTTTGTTCTAGACTCCACTGTGACGTTCTGAACCGTTGATCTTGTTTAAATGAATAAAATAAGAGGTCCTGCAAAAATTCAGCTTAATCGGATATCGATAAGTGCTTGATCCAAATAGTTTTGCAAAAAATGTGACAGGAACTAGTGTTTTTAAAATCGTTTGGATCAAACACTTACCGATATCCGATTGAGCTGAAATTTTGCAGGACCTTTTAGTTTACTCATTTAAACAAGATCAATGGTTCAGAACATCACAAAGGGCCCCGAAAGAGTGTTGTGTTTTTTTATGTGATTTTTTAAGTGTGAGGGGAACCGGCCCCTATATATATATATATATCCTATAAGTAATATTATATAAATCGGTTTGGGTTTGGGTTTGGCCGAATACTTACTAAGACCAAACCCAAATCCAAACCCGCTGGGTATCATGTTTTGAAAACCAAACCCACCCCATAGGTTGGAAAAAATATAAAAAACCGCTCTGATAGGGTTGGTTTCGTTCGGATATCCATTGGTTTTGGGTGAAATTGCCATCCAGTCATACTGCTAGCCCTCCTATTGCAGGAACAGCGGTTCGGCTAGGGAGGATCCAAAAACCAATGGCAATACCCTGCCTGATGCTCACTTTCAAAGGCAACCACAACTCACAAACACTTAAGGAGAGAGGGAAAGGGCTTTTTTTACCCTCTTACAACTGCTAGTCTCATACGAAAAATTTTAAATGGCAAAGCCCAAATCCAGTTTGCCATAATGTTGACATGAATTTTGTGGGGCCAATCTAGACCCATGTATAGATGAGATTCATGAGAACACAAAGGTTGGTGTAATTCCCTTGACCCGCCAATTACAATCCTTAAGCACGTGACTAAAACTGCAGGCATTTTCTTTGTTAACTCCGTATTTGGCCCATCTCCAGACTAATCTCACCGTCAATTAGCAGAGACTCAATTAAAATCTGGACAAAACTCTGTATAAGCTGGCTCAACACATGAATTTGATAGCACGCAGGTGGGAGTCGAACACATACCACGATGCCAAAGGCTTCCTGAAGCCCCGGTTACGATCTTCACTTTGCCATCCTTAGGGGTTGCTGAAACTGCTGGCATGTTCTATATGTCATCAAAATCTTTTAACTAATTCCATCACCACTAGTTTTTTCTTGTATGTGTATGGATCAAAATCAGTCACGTCATCCCCGTTAACATAATTGCAAGATTAATGCTCAAGAAATTAAGTTGGAAAGATGTTGCAATCAATCCCTAACAAATTCCATCGATCCTACATTATGCCAAATATAGACAATGTACCACCAAGCACGTAGCTCAGCTGGTAAGGGGTTGTGCTACCTTAACCAAGATCTTGAGTTCGAGACTTATGCAGCTGTGTTAAAACTTGGTTGGGAGAGCTTTGCCGCCTTTGTGGTCCTACCCGGCTCGAATCCGGATTAGTCGGGGCCAATGTGGTTACCGGACACCGGATGGTCTTTACCAAAAAAAAATATAGACAATGTATATGATAGAAACTGACAGAAACCTAAAAATGCAATAAAAGCATGAAAGAGAGAGAGAGAGAGAGAAGAGTTCTTCCAAGATAGGGTAAGCAAACAGAACTAGGAAGCAACAAAGAAAACTGTTCCAAGCTATCCGGGCTAAGTTGCGTACAAACTTACCAATCTCGAGAGCAGTGGCGTAGCCAGGAATCAGGTGCAGTGTGGGCACCACGAAGAAAGAAGCTAGAAAAAAATTCACGACGAGATGGTACGCCAATATGAACTTACTTCATTAAAAACACTAGCAAAAAGTAACATATGTGTACAAATAATCATGATCATACATTATAGTTAACAACCTTTCCATCAAAAATAAAAATAAAACGATCATAGTCATAAACAAAAGTTACTAAAGTTAGGCTTTACAAATAGACCACAACGAGTTTTCATGTTTTGAAAACTTTGCATGATAGTTTTAATGTTGTCTATGCTTTTCAATATGCCTTTCTCTATATATGTAATCATGTTGCCACTCGTCCATTGATTACCCATTCGATTGCGCCACGGATTTTTCACACAATTCATAGCTGAAAACGCCTTTTCAACTACAGCAGTGGCAACCGGTAAAGTTATGCAAAAACTAATGGATAAACTTGATGTCTTCCAATTTCCACAATTTTCGTGCAAGATCACCATTTTCTGTGCAAGATCACGTGCAGAGAGAAAGGTAGGTCTGATGTTATATTTACCAAAAAAAAAATCAAAAACTAAAAAGCTCAATGGTAAATCCACCATTGCTGGCGAGTCTCACTCCCTAACAACAATAACCAGTCATCATTTGTACATTAATTTGTCTTCTTCGTTCAAATCAAAAGCTGGCGGATCTTTAGATGTTGGAGAGAGCAGGCTGTTCGGCTTCCGGAATTTTTTAATAGGATGGTCAAGAACTATCTTAACAAATAATATATACTCAGGATTTCATACATTAATGTGGATAGTACGTATGATCATAAAATATAAAGACATAAAATTGGGGTAGTGTTAATGCCAAAACTCTTTTTGATTGTGTCAAAACTCAAATGCATGAATTACTTGTACTCATGTGTAAAGTACATATGCATTGGAGTTTTGGCATAATCAAAAACAGTTTTGGCATTATCACTACCTTAAAATTGTTCTTGACGAATATATTTTGAGCCAAATTAAACTGCTGCATAAATTCACAAATATTAGTTTAGGAATAATTGTCGGCAATAAAGTCAATCATAGAAAAGCAATTGATAATAGATTTTCTTTACCTAACTATACAATTTTATTTTATTTTTTTGTCATTAAGAGAGTAATCTTCTTTTGAGCTAATGCATTAGGTGTTCATTACCTAAATTAATGGGTATTCATAATCTAAGACGGAGTGTTCAAATACTACTACTAAAACACAAAAGAAAAAACTTTAGGGTGTTCGGCCCCAAAAGGGACCAACTTTGTGTTAAAGAGAGAGTGAGTATTAGAAAACATCCAAAATGATGTTTTAAGGAAGCCCAAGTCCAAGTCGGCCGAACAACTCAAGAAACAATCAACACATTAATATACTGCACTTGAGGTTGTGCTCGAGCTATTGACCTGAATTGAGCTCGAGCTTAAGTAAGCAAAAGCATAAATCTGTCGCACATTACTTGGCCTGGGCAACTGAAACGAGCCTGAGCCAAATTTACAAGAACTCGAAAACAAGTTAATGGAGAATTTGAGCCAAAAAAGATCTCACAATCATTAATCTAGGCTCAGTTTTGTCACCAATCTAACTATTTGTGTTGGATTTTTTATCCTATCCTGAAATTTTTAGCATAGTGCTTAAAAAAACACACAAAGAGAGAGAGAGAGAGAGAGAGAGAGAGAGAGAGAGAGAGAGAGAGAGAGAGAGAGCATACAATTTATAGCATCATAAAACATGAATACGAATTGTTCGTTTCTTTACAACATGAATTCGAAAAAAATAATAATACAGAGAGTAAATTAGTAATACCTTTTATCTCAGTTTTTTTGTTTTTCTCAATTAACTCTTAACTATTCTTGAGCATAGAAATCAACAATTTCCCTGATATTGAGCTGAAACAAGTAAGAACAATCATTCTTCATCAACCACAACATGTGCTCAAACAAAATAGCATCCACATCCACATAAACCACTCTCTTCTTCTTGATATAATTCACGCAGTTGTCTTCCTTGAGCAAATCGATCAACACCCGAAACGGGTTTTCTTCGAGGACGAAAGGATCAACGACGAATTCCCTCTTCTCCTTCCCCACCACCACCGTCACCGGATCATCCGAATCTCCAAAATCCTCATCGGACAATGGCCGGTACCCCGTCCGTGAGCACGAACACCGCCCTGCTAGCATCGACACCGGCAGAACTATGCAGTCCATTTGGATGGTGGTGGGTATTTAGGGACGTATATATATATATATATATACAAATATGTGTATGTGTGGGTAGGAATAAGTCTTGGGTGTTGTGGGTATTTTTGGAGGGTGTGGGGATTTAGCTTAGCTTAGTTTGGGAGGGAAAGCGAAGGTACTTATTGTGATGGGAAAAGAGACTTGTTGGGCTGTGATTGAATTGGCATTCCAACGGCTAATGTCGGTGGATACACGAAACATATACTAAATCAAAGTATTTTTTTATTAGTATTACTTCAGTTTTTGGTATCTGTTTGTATTTTTTTGTCGGTATGAGTCCACATTTTATATGGGTTTCCTGTCAAAAGAGCCGTTGGAGAGAGAGAGAGAAAGAGAGAGAGAGAGAGAGAGAGATCCTGGAAGGAGCCAAGGAGGTACGGGAAGCTGACAAATGGAAGTGAAAAATGCATACTTTCTAAAAGGTACATATAATATCCGCAAAAAGTATATTGATATTTATAAATGTATAATGTAGTCCGTGTAATCTGCATAAAAATTTTAACTTGCTTGTCATTATATGTATATTTTTTCGCGGTTTTTTGGGTTGTGATTAGCAAAACAGATGTAAAATTATGTAGTGAAATTCCCACCAGCTATGTTTTTTAGTCTTAGTTCATCAAAAATTGTCTGAATTTCAGTCTCAGTTCATCACAAATTGTCTGAATTTCAAGTATGTGGAAATAAATCACTAACGCATTGGTACAGGACTCTAGAAAAATCTTTTCAAATCCCAAAATTTTCTGTTCTATTTTTTTGTCGGAATGGATGGTTTTGTCGTGATCGCGTAAGTTGATTTGGACATTTTGAATTATCAAAACAAATAATAAAAATATATAGGGGTTTTCTTGAGGATGGCGCGTGACGCTATGTCGCTATATCACTGGTTGTTTCTCGGGGATACTGGAACGTGGCGCTAAATCACTTAATTATCACATAATTCTACTCGTATTACGTGGTGATGTTATGATTAAGAGAGTTGGAGTACCGCGTGACTGTGACCGTGGCGTGTCCCGAGATAACCCAATCGTCACAGGATAACAAGAGGAGGTTTCCTTGCAAATGAGATAGAGCTGACTTTTGTGCAAATCTTGCCAAATGCAATATTGCGCGTATGAAGTAGTAGTAATGGAAGTCTCTGTTGCCGACCTTCACTATGAGCTGCGCTCTCTTTGACAATGTCTTTCCAAAGAGGCCCAAAACAAAAACAAAGAAAGAAAGAGACCCCACATCGGCGTATCCCACATATAGTAGTTTTGTGGATTTTTATTACCCTCTCCTCCCCATTTTGAAAATTAATTTGAGAGAGCCAATGTTGTTATATATGCTCACGACGTACAACAGTTTTTTCCCCTTTTATATTGATCATCGACCGTCTCATTCAACTTGCGGGCACCCTAACTAATTCTGGGTTTCTGAAATTAATGATCAGGCAAACTCTCTAGTGACCCCAAGGTTTGAAATATTTGGCCTTCGTGGGATTCGAATACTTGGCCAAACACGCTTGCAATGGACAATAGTTTATTATTATTATTATTGATCATCGCATGTTTCGTCTAACTTGCAGGCACCTTGACTAATTGTGTGACTCTGAAACTAATAACCACCGGACAAACTCTCTATTTAAACAAAACTACTTGGCATTCATTTGCATATTTTTTTATTTCCTTCATTCTAGATCTCTAGTTGATGAGTGTGGGGAAGGTCAACGCTCAGCAGTTCCGGATTTCATTTTGACAATCAAAATCGCTCATTTGTTCGTATTCTGATGTTAATTTGTTTGAAGACCATGCAAAGCTTCAACTGAATCAGATGTCAAAAATTCCTTGATCTTTTAAGTTTATTTTTTCTTCAAAATCCCCCTACACAAGAATCGGATTCTTAAATCAAGCACTTACCGATATCGGATTAGGTTAAATTTTTACAAAGCCTCTTAGAAAATGAATTGCTACAAAACTAACAATGTCATTCTTGAAAGTAGGACTCGGAATGAGCTCAGGTAAACAAAGCGAAGTCAACAAATTGTTGTGGGTGTGAGTGTGCCAGTGTGGTAATCGGTAGAACTTAGGCATTTATATAGTGCGCGTTAACAGCGTGTCGGTGTCGTTTCTTCTGTCATTAGTCAAGACCCTCAATTTCGAGAGCCCAGATCTTTTGTGCCGAAAAACCCGTGCCGAGGGGTTTTTCGGCCGTTGGATCATCTGGAAATATTAAAACATAAAAACAAAAATCGCAATTCAACAGCCAAAAACCCCTCGGCACAGAGGCACAAGGGTTTTGGGCATAGAGGATTTAGGACGCAATTTCAATCCCATTACATGTCAATTTGTCATATGAGCTTTTTGCATCATTGCTCTTTCTTTCTTTTTTTATTATTATTATAGGCTGCATCACTGTTGTCTGCTTGTTAGACATGACCAGGCCAGTTTACATGCATCT
Source organism: Vaccinium vitis-idaea (assembly GCA_963854785.1). NCBI lineage: Eukaryota > Viridiplantae > Streptophyta > Magnoliopsida > Ericales > Ericaceae > Vaccinium > Vaccinium vitis-idaea. The sequence continues at coordinate 19,236,879 of OY978223.1, read as the reverse complement.
TTAATTAGTTCCTTCTCTGATTCGGTCAAAGTCATATCTTCCACGACAAGACTAAGGAATTCACAAGAAATTTCTTTCTTGTGGTCTGATCACAAAAATCGAATATTTATTAATTGTGTAAGGAGCCAATCTACCAACTAACCGGATTAATCGATTGGGCTTTTTGCACCATTGCTATTCTTTGACAAGACTAACCCTTTTGGCTTACCCAAAAATGAAAATAAAAAAAACAGGACTATGATTACTATAAGATTGGATCATGCTTTTAAATTGTGACCTGTACCAGGAGAGTCTAAGGAGTTGAATAGTTTTTTTTTTTTGTTTTTTGATCAGTTGAGTTGAATAGTTAAAAATACATGTTTTAAGTTAGAACAGAGCGCTTGTCAACAACAACAACAACAAAAAAAAAAGAGAACAGGAGCGAGGAAAAACAAAATATGAAGCTAAACCGAATAACATTTGGTTTGGAAAATATATGGCATGTACAATTTTAAAGTTAGACATGTATGAATTAGAAGTTAAAATACTTATTCGCCATGTCCTACGAGTTGAATATTTCAGAGCACGTTTTTAAAGATAAGTGGACATCTTCTAATGAGGATCAGGTTTTTTTGTTTTTTTTTTTGAAATATGAGGATCAGGTTAAATGCTGCTACAATCACAAATATATTATCGAGACCTTTAAAAAGAGTTTTTATATAGAAAAGTCCAAACAAAAACTAAATTCAATTCGTGAGTCTTTTTTCTTTTTCCGCTTGTTTTGGACAATAATTCTGGAATTTTCTCAAAAACATAGCTTTCAACTCTTCTCAAAATTCATGTTCGCTTCGCTATTTTGAAAAATATTTTCAAAATGAATTTCAAAATTTCTGTTCATTTTGATTAATTTTCAAATGCCTGAGACTACAAAATTTCAAAATTTTCAAAATGAATGAAAAAAAAAAAAAAAAAAGAAAGAAAGAAAGACAAATGCAGAGAACAAATCTAACTTTTCCACCATTGCCACCGCCATATTCAACCAGATTTCTTCAAATCATGACCAAAGATCAAGCGACCAGAGATTCAGTGACCAGATGAACCAGATTTTCAGATTCCGAACAAAATTTGTCGACGGATGAACAAGATTTTCGACCAGATTTGAACCAGGGTTTCGTTTACATAGATCCATCTCTACCACCACCACCAAATCCGAAAAAAAATCTCTGCTACAAATCCGAAATCCGAAAAAAATTGTCGTGGAGCAGAGATTCCCACTCCAAATCCGAAAAAAATCCATTACAGTACTCACAAAACCCATCTCTGCTACACCTAAAAAAACCAAAACCCATCTCTGATCTTCTATCAAATCTCCGAAAATCAGACCACCGCCGCAGCCTAATCGGAGAAGAACTCGAAGAAACTCACCGGAGAAACTCGAAATGGAAGCAAAGAAGACTTCAATCGGGGGATAAACTCGCCAGAGTAAATCGAACTCCAAGCAAACGAGATATGACTCACTGGAGTAACTCCAAGCAAACGAGATCTGAAAATTTTTACAGCACAAAGAACCGGTGGGTATGAGAGGTCAAAGGTCGCCAAGGTCTACTACGCCAAGAACCTCGTCACATCGGAGAGTGTCGCCGTGAAAGCCATTAACAAAGACCAGGTCAAGAAAGAAGGGCTGATGGACAAGATCAAGACGGAGATCTCCGTGATGCGGGTGGTGAGGCACCCGAACGTCGTCGAATTGAAGGAAGTGATGGCCACGAAGCAGAGGGTGTATTTTGTGATAGAGTACGTGAAGGGAGGAGAGCTTTTTGCGAAAGTGGCGAAGGGGAGGTTGAAGGAGGATATTGGATGGATCTCTGTAAAGGTTGAAGGGAGAACAACAAGTGGATAGCTGGGAAATGATTCCATAATTTGATCTCATAACTTATTTTTTGAACATTGGACCAAACACAAATTTTGGGCTTTTTAGCCCAAAACACGTTTTAGAAAAACCCAACCGAACGGGGCCTACTTTTGCCATTTTCTATCTTGACATTTTCCACTCCTACTTGTATGGGGGAAGGAGCTTTTTTTACTCTTCTTTTTTAATTCTCCTTTTGGTTGAAGATGAAATGACCAAAGTGCCCTAGTCATATTTTGGAAATAAACTGTCCCCCACCCCTGACTGATATACACCGTTAACCTCCCATACCTTCACTCTTGCCTTTCAAGATAATTAAGATATGGACCCTTTTTTGTAATGATTCTCTTTTTTAGCAAATATTTAGGGTTAATTAATTCGTGTAACTTTATGTAAGCTATATTATTATGGTTGGTATCAATTTGAGATTATGTAACAATTAGATATTCATTTTTATATCTTCATAACGAAATAATGGCAATAACATTTTTTTAAGATAATATTTGATACTACTTCTTAAGTGAAAAAAATATTGGATGAACTAAAAAGATGGGAACTGGGAAGCAAGTATTTTTGTGAAGTTGAAGAACCAAACTGGTTTTTAATAAACAATATTTTTTTTTAAAAATGTCTTAAATAGTTATTTGTACACATTACAATATCTAATTAAATAATTAAGGGAAAACATGGTAGAAAACCGACCCTTTTTAGTGTTTATAAGTGCATAACACAATCTTCAAAACAAACTAAATGATAAATTTCAAAATGCATCTATAAAAATAAAAAAAAAAGTAGAGCGTAAATATCTTTTCAAAGTTATTACCTGTCAATGTTTTCCTATCAATTCGAACTTCAAACCTGCCTTATTTAGAAGCAAGAGGATACAACCAATTCATGAGTCATTTTCGTGCCCACTTTTTTGGATGACTTTTCTATTTCTTGTATTTTACTTATTTTCTACAAGACGTAGAGAGGATACAAATCCTACCCCGATTGACATAAATAGCATGATAAAAAGGAGGGGGGAAAAAAACTGAGATAAATAGCCGAAATTATGATTCACTCTGATTCTAAAACAAGAACAAAGAAAATGAGAACCAACTCAGAACGTAAATGCTAAATAAGAGAAACTCGGGTCAACCACGCGACAAAGAAAAGGGCTCATATAATTGCTGGTTAGCATTTGCAAATCAACCTCTAAACCTCCCATACAGGGCATCAGCTAAAAGCCGATCATCTAAACGGAAACCGAAGTACCATAAACTGGAAACCATCTTCACATTGAGTTTCCCCAGCCCATATTTGAGTACATGGGCATAGTACTATGAACGGGTTGGCTAGCATTATTGTAAGGCCCTGAGACCCTATTAAAAGGACTGCCACCATTCTCATCAGATGACTCACTTGAGTGGTCTTGAGAGGGAGGACTTGCCGCAGCTACCGGTTCACTGAAATTCAACATATTGGACATTGGTGCTGAGGGTGGCCCGGATTTCGATTTCTTTCCATCTGCAATGAAGCTACCAACAATAACCTGGTAGAGCATGAAACAAGTTTCAGACTTGGGATAAAGACATCATCTGATTAGATCCGCATCTCTTAAAGCATCAGCCATTTGTTGGATTACATTTGGCTTGGGATATGAGAATTGTGCGTGGGTGTGTTGTGGCACCAAACCCCATAAACTCTAGATGCAAATCCACAGATATGTGCTTAAAGATTTTTTATTTTTTATTTTTTGGGCGAAAGAGAGAGATTTACTTAAAGTTGGATACAAATACGTGGTCCCGTGGACATCTGCAAAACAATTTAACATGTTGATTGTTTTGAATTCCAACAGGAGGAGTTATGCCTTAGGAAGTGTTTAAACGTCAAAAAGGGAGGGAAAACAAAAAAAGGGATTTATATGACCCAACCTTGTGAGTCTAGAATTTTTTTATTATCCCACCAACATTATGAGCTTATAATCCATCAAAACTTGAAGACAATTCATGATGGTGTGGGTCCCAAAGAGTACATTTTGTTAGGACAGATGAGATCACTTTGGCCCAATGGTTGTGCAATGGCAATGCATTGGGAACGGTTTATACCTAGTATTATTACGAATCTATGTGTCTTTACAAGTACGGCTTGTATGACGGTTCGACCCATATCCCACACCCGATACATCCTTGTTAAATCCAGGGGATAGGGATATGAGGGATAAGATTTCATGTAACACTCTGGACATTCACATTCCTCGGACGCTCACAACTACTAGTTCGTGTCTGGTAAACAGATAGAAACAAAAAATGTAGAAGACGGAAAGTGACAAATCGTAACAGAACAAGTACCTGTACTGGTGTTGCTGCCACAAGCATTCCTGCAACTCCACCACCTAAAACTCGTCCATCTGAACCTGCTAAGGACACACTCAAACCACCTGATCTGCTGCGGCCACCATTACTTTCTGACAGGAAGAAAGAACCTGACAAAGAGATAATTTCAAATCGGCCCTGCAGAGAAAATTGTTACCATTATCACCCATAATCAAAAAACAAAGGGCATCTGTGGATTTACAAACTGTGTTTTGTAGCAATTAGAGCTAGACCACAGCCTTGGCACAGTATAGCAAATCAAATATACACATTGCTTTTTTTTTCTTTTTTCTTTTGATGCACTTATGATTCTTATGGTATGTATTAGAATCCGATGGAAAGGAGAGGCCACAGCGGCAGAGGGAGCCATGGGCAAATGGGGTCAATTGACCCCACTCAATTTTCTAAAATTCCCGTCCTTGCTAGAGCTCTGCAACCATTGTTGTTAAAATCCTACGATATAGGATACGAATCCCATCCCATATCTTTTTTGTATAGAAATCCTACAATACGATGGCGTATCCTACGAATATATATAAGCGTATCCCGATTCTGTACGTATCCTACGATTACTTAATGGAAGAAATTCAAACATTATTGTAAGAAGTTGAATCTCAAACGCATTAATCTAAGTCGTTTGAGCGACATTAAAACCATTTGAAAGATATCCAACCTCAATGTAGGGCTTGAATAGAAGAAAAATCATCCTTCGATCGTGTTTTGGAAGAATATTATTAGGGATTTTCTTTTCTATCCTTGACCAATGTAGCAGGAAACCTCAATCTGATAGATCTCAATTAAGAGACTTGAAATTTTGCAACTTAAAAACTTAGTTTGTTGGTGTTATTAGGTATAAATACTTGTTAGTTGTATATTAATTATGGTTAACGTATTACGACACGTATCCTAATACGATTTATAAAACTAGAAAACGATACACTATACATATCCCGATTTCAAAACCTTGTCTGCAACTTATTTACCACATTTGACCCCACTAAATTGTTATATTATCCCAACCCTTACTTATTGCCCCAAGCATTTCATCTAGATACAAAAAAAAATTGTTCCTACTAGGCAAATTTGAAGAAGTCATTTCGCAATTGGAACCAAATGATGAACGATACCTTACAGGTCTATAATAAAACAAACATCTTGTTTTTTTTGCATGACAAATGACTCTTTCACGCAGCATTTGTGAAATTTGAAAAGGTTGTTGTAAATCAAATCTATCTCTTCTCAATTTGTATCGACGATTTGTATTTATAATTGTTTATAACAATTATTTTCCATTATTCATACTTGATCTCTTTTGACCCCACTGGCCAAAATTTCTAACTCCACCCCTGAGAGGCCACCTAATTTTACATCAATCTACTATATACAGTACCCAAAACAAGAGCTTGATCTCAGTTATCAGCTAGTTACCAGTATCCTTTGCACCATCCTAGAAATTTTGGTACCCCCAGTTTTTGCTAATACCTCCACATATTTAGTGTATCTAAGCAGAAATGCCCAAGGTTTTTGCTATGTTGACATTTCCTATACAAGGCTCAAACTCAATTTCAAGTTATTATAATACGAGTAAACCTATAACAATTTGATTTGGGGTCTAACCTAATAAGATGGGCTTTTTATTTTGTTTATAATCCCATAAATTTAGACTTTCTATTATGTTAGATTTGTGCATTAAGAAGCAAATTGCCTTGAAATTTAGCGTAGACGCAGTCATGGATAACTTTCATGACTTGGAAGAATATCTAGATTTATTTTGCTAGGTGGCTAGGGTCGTACCTTGTACATGTCAAAAACTTTTATTTTGTAGTCTTGTTATATATACTTTTGCAAAGCCTGAATCACAACCATTTTAATTTTTTCTTTGAAATTTTAGTGCTACAATTTAATTTTTTCTCAGGTTTGAACTTTATAATATTTGCCACCCCCTATAAGTAAATCTTGATTCCACCACAGCAGCAAGCCAAATGAAGAGGGCTTTTCCTACCCAAGGTTCATAAACAAAACTAATCTAGGACTTTCACCAACCACAAAATATAAGTAAACCTCTGGGAGAACCTACTATTGTAACAAAATAAGGGCCCTCCCACTACTTCCAATCAATTTGAAGTAGGTTAAATAACCTAAAATAACCGTTAACACTTTTCTCAATCAACACTGATATCTTGATTGTTCAACAAAGGCTGTCTCCAACCTACCATCTTATATAGACTCAAAAACGAGTGTGGGGTATACGTCTTAGTGTTGGATTCATCTAATTGCATCCCAGTGACACGAGGACACGCCAAGATATTGATATACTATAGTATAAATATGTTATTTTCTCAGTAAATAGTGTATACACGGGGACACGCCAAACTAATCATATTCCTTAGTATAAATCTGTTATTTTCATGGTGAATGGTGTCTACAATGTGCCTCAGAGCATTTTGTGCATGATGTAGGAGGTTTTTTCCTATTTCAGGCAAACTTGAATTATAACATACACTTGCTTGGTGAATCTCGCAACTGATTATAACGAACACGAATCCAAACCCTTGTCCAAGTGTCGAATACCTGACAGAAGTACTTTATCCATTTGTAAGAGTGCATATCACAAAAAAGACCTCTTTCTCCATATTCAGGGAAAAAAATCCGTGTCCAGTGGAGATGCCAATCCAGACAGATTACATAAACAAATTCAGTGACGTCGCGATCCCTTATTCCAGTGGATATGTATATACTAGACAGGCATAAAGGAACGGAACTTCCTGTATTCTTATTTTTTACCTAAGACACATAATGCAGGAGGTATGGGAGAAAATGTGGGAGCGAGAGAGCGAGAGCGTCCTAGACATATACTTTTATCTTTTTCTTAGAATCTGTATCTCACCCTTCAAAAGGAAATTCATCAGCATTTGGCCTCTTTAGTATTTTTATCTTCTAGTCCCATGTTGCTTATTACTCAGAGGTCAAAGAGTCTTTCATCCTGTAAATGCCAACTGTTGTACATGCCCCTCCTTGCCCGTGCAAGCTGTCCTCGTCAAAGCAGTGTGGTTTGTGTTTTGCCATGTGCAGTTTGACAAATGTGCTTCTAGCTGCTAAAAACAGCTTTTGTAATCAAATTCGAGAATACAAGTAACTCAGTTCTTCAATTGAGTCCGAATTCTCCTTCAATTCGTCAAACTCGCAATTTCAGGGTGGGAACAGTGGGTAGTTTGAGCGAATAAGGTGACTTAGATTATTGCTCAAAATATTTAACTTAAATGACAAAACTAAAGCAGCATGCATAGCCCACTCAGTACAAACCTCATATGTCACAGTGCCACCAGACATTGCTGGCTGGCGAAGGGTGACATTGCAGACGGCACCATTTGCGGACAGAATACAAACAGTACGCGGTCCTTCCTGTGAAAAAGCCATGATCTTTGATGCTATGTCCTGCAACACCAATAAAACGAAGACAATTACAATCAATGTCACAAAATAACAGAACACGTGAGTTAAACATTAAGAAAAAGCTTTAAGCAAGAAAAATAAACAATAAAATCCACACAACACCACTAACCATCAGGAATTAAAGTCCAAAGCCCCCCATAGGGATGAGCAAAGAACCGTGTAACCTGCCCGCCCAGCCCAGCCCCGTGCCGATGTCAAATAGACTGGTTCTGAGGATGCAACAGTCGGATACGGGTTTAAGGAAGTGTTGTTCCGCGGGTTTTTGGTTGGCCTGTTGTTTTTAACTTTGGTAACCCGCGTAACCTGACTCGACCAGCATAATTTTCCCTACACCATAAACATACACCCCTACACATGTAAAAATCTCTCGCTCCCTCAGCTCGAAAATCATTTAACCCTAGCCAATCAAAAAAAAATCATTTAACCCTAATCTCTACATCAGTTTCATTTCATACCAACGCCACCTATTCCCAGAGTCTCTGGGTCTGAGTTTCCCACCGTCATTGCTCACCGCCATCAATCACCACCTGTCTCACAAAGTCTAGCTCGATCTCTCTCTCTCTCTCTCTCTCTCGTTCCACAAAAGCTTCACTTTTCATTACGATCCAGAAGCTGTGTCTTTTTCATCACGATCCAGAAGCTGATGCAGAGACAAACCCATCATTAGAAATCAAATGATTTCTTTTTTTTTTTTCACCACGAACTTTTTGTTTGTTCATCTCAGTCTCCACAAACTAAGATGATTTTGTTCTTACCTCTACAATGTGTCTTTCTTGTCTTCTTGATTTATAAATATCATTGCTTAGATTTAGGGTTTGTTTATCCAACATTAGTTTTTTCAATCTGCCCAACCCGACCGACCCGATCAAAAATCTGAAACAGTGTTCTCAGACAGTTTTAAGCTGTCGGATCGGGCCCATAAATTACGAAACCGATCAATTCTGGTCAGGTGGGGCCTAAACCCGACCCAATCTAACATTTGCACACCCCTAGTCCCCCACAACAAATAAGGAAAACAGCATGTACCATTTGGTTGAGAGGTTTGAAAGTAAAATAAAAAGGAAATACCACAATGATACCAGTCCTCAGGTACCATCAGAAACCTGTGAGGCAATAATATGCCATGAAAGTATGCGATAAATTTTTAATTCAAAAGATTATTTTGTTTCTCCTTTTTCTAGTTTTCAAAATGTTGCAAAACCATAGAGCACTGCTCATCAATGTGTCAAACGTGATTGTTCATAAGCTGCAAGGTAGATCTGAAGAGGGGTTAATTACCTCACTAACCCTTCGTCCCTTTGTAAAACCTCCACTGAATGAACTACATATTATCTAACCTAAAGGCACTTGCGTATTTTTCCTAGATATCGATGCACTTTTTACATAGTATCCACCACCCTAAGGGCAGTGGTTAGCATTTTCCTAAAATGAATATGAAAGCCCCATCCAATAGTTGTCTCGTATATTGCACAGGTCAAATGCCTAGCTAGAATTACTCTCTATGATAATTAGAGTTAAGCATCATCCCCATCGCTGTGCAATATGATCATCCCTTGCCAAAATAAATCAAAAGTAACCTGATCCTATCATTCATTCAAAAAATGCAAATTACTTACATTTGATGTTGGTTAGCCAATAAGAGTATTGCCAAACCTACAAATTTACATAGTTTTGCAAAAATTGAAGCCTCTAGTTTAAATCATCTCATTGTTGGTGACTTAATTTCACTAAAAAGTTTCTAAATTTTCACCATGTAACAATTACGCATAAACAAATTGCAGAATACTATCAATATTTCAAGTTCATTACCTCTCCTGCTTTGACCAATATAACATGTGGCGTAAAACCAATCCCAAATGATCCTGCCCACCAAAGAAGAAATCAACAAGTTACCAAACAAATTAAACAACAATTATGAAGCCTGCCTTGTCAGAAATTAAATTGCCAAGAACCTAGCTTTCCTGCCTTGTATTAAAAGATTGTCCTAGTCCTTTATATATGCCACAAAATTTGGACACTAAGAAACGAAACAAATTAGGAAAACATAAATAACAAACCTAGACTAACTAGGAGGCAAAACAGTAAACATAATAATAAATCATAGAAAACATGGTTCCTAATACCATGCAAGCATACCTAAAGCATCCAATTGTTTCTTTCCCGACCCAGCTGGCCTCCCTCTACTCCGCTTCGCCTGAGAGGGGTCGGAAGAGACCGGCCCACCCCCGCCGGAATCCCCGTGGCCCACCACAACCGCCAAAGGCGAAGTGGTGGTTATTGGGGTTACGGGGGAAGAGGTTGGGGCCAGTCCAAGCGCAATGTTACTGTCCGGCGAGTATTTCCTCGGCCGGCCCCTCTTCTTCTTCCCCGAAGATTCAATGCTGAACCCAGACGATGGTGGTGGCACCAGCTGTGATCCGTCGCCGTATTGCAAGTTCATAGACTCAATCGGCTTTGATCCGGGCATAAGGCCAGAATTGTTGAACGGAAACCTAGGGTTTTGCAACATGGGTGAGGAACTGTTAGTGTTAGTGGTGGTGTTGGAAAAATTAGGAGTGTTATATGAATTCGGTGGTAGTCCCACCATCATGCCCGGCGGCGGTTGTGGGTGGGTGTGTTGTTGTTGTGGTTGCTGTGGCGGTGGTTCTCTTAAGTCCATTGGGAATGCGATGGGGGTTTTGGAAAATGGGAGTTGGTTTTGGGACTGGTTTCTAGAGAGAGAGAGAGAGATTAAAGAGTGAGTAAAGTGAAGGGAAGGAGAAGGAATTTGGGGAGATGGAGGGGTTTTGAAGAAATCTAGCTAGGGTTTTGGTGGATTTGTTATTACTATTATGATGATGACTTCATTGAATTGAATTGAAGAAGATTGAATGCTAATGGGAGTGTGGTGTACTTTGTAGGGTTGCAAGTACCAGATGGAACACGTCACCTGAAAAAACTCCAAGAGGAAAATGCTGCACCAAATGGGAATTTAAAAGGGGCTGTTTGGCAAAGTTCTTTAGGGAAAATGATGTGGGTACACCACACTTGGGTATCCCAAGTGTACATCAGTCCATTTGAACCGTCCAAAAGCGTTTTGAACGTTCCGGATTTTTTACGAACTATCTGCACGGATAGTTTAAACTCTTTGCGTGAATAGTTTGTAAAAAATCTGAAACGTCCAAAACGCTTTTGGACGATTGAGATGGGCTGGTGTATACTTAAAGTACCCAAGTGTGGTGTACCCATGGACGGGTTGTTTAGTACCTTACTTTTACTCAAAATAAAGGCAGATACAAATTACAATTTCCACACAGACAAAAAAGAAAGGCAGATGTATCTGTTTATCTATTCTTAGGAAAAGTACAAGCCCAGGCCATGTTTGGTGATTTAAATGGTTCTCAAAAATTCAAAATGAAAACCAATAAAATATTGATCTAGAGGGGTAACCACCGGGAAAGGATTCAGGTGAAGAGTTGGTGAGCTCTGGGTCACGTAAAAGCCCACTGTGGAAATGTTAATTTTTGCATGTTAAAGTCTCGAATTTAGATATCATAATAGTTAAATTATAAGTTAGATAATGAACTCATATGAAGTATTATGGGCTAGTTAAATAGTTCATTAGTTAAAATAACTACCTCCATTTAAAATGTCTAATAGTTTTTTTTCTTTTTCTTTTTTTTTTCGCCTTTCGGGATGCACGGATGCACAGATGCGGGAACGCGAGTATGGAAATGTCAGCATTGAATTAAGAGCATGGAGCGAATATTGAAAACGGGAGTGAATACCATTTCAAAGGATTATATGACTAGGTGAGCTTGCATGGGAGGTTAATTGTCAATGAAACAAAATTATATGGTCGGTCCTCCACTTTTGAGGATCTTATGCGAATCCAAAAACATACTCTAGGAAAGCATAGCCAATTTAAAAGAAAGGTTAACAAAAATGTTTTAATCTTGACACTTCACTTTTTGCTAACTACAGTGCATTTCAATATTTGTCTTTTATACATATAACAGGAGCACTAAAAGACAAATATTAGAGTGATTATCAATAATTTGAGTGCCAAAATCATTTCCCTGGAGAAAATAAGAACAAATACATACTCCTACATAACCAAAATAAAAAGATGGGGAATAGTCCTTCTCCTATACCCCTTGTTCAATGCATAAAAAGATGTCTAATTTGCTCAATCAATCTTGTGACCTATTTGACCATAAATTTATAACCTAAAATCGTTTATCTGAGCTCTGTGCCAATATCCACTTAGAAAGTTTTTTAAATAAACTGACTTTTCACGATTTTTTATGTGATGTATTGTGAGATAATGACACGTCTTGATTTTTGGAAAAAATTGTTTTTTTGTTAGTAAACCACCCCCAAAATGTGTTCTTTCTGGCTCATTATGGAAGATTTAAACTCAGTAAGGTTTCTTCCATTCAAAATGAGTCCCCATGGTAAGATCATCTAAGTATTAATCCAAATAACTAAAATTAGAGGTAGAATGCGATTGCAAACGTAACTCCTAAGAATAAAAATTGATACATTTGTCAATAGATTCAAAAAAATATTAGGCCAATTATATGGCCTGCCTTCATCTGAAAACTGTGTTTAGCGATGCCCCGGTCCGATGAATATGGAGTACTAATCTGGATTACAAACATCAACCTGTCTAATGTTGCATAAAAAGCGTCCTCAATTTTGTCTTCATATAAAACTTTGTGAAACTCACAATCTGATGATCACTGAATGTCACAAGAATAGAAATTAAAAAAAAAAAAAAAAAGTGTCACAGGAATAGAATAAAAAAAAATAAGTGTCGCAAGAAAAATATAACCACGCTTTACTAGCCCTAATGAAGGACTATCCTTTACAACAAAATAATCAGAACACGGTTTGGACTCCAGTCTCCAAAGCAATTCCTATGGATACAAATCTATGAGAAGATATAAAAGCCCTCAAATAACACAAACCGGATCCGAAGCTGCAATTTTGTAGAAGTGGTCATTAAACCTCTTTTTCAAAGCAAACGCACGGAATAGTGCCTTCTACCCAGATACACAACCACGAATGCTTTCCCCCCTCCACCACAAAATCCACAGAGAAATTTCATGGCTGCTGATTGTTTCTAGCACCTAATCTCATACGAACCGGCTTTGGTAATGTAACGGACCCACTCAACCGTGTTGTACCCACTCTTCTCCCATACCTGTAGACAAGGTCCTTAGGGTAAAAAAAATGCGTGCTTGTACCAACAATCAAAGTCCAAAAAATGGAAATCAGTATACCTTGAGAAAACGGACACGTAATCCAGATGCCGTAAACATGGGAACCTGCAAAGGCATAAATTTCAGTTTCTGTCCAGTGGAAGCATTGCCAACCTAGTCTATGGCTAATACTGTAAAGTCAATATGGCTTCTAAACCTAGGGCATGGACATTGAAATATTTTTTCTTCATTTCTATCATTGCAACTCTGAAGGGAAAAAGTCTCCTGTCACTGGAAATCGTAGATCACTTGAGACGACCACAGACGGAAGTCAAATTGGGATATCTGCTAAGTGCAAGTAAACAAGGAAAATAAATATAAATAACATTGGCCCCACCCTAGCATGCACTTGGGTTAGAAGTAGCTATCCAGCTTATTTCTATTTTACCACCTTGTAATCAAGTGGCAGTGACTTTAGCACCTTGTAATCAAGTGGCAGTGACTTGGTTTCTCTACCTTGATGTTTGTGTGGTGACACAAAAATACAAAATGGGCATAAACATAGGAGGAGGATCATCTTTAGTGGGTTTAGGCGCCACAGAGTCATAAACACAACGCTTTACGAATTGGTAAGAAGTCAGTACTATTTGGTACAGAATTCTCAAGTCCCCTTGTCTAGCATACCTGTGGTCCTTGTTTTCGGATTTCAATTTCTCAGAAATCACAGTGATTGTAAGGCTAATATTGAAGTAGGGTACCTCCTGTCCATTCTTGATGGTGTATACTAACGACACCATACCCTTAGTTAGTTATGCTGACTATTCATTCTTGAAGACCACGAGAAGATTAATAGCAATGGCATGGTACAAAAGAGAAGACCTAATTTCCATTTACTCCCTCAGTGTTGAGTTATATGTAGGCAGGATGATTATAGTATTGATCAATAATCCTTGCATTGTCCGGTGGTTAGGGCTACAATCTATTTGGTTGGTGGATGTTGATTGGGTGACCACTTCCACTTGTTCTGAAAGGTTTTCGATTGATTATATGGGCTTCGGATCCAATAAGAAGGCATGCAGGGTAGCTGTGTGTTACATTGACCAGTGTGTGTGAGATACTGACATTTATATTTCGCTTGCTCTGTTTAGTTATGGCATACTTTTTTCCCCCAATTATGCATTCTCGTTGCTCTTCTTTTTCTCAAAACCAAATTTGACTTTTGTTGCTGACAAAAAAACTTTTAAAAAAAAAGTTCCTAAGCCATAACAGTTATCTGAGTCGACTTTCTAGATTGACCTCGGTCATTAATGCCATTCTATTCATTTCCAGGACAAAAGTGAGGAAAAACACAATCAGTTTAACAAAGTAGGACGGAAACATCTTAAGCACCTGGAATTCCATCTGGATTGGTGGTCTAGTCGCAGACTTCTTTTCTGTCATCGTGGAAATCAACTCTACTTCTGCACTCAAGGTTGTCTCGGTTTGTCCAGGAAATTTCCTTATCCTACAATACCGCAAAGAACGGGATGAAACAACTACTTAAAATTGCAAACAGTCCATATGAGAACACATCTAATATTTACAGTAAAACGATGTCAGAACCCAATAATGCTGAAGCTATAAAGTCCAAAGAATATTCATACACAGAAGAGCATATACCAAGAAGCTAAGTGTTTCAAAATTCTAGCATTTGGCATGCATTGACACAATAAACACAAAGTCAATATTCTGGTTCGGTGACCAAGGTTTCAGCTGTAACTGGTGTCAAAAAGCAGGATAATTGGGGCATGGAAAACCAGCTTTGTAGGAAATTCTGGGGTAGATATAAAATGCAGAACTTCAAGGTCTCCTCAAACCTTATCTATAAATTGGATACTAAACGCATATCAACAGCTGGTGATCAACAGGGACAAATTGGATACTAAACGCATATCAACAGCTGGTGATCAACAGGGACCGTGTGAGACCCAGTAAGAGAAGCTGATCAACATTTTTCTGCTGCTTTGCATCAACAGGGCCAAAAATGAGAGAAAAGTTTACCTCCTTAGCCATATTATCAACCGTCAAAATTTACACACTGCAGCCAGCCAGGCAAAGAAAATCGTTCCAAGAAACGAGGGAAACATGTGTGTCCATTTAACACCGCATAATCCAACAGCACCCCCAAAAGTACCCCTCTTGCCTTCCATATCAATCAACACTATCAATTAATCGCATTCCATTGACCACTAAAAGATCACACGCATGCAAGCATATAACCTATATGACATTCTACAAACAATATTATAGTAACAAAAAAATGAAAGTAGAAGACATGCTTAATGCAAAGAACATTTGACAAATCCACGACATTGTCGGTATTAAAGCATTTCCAAAAATCAACTGTAGTTTACTCGGAACTTTACATGATCAAACAAAAATAGTACTCCCTCCTTCCCAATTTAAATGCTCCCTACGGTTATGCGTGTTTTTTAAAACTCTTGTAGTTTTCATTCTATAATGTATTTTATATGCAATATGGATTTTATTTGATAGATCTCAATTAGTTCTATTAGACAAAAATTTTAAAAACTTTGAAAACCTTACCAATAAAAAGATATAGACGTTTGAAAATGGCACGGATATACGTAGGGAGCATTTAAAATGGGACGGAGGAAGTAGTAACTAAATATTTATAGTTCTATGGAAGCGCTGCTGCATATGCTCATAATGCATGGACAGGCGTAAACTTTTCTCCTCTTTAAGATGTTGATCTCTCTATATCAGCATTAATCAATTAGCCTTCAATTATATCGGCTCCTGAGAGTTCAAAGTGAGCCCAGGTGCAAGGTTAACACAAAGGTCGAACATTTTCCTTTCTTTCTTTTTCAACACGAACAAAGCTCCAATAGTCCAACCGTATTGCCCCAAAACATACCTATTAACCTATTTCGGCCAAGCAGTCCCTTCAAGTAAATCAGAGATAACAAAAATTGACTCAATTCTTAATTGTTACAAACAGTTACCCGAAAACTCATGTCTCCATCAGAAGAGCTATTAAACATCCAACTTGAAACTATGCCAGTACAAAAAACAGAACTCAATGGTAAGTAACCTCAAATACTCACTTCCAGACCAAGCAATCAATAGCAGCATTGTATTTAGCTCGACCGGATGTCACTTGGAAATTTGTTTTGGCTGTTTGTTTTGGTACGGGAATCTTAACAACAACTCCAAGGGCAAAAGTCTTTGCACCAAACACACTCTTTACCTGAAATTAAAATCGATGTGATATACAAACGGGATTCACCAAACAAAACATGCATAGCTTTAAAATTGAGACAACAAACCTTAACATTTACTTCCATGCGTGTCCGGCCAAGTTCCTTGATTGTTGGCAACACCCGGAACGGTAGATTTACACCCTCAGTAATACGATACCTGTGGAAAGGTGTATACAGTAAAATATGTGGACTAAATTATACATAAAATTTGTACACGGTGGGAGCTCATACAGGTACCACCAGGCATGCAATATGGGATGCATAAAAATGGTACGCAATAGGGAAACCAGAAATGACAGCTAATAAGATTGCTATTACATGTATGACAGTACAAAATGGTAATACATAAAAAAATTAATAAGCTAAAAGAAGAATTAACCAAATACTCCCTATTCGATCCGTAGAAGTTTTGCAAAACATAGTACAACATTTCGTTAATGTAATTTTTCTTCGTATTTGACCGCGACCTCAGTAACTAAATGCTTAAATTCCAAAACCATGGGCAGCACAGAAGAATGTGAGAAGGGAAAAAAGCCAGTGTGCCTAGATTTCAGCTCACACGGAGTTCCTGCATGGCTACTTTGCTTATGTATTAAATGGAAGACTAGAACACCATCCTGCATCTATCATAAGGTCATTCATTTATGGTTTACTTGAGAAACGGAGTCCCATTTCACCCTATGTTCATAAAGCTAAAGAAATTTCATAATGAGGTACTCTTTGAAAAGAGAGAGCGCTGGTAACTTTAAAAAGAGGCTCATAAACGCATCACTAGCACTCGAGTAAAAATTTGTCGGTGGTGCAATAATTTAATGACCAAGAATGCCACAGGCAATATCTAGTCCAAGGAAGATTCAGTTCTGACCTCATTGATACAATATTCGCGATATATGGAGGAAGCTTTCCTCACTTATGCTCAATATGATAACCACAAATTTGCAACATTGCCATATTTTTTAAGTTGATAGCAATAATAGACACATTCTGCATGCAGAAGCTTTGCAATTGTGTGAAGAGAATAAAAAGGTCTACGATAAACATAGAAAGGAAAGAAAATACATATGATAACATGCTATGCTAATCTACAATATCCACAAGAGCTATGAATAACCGGAACATTTCACTGAAAAACCTGTAAGCTTACTTCATCAATTCAAATTCTCCATCAGGTGGCACGAAACTAACAGTCTTTTCTGAGTTGAACCTTGTCAGGTTAACGCATTGATGGAAAGTCACATCATCGAGCTCAATTGTTTTCCCACTGCAGAAGGTAGCATGATCAATGATTGGGTAACAGTGGAGGATAAGAAAACCATCAAATACCAATGCAAATGAAAAATGATTAGCCAAAACAAGTAATATGGGCATACCAGATGCAATGCTCAATATCTCGCAGAAAAGAAACAATAAAATAAGCAAAATTTGTTTTAATCTCTATAAAGTGCATGTTCAAATAAATGAAACTTTTTCATCCAAAATCTGAGGAACTTTGCAAAATCCCTCTCAAGAGATGATAGAGGATTAAGTTTCCAAAAATGCTAAACAAAAAAAGCAATAAACCCAGTAAGGGATTTGGTTTGACTTGAGCATGCACTTTTGCAGCAAAGAAACAACCATAAATTAAGAAACAGAATCCCCAGAGCATTGATTTGGGTTCGGTCATAGGATTGTCATAGACAATTGCGTCAACAAGGCAAGAGGTTGTTATGACTAATTATCTGAAGTTAAACCTCTTTGGATTTATGCATTGATTCCGGGGGAATCAACAATCACATGCCCAACCTTGCAACCCCATCCTCCTTTCTTTTTCTTTCTTCCGCATTTAGAGAATTGTACAAAGGTCTTTGTATTTTATGTTTACTAGACATCAACTAGAGCTGCTCTTCCACCCACTCCATTTGGGAAAAAGGGTAAGAGAATCGAATGGATTGTAGAATGAGACTACAAAAGTGAATGAAAGAAAACGACATCAAATGACAAAAGGGTTAAATTCCAAACTATCATCCAACTTTTTCACCAGGGATCTTTTCATTCTTATACTCACATATAAGCAAAATGTGGTATCCATATGTATGAGACATTCTGGAAGCCGAAAAATCGTGAACGACAAACGTAGTTATAAGAAATGATAGAACTAGGATCCAGAAAATGATGAAAGATTTTAAAAGTAAAATACAGATCAATCTACTAAAAGCGATGGGGGGAAATCCATGAACGTGTTGTTCATACACAAGATGGAACGAAATCTTAAGCACCTAAAAAGTCACAGATCCCCCTAAAGCTACTGCAAGTGAATAAGAATAGAACAGTCTCCCCTCTGGAAAACAACAATATCAAGTGGTCAATGACAAGTATTCCACTTAATCACCATCTCTAACAGTTTAAAGAACTGTCAGCATCTATATACACCACCACATAAGGCAGAGTGGCCAGGTCAGCCAATCCTTACAAAGCTTTCTACCAGGACAACCCTTAACCAGCTCATAGGAACTCAGATAGGGAAGCATGTATACCATTGCATGGCAAACGAAAAGATAAAGAAACCATAATTCGTAGATATTGATGAAAGGATGCAGTTAGGAAGAAAAATACTATTCAACAGAAAAAATTGTGTAAAGGAATAAAGGTGTCAGCATGTCTACAAGTTCCTCAAAGGAAGTCAGAAACCATTCTAAATTCCAAGATGTATACAGACAAGTGAATACAGGAGGGGAGCGAAAAATAGTAAGCCCTCAGAAGTTACCTCTTAGTAGGACGTGACTTAAGTTGTGACTCTTTCTCAAGGCCAATTTTATCATTTAAACCCAACTTCAAATCAGGCATTCCAGAAAGAAAGCACTTCATCAGAATTTTCCCAGTCACATCACAGCGCAAAACACTACCTATAATCACCAAACGTTGATAAGCAACCAGAGTAGGAGTACATCAACCAAAATACTCGTATATAGCCATTCGCACCTTTTGATGACATAAGAAGATTCACACTTTCCACAATATCAAGAAAAACCTGTAAGGAAATAAGAGCTATAACTCAGGAGGATGGCCATAATACAAGAAATGAGATAGAGTATTAGAGCAAAATGACATCACCTCATTCTTTTTGTAAACAAGACCCTCTCTTCGCCATCCGACAGCCCCTGTAACTTGTAAAGTTGCATTCGGGACTGGCTTATCTGCAGGCTTTTTTAATATAACACCAACAAGGCAACAAGTCAGCCAAATCTTCTTTGTAATAATCTCAAAAAAAGTAGACAGGACATTTCATTTTCACAAATGGAATAGGCTTCCAGTTTTGGTAATAACTAAGTATCTAAACCTGGTCCAGCAGAATGACACAGTGCAATCACATTTAAATATCTAAGACAGATAAGTTAAAACACCTCTAACCTTGGATGAGAATGGTGAGCGTACGCCTTCCTGAGTGATGTAAAGCTTCAGAATTTCTGGAGAAAGATTTTGGGGATAACCAAAGTCCATGATTTCTGCAATTTTGACACCACCACCAAGTATTCATGCAGATGGTTAGTGACAGCGTTTCTACAAAAGAGAAATTTTATTACCATTGTACTAGTCTCAGAGACTATAGAGCCTATGCTTATGCAGGTGGATAAGAAGCAAAACCCAATGCACCACATAGTAACCATTCCAAAAATCCAAAAGTTGATCAATTTACTTCAAAGATTGTGTGAATGACTACAAAAGAAAATGCAAGCGCTAGTGAGGCTTAGCGTGCAAATAAATAAATAGAACGCAATTAACAAAATAATGGCGTGCACGTCCATGCATTTGTTTATGCAGATATGAAAGTGATAAAGACTGAATCCAATGCCACTAAACTGTATCTCGGAAATACTATACAGCAAAGGAGGACTACAACAGGGAAATGCTTATAATGCTGATAATGCATAAGAAGAAACACGTGATAATTCACAAACCAAAGATAGATGCTTATTTTGAAGATTATCTGACTAGAAGCCAGGTCAAAGCAAAACCCACTGCTTTGACGCCTTTGTGACGCATTTATTGAAGTACCAATGCGTCCTATTTTGACCACAATGCAATTGACACAGCAAGCAGTCAAAAGCTATTAAACAATAGAAGTCCAAAGAGGAGGTTAAGAAGTTAAAGATTGGCAACCCATACTATTGAGAAGCAACTAAATTCAAGGAGATGGCCTTTTAGAAACCCAAACCTCCTTTCGAATCATGAAGAAGTTTGCTGACATTGGATAACTAAACATTAATCGAGTAACATCCACCCACACCATGTGAGTCAATTTCAGGATTGATAACGTGCAATAAATTAACTACTACTCTCACCCCTCAACAGTCATTGAATCAAGCTTCTTGTTGATAACTTACAAAGACTGTTTGGGTTATGTAGAAACATTTTGATCTGCAGTAGGTGCAAAACTCTGGTTAATTGTCACTTAACCCCTTGAAAAGATAAATGGGACAAGTTCTTCATAAGATTGCAGGCGCACGTCCTAAGTGGTATGGTCGTTTTTATTGGTGAAGTGGTATCCAATATCCATCTATGACAGATCTAGCGTTGATAAGTTGCTACTAAGCCCATACTTTCCTGTTTGATAAAAATATAAGATACAATGAAAAGTTCTTTTAGTTAACTCCTAAAGTGCACACAACAAATGCAAAGAAGCACGCATTGAGATGATTGGATGCACCACATACCATGGTAACAGCATAGAACAGTATTCAACATAAATTCATACTTTCTGACAAAATGCAAATCCCAAGAATTGGAAAGAGCTATTAAGGCAACTTAAATTTCATGGAAATTGGATACTCTTCAAATGGCATACCATCCAATAGCTCATAAATCAAGACAAAATTATTGCGAATAGCATCTTCATCAAAAGCCCCACCAAAATACGATTTGAAAAGTGTAACAGCCTGCATAAAACCAAAGCATGCACAGATTACAACAAAGAAAAAAAATCCTTGGTGATTAAAATGTATTCATCTCAAAATTGTTGGGAATAAGGAAATAAAGAAGAACTTTAGAGGAAGGATAAAGACAACAAATTATGCCCCTTGCATTTCTCAGGAAATAAAAAAGAGTAGAATGCAGTTTGGAAAGGTCTTCGGTTTTAAAATCTCACCAAACAAAGTATATGTGTTATAGCCACACAAACATACATAACAAGGATCCAATTATTCACATTGGCGTGCTAAAATAGATGAAATTAGATGCTTAAGCAAGCACAAAACTTCCTCCTCACTGCTAAAGCTCTGGACTCCAAATTCAAATAAAGAAAGATAAACCCATCAATAGGAAAAATAATTAGCAAAAAACTGCCTACTACCTCAACAACGAACTTGAACGCACATGCTACATTAGCATTGCTGCTGACCACAATCACGATGTAGACATTGCTAATTCTCATGTAAAAGAAAGAGCATCCTCCAATCTGCCTCACGGGACATGTACCAAGTTCCTTCGTTTGCATTATATGCATTCGAAAGGCATCCACCATATTTCCCCTGGAGGAACGATTAGAGTCAATAAACAGAAAAAGGAAAACAATATAATCCTAAGCGATAAACTGACATGGTAAATCACACATCATGCAGCTCAGGAGTCAGGACAAAAGGATCAGTAAAACTAAGTCAAGAAGTTTACAAGGAAAATAAGGATAAAAAACTACAAACACGATGAAAAGAAGTTGTAAAACAAATGGAAGCACCCCTTCTAGGAACAAAGAAGTTGTAGTTTCTTTAGCAGTGACCCAGCAGTAGTAAAACAAAATGGAAGCAGCCCTTCAACAAATAGGGAACATTTCTGTTTAAGTTTCTAAGGAATGTCAACATCACGATACCATGAAATTCTAGAGAATAAGAAACTAATTACATTTGATCTCCTACTTTCCACCACAGATGATAGAACAGAAGCTGTCACATATAAGGACCCCACTCGTTATTCTTGGATGACTCTTTTGGACAAATAAGCATTTTTCATAGGATGTATAACATCTAGAATTGCAAAGTTGACATCCCAACCATATTTAAACCACCCATATGAAAGCCTATAACCCAGTGCATCCAATTCCATGACTATCAAGTATCAACCTAGGGGACATGGTCACTGGCACGAATACATGTGGCAATGCTTGTCCAATCATCAGACCTCCCTAAATTTAAATATTTAGATAACTCGATAGTTTCCATTAGATGGGCATGGACACAACCACAGGGTTCCAAACCTCTATTCCAGTTATAAGTGGGTGTACCATAACAATATGCTCAGATAATATGTATAAGACGTAAGTTATTTCAAAATCGCTCTCTTCCTACCCATTTGAAAGGCTAGAAATGTCTCGTCTAGCTCATGTGAGCTTCTTTTTCTTCCATATTATCATGAAAATTTCAAGATTCGTGTCGAAATTTGTTTCATAGCTTTCAGTGACGTGGGTACTGTAGGTAAATACAAGAGTCCAAGTAAGACCTTGTTTCCCATTTACTAAAATGGGAATCCCATAAAATCAACCCATTTTAGCACATGGAAATGGGTTAATTTTAGCAAAAGGTTTCCTCATTTGCCAAAATAAACCCATTTGATTTTATGGGATTCCCATTTTAGCAAATGGGAAACAAGACCTAACATGGCTGTGAAAAACTTGCAAAAATGGAGGAGTGTCTTAAGCATTGGTTTACAATAGGATCGACCCTTATCTCAGTGGGTTTTGTTGTTGTAGACTGAGAATTAAATGTCATCCACCACACACCCTGAATACTATGGACGGTTCCTCTTTTGCTTGATAGTTCAATACAAGATATGTTGCTATTCAAAAGCCATTAACTAACATAAGCTGCTGAAACCCTTCAGGGTACAAAGATAAAAGCTTCAAGCATTTCCATTTAAACTAGATTCCAGTAACGGAATACAACGCTAACAAATTTGCAGAACAGGTGATAAAATACATCGGATTTCACAATTTCCCTAGCAGATAATAGGTAAATTAAGAATGTCCTAAAAAAGTGAGGAATCAATGTGCAACTAAGCCAAGAGATGAGATGATAATGAGAACTCCAAATAAAAAGGAATGGGAGGAAAAGGAAACAACATTAACAAGGGGAAATTGAAACATAGAACAAATGAAGATAAACAATTGATCCGAGTTAATTAAATGACAACTAAAATAAATAAATAAATCAAAGTTATTAGGTAGTTGGTGATATTGGACACGATTCTCTCGAAAACACATATTCTCTTTACACTCCAACCCCTTCTTTCAACTTCTACACTCCCTTCTACTGAAGTGGTTGCCATCTCACCCATTCATACTTTCTGGCATTTGTACAACATTCACCATAAGCTACAACTGACCACAATCACAGTCAACATGGTTGTTCAGTGCGATAAGTTTTGACTCTGCAACCCACGAGGCCTTCTCAATGGACTCTTACAGCCTATCATACCCGATCGAAGGTCTGTACAGCTCAAACATGCCGCCTATAAAACAACTACACGACCTTAACAGTTAACACGTGTGTATAACACATGGTGAGGTAAAAGCCTCTCTACTCCAGCCCCAACTAGCAGAGCTTTTATAGCCGCTACACAAAATCAACCCTTTAGAGATGTGGGAGAATTTCCTTATCCACAAAACCTCAAACACATTCTTCTTTCCCAAACAGTTTCAAAATCTCCAATGAACCTTTTCCAACAGTAAAATGTTAAACTTTCTTCTCACAATCTTCAGTTCTTTCACGCAATCCTTAATAGTATAAATATACCAAGCGAAATCATGCAATTCAAGCATCAAAAACTTACAATTGGGTGAATACACAGCAGTGGACTCAATACCCATATACACACTCATAAATGTGAGATACGTAGAGGAGAGAGAGCGAGAGAGAGAGAGAGAGGAGCTGACCCAACGTCATCGCGATAGAGGCGATTGATGAGGACATCACCGCGTAGGTTCAAGAAGTACACGGCGGAAGCAGCCACCGGCATATCTCCGATCCAATTTCAGAATACTATTCTGGGTACACAGAGATTTGCGAGATCCAAAAGACCAATCGAGACCGGATCAGGCCAGATCTCGGACAGATACAACGGGTCTTCTGTTCGATTTTGCGGGTCGCGATTCAGAGCATCGCAGATTGTCGTTGTTTTCTTTTCGTTGGTTTGATTTTTGATACTCGTGTATAATACTTACTAAATACGAAGAAAATGGTAAACTGTTGTGCAAATGGAAAAAAATAAGAAGAGCAGAGGACTTTTCGCGTCAGTGTTCTATTTGGGCAGGCGATGTAGTTTGAAATACTGAGGGGCCTTATCTGTGTTGTTCAAAATATTGAGGGAGGTCAGTGTCATTTACCAGATCAGGACTTGTTTGGGGTGCTTTTTTCTTGGGCCGATTCTAAAATAATCCCTTACTTCATACAAACCATTAACGCCCCGTTTGGCAGGGGCGGAGGGAAGTGAAGACCACAGTGGTCACTTGACCACTCTCAACCTCAAATTAGTATAGGAATATTACTAATACACATCCAAAAATTGCTAGTTGACCACTCTTTAAAAAAAAAATCTGCCCCGCCCATATACACTTTTGGTACAATAGGAAAAAAGGGGTGGCAAATAGGCAGCCCATACACACTTTTTGTCCTTTGGCTTTATGTCTTTATCGGATAAAAAAAAAAGACAATTGGCAGCAAACCCAACTTTACACTCCACCAAACTTGACTTTCTTCCCTACCAAAACAAAACTCTACCTTCTCTCTTCTCTGGAGAAAACGAAGAAAAAAAAAAGGAAACAAAGAAAGACGAAGAAAAGAAAGACGAAGAAGAAACCAGATTTCTGGGTCGGGTCCTTCCTCAAATTTGGTTGAAAATCTTATATCTTCTTGGAATCTTGGTGAATTCCAAACCCTAGGTAAGTTTCCCCAAATTTCTGGTATATTTAATTCTTAATGCGAAACTGTTGGCTGTCCATTGTTGGCTTGTTGCGTTGGATCAAGAAATATCGTTCTATGTTGGCTGTTGCTTACTTGCTTTAGTGCTTTAGTAAGTTTTGTGGCCTTGTGGGCTTATTCTATAATCTGATTTTTTTTTCTTGGAAACAACATACTGGTTGTATTATACTATTTGTTTGGACTTTCGAATGTTTGGACTTTCGAATGTTACAAATCTTGTTGGCTGCTTGTATTCATTATTATATGTTATTTGTATATTTGCTTTAGTGCTTTAGTAACTTTTGATTAACTTGTTATCTAATTGTTTCTTTCTGGCAAATCGGAAAAGTAACTCGCACATAGTTCAAATTTTGACCCCCCTTCTCTAAAATCCTGGCTCCGCCCCTGCCGTTTGGTGACCGGAGATGATTTTGGGTGGATTTGTAATGAGGGTGGATTTGAAGGTGAATTTATAATGAGGGTGGATTTGTAATGAGGGTGGCCCCACCTCATAAGAAGTGTGGATTTGTTAGTGAGGTGTTTGGATGATATTTTGAGAAGGGGGATTTGGAAGATGGATTTGATAGGATAAGAGAGCAAATGACCTATTTGCCCCCGAACCGAATATTTTAATAAACTAAATGGATTAATTTCATTATAATGACAATAAATACATAATAATTACAAAAAATACACATTAAATACATAAAAAAAAATTATAACCATATTTTAAAAAGAAAAAAAATTCCGGAAAAAAAATAGGCTAGCCATTTACATAAATATATTTAAACTATATTAGATGTTAAAAAAATAATATGTACCCAATTTGGCACCAAAAAGTCTTTACCTTATTTTTTTATAATATGTACTGTATTATTTTTTACCTTTCATTTTGTGGAATTTAATTTTTAAAAAAGAAAAGAAAAAGAGCCATTGCAATTAAAAATAGCCATTGGATAGCCTTGGGAACAATTAATTGCATGGGACATTGATACACTAGATCCTTTCTCTCATTCCTTCTAGATTATACTGATTGTCTTCTTCCATTTCATTTCTTTACCCTTTCCTTCCAGATGAAGTCCGACGATGGGGCTTTCCAGCGAAATCCGACGACGAGGTCCGACTTCACCGCTGTCTCTGTACAGATTTTCCAGTGAAATCCGGCGAGGGGGTCCGATGTCGGCAACCCAGATCTAACAGCCCAACGCCTCCTCTGGTTCCTCTCTCTCTCTCTCTCTCTCTCCCTCTCCCCCCCCCCCTCTGATTTTTTTGGAAAAAAGGTAACAAAATACTTGTACAAAACCCTCCAAAATCACCCGGATTTAGAGGGGTAAAATAGGTAGAAAACCCCCCAAATCCATCCTTGTTAGCCAACGACAGGGTCAGGGCTGTCGTTGGCAAATCCGGGTGAAAACCAGATTTGCACTCCAAACAGTGAAAATAGTCCGGGTGAAGTTGGGGACGAAAATTGTGTGCCAAACACTAGCTGGTGGTGGGCCTTGGATTACAAATCTGGGGCGGTGGTAAATCTGGGTGCTAACGACGTCGCCAAACAGGGCGTTACACAATACCACTAAATTAAACTACTCGTTAAATACTAAAATGCCCTAAAGTAACATACCCCACTTCAACGTTGAGGTAAAACCCCCAACCAATCTCCTCCGTCCTACTGCCACCTCTCAATTTATCCCTTCTTCAATCCTTGTTCATATCACTCTCAATGGAGAATGAAGGAACACACATTCAACCAATGGAGGATTTCAATTGAAGCAGAAACAATATAAATGGAATCCAATGAGCTAAACAACAATTAGTGGTTGAAAAGGAAATTGTGATGGACATTGTACCTTCGGTGGAGTCGAAAAATTGTGAAGACATTTTTTTTTTAACAAAATCAGCCCAGATTATCAATATTCAAACACCAAAAATCAATATTTTTTTTAGGAAAGCACCGTCCAGTCCTCTTTTGGAGGTATATATGTTTCCCACGCACTCCACCAAAAGCACCAATAACTCCAGTACTCCCCCCATGTGGGCAGGAACAACAAAACACGACAGATCCTTCGTTCCAAGTGGCAACCGTTCTTCTCTTTATTTTTAAAAGTTAAAAGGATGCATGCTGAAGCATTTAAATTTTAAAACTTCACCCTAGACCTAAACCCTAGGGTACCCTATGAACGTGCCTAAATCTAAATCCTAGGGTACCCTGAAAGTTTCTAAGCCCTCAAAAACCATACGAAAGCGCCTAAACTTCTAAAACCCTATGACACCCTAAGTGCCTAAACTAAAAAAAAAAAGAGTGACTGACCTTAATAATAATTAAAAAAGAGTGATGGACCTTAATGGTAATAAATATTTGTTTCCGGACCTTAATGGTAATTGTTTCTATTTTTTTTCAATATTTAGACACCGGAAATGGACTAAATTTATGACATTCATTTGCCAAAACCAAAACCGTGTAAAACGACTGACATTCGACAATTGAATGTTGATTTATGCATACTTTTTTGGGTTATTAATGTTCGTTAACATACTTAAATTTCACGTTTAATATAATTCGACTTATGGTTATCGAAAATGGGCATGTGTTTCGACTTTAATACTATTTATACTATGAAATGGTTCTAAAATTTCGACATGTTGTCGTTGAAAGTAGAAATGAATCACAGGGATAAAAAGACTTTATTGATCATTCGAAATTCAAATGCCGTGTGAAATACATATTTTCGATATTTACACTTCGAAAATTGTTCATCACATATTCTTGCAGGTGGTGTACAGAGGTGGTGGTGGCGACAGCGATGTCGGACGGTGATGGTGATGTGGGATGGTGGTGGTTGTTGATAGCGGCGATGGAGAATGGCGGTGGTGGTGCTCCTTGATGTCGAACAGTGGTCGGAGACAGACTATTGGGAGACGAAAATGGAAAATAGGGATAGAGGGAGATGGCTATGGTAGTAAAGTAAGTTATAGGGTTTTTTTTAGGTTTTTTTAGAGTGAATGGTATTATAGGGAAGTTTAGGTAAATTTAGTGGGTTGTACGGAATAAATTGTTTGAGGAATTTTGGGTGTGGGTTTTTTGGAGAAAATTGGTTGTATGGAGTAAATAAAGAGCTGCAAATAGAATTGCCCTTTTCTTGTGATTGGAAAATATCAAAGGACTTAAATGCCCCGTTCCGCTACAAAAAATAAGTTATTTTTTGACTTTTTTTTATTGATATATTGTTAGAGAATAACTTGTCTTGGGATTCGAAATAAGTCAACTTAAAAATAAGTTGGCCTTTTGGGGTTTTTTTTTTAATATCGGAAAGGGACTTATTTGGTTGGATTTTTGTAAAAATCAATCCGTTTAATATTTTGACTATAAGGATTTTTATCTAAGTTTATCTATGTATGCTATAGTCTCTTATTTTTACCGGGAATCTAAAATTTATGAAAAATAAATGTAAAAAAAAAAATTGAGAAAATAAAATTCATAAATGAACGTAAACTAGATTCATCTAACATGACTAATCAGTACATTTAATCACTTGTTTAATTTCACAGTTTACTATTGTTTTCTTATAAAAAAAAATTTGCTCCATTCCCATCCATTGTCTTCATCTTTTTCTGCTATTGTTTTACATACCAACCACCATTGTTGTGTCGTGTGTGTCTTTCACGCGCCATCTACATCACCAATTTCATCTCTCCTTAGCCACCATAACCATCAAGTCCAGTCCATGATCACCCCACGTAAATCATTAGCTCATTAACAGTTATCACCCAGTTTAGCTTTAAAACCCTCATTCCCCTCTTGCAGACGATCTAGGGGGAAAGAGCAAAGTGAATTCTCTCATTGGTGAAAACCGTCAAAATTTTTAATGGTGTAAACACATTAGCGTCAACCAGCTTTGTTGTTTGCCAATTTGTAGATTTGGGTCTTTTGACTCTGTTTGTCCTATCACAAATAAAAATCATAAGTACTTGGTCGTTCTTCTAACAATACAAGAGGAAAATGTTTTCGCTATTATGAGGGAAGGGTGGGTCATGACAATTGATAGTTATTACTTTCATTTTTTTTTTTATCAAAAGAAGTCCGCGTACATTAATGGAAGATTCCAAACAAATTACAAGATTGAACCAAACAACCGAATACAAGACACGAGCACAAACCACATAAGGGCGTACGAGCTTTGGAGTATCATACTGCACAAGGCAGACCAACATTGTGTGTCGGTGTAGAGTCTGTCAAAGGTCCAGCAGTAAAGCATCCCGGGGGGAGCCCAGTCCATTCCATAAACAATGAAACTGGAAGAAATCTTCACAAAACCACCGGAAAACTGGCAAAACCAGCCGAAAAAACAAAACAGCCAACTAAAAAACCAACTAAAAACAAAAAAATAAAAGCAACTTAACAACCCAGAAAACAGATCTACACCCAGACACTCAACTTAGTTGTAACATTGAGTCAAGTCGAGCTCAACCGAGTTACCCCAGATTAAAGTCGAGTCGCTTTATTTCCCACCACCCAACCACCAGATCTGTGTAGACCAGACTTGTACAAAAACCGACGGAGAGCCGTAGGCAAAACCCATTTTTCTCCAACCCCTCCTTATTTCTCCACCGCAAGACGCTACGCCAGGCCACCCCAAAACTCCTCCAGCCGCACCAAGCTCGCCAGATCAACACTGTCGACGGAGGACGACAAGAGGACTGAACTACCGGTACCAGAAATAAAGCTGTCAAAGAAACCGAGATGGGCAGCGTGCACACACTTAACAGGGATAGGCTGAGGGGTGAGGGAGAAAGGGGAGCAAAAACGGGAGAGGGTGGAGGCGAGCCTCCCCCCCTAAGGGATTTCCAGATCTGGGAGAAAAGGGTTAGAGAGAATAACGAATCTCTCTCTCTAGAAAAAAGAGGATGGTTCGGATCGTGATTAGTTGGATTGTTAGTTATTACTCGCATGGATAATGTTATTTTCTTATTCTAACTAATACGTGTAGGTGATTAAACAACTAATAGAATATTCATGTTGAAAGAAGGGATATTTTCCAAAATTAAAACAACCATCTTTTACTTTGCAGGTTAAAATGTGAACTGAATTGTAAGTTGATGGTCTGAGCAATTAGGCAAACTTACAATTCGAGCTTCAACATCTATGCCCAAACCCAACCCGACCCGTTGCTACTCGGCATAGACTAACCTATCTACTCAGGGGGAGTTCTACTAACAAAAAACTATTTTTTCCAAACATTGAGACAGGTCATCCTCTCACAACACATCACATAAAAAATCGTGAAAAATCAATTTTTTCAAAAATCTGGGTTAATGGAACACCCCCTCAATAGTGAAATCCGGTTGGGTTAAATCATGTCAGACCGAGCAGGGTTCAGGTCCATGAGTAAATGTGGCAAATTGAAAACCCCCAAACTACTACCACATGATAAATGGGACCACAAAAGAAGTGACTTGAAAATTGAAAGTAAAACGGGAGGTCCCACATTTGAAAATTCTAAAAAGGCAGATTCTCTAATTATCGAAAACCCCCGGGTGGCTTAGTGTAGTTTTTACTCAATTTTCAAAAAGAATATCCCAGAGAAGAGAAACTTCCGTGGTATTGTAAAATCTGAAACCCAGACTACCAGACACATACATTGCCCCAACCCAATTACTTTTCTTTCCAATCGCACCCACCGCTTCTCGCTATCTTTCCAGAGCTCAACCGCCATCGCCGATAATCAAAGCAGCAGCAAACAACACAGAGGATTTCTAACTTTTCTGGATTGGCATTGGGATGAGGTTTCTCAAGAGGTTCGCGGGGTTTCTAGGGTTTGCAAAGGAAGAAGAGCACGATGCGAGGGATGAAGCCGCAGACGACGTCGTGGATGCTGATTTGATTGCAGCAGAAACCCATAATCTCCCTCGTAAAGGGTTTAGCGTGCCTGTTAAAGTGGCCGTCGATAGGCCTCCACCAGGCCCAGTTCTCATTCCCTGTGCCGTCGGCGACGGCGGTGTCCAGGTAATTCTTTAGCCTTTATTTTTATTGCTTTTACTTTGATTTTGTCAAGTGTTGTGTTATTTTGTTTACACAATTTGCATCGGTTGTTCGGACCAATAATTGGAGTATTTTTGCGAGCTCCTCTTTGGATGCTATAACACGCTCATAAGTCAGAAGTGTGAGCTGTCTTTTTTTTTTTATTTTTTTTATTTTATATTTTTTAATCTCGTTGTACGGACCGGCTTATGCTCACCTTAACTAATTCCCAGTGTCAATCCGTGGACCCAATTAAGCCACGTGTGGACTGGTCCATAAGAGTTGATAGTACTTGAGGGACTGGTTAGAAGGGAGCAAAAAACTCTTTATGCTTCGCGGTGACCTCCTGCCGAACCCCTTGGGGTCAAGTGTGAGCTGGCTATGGTAGTAACTGGGGTTCAGAATAGTGGTTACCAGTGGCGGAGTCAGAAGATTAGTTGAGGAGAGGCAAATAGAATGCGTTCAGTAGTTATGGTAAATACAGAAATGTGTTGGGTCATGGGTGTATTGCATATGTGGAAAATGATTTAATGCAATTACTAATTTTGTACAATGTTTCTCTAACCTGAGTGCAGTTACTAATTCTGTATTACATATGTGTTGGGTGTATTGCATATGTGAAAAATGATTTAATGCAATTACTAATTTTGTACAATGTTTATCTAACCTGTTTTAAACAATTACAAGTGTGCTAATACGCTGTAGTCTTATTTCTTCGTTTCCATATAGCTTTTGATGTGCATTTGAAATGGCATAAACTGATAATCAAGTTCTCAGTTCTCATCTAAAGGAGGGTACTTAATCTTACACACAGTGCACAGTCTCTCGTAAACTGAAGGAACAAGAATTTTTGTTAAATGACTCGAAAAGTCCTAAGTTAGCAGGCACACTACACACTTCACCAAAGATGATCCGAACCAAGGAATTATAAATGGTGTCCTGATATATGGTTTTTGGGCACAGAAAAGTAGAAAGCAAATGAGTGAAAAAACAATAAAATCAAAGGAAGGACAATGAGGATAGAATGGCATTTACACGGGATGACTTTTTAGTTATCTAAAAGGGAGACAAATTGTTTGGGTTTTGTTGAGAAAAAGAAAGGGAAAAGGAGAGGTTTGAAACATTCAGGTGGCATATGTGAAATTTAGATGGCCAAATTACAGAGAACTTTATTATTATAGGTAAAAACAAGATACTGAGAAATTGATGGGGCAACTGTCTTCTTTGGCCATGTGGCGGCTCTGCCATTTACTGTAGGCTCCCTTTCTAGGCATTTCATAAGAAGTTATCAGGGGCTCTGTTTTTGGTTTCACAGCTAATGGTCCTAGCTCCTTGTACAACACAACTAACTTTTCCACGATCAAACCGTGAGTTCATAAGAAACAAATTTGAAAGTCAACGGAAGCAGAACCTATTAATGTATAAGGAGACAAGCTAATGATGCAATTTCTTCAGGCTTATGACCCCTAATGAAATAACCCATGACTTACATTATGCCTATTATTCGATATTGTCCCTTATGACCCCTAATGAAATAACCCGTGACTTACATTATGCCTATTATTCGATATTGTCCCTTATGACCCCTAATGAAATAACCCGTGACTTACATTATGCCTATTATTCGATATTGTCCTTTAATTTGTCCAACAAATCTTACATTTTTGGTAAACTAGTTGTGACCATTATCTGTGTTAAAGCATCCAACTCAAAATCAATTGGTAATGAGTGGAGAGGCCACCCAGGCTCATATATTGTTTTAGAGATTATAATTACCCAATGAGGGATAAACTCTAACACTCCCTGCGCTTGCGACCCCTGACCCGCACGTGAAGAAGTAAACAACGGATCCATAACATAGGGATCACGACGAACAACGAAACAAGGTGCACTTAAGGCACAAACAACAGAGCAATCAACCAAGAAAGTCTTGTCCAAAAGCCTCTGGAAGTCTAGCTCTTAATATGATGTTAAAGCATCCAACTCAAAACCAGTTGGCAAAGAGTGGAGAGGACACCCAGGGTCATACTAGTTTTGTAGGTTATAATTGAGCTCTAACAATCTGCGTCGTAGGAAATTCCATCATCGCATTTAACGGGGGTTAATTTTCAATGACATGTCTTCTGCTTGCCTCTTTTTGTTATAGTTAGCATGTTTTGGTTCGTGCATGCAAAAACATATGCTACTCTCTACGTTTTGGAGTTTCATCAATACTCGTTAAGATAGAGTGGGCAAAAGGATAAGCAAACCTTTGTTGTTCGATTTTTTGCAACTTGCATAATATGGGTGAGGGATTTAAGCCATTAAAGTACAGATGTTTTCCGACAGATGTTTTTGACCAGTAAAGTTGACTGTTTGGAAGTAATGGAACAGTGGTCAAGATTGTACGAGGGTGCAATGGAAATAACTACATTTCATGCCATGATCCCGATGATTGGTCATGAGAGGCCGCTTACATATATTACATGCTTTAAGAAGATGATGTTTCATGTCTCGAGAATCTTTGGGAATGCTGAGCAATGCTCTTCTCGGGTTCTTTTGGGAGGTCGGGGTCCTGGTTTTCTAGACAGGATTTGGAGTTTGTTTGTGATTATTTCGCTGTAACTTGTAAGGATGCTCAAGTTATGTGTGAAACATCATAGTCTTGACTGGTAGTCGCTTATTGGCTGGCTATGCACCTTTTGGGTATCATGTCAGCCACAGAATGGGTGGGTGGAGAGGTAAAGAGTTGAGGTGCTCTTGAAACGGGGAGAGCATAACTCATTCGTCAGGGTCGTATCATGAGGTTTATTGGATAGCTGATTGTGAAGACATGCCTTCCTAAGTAGCACACTCCTCGGTCAACTTAGATTTCTTGTAAGACGGGGAGAGCATAACTCATTCGTCAGGGTCGTATCATGAGGTTTATTGGATAGCTGATTGTGAAGACATGCCTTCCTAAGTAGCACACTCCTCGGTCAACTTAGATTTCTTGCAAAGCTCTTTCTCATGTGTGAGATTGATCAAAGTGAGGCAACCTTGATGGGTGAATCAAGAAGCTTTACGTCCCTTTCCCTCATGGACGGAGACTGCGAACCCTAGTACTGACGTACTTGCAACCATTACCAGACTTGAATGATATGTCAATAGACTATCCCCCATGAATGGTCATTTGCTTGTTGATCAGGAATGTTTAATTGAGAATCTCGGCCATGTTTATTATGTTCACAACGCACCCTTTGGATGTCGCTTCTTGTTCTATAGAGAGTGGTGTCAGGTTGTAGTGTCTTGGGTGAAATCTGAACCAGGTTCAAGTAAACGTACTTCTTTAGGGGAGGTCTAAAACCTATCTTGGGATGCAGGTTTCTTGTGGCCTTACATATGCTCGTTAGGTGGCTTGTGATTTAGCCAGAACAGGCGTATGGTTTGGTTTATTATCTCTTGGAGGCTTTATCTCCCTTCCTTGAGGTTGACGCTACAGTTGTAGTTGGTGTTTCTGAGTTGATGTTTATTTTGGTCAAGTTATGTTTGAGAAGGATTCCTCGCCCGTCTGGGTCGTCTCTTTTTTTCATTCTCTCTCTTTTTCCTTTTCAGTAATAGACTAATAGCTTATTGTTTCAAAGAGTAGAGGAGCTTCTGGGCTGCCATCTAAAACGCTGAGAAAAGAAGAAAAAGCATGGTGAATTGTCTTTGTCAAATTGAGAAATACCAACCCTTAACAAGCTGCGTGTTGAATTGTCTTAGTCAAGTTGAGAAATACCAACCCTTAACAAGCTACCAGTTTCAGCTTGCTTCTGTTTGCTTACTTTGTCCTGCAATTAGTTATAGTCATCCCAGTGATGCAATTAACCAGAAATAGTTTTCGCTGAACTTTAGCTTAGTGTTTGTTGAGTGGTTTCCAAATTTTGTTTGTAATAAAGCCGTTTACTATATGCAGGGATTAAAATGGTATGCAAGGCATCTCAAGATAGATGAAGACGGAGATGTTGGTCATGAGTTCCTGGATGAGATTTTGCCAACCGCGTCATCATCTGGTGAAGAAGATCAACATAGGCCATTTCCACGGTTACGAGTGAAGAACAGTGCTAAGGTGGCCAAAGTGCGGCATCAATCACTTGCCCCTAACGGTAAGGTACTACAGAGTGTGGAGTACCAAGGTAGATTGCTGTCCGTGTGAAAAAGAGACATTTCCCACAGCAAGCAGTCTCCTCTATTATTGAATTTCGATTTCATTTATCCTGGTATGTATTCTGGTTGGTATGTGTGTTGTTTTGACTATTCCAACGGTGCAGAATGAATCCAAATGGCAAATTACCTGTAGTTTTCTGTATTTTGAAGCACTTGGAGCCGGTACTTAAAATTCATGAATTCTGTGTAAGAACTGTTGGATATATTATAGTACGATGTCAGACAATCCAAACACGAATGTATCGTAAATTGAAATCTCAGTTTGGCAACTTTGAAGTCATATAATGGTAGATATTTGCTTTAGAATCTACTGATGAAGCTGTTAGATGCGGCGTGGTTTCCAAATGGTGGTACTTGGGAGTACTCTTTTATTTTGGTTTTTAAACTTTAGTATTACTTGAAATTGATCTATTGACGTATAGTTCTCAAATGTAGAAAATTCAGATGTCAAATGAAAAAACAAATTGACTACTTAATTCAATGAGGATAGTTCACATATAATTCTGATAATTTACGCGCGGGTTGATAAACAGTTCAACTATTGTGACGATTTTGATTGTTACTTGTTAGGTACCTTTTGGCTTTAACTTTCTCCTATCTTTATTTATCATTTTTTTATTGGTATCTCTTAATTTTTACTAGATTCAGGTTAAATTTTTACATCACCTCATTCTACTTGACTGGAGGAATTGGAAAAGTATAAAAATAGAGCACTGGTATACTATTTGGTGCTAGGTGAAAATTCCATGGTTTCCACCACTCATTGTGGATGTCACTATAAGTTGATTTCAGTAATTTGAATAACTCATTTTGTAAGGCCCACAAAGTAGTATATCTATTAAAAAAATTAGCTTAATCGAATATTGATAGGTTTTTTAAAAATCAAACAAGAGGAATTGAAAAAGTAAAAAAAAAAAAAATTACAAAAAATCGGGCTAGAGGCCAACATTAGTGGTCTAATGGGCTCTTGGCTCATGTTACATGTTGTTAAGGCCTGCAATCCATTGATCTGAAATATTAAAGTCAGAAGTCCAAAAATACACTTCTCTCCTCTCTTTTCTGGTGTGCGCACCTCTTTCTCTCCTCTCGCACGCAAGTTAATTTACTCTCTCTCCAGATCACCTGTCTGTTCTAGCATTCTCCATCTTCTACACTGATCATTTTTGTAGTGCGACTATGCATAAAAAAAAACTCAGCCTTATGCCAAACTAGACCACCATTTAAGATCTGTTATACTAACTAATAGTATAAATCTCTTACTTATTCCATTTAGGTTATGTTTGGCCGCTTCATTTTCCCCTTTTCACATTTCCATTTTCCATTTATGGCTGTTTGGCAGTTGTGCCCCAAAATGAGTTTTGACAAAATAGGTTTTGGGATTCTCACTTTCCAGGCAAGAAGTGAAAAAGAGCTTGGGAGATCCTTTTTCATTTCTCATTCTCATTCTTCCCTAATTTCTCTCTCCCATTCTACCCCTCTAGCCCTTCAACAACTGGATCAAAGTTCCCAACCTCGAAATCGTTCGTCATTGTCACGTACTCGTCACAATCCCATACCTCTGCACCTCCGGCAGCGGTGACGGTGGAGAAGGAAGAGTTGATTCGGGTTCTATGGTAGTGGAAGTGAAAGTTAAGGTTGGGGAGTGGTGTCTTTGATGGTGGAGGAGAGATCGAAGAATTTATTGTGGTTTGGGAAGAGGGAGACTGTAGGTGGGTTTTGGGATGAGGAGAGAGAGAGTTGTGGAGTTGAAGATGATCGGTTTTTTATGAGGAAAAAAAAAGATCATGAGGTGTTGTTGAAGAAGATCATTGGACTGGTGTTTATATTTTTCCTTCAAATATTCCTTCAATTTTGTTCCTCAGATTGATCTCCCTTTGTGGAAAATTTTTTGGGTACTAAATGGGTACCACGTGGCCATGCCGAGCACGATCTCGGCCGTCCAAAAGTGTTTTGGACGGCCGAGATTGATTCCCTCTCTCTCCTCTCACCCAACCACTCTCTTTCCTCTTTTTCTCTCCTCTTCTGGACCGTTGAATCGCATTTTGGGCGGCTGAGATTGCCGAGCGGGTACCACGTGGGCAATACCCACTCGGCACTGAAAAATCTCTCCCCTTTGTGTATATACAATAAAACTAGGTGTATATGTGTGTGTTGGCTGTGAATGGAAGAAGAGTATTATTCTAAACAAGTAAATTAAAATTAGAATCAAGAGCAAAATGGTAAACAACCAATCCATAATTCATTTTCATCATTATTCTCCAAACACTACTCATTTTCATCATTATTCTTCATTATTCTCCAAACACTACTCATTTTCATCATTATTCTCCAAACACTTATCATTTTGCAAAATGCATTCTGCACATTTCTCCCAAACACTCTTCCCATATTCAAAACACATTCTGACCATAACTCAAAAAGCCAAAAAATTGAAAATGAAAAGATGAAAAATAAGCTCCCTTATTTTGCAAATTTTTTGCCTCTATTGTGGTCCGTCTCTATCCCTCGCTTCTCTCCATCTATCCTCCATCATACTTGCGTCTTGCCCTCACCACACCAATTGCCCCACATCCTCTTTGCCACTACCAATTTTAAATTCTCAATTCAAACTGCTTTTTATGGAGCTAAGCGAGTGTCAACAGGAAAATGAATGTTATGAAGTCTGTAATTTTCTAATGCAGTTTTGGGAATCTGCCTTGTCTGAATATATGGTTCAAATATTGTTATAAAAAAAACAAAAAGTGGTTCGAATTGCTCATTGTATAGGACCAATTGTAGCTTCTAACTTTGGAGGAAACTCCATCCGTTCAACAACTAATTAGGATTCCCTTTGGAGAAACCTTTGGTTGCAAATTCTCCCAATTTCCATCGAATCATTACTTTTTATTAGTTTGTTGTTGGATTGTCAGTGAGCTGCACGTGGAAAGCAACCGAGTACAAAGAAAAAATTTCGGAGATAACTTTATATGTTCATTTTTAAAAAATAAATAAGATTTACATAAATAATTGTATCTGTGGTTAGAGAAGTTCTATTATCCACATTATTGACCAATGGTTAGATACTTGAGGTAATTTCGTTACATTTGTGGTTAGAGAAGCTTTTTTTCACATAGTACTTTATATATTGGCCTTTTTTTTATAAAAAAAATACAGAGATTGGGAGAGATAATGTTATTTGTTGCTTTATTTTGGAAGGGAAAAAGAATAGATTATCAAAGATAACGATATATGTGCTAATATGCTCTTTGTATTTTCAAAAATAAATCAATAGATAAAATCATCTGTTGCTTTTAAAAAAAAGATATATAGAATAAATTAACATAGATAATGCTATCGGTTACTTTAGTTTGGAGAGAGAAATGTAATATATTGGCAGAGATAATTGCATCTGCTAATATTTTCACATGCTAACTTCATCTTTTACTTTTATTTGAAAAAATCGGTACCGCAAAACTATAGGCCAATTTTTGTGGAAAAATAGTGCTATCTATTATTTTATGTTGAAAAGAGTGAAAGAATAGATTGAAAATGATAATGTCATTTGTTTTTTAAAAAGATATACGTATAAATTAGCACATAGAACATTATCTATTGATTTTCTAGGGAAGATGTAGAGAATAGATTAACACAGATAACATTATCTATTCCTTTGTTCATTTTGTAAATCCCTCAATCCTTCTCAACATTAGGTCATCAACAACTAGTCAACCCATCGCTGAGGCCAAATGATCTCCTTTGTTACCAATCATTGAGTGCTTATAAAACATTTGATTGAATATTCAAGGGTCTTTTAGATAATTCGAGTTCGCCGATTTCCACCGTTCTTTGAATGGACAATTCAGAGATCGGAATACTCTCCAATCATTTTCTTCATCATAGTATATGTATATACACAATTCTATTCAAGTCGATACGATTCAATTTCAACTTTTCTCTGGTCGAAAAATCCCACTAGCCATGGCCGCTCCGTCATCTCCACTTCAAAATAGAGCCAGAAAACCTTTGCTTGGAAATTAGTTTTAACAACACAAAAAAAATTATCAGAAATTAGCATTGCCATTTTATATACATACATTGCCAATTTGTGGTTGAATTCCCATTAATCGTACCAACTCAAATGTTTTGGGCAGAAATGAAAAACCCATACGAAAATGGAAAACAAAGTGTAAGAACAAATCCATACGTAATCAAAATGGTGGAAAAATCTGCGGGACAAGTGGCGGTGGAGTTGAGTTTGGAGAGATGCAGAGGACGAGAACATCAGGCAAGACGTCGACTAAATAACATTTTCCGGCAGTCTCCAATGGTTTCCGCGCCAGCTCATTGTTGAAATCTGACAACTTTTAGTTTGAGGGTAATTTTGGAAGGTGGAACCCATTTGTCCTCGCGCCTCTACAAGAAATATAGATGTCCTTATTATGATATTGACCCATATACTATGTCCTCACCACCAAAGCTGCCAAACAATTAAGACCGAATTCCTTCTTTCTTTCTTTTTTTGAAAATGACCAAGTTTTAGCACTTTTGCACCCAAAAAATTGAGTAAAAGTCGTGATTTTTTTTGGGGGGTAATTATGATTTTTTATTTTTTCAATTTCTCTTGTCGGAAAAAAATTAATAAGTCACAAAAATTTAATGCAAAATTAATAAATGTGAAAAAAATTAAATAAAGATAAATTTAAAAAATGACTTTTAACCTCGTGACTTAGGAAGACCAAGTTAGAAAATCACCCATTCAACACACATTTTTATCAAAAAGGATAAAGACACACCCTCTCTGCCACACCCCTCTCACATGTGGGGTGGGTCCCCTCACATGTGAGAGGATGTGTGTAGAGAGGGTGTGTATGAATCATTGTTCCATTTTTATTTGCTCTGATTTTCGTACAAAGTCAAACAAGACTCCAAAGGTAGTCCAAAACACACCACATTCATATTCTCTCTCTCGCTCGCTCTCTCCCTAGAATGCAGAACCTAGATGCTCTTATTTTGGTGATGCCCAGTAGTTTGTCCTCCTAGAGGGTTATTTGGAACCATGGTTCCCGGAGCTGCAGCTCCCCCCTAGTGATAGTGGCGGTGAAGGAGGTTGGAGTGGTTGCCATCGAACTTCTCCTCCGCGTGCTCCGCCTTTTCCTCATGGAGCCTCATCTTAGCCTCAGCCTCCTTGGCGTTCTTTCGCTCCTCAGTCATATGTTTCCCTTCCTTTGACTTAGCTGTTGCTTTCTCTGTCTAAGTAAAATATTTTACCAAAGGAAAAAAAAAATCAACTTCAAAAAAAAAAAAAAAAGTAGCAAAAGAGATACTCATACACATTCGATACTATACAACCACACACATGGACGAATCTAGGAGTTTTACTATGCAGTGGTGAATTTTTTTTCCCAAATTACTTTGGATGGGCGAGCTGATATAATTCATAAGATTTTTTTTCCCCTCTATATAATACTAGAGATTTTTATTTTCTTGCAAGAACGACCGCCCCTACCAAACCCCTCTAACTTCATCCCTGACCACACAAGCAGGGCCGGCCCAGGCTCTAGGCCCACAAGGCCTGGGCCTAGGGCATTCCAAAAAATGCAAATTTTTAGGGCACTCCCATACTTATTCACAATAGGTTTGAGTAGGACTCTTTGTGACTAGGGCTGTAAACGAGCTGAATCGAAACGAACCCTATGAGGTTCGGGATCAGTTCGTTAAGGTATGAGTCAGGCTCGAGTTCGATTCCAGCCTAGATAAGTGGGCTCGAGTTCGGCTCGTGAAAAAATTTCAAAGCTCGGGCTCAGCTCGGTAGGGCTCGTTAAACTCAAACGAGCCGAACCGAGTCGAATTTAGGCTCGAATCAAGCTCGGTTGGGCTCGTTAGCAATTTAGAACACAAACTGAGAGAGGAAAGAGATATGTTTCAAAACAATGTTACATGTAGATCTACCACAATAATCAAGAAATCAAACAAAAATAAACAAATCTACTACAATAATCAAGAAATCAAAAGAAAAAGAACACGATAAAAAAAATATTGAGAACTAAATAGAGTGCTCCAGTTAGGGATAAAACTCATCTGTTCGTAGTAGAGTACTCTAGTTAGAGATAAAAGAAGAACAAATTACATAAAAGTTTCTCAACTATAAAATATTTATATGTAGACCCCTAAAGTATTAATAATTACATTTTGATCTCAGGTTCGCAAGCCTAACCGAGCCGAATCCACTAAGGTTCAAGTTCGGCTCATTTATGAAACAAGCCTAATATTGAGGTTCAAGTTCAATTCGTTTAGTAGACGAATCAAACTCGAACGAGCTCTTACTGAACCGAGCCTCGAATAGTTCGCAAACGGCCCCAGTTCATTTACAGTATTTGTGACCAAACAATTATGACCCAAAAGGCCTAATTAATTTCAATGGCCATTGGGCCAGTCGGCCCAGACTAAAACAACATCCAATGTATAGTTGAGCGAAGTGGTTGTGCGTTAGATTTATATAGGCTACCATCCCACCAAGCCTTTGAAATCTGCCAATGTGGGACAGCTCAACAAAGGGCTGAGCAGTCAGCACTCCATTCCCATGTATTCACAAGTCACACATTGCCTGATATATGTTCACCAACCCTTCCTCTTCCTATGAAAATACCACCCCTCCTAAGTTCCTAGTACTGCCAATTGGCAGCTGGGTTACATAGTTCTGTATTTATCTAGTAGCTTGAGCTCGGCTCGCGAAATCATAGGAGCCAAGCATCTACTAGCTCGAGCTTGGCTTGTTTACTTGAGCCGAGTAACGAGCCAAGGAATTCGGTTTGAGCTTGTTCATTAGGCAACCGAGTCGAGTTTGAAAACTCAACTAAGTGTTGTATTCTTAGGGCACATTTTTAGACTAAGCCTAGGGGATAGGGCACTCCAAACTCTTGGGCCGGCCCTGCACACAAGAGATGGGTAAGGTATCTCAAATTTATAGGTCCAATTTTCACCCCGTCCAAAATGTTTCGGTTTTCACCCCTAGCAAATCTTGGACAACTAAAAGATTGTTCGATCGGTTATTTTAATATCTGAAAATAGTGGTGGTGCGAGTAACATTCAGAAAGTTATGATTTAATAGTTGTTGTGTTCGTATTCTGTTTAATGGAATACATAATTAGTTTTGGAGAATTGGGTGTTTAATTTTGACAGTTTGTTCCCGGTTCTTGATGTCTTGATTTCTATAATTCGATGTTTGGATTTGTTATTTAACGACAATGACTCGACTTTAAATCTCAAAACGGAAAAAACAAAACGAATTGAGGTGAGTTTCTCGTTTTTAGCTAAAAACGCATGCTAAAATTTCGGAAACTAGTTGATGTATGTAAAGAGAATTAATGATTCGTCTCGAAATTCGTATTTAGGAGTTTAGAAAAACAAGAAACTCACCCTTAAACATATACATTAATTCAATATTGGACAGAGTAATGAGAAAGAAACCTTCTCTTCGACTTTGGCTTTGGAGAGGCCATATTGCTCATCTTCTCCTTTGCTGAATGCATCTCTCTCTCTCTCTCTCTCAAATCACAACAGCCTTAATTTCTTTTCTGGATAGAAACTTCCAATTCAGGCCTCGAAATGAATTAAACCTAGGTCCAATGTATTTTATACAGTCCAGAATGCTGGAGGTGGGCCTACGGTTCGAAACTTGAGTATATCTTACCATTACATGGAGTATAAGGTAACAAAACCTTAGTGGCGGGCAACGCTTGCATCCACCTGTTTGACATGCAGTTGTACACGCATTGGGATGGCGTGCCACGTCCCAAAACGCGGAACGAATGGCACTCCTCTCGGTGTTATCAATTCTTTTGGACCAGTACTCTATATGGAACTTTGCTTTGAATTTAAACCAGGCCCGTTAGTGGATAGTAGGATTAATTAGTTTCCAGGATTTAGTCAATGTGCACATACAATAGTTGCTCCAGAAACTTTTAACAGGCTGCTTAAAAATTACCTTAACTCTACTAGTTCTACAAACTAGTCATATATTTAAAATTTCATATACTAGTGTACATAATGTGACAAAAAAATACTAGTACAAACTACAAAGCATACATAAAATGTTAGAGTTGTTCTTGTCGAATTTTTATATTTTGAGCCAAATAAGATTAAACCGGAGCATAAATATACTGATATTTTTTTTTGTGGCGAATAATCGGGATTGCTCGGTGTTGTATTCATATATAAGAAGTGTTTAAATAAAATATGAGATAAAAATACTACATGTAATCTAACAACAAAATTTTTAAAAATATGGTAGTTAAATTGAACACATTTTCTTATATGTGGAGCCACCTATGACAAATCAGCCTGATTGGCCATCGATACATATATCAAAAAATTAAAATTTTGCTTTATAAAATGGACAGCCTTGATTTTGTCAATACTTTTAAGTTGAAATGTCCATGACTGTTTATTTTATAAACCAACATTCAATTTTTGATAAACCTATCGATTTCTAATGAGGTTGAGTTTTTGCATAAATATATTACCTTGCAAACCCTACAAAATAAATGATTCAGATTACAGTAATAAACACATGGTGAGTGATGGAAACCATGGTTTCCGCCCCCGGAAATAAGTTAATCTCAAAAGAATTTTATTCTTCCTTGATTTAGGGAAGGAAAAAAAAACTCATTTTGATTTAAGTAAAGGGTTAGAGAGGAATTTACTCAAAATTTTAGGTTCCACTACTCAACTCTAGCTTTTCTCAAAACAGTACTGTATATATATAGAGAAAAGATTCTTTCCACCGCCAGCGGAAACAAATATTTCTTCCAAATCAATCACAACGGTCTGTGTAATTGTGTAATACACAATCGCACAGACCGCTGTGATTGATTTAAAGAAAACATTTGTTTTCACTGCCGGTGGAAACAACTTATTCTCATATATTTATAGGATCACAATGGCATAATTACATTACATTGAGTTTACTACATGCAATTTGGCATTGTAGGGTACACGTACATATATATTTATATAGTTATCGCTATTTATTACCAAATTGATTTTGTCGTCGTTTCTGTAATATAGTAATTCCAACGCTATGCGTCGTTTCGTGAGTAAATTCGATTTTCACACGTAATGCGTGTATCAAAACATGGATTACACTAGTAGACGGCTAGAATGCCTCGAACCACGTGGTATCCGCTCGGCAATGAAAAATTTCTCCTAGTATCCTTGAAAAGCCAAAATGAATTCCCTCTTCGCTTTTTTTTTCCTTTTTTCTTTTTTCCCAGTAACAAAATCCACCATAAATTTATAACGTAGATACGATGCATAAGTATTTCC
The DNA here is from genome assembly GCA_963854785.1 of Vaccinium vitis-idaea. NCBI lineage: Eukaryota > Viridiplantae > Streptophyta > Magnoliopsida > Ericales > Ericaceae > Vaccinium > Vaccinium vitis-idaea. Next base: position 19,192,325 of record OY978223.1, on the reverse strand, counting down.
ATCTGCTCTCCAGAGAATCTTCATTTTTTATTCATGTTAAGTTTTTTTTTTTTTTTTTTTTCTTCCGGTAATTCCATGTTACAAATGACCAAGAACATCACCAACACACAATACAATTTTATTTCATATTTGTTCTGTTTATGGTACAAAATCAAACAAGACTCCCAACCCGTAAACATACTAACAAACCCAAAACCACATTCAAAGGTAAATCAAAACAACGAAAATAATGATCCCACACTTCCTCTCCGATCTCTCCAATACATAACCTTACACGTGCTTATGATGATGGTGAAGTCCATGAGCATGTCCTCCTACAGGGTTAGTACTTGGAACCGTGGTCCCAGGAGCCGTAGTTCCAACGGCAGGCTGGTGGTGGCCGTGAGTTCCAACTGCCGGCTGGTGCTGGTGGTGGCCATGAGTTCCAGCTGCCGCCGGCTGATGGTGGCCGTGAAGGAGGTTGGAGTGCTTGCCTTGGAACTTCTCCGCCGCGTGCTGGGCCTTTTCCTCATGAAGCGTCATCTTAGCTTCAGCCTCCTTGGCTTTCCTGTTCTCCTCAGCCATGTGCTTCCCTTCCTTTGATCTAGCCGTTACTTTCTCAACCTATACAAATATTTCACCAAAGAAAAATAAAAATAAAAACACTTGAAAATCGACGTAGATTCACTTTTTAATTAAAACCTTTGGAAAAAATTCCAACGGGTGCAAGAATACCAAAATTTAAAACTTGTTTCATTTTGCATTAAAAATTTCAGTGCACCTTTCTACAAAATTTCCACGCATGGATACAAAAATTTCAATATTCTACATACGGATGTATAAGTTGGAAACCCAATTAGGATATAAAAAAGGGAGCCTAGTAATGAAAGAGAATTCAGGAACACTACATACCTAGAATTTGGTACCCAGAATTTACCCAACCACACACACGTGTGTAGGCTTCACAGGCTCCACATACACTGGATGTGTAATATGTGTGGAGCCCACACAAGCATGTGTATGGTTGCGTAATTTCTGGGTACCAGATTCTAAGTACTTATCATTTCTGGAGAGAATTACCTTCTCTTCGACTTTGGCTTTGGAGATGTTGACGTGCTCCAATTGGCAGCACTGGCCATGTTGCTAATCTTCTCCTTTGCGGAATGCATCTCTCTCTCTCTCTCTAAATCACAGTAACTGAAATGAGAAATTTAACTTTCAACTTAGGACTCTGTGATAGGGATCAACTGAGCTTCAATATATATGGAATCCCCAGTTATGGGTGTGCATTTATATACACACACACAAGAAAACGCTGGAGGGAGGGAGGGGCCAGGGTTGGAAAGTTCACTGTATCTTGGCCATTATGTACGTACATGATTGGATAACAGGATAAGAAGAGGCCAGGCCACTTATTGCAGCTGCCACTTGTTTGACATGCAGTGGTACATGTGTTATTTTCGCAGTCTCATCATTTGCCACTTTTGCTTTTAGATTGGATTAATTTAGACGATAGGGTTTTTTTTTTTTTTTGAGAAGCGTTAAAACTTCATTCGTAGCCAAGAGTGAACCCAGCAAGCATCCGGATCTTGAGAATCCCCTGGGAGGCCAAAAAAAAAAAAAAATTCAGTATAGATATATTACTCCCTCCGTCCGAATTTCTTGTTAATTTACATACATACGTGCCCATTTTCAATATTTATAATGTTTTTTTGCTATTTTGAAAACTTTTTTTTAATAGAACTCATTGAGAACTATTAAACGAGATTCATATTGAATATATATATATATATATATATATATATATAAATAATACATTTGGAATATAAATAATTTTTTGAGGTATCGACCGTGTCGTGAATTGTGATTAGTGAAAGTGGACAATAAATATGGCACGAGGAGAGGGTAAAGTTTTAATAAATGAAGCAAACAATCTGTTGTCTCTGTTGGCAGTACGTGGCATCCGTGAGAATGGGGTTCGAATGCCCCCAGCTTCCCCTTTTCTTTCTTTGGCATAGTTTAGGCCCTTTTTTTCCTTTCGCTCTATTTTTGTTATTTATGACTCTTTTTCTCCTTCCAATCCACAATTGTCAATTTTACAAAAACTACACTATACTCAATTACTTTGTTAGAAATTTTGTATTTAGAAAAACAACAATAATATAGAAATATAGAAGTGATATTTTCTTATATTAGATTAAAAAAACCAATGGTAGAAAATTATAAAAATAAGCAAGCTATAACACAACTTAATTTTTTAACAAAAGTAATAGTTAAAATATAAAGTATACTTTCTTATTTTTTTCAAAATAAACTCCTGTAATCATATCATTTTACCTTTATCTTTGTAACATCTTAGTTTAAATTTTTGCATTTTGTAATTTTTTTAAAAGAACTTTTGACATGCATCTAAACGATAACCACGACCCCGAAAAAATCACCGCCATCAAGCAAGCTTGCCACAAAAACAATGAGCCAAATAGTCAACAATCAAGTCAAACGAAACCTTGCATCAAATAGGCCATAAGCAAGCCCCAAAGCAAAAATGCCAAAATCATCAAACATGCATGCGTGTAACAGTCCCGAGAAAAAGGAGAGCCGATTGGATCGAGCGAGGAAAGGAAGAACGAAGCGGGGGAGCCGGATCCGACAGTAGAAGGGGAGAAAAGAAAACAGAGACCCGATAGGACGGGGAGGGGAAAATCGAAAAGGGGGGGTCGATCGGATTAAGAAAACATCCGATTGGACTGGGGGTGGGGAGAACAGAGGATATAGCCGATTGAATGGAAAAAGGAGAAGAGTTCACTGCCGCTTGATGGGAAGGGGGTTAATCGAAGGGAGAGGTTGAGCAAACACCCGATTGGAAAAGGGGAAACATGCATGCACATATCTGATCAGTGGGTGGACAAATGTAAGGACCCGTGTTTTCAATAAATTTTCGAAAATAATATTGGGGTAATGTGAGAAAATGAAAATAGATTAAAGTGGGGTTAATGTGGAGTTAGAGAATGCACTTGGATGTCTTTAAAATGCATTAGAAACATGAGGGGTGAATGTGTAGTGTGGGGGAAGTATAAACAAGTGTGTTGGGCCATATTTTTTGGACAAAAATCACTCTCTCTCTTCTCTTGTTTGGTCGGTTGCCTCTCTCTCTCTCTCTCCAAATCTCTTCAAAACCTCCACTAAATCCATCCTCCACACTCAAATACTTCAACATCCACCCAAAAATCCATCTTCTCTGCATGATTTGGAGTCCGGGTCTCCGTAGTTTCGCTTGAAACTAGTATTTTTAGGTTTGGGAGCTTTAAGAGCAATGATTTTCCATTTTCTACCCATTTCAAGTTCAATCTTTGAGGTATGGGATGTATCTCTACTCTCTAGTTGTATCTAGTTGAAATTGTGCGTATCTTTTGACCAGAGCTAGTTTTGAAAGAAAAGATTGGTGAACCAAGGGTAACCTACAAGCAAGGGGACCAGTTTCTTCCTCCTTCGCCACCGCCACAAGGAGGGGACTAGGTTCTTCCTCCTCTGCCCCCACCTGGAGCAGGGCATGACACTGAACAAGAAGAAACCCACTATTGTCGTGTAGCCAAGTCTCTTAAATCAGTGGCTTCTGTTTTAACTTCTTTAAAGTCTATTTTTGATACTCTAACCTCTGCACCAACGGGTTTATATTGGATTATATGGGTATGGATTTTGATTAGAAGGATACTGGATCAATGGTTGCCGAAGTGGGTAATTAGGATCTTGATAGAGTTATTGAATTAGATAACTATTATGTTAGAGGAGTTACTGGACCTGGAGGACTCCGGGAATGAGACTGAAATGTCTTTAAAAGGTATTCCTCTTCTCTTTCTTCTCCCTCCCTCTCTTTGGAGGACTTGACATAGGACAGTAATTAAAGACAGCAGACAAGAGGAATTTCAGTCTCATTCCCGGTGTCCTCCAGGTCCAGTAACTCCTCTAATACAATAGTTATCAGATTCAATAACTCTATCAAGATCCTTATTAACCACTTCGGCAGTCATTGATCCAGTATCCTTCTAATCAGAATCCATACCCATATAATCCAATATAAAGCCGCCAGTGCAGAGGTTAGAGTATCGAAAAAAAGACTTTAAAGACCTTAAAACAAAAGCCACCGATTTAATAGACTTGGCAGCACGACAATAGTGGGTTTCTTTCGCTGCCGATGTAGTCTCCACCTTAGATTTCTTTCTACTCTCTACCTTAGATTTCTTTCTACTCTTCAGCTAAAAAAAGAACACGCAGATGAATTTTTAGTTCCTCATTCATCACGACCGCTGTCTTTAATTCCTCTTGTCCATTGTCTAATGAATTTTCTCCATCGGAGAAAACCACTTTGCAAATGAAGAAGAAAAGGACAACCACAAAGCTGCCCATAGCGACAGCAATGGAAGCTTTAATGAAGCGGGAGAGAAAAACAAGCCTTAATTAATTGTCTTATTTATTTGTAGAAGGAGAGGTACCCCTCTCTCTAAAATTCATTAGGCAATGGACAAGAGGAATTAAAGGCAGCGGTCCTGATGAATGATGAAGAAGAAGAAGATGAAGATGAGAGGATTGTGTAGTTGCTAAAAGGAAATGAAATTAGAATTGTTGTGGGTAGCAGTGAGGATGAGGAGGAGAGAGAAGCAAGTTTGGCATGTCTGTGATTTTTCAGTTTTTCTAGAAAATTAGGGCTTTTTCTTCAAAAATAAAAATAAAAATTGGGGAAATTAGGGATAGGGTTTGGGGAAGGGAGATGAGGGGATTAATCAACTATTTAACGTCCAAGCTAGGAAAAAAAAACCATTATCAATTTAACGGATTTAGACGGCAGGAGGGTAATTGAATAACAATTTAATAATTTAGGAGTTTAATTGAAGTTTATTAAAGTTTAGATGTTTATTAGACATTGAGATTAAAGTTTGAAAGGGGTTTTTTTTTAAAAATTCCTTTTAAAAAATGAACATAGTTTGGAAAACGATAAAACGAGGGGTACCGACCCCATGTACAAATCATGTACAAATCGATTTTGGGGACCGATAATGATGATGAACACAATAATGGATTATGGTGTATGCATGTGAGATACATGAATAATGATGATGGTAAATGAATATAAGCTACAAATGACAACAAACAACATAAAAACAATATTAGTACATATTAAACAGAAGCTGAAAACTGGAAATGGCATAAACATCATACACAAAGCAAAACCAATTTGATCCATTGTCAGAGATTCGAGCGCTCAAATTGGGGGTTTGAGCGCTCAGACTCCTACTCACTCACACATGCTCATGATGCTTTTGATGATTCTGGTTTGGTGGAAAACATGATTTAATTTGTATTGCTTACCCAGAAACAGTACTGGAATGATTAAACAGAATGATATGGCCATGCATACATAATTTTAAAACCCACTTATGAGCCAAATGAGGTAAATAGTACAGAAGGAATGAAGACTCAACATTGGAAGAAAGCATTTCAGAGTACTCTGGGTTCAGAAAAACTTGGATGAGAGTAATATTTGATGGACCAAAAGACAGTTTGAGCGCTCAAAGAGGTATATTGAGCGCTCAAACCATCTTCTGGATTTGAGTGTTTCTGTGCCCAATGGGCCCTCATTTGGATCATAGACAAGTTCAAAATAATGTATGATGATGCACATGTACTTGAAGCTTCAGAAATATTGATAAAATAAACTTGAGGTGTCCATATGAGTGAGAGAAATGCATTGGACCATGCATAAGCATGAGTAAAGCGAGAATGGAGAAGGATCAGATTGGCCTAAGCCCCACAACAACACACACACACACTGTAATAAACCCAAAACAGAATGCAGAGCTGGAGCATTGAAGAAACAAGAGTGTAATAGAATGAAGTTTGAGCGCTCAATGAGTCATGGTTGATCTTCCTTTCTTTTCTTCTTCTTCTTCTTCTTTTTTTTTCCCTCCCTTGTTTCCCTGATGTATGTGTGTGGTGTGTGTATGTGTGTGGTTGTATCTATTTATATTGGTGGCTTGGTGTCTAGAATTCTCTTCTAAAATCTAACAATATCCTAGAATATCTAGGATTATCTTTTAAAATCTAACTATTAATTGGAAAAAATTAATTAAAATCTTTGATTCATTAATTGTAGGGTAAATAGATGTGCCAATTCATCCCCCCTTCCGGATTACCTTGCTTTCCAAGACTTCTCACCCTATGGTGACTCGTGCCCCATTTTTGTGTCGGGCGCTGTTAACAAGGTTGAAAAATTAACACATACCCATAAAAATATTTTTCCTATAGGCTTTAAATAAACATGCTTCCTAAATTCTAATAGTAAGAGCCACAAAATGTTGACATCCCCTTTTTATAATTATTTTTATCGTTCGATCTGTTAATTAAAGTCGGGGCATTACAATTAGGTTGTTTATGGGCCATTTAGGGGCTAGTATACGTATACAAGGGGCAATACGACGGCTAATACGTACGCCATGTAGAAGAATCTCATTATTAGATGCTCTGCCAGAAACAAACTGGACAGAGTTTGAGCGCTCAATGTGTGTTGAGCACAGGGGTTGGCTTTGGCTTATTTTGGTAGTTTTAGGGGTATTTTGGTCATTTTGGTTGGTCAGAGTTGTTTGGGAAGGGTTTAAGGTGGTTTGGAGTGGTTTGCGTAAGTTCAAGCCTCGTTCTTAGCTTCAAGGTATGCACGGGTGATCTTCCTCATCATCGGGAGTGCTTGGCAAGTTTCTCGGGTCAAAATCAGAGTGTCTACAATGTTTGCTCGGATTGGCCGTGTGAGACCCAAAAGGGGGTCCCGGCACCGGTTGGTGCACCATCGATGCCTTATGTACGAATAGAACGGTTGTTTTGAAAAGAAACGGAACAAACTGACGGATGAGGATCAACCACTTACGCATATTAGATTGAGCTAATTTTTCACGGAGGCGCTCGAAAAATTATTTTAAGATTAATGAAAGATTCAAATTATTTGTGTGACATTCAAAAGTGAGCCCATACGCGATATGTACATTTTCTGTACATAAAGTTTTTGTACCTCTACTTGGGTCCCGGAAGAAATTACGGACCAGACTATGGGTACAGAACCCATTGCACAGTAAATGAACAGATCGAACTCGGAGACCCACTTTTGGGTCCCACACGAACAATCCGAGCCGTTCATTCATCTTAAAATTAAATTCTGAAAAAATTTGACTGAAACGGGGCTCTTAGATCAAGCACTTAGAGACGTCCGATTGAGCTGAATTTTCACGGGGCCCTTCAGAATTTAATTTTAAGATGACTGAACGGCTCGGATTGTTCGTGTGAGATCCAAAAGTGAGTCCCCGAGTTGATCTGTGCATTTTCTGTGCAATGGGTTCTGTACCCCTATAATTACCGAGAAATTACTAACGTCTTCCAACCCCACTCTATCCTATCCAAACGTGGACCCTGACTTACTGAAACGAGTCTGCTTTTTCGTTATCATTTTGCGCCCCGAGAACTACCTCAAAGCTGAAACGGAACTTAGAGAAAAGACCTCCGATGAATCTCCAAGCTCCGTGTACCATCTCCACCCTCCTCCACCAGACATCGCCGCTTCGCCGGCGGCTACCTCGATACCACTCGAATCCTCTGAAATGCTGCCTTACAACAATGACGACGACGACGTCTTCGTCCGACCGCCAGACACCTTTAGGAGTCGGTGTCCCCTCTCATAAAGTCATCGTTCACGACCGAAAACGTGGGATCGTTCACGAGTTCTTCGTCCCTGAGGTAAATTTCTAGGGCATATACAACGCGTCTGTGTATTTACGTCTATGGTTTCTCAGTTGTGTTGAACTGTTGATGTTGATCCATTAAAATGCAGGACCAATATATACTACACACAGCGGAGTCTCAGAGTATTTCTCTCCCATTCGCTTGCAGGCATGGTACTGCTCTGGATTTCGCAATTCCAATTCGATTTTTGGTCATTATCTATTTTTCTTCGTCATGTGAAAGTATGAACTAATATCTCTCTTGATCTCACTGCCTTGGTTCGTGACGATAAATTATATGTAGTTTCGAATATTTAGTGCATTTTTTGTGCAATTCATTTCAGCTAAGCGGATTCAGTGAAAACGGGTTGTGAAGAATTTAAGCACCTACTGTATACTCTTACAAATTATTGGCGAATAACTTTGGAAATTGAGATTGTGTTTTTATTTATTTGCATAATTGCGCCTGAATTCCCCGTTGGTCTCCAAAACTTGAGAAAGAATATAATTGGGAGGCCTGTTGTGGTCCAGCTTCTAGGCATCAAAAGGCAGTAATTCTACCCAACTTTTGAAAGCTTAGAGCATCTCCAGCCTTTACCCTTTTTTTACCCTAAGTTGAGTCAAAATTTGAGCAAATCCTCAAATTGGGTATCATCTTCTCCAGCCCTTAACCCTTTTCTATTACCCATGTCACTGTGGGTGATACCCACGTTGAGAGTGGATCTCACTCTCCTCCCACATGATAGCTGCAACTCGAACGTCCACCGACTTCCGACCTCTTCTCTCTGACGGGACCACACCACCGGCATCGTCTGGTCAAGACGAAGCCGACCCTCCGGTTGAAACTCGTTTTCCGACGGCTCCCGTTTTCCGGCAAAGTTGAACAGGACCAAAAAGGCCCTTTCTCCGGCAAAATCGAACGGAAAATGGGAAAGGTTTGGGTTGTCCCCAATTTGGGGAAAGAAATGGGTAAAACCCAAAATGGGGAGGGATTTAGGTCACCCATTGGAGATGAGCTTTTGAGGGTTTTGCCCAAATTTTGAATTTGGGTCTTTAAATGGGTCAAGGCCGGAGATGCCTTAAAGAATTTTTCTTTGTTGAGGAATGTTAGCTCCCATAGAAATTTTAGGCATCTTTGGATGTGGGTGCCTCAGAATAAATAAGTCCTTCTTCTTCTGTGCTAGGGGACTGAAATTGGTGATTCATGTATAATGCGTGCATGTTATTTAGGATTTTGTTTTCAAGCTATGCATTGATTTGCAACTATACCATATCAAGCCGTTCAAATGCTTTTAGGACTCGAGTAAGCCTCACGTAGTCCTTCCTTTATCTTTGCATGTGGAACTGCCTTTGAAGGACCAACATGCCTAAATGGTGGCCTAATCCGTGTCAGATACGCAGGGGACACTTGGGGATGCGTCCGGAAACGGTAAGTGGCGTGTCCGGTTAGTTACTATAACATCTAAGTGGGCAGATGTCTGGGATACGCTAGGGATACACGAGCCTCACGTGTGGGGACACGGCATGGTATTACTTCATAATATTTGCAAAGAACTATTTCGAGGTTTAAAAATTGTGACACACTTGTCACTTGTGGTCCATCCTTTTTATGGATCATCTTATAAATATCTAGAAGCAATTGTAAGATTTCAATTTTTTGCTAAGTTATTATTAGTTTCCATTATTTTTGCTTGTTTGGGGATATCATATTTGTTTAATAATGATTATAAATATATGACGCTATGTGCATCTATTGAATTTTTTTTCTTGTTCGCCCTGCCGTGTCGGTGTCCCTGTTTATTTAGAATTGGCTTGTCACATGTCTGTGTCCGTGCCGTGCCCCATCTGTGTTCTTGGACATTTCGTGTCATACAAATGAAGTTACTTTTTATTTCGAAAGATTTATCATGCAGATTAAGGAAGTTGCAGCTTCCCAAGTTCACATCTTAATTCTCTACTTTTGTTTAGTCTCCTTCTCGGTTGCAATCAACATTGTATTTAGTTATCTATTATGAGAAGGTTGCTTCAGTAGCTTGTTTAAGGTTTTGGCTTCATTTTCTGCATCTACTTTTCTCCCGACTATGGGACTTTCATTGTGTACCTTGTCACACATACTAACAGATTCTTTCCTATTCTGCTAAGTAATTAAGCACTACCTATCAACTCTATTTGCATTTCAGGTTGTTGCACTAGCTGTGCTGTTCGCGTAAAATCTGGCCAAATTAGGCAGCCTGAAGCATTAGGGATATCTGCGGAGCTGAAATCTAAGGCTCGTACAGTTCACTTTCTGGTTTTGCATAACTTACAGTACATAGGATTTTCACTAAAACACTGGGAATCAGAGTAGAAGTTTGGTTTCTTGTCTCATGTTAGTTAACTACTAAACTCTGATGCCGCATACCTGGATTTACCTTATTAGTTTTTCTTTGTGTGTACATGTAACATAGCTTGAAAAGATAAACTCATTTTGGAACTGCAACTATTAATGTTCTACTGTATCTTGATTCTTAGCGATTTGGATAGTAGTTGAAATTGGCCTGTTAAGCCAGAGCTATCTAAAGGTTGTTGGTCATTTAGTCGTAAGTGATTCACTTTTTGATGAATAAAGAAAGCACGCACAACCTTGTGTTTTTTTAAACAGCATACACAACTTTGTTTGATCAGTACTTCCATGGCTGTAAATAATTATTTTCTTGCTGTGCGTAATCCTTCATTTTTTTTATAGAAGCCGACTTCCTCCTCTCCTCCTCTCTCTTGCACACAGTATATCCACTTGCCTAGAATTAGAAAGAGAAAAACCGACAAAAGTAGCTGCTTCTTTTTAGTTTGGAACACTTCTCAGGATCACTTTGGCATGTACAGCTTGTATTTAAAATCTAGCTATAGTCAAGTCGAATATCAAACTAGAAACTAGAAAGTAACTTATAATTTTTTTTTCTAGGGAAGTATCTAAATGAGCGCAGCTTTACTTGTCTGTGATATGCAATGCAGGGCTACGCACTTCTTTGTGTTGGCTTCCCATCCTCTGATATTGAAGTTGAAACACAAGATGAGGATGAGGTAATGTCGATTGTTCACTTCCAGAAAACCTACAGCATGTCTGAGCTCTGGACTTCCAAAAGAAAGTAAATGGTTTTGATGCATTTTAGGCAGCGTGAATGTTTTGTGATGTGAAGTGTCGAAATGAAAGCAAGAGTTATGGATTGCATACGTGGAGGATTAGTTCATGGAGTTCTATGAGATGCTGTGGTTCTGTTCAGTTCTAGTAACTAAAATGTTATTTGTCCCAGAGATGCCATTATCCTGGAGGCATCCTTGTGGAGTCAATATGGCCCGTCGATGAGGAATGGTGGGAACAAATCTCTTGGAGATAGGCTAATAGACGGAAAATGTTCTACACTATAATGCTGTATCCTGTTCTACTCTCTCCAATTACTTACGTCCTGGCATATCGAAAGCACATCTAAGAGATAGGGTTCTAGTGCCATTAATGTGTCTTGCCATGGGTGATTCAGTATCAAATGTCATTCACATTATCTTATGCTATTAGATGGGTAATACGTACTATTAGTCTTGAAGAATATTGCACATAAATGGGAAGTTGGATTAGTGTTGATGGTGTGGAATGACTACTTTTTGTCAAAAAGCGTGGCTTTTTCTTCTGGAATCTTTTTTTTTATTGAGTCATATGATATGGATTGCATACGTCACTAGTTTCTTCGCTAGGTGTAATTTTGTTAGTTTTTGTGGCAGTCAGATAACTTCAGTTTGGACATGGTTTCTTGTGACCAACTTGTCACTGGGGTGGCTCCCTTTAAACAGCCAAGTACTTTATTGACAGGGTATTTGCATTAAGATACTTCATTAGGTGTCTGCATACAATCCACTTGTCTCTTGGTGCAATTCGCTACTTGAGGGAATTTTCTTTCTACATTTTATGGTTGGGGAACTAAAATTGTTTTATGAATTATGCTTTATGTTATTTGGATCATGGACATATGAACTCTTGACTTGTTCAGGTGTATTGGCTTCAGTTTGGAAGATATTTTGCCAGAGGTCCAATAGTAAGTCTATTTTCCTGCAAACTTTTTAAAGAGAATCTGTTTTTCCTAACTAACAATAGTAGCAAAGGGCTAGTGGAACTATTGAAAAGAACAGAAAGTGGAGGAAACACCAAATTGTTTTTGTTGTCTTTTCGATTTTCTTACTTCAGTAATGCGTTATTGTGCAGGAAAGGGACGACTATGCATTGGAGTTGGCTATGGGTGATGAGTAACATAAGGAAAGGGACGACTATGCATTGCAGGAAAGGGACAACTATGCATTGGAGTTGGCTATGGGTGATGTGTATTGGCTTCACTATGCATTAGAAGTGAGGGATCATGAGTGAATATGTATAATTTTTCCCCTTTCCTCTCTGATATTTGTCAGTATAATTTTTTCACCAATCCTTTTGCCTTTGTTGAGTCCTTAAATGTACAAGGGCTAATCGGAGCAGACATAATATTATCAGCTGTTGGCTTGTGGTTCGAATGTGAATTTTTGTTTTCAGATATATCAATGCAGTTGTCCTTTCCCTATTATAGTGAATATGTTGTTCATGAAGATTTGATTCTGCCTATGCTTAGTCTTTGCCTGGCTTTAATGTTGATAAGAATAGCGTTTACGTACATTAAGAAACGAAAAGAGAAATGAGTATTAGCTGGATTTGGAAGTTCGACGGGCCTCTTAAAAGTGTGCTTGTTTCCTTTTTCTTTGTCTCTCTCAGTTGCCAGATGAACCATTTTTTGTTTCTCTTAATTCCTTCCCATTCTCCCCCGGTTTCTATGTGAACCAATTTCTTCTTGTCTCTCCCTAGAAACATTTTCCAAATGAAGGACTATGTTTCTAATTTGCGAAGAATGAGAGCATCATTGTGGAGGCCAGCTAGTTATTTTCTTGGATGCACAGATGAATTGGATTGTATTTGTAACACTATCTACTGGGACATTGCAGTCCAATTGTTTTTTTAGCAGGTATGGAGAAGGGAGTTAACTTCTTAGTGTTGTGGTATGAGATAAGGAAGAATCATTTGATTGTGATATCAGCATTTTAATTTCCGAAGTATTTGTTGAAGATGAAATGCATTAGTCAAGGTAGGTGTTTCCTGGAAATTAGGGACGGCAGCAAGGCTGGTCTTCCATACCTGCCTTGTTGGATGTTCCCTGCCTAAAACCATGCTATAGACTTCACTCTAACGTGACATTTGGACGAAGATGAAAGGTAAATGCTGGTATTGACAACATAATTCTTTTCTTTTTTCATTAAATTACCATTTGCATATGGTGGTTTAACATAAGGATTGTGTTGTTTGTAATGCTTCCCTTAGTTTCTGGTGATCAATGTTAACAATGACGGTTTCTAAGACAAATCCTCCATAAAATGTGCATTGTGTTGCCTATAGAAAAAAAAGAGCATGTACATTGTGTTCTCAATTTGGGAGCCACATTAGAGCCAGAAAATGCTGCAGTCTACTTTCATAACAGGACATATGTTCCTGCAAGAGCTGGGCGGATAAAATTGTGCAACTGATTCCAGCTCATTTTAATTGATGTTTAGAATTTACTCAATCTAGATGGCATATTCTTTTCCCTCGTGTCTTCTTCTTCTTCTTTTTTTTCTCCCTTTGGGGGGTGGGATTGCTTTTAGTCTATCTTTTACGTACGGGATCGACTTGCATTTTGACCAAGGCAATATAATATGGAGGTCAAGCTTAGAGCCATAGTTGTTTATTCAACCATGGAAGATCTTCCTTACATGAAAAGCCAATAGCATGCACAATCTTACTCAAAATAAAAATATGAAGACACGCAGAATTTCTTTGTTTTACTGGAACACATAGTCATAACTCAGAGCCCTTTTCAGGTACATGGTGGAAGTCATGATAATGAGTTTGTTTAGTGTTTGTAATCCATGGTATTCAGCATTCACTTTTCTGAAATGGCATTTTGGACCACTTTAGCGAGGATAAAATCAAGATTTGTTGACATTTAAGCAGGATTCCAGTATTTGTGGTTGGGGGGGGTGGATGAAATTTATTCTTAGTGTAGTAAATCGTACAACTCCCATATGTGCTGACTCTTTAATTACATGAACTGTTTAGGTAGTAAACCAGATAAATCCCATATGCGCTGACTCTTTAATTACATAAACTGTTTGTTAAATTGCATTTTCTATTGGTTTCTAATATGTTTATCATTAGGTCAATCTGGTGGAACCCTGAATATCAGCGTCACGCATGTGAAGGAAGGGACTCTGTTACTGCTGACAAAACTAGGTTAGCTTGCTTTCTTCTCACTTTACGGAAAATCCGTCATAATTAAGCACTTAGAATGGCCTGCTTTGTAATAGAAGTTCAGATCATTTGAAATCATATCGTTTCTGGATTTCTTTGTCGAGTTATGGTTTTCTTTCTCTGAAAGGTGACTTGGCCATTGTGGTACATTTGACGTAACACAAGTTACTTGGCTTTAGGATTGGTTTTAAAGTAGATGGCTGCAGTTCTGGATTTATTCATTCATGCTCATTTCAAATGGCTTGTACTAGTGTCTAGCGTATCTTTATCCGTTGTGAATTCCTCCTCCTCTATATCCACCTATAACGACACAGTAGAGCCAAAACCTTAGCAAGATATAGTTGTCCTAGTTTTATTCAGCTAAAAAGGGCAACAGTGTGGTGAAAATGGTTGAGGTCGATTTAAGCATTGCTCTATAATCTGTATCATGTTGATTACCACAAATTCCAGAACTTAACCATTGTAAAAATTTTAGTTGAGAATTTATAGAGGAATTTTAAGATTCTAAGGAAGGAAATGTATAGTAACTTCCCAACTTTGTAATCCTTGGACTGCAAGAAAAATTAACTTGATGTCTAGTAAGTGGACTAAAGAAGTGGAAATGTAAACCTTGTAGACTCTCCTGGAGAGAAGTTGGGAAGGAAAAAGGATAGAGGCTCTAGGCACCGTCTTGAGGCTTACACCACGAAGTTTAGGACAGAGGACCTCAGGCCTATATGATAAGAACTGACAGACCAATCATATGGACAAAATTATGCCAAATTGAGTTACGTCTAAAGGAGATTGTGTATTATGGACTATCAACTTTGATGTTTGGTTATATAGTAAATAAGGTGAAATATGGATTTAACCCATTATAACTTTTCCACTTCCTGTTCTTAGGAGTCTGACCAGCTCGACTGGAGTTTGTTCGAATAAAGACTAGGGTTAGTACCTGTGAAAGTTAGGGTTTATTTTATGTGTTATCTCTTTTGTCGTTTTCATTTTAAGGGTAGCACAGTATCGCATTAGGGTTTGCTTAAGGTTACTAGGTTTATCCTATATAAACCTTGTTACTCGTGTATTATCCTTCATCTTTCGACATACAACACTTTCTTTTGTCAGGAAACTATCATGGTATTAGAGCTCAGGTTGTGACAGGTCTTGGGTTCAATTCTCTCTGTTTGCATTTGTTCCCCGTTTGCATTTTATCTCCCTTTCATCCTCCGTTTCACTCTATCTATGAAAATTTGCATCTCCACATGCAAGATGGGGTGCACGTGACTTAACCTTAATGGCAAGTTAGTTATGCATCTTATGGTATTCTCACTAAGGTTGTTAAACAAAGCAAGCTACTGGAGTTTGAGCTCGTATTTGCTCATTAAATGTTCGTTTAAGAACTATTTGTTAAGTAAACAAACCAAGCTTTAACGTGTTTTTAAGCTCGTTACCGAGTCAAACCAAGCGCGAACGAGCCGGGAACAGCTCGTGTTCAATAGGATTAAAGCTTGTTTGAGATCGGCTTGTCTCATGAACAGGCTAAGCTTGAACATATTTTTTAGCTCAATTCAGTTTTCAAACCAAGTTTGATCAACACTTGCTTGTCTCGTTCGGCTTGTTTACCACCCCTAATTCTCATTGTGGAAAGCTTCCAAGCATTATAATGTAGCTTTTTTTTCTTCCTCTGAGCCCATTGTGCCATCACTTCAAGGATCTGGAGTATGTTTTCAGCTTTATTACTGAATTGGACTTTTCTCCAGAGTCACAGTTTTACTCCTGTATCAAGGCATCTATACAATCGATGAACTAAGAAGTAGAAAAATTTTGGAGATGAAGATTTGTTGGAGATCTTCAAAAAACTTGATTGGTGCTGAGCTAACTATAGTGTAAAGTCATATTGATTGGTTGAAAGGCTTGATAGAGAATGTTATTTTGGGGATATGGGATAGGGCTATGTGGATTTCCTTAGGGAATCCATCAATTTTATAATCATCTGCCCGATAGCATTTGGGTTTGGATTCAAAGTCTGATATGTTGGTGAGTCAATTCTATGGGGACAATGGGGTAAGATGCAAGGAGGAGGTCTAATGGTTAACATTGTTTGCCACATGCATACTTCTGAGATGATTATGCAAGACAGAAAAAAAAAAAAAAATGAAGTACAAATAGGCCCTTGAGATTTTACTTGCAAAAGTTGAAGATTCTTAATGTGTGGATGCAAATAATAAGTCGTTAATAGTCAAGCCTTTCTCGAAAGCTACCATTTTTGTCAGTTTATCAATCATCCATAAGGAGGAAGATATTTCATAGTGACCGAGTGTGATTGACGTATACCTTTTCCAATGGTTATTGTACTTGTACATAATTTGTCAAATTATTTCACTACATTGGGAACCTATCTAAGATATGGGAATCAACTATCAAGGTATGATGGACGAGGGATAAGGAAGGATGTGTGCGGATTGAATTAAAACATGTCTTCTGAGAATTCTAAGGTAATAACAATTAGTGACAAATTGAGTGACAGAAATGACGGTCTCGTATGTTCTATGACAAAAGGTCTTTATGTTATTGAAACCCCACATGGTTCAAAGCTGAAGAAACTATGACAATACAGAGTTTCGAAAGGACATGACTGGTGATTGGGAAAAAGGATAGCATGAGACGTGGCCCTTCACATCTGTGCACAAAGAGTGGGATACAGCTTAGTAGGGATGATTTGGAGTAAATGAAAAAGGGGATAGTACTTTTTAGGATGATTTGCTGCCGCTTTTTTTTTTCCCACCCCCTTGTGCCTCACCGTAGTCGGTACTGTAGTCCTCACCAGCCTTTACGGAGACTATGCTATCGATTTTTCATTAGAGGGATTAGGTTAAATGACTCTGATTTTACTAGTTCAATTGTCTTTAACAGTTCGCAAGAGAATTTTATGCAAGTCAAATCTTCTGTTATTTTGTCTGTTTGAAGTCAAACTGGACTCAAGTTTCAAGTTGATGTCTTCCATGTGATTCTCACCTTGATCCTTACCCTTATCTTATGAATTTGGACCCGAGTTATCTATTGGGATTTCAGTTTGAAGTATGGGATTCATTTACTGGGATCCTTTTTGTTGTTGAAAGATATAGAACTGAAATAGCTTAACGAGTTCTACTGTTGTCTACTTATGCATTGCTCAAATAACGAGGAAGGAAGTTATTCTTATCGAAGGCCATTCATTGGTAACCATAACCTCAAAGTTTTCTTGTACAATACTCCTCAGACATCTAGCATACCAAAAGTTTATTCAAAATAAAGTCGCGCGGAAAAAAAAAAAAACTCTATACATGTAGCCAGGAGATATATTTAGAAATGCAAGTGCTTAGGGACACTGAAACTGAAATGGTTCAGGTTTGTAGTAACTAGTAACCATCCAAACAGTCACGTTGTCTTAGCTGCTGAACTTCTGTTCAGTTGTGCTTGTTGAGGCCTGCATCAGCCAACACAATACATATTTAGCAAAAGACAAAACAAAAAGATAAAAATCAGTTGAGATGAACTTGTATATCCTATACATAGCTCCTGTACTAAATTGTTGGAAAGTGACAATTAAATAATTAATAGCATCAGTATTCGGGCAATACACTTGAAAAAATAGGGAGAAAATAACATAATGAAACAAGTCAGCACATACTGAGGTTGGTGGTTCCTAGAAAACCCAGACCTTAGGTCATAAAATCATCCAAGTACTTTTACATATGTTTCTTTTGGCATTCATTATCGGAACTCAGATGGTGAGGTTGAAATGTTGGAAATTTGGTGAGTGTGGATACACTGCAGAAGAAAATGCTAGAGGAGTTAAGAGTCGTTAAATTGAAGTTACTCATATCTTTTTTTATTTTTTTTCTCTCTCCGTGAAAAAGATTGGTTTAGAGAGGATAGACAAAATTTGTATAAGATTCTGAAGCTATTGTGCTTGGACACATCCTCAAGTTCATATAATTATTGTTCACTTTCCTTCTGCATCAGTGACAAGGAAAAGATTGACTTTTGCAACTATTTATTGAAATTAGGCCAAAAAACCTGTTGAAATCTCAATTTGTATCTAACCTGCTTGCATGGTTAACCTATTCCACATTCTTGTCTAAAGGTTGATCATAATCTTGGATTTATTCTTGTCTTGCATGATTTAATTTGACAACTTTTAATATGCAAAATATGGTCAACGTTCTTATTATGAAAAGATTGCAAGTAAAAGGGTGTTTCATACTAACCCCAACTGATGTCACGAAATTGCAAACTGCACATTTGACGGACCGTGCTCCATATTGGTACATCAACAGCATCTGACAGTTCCCACAATTAACATGTGCCACTTGGTTTGCTGTCACCACATGCATTTGATGCTTAACAAGAAATGCATAGCCGAGAGGTACATAGATCTATGGAATCTGTAGATATTATTAGTGATTTGTACCTTCCATGGCTAAGTTGACAGTATGACAACAAGAGCATTGTACGCTTGTTGCTCCACGAATGTACATGAGTAAGGTGTGACAGCCTCCACAAACCAACTGAGCCATTTCCGTGCCTTGTTTGAGTCCAAACAATAACATATGATTCTTAAGATTAACTATTAGAATTGATTTACCCTTAAGCAGAGATAGAATGTATTTTAACTTTTAAGTAATTTTTTACAAAATTGCAGGGTATGATAGGCTGAGAAAGGAAAAGCAGGAAGTATACCTGGAGGTGGCACAGCTGTGACAGCATTGCAAACAGCACAACATACGGAGGTTGCTCCGACTGGATAGAGTAAAAGGTTTCGGCATCCTGAACACACTAGCTGGCTTTGTGCACCTGATTATCAGAATTGCTTTTCTTATCAGTAGATCCATGACAAAAGAAGTGATTCATAACACAGGACCCTGCCTTGGTGAGTTATTTGTTGAATGAGACTACATAGGTGAGCCATTGAGCGGAAATATTGTTGTGAACTCTGCGGACCAGACCATTCCTTGATAATTGACTATCTTCTCATGTACCCAATTTTAAGTTACTCAATTGGAGTTGTTTTAGCATTTTGCATTAGAGGTTGATGGTGTTAAGTTTCTAGTAGTCCCGCACGTGTTATTTCGTCTTGCACATAGAGATCAATCACCCATACATATGGCGAGAGAATGCAAACGCGGAAAAAAGGCGTATAGAGAGACTTGAACCCAAGACTTTTCGCAACTTGAGCTCTGATACCATGTTAAGTTACTTGTAGTCCCAAAAGCTTAAGCTATTAGAAAATGGGCCCAATAATGTATATCGAGCTATCTAACAGAGGGTGGTTTTGCTATCTTCTAGTGTTGTATTCTCTTGAATTTGGAATTGCTTAAAGTTTGTCTTTTCATGCTTGTGTCGTAGTTGAATGATGGACTCTATCAAGGTTGCGAAGAAGGGAGAAAAGAAATCAGAACCTCAATCTTATACATATATGATCTCCAAGTAGTGGTAAGTTCACGACAGAACTTCCATAAATTTCTGTTACCCACTTTGCAATTCAGCAGTAAAAAGAATTCTAGATTCTTTGTAGGATAAAACAAGTACAGAATTGAGTAAATTACCATTTGCAGCAGGTGTTGTTACAGGTACGGTAGGTGTCGGATACGGAGCAAGAGGAACCGGCATTGCAACTCTCAGGGAGGTAATCTCTCGTCCAAGATCTTAAGATCCTTATCCTTCATGCACTTGGAAGAGTACTTGTTTGTCCATTCTTGTCCTTAGCTGGAAAGAGGGGAAAAAACTTGGAATGCATTAGCAAAGACCGTGTTTGGACATGAAGAAACCCATACTTGGCAAAGAGAACATCCGTAATTGGAGCCAGAATTCCAAGCAAATTAAGATGTAAAACAGAGTTTTACGTAAGTGCCAAGTTACTCGATACCCAGTTGAAGTCTTTCATTAAAATGCCATAGATGAATTTCTTTATATGCAAAAAACAGAACCAAAAGAAGTAGACACTACCACCTCATAGTATGACTTGAGTTGAACTTAGGAAGTGGGGCGAACACAGACCCTTCAAGGTTGCAGATGAGAGAGAGAGAAAGGGGTGTTGTGGGTTATATAAGTTGTGAACTGGATAAAAGTAGAGAGGAATGTTGGCCTCAACTGTTGAAAAGGAGATTTTTACCATTTTTCTCTTTTATAGTCTTGCTATATTAAGGTGCAGCAAAAAGTTCTCTTTTTATTTTACTCTGGTATGGGTAGATGTGGTGATTTCGGTTTCTGTTGGTGGCATGTCAAGATCAGTTTTGTCACATACACAGTCCCCACCTCTCTCTCTCTCTCTCTCTCTCTCTCTCTCTCTCCTCTCTTTTTTTTTTTGTTTCTGCCTTCAAAAAATATCATATTTCCCTTGTAGGAGCAAATAGAGTGCAAGTTATAGTGCATGCACGTGAGTGATGCACTTATCCACCCGATCCTTCCTCCTGGGTCATTGTACAACTCAGATTGGCCCGAAGAACCCGTTTCGGCATACAAGGACTTGAACTTAATCCCACTGAACCTTCGCTGAGACTTGGATTTGCATTTACTTCTGCTGGTGTTCCTGTCCCATATCCTGCATTGTATACATAACAGTGGGTGACTACTTGATTCATTCACTCAATGTCCTTTTCAAAATTACAAGCTAGAGTGGTTGTGGTTTTGACTAAAAATAAAAAGAACTCGTTATGGGAAAGCAAAGTATGTATAAAAACTCTTTTTTAGCGCAGGGATTACTCTTCTGATTTTTCAGATGTTCTCAAGTTTTGCCTGGTATGCTGTGGATCTAATTTTGATGAGGTTAGCCCACGGCATGAGTGATTATAAAATTGGAATGGTTTTTGGAAATGATTGAGAGTGAGTTTTTGTTAGTCCTTTTCTGTATTGATAACAACTGGAGAAAGCAGCCGCTTTTACCTGTCTGAAATTGTTTGGGAAAACTGCAGCTTCAGTTGTAAATGCACATGAGCAAACGAGTTGGCCCACTAGATAGCGCCGTGATGGTCCAGCTCGGGCAGCTAAGTCGATCTTCAGCATCTCCTTCCCCCGTCGTCTTATGCCAGGTTTTAGTAGGAATTTCAATTTCGCAAAGAGAAAATACTGCTGCATATACTTAGAAATACAAAGTTATGTAGTAGTCTGCTATTCTCTTCACTGTGGATAAGTTGTTTGTTCCCCATTTTTACTTCGTACAAAAAGTTGTCTAATTCCAAAAGTAATCGGTTAAAGGGGCTGAATCGGTTTTGAGGCAGAGTCTGGGAATGTCCTCATTTGCGGCCATCTAGGACTCCCTTATCAAGTTCTAGACTCGAAACCTCGTTTGTTTGACCGGAGATAAATGGATGGGATATGGGTGGGATATGAAATCCTTGGGATATTACTCAGGATATCAACAGATAGAGAAAATCTATATCCGGTGTTTGTGTTCAACGGGATATAGCCCTTGGAAAGTACTTTTTTGTTATAGAACAAGACCAATAGGGGAAAATTCCATCCAAGTCCCACCTCCCCCACGGGATTTTATATCCCGTACGGATTGAGATAAAAATTGTTGTGGGATTTCAAATCCCCTCCCCAATAAGGATAACAAACATGGGATTTTGGGTCCCACCCCCAAATCCCACCAAACAAACGAGGCCAGGGTTTAATAGTGACAAGAAGATAGAATTGCTATTCCTTGGGCATCTCTTTCTATAGTAGTTTTTCTTCGTGAGAAAAATGGTTGGTTGAAAGTGAGAGAACAGAAAAATGAGGGTTGGTTTCGACTTTCGAAACGGGGTAGAGGGGAAATGGACCCAGTAATGAGTCCTTGAAGAGACCAAAGCATGGGCAGTGACCCTTGCAAAGTGGAGAACCCAAGACTGGATGATAGATAAGGATTAAACAGAGAGGGACCACCACGTTGTTTGGCTTTTTTTCCCCACTTTCTAAGTATATTCCTGTCAATAATTCCAGGCTGATGCTTGACCAAACCATGATAATAACCCTGTCCAAACAGACCCTTTGATGTCGATTTCTACTGAGTAGAATTTTTTGGATGCCTTGTTTTACCACATGCTAATAAGAACAATTTCATGCAATCACAGAATGAGACATTGCAGTGGTTTTCACATTGCAAGGGAAATTAGTATTGCGGATTGACTGTTCGTTCCCTCTTCAATTTCTTCTGCTCAAAATAGCCCCGTACTTGACTTCTACTCATTCATAATGTTACGGGTATGTGTTAAATGCCCTTATAATTGGTACATCCATGGAAGAGTTGTCTAGGAAAATTTAATGGTTTGGAGGAAATTACCATGAAAGAAAAATGGTAGTGAACTAAACATATATATTTAACTTCTTACCTCGTTATCTTTTCATTTCTCTTTGTACAAATTCCAATATGGCTTACAAGAACTTGATGTCGGTTGCAACCACCCACGTATTAGACTCACGTCAGTGGAAGAATTCGGAAAGGACTAGATGCACGCGATCCGTCAAGCCGTGGTCATGATATAGTAACCTTACCGCTACGTGATATCCCAGCCTCTCAAGACTTAAGAGATTCCATGGCTGAACAATATCTCATTATCTACACCATGAAAGTCTTTAGGATGCTTGATTTTTCTACATAAGGGATCCTTCTAACCATATGTTCTGTTGATGTTTATCCATTTTACGCTAATGACAGGACAATGCCTTTTTGGTTTAGTAGGGAATCAACGTCCACTGGTTCTTTTTGTTAGTATTTAGCCACATGAGACAGGCAAAATGATCAATCAACTTCATTTCTTCAAACCATAGTTTGTTTACAGGGCTTTTCCAATTCGTGTCACTCGGGCCATCAAACTCCACAATTTTCAATCTCATCTTATCTCAGATTCCAAAATGAGATCCTTATCTGTAAGCCGAAATCTTGGACTGTATTTCGGATTAAATTGCTTCAATCTTGATTGGGTGGACTTCAATTTGGAGGACCTCAACTTAAATTTGGATTCAAGAATCAAAGCTGGTGTAACCATGACAACAGAAATATATGCAAGTTCGAATCTCATCTTGTCTGTTTGTTATGGCCCACTAGATCTGATTCTGACATTTGAATCAATGGACTGTCTCATTATCATATGCAGGGATAGAGTCAGGGAGGGGTAAGTAGGGGCATCGTCCCTGCAAAGAAAAAAAAAAACCTCTAGTTTTATATACAAAAAAATATATTTTCCTACGAATCATATAGGCTCGCCCCTACAAAATATCTTAAAAAAAGTCTTGCCCCTGTGTTGTAAAATTTTTGGCTCCGCCCCTGATCATATGCGAACTGCATTGCCTACATAGACACAGAGGTATGGGTTGCACTTACTTTTGCTGGTGTATATGTGATGCTTAATGACCCACGTAGTCATGGTTTCTTTCTTTCTTTTTTTGATAATGCAAGGTGTACCGGGCTAGCTTGCGCACGTTTGACTAATCCTTACAGCCCATTCAACAGCCGTTTCATATACTTATGCATGGGACTGAGATGGCCCAAAGAGTTGCTGCTAAGGGAAATTGAATGTGCAAATCTCTATGGTCTGAGCCAAGACCACTCGACCAACCCTTGCAATCAGGGTAGTCATGATTTCATGTTGGATGTTAGGTAAGAGCAAGCACATGATTTTTAACTTTATGGAGCGACAATACTTGATAAAAACCATTTGCACCAGAGATGTCAAATTTTAAGGGGAGGGCGAAGCTATATAATTTGTGGACTTCGAAAGAAATTCTCTCTAACGGAAGGAGATTTTTTAGAAATTCGAATAGGCGTTCGTCCCTTCCTGCCTAGCTGTGTATCTGTACTTGGGGGATACGATTGTAATTGATTCCAAATTACGATGTACGCTTTTGTGATACCAAACGAGATACGAGCAAAAATTATTCAAGAACATCTTGGAGGAAACGTGTTACATGTTATGTTATGATATTAGGTTAAAGTGTCACACAAAAATTAGGGGTTCCACCAATGTGAATCAATCACATTTGTGCAAGGAGCTCTTGGAAAACCCTTAATTGAGAATTATTCTTTTTGATAAGGAGCAGTATAATCAAGGCAAGATCTCACTTTGGACACATCTTTAGCAACTAAACCCTGAATACTTACGGTCTGGATTGGGGAGCCTGTAGTGAGTAAACTCATTACAGGCGTGTGGAGTTGTCAGCTAAAAGTTCCACTTAAGAACTTCTAGTTTACTGTTAGATATGTGACAACCTTAACTTGGACTTCGATAATCAATTCCCGTCTCAATTTTACGTATGTTTATTCAGAGCGCTGTCACATGGTGCTTTCGGGACCTTTTCAAGTACATATTTGTATGGAAATTACACACTTGTTGGTGGAATCCGGGACCTTTTCAACTACATATTTGTATGGAAATTACACACTTGTTGGTGGAATCCGTACAAAGTGGTAAAAAAAAAAAAAAAAAAGAGACTTTTGGAGCAGAAAGTGAGCAAACAATAATTGCGCCTTGTCCGGACCCCAGTGCTCAAGGATTGTGGGACCACGGAGGTTGCAAAACAATGATCTAAACGAAACTGATGGTCCTGAAAAAGTCATTTTGGTAGGGTATCAATAAGTTCACAAAGAAACAATATTTGTAGGGAAAACAAATAGACCAAGTTTTTGATTAAAAACCTTATTAATGGTGCATAGACCATCGTACAAATGTGTTGTGTTCACAAAAGGCAAAGCTAACGGTGTCTGTTTTGATAACCCAAGTGTCCGGGGCAGTTTATTTGAATCTCGACTGATCTTGAGAGTACTAATTCCACATCACTAGCTGGGATTGCAACTTGCAACTAAAACCTTAGCAATGACCCGTGTGGACGGACTCATACCAATTCCACATCACTAGCTGGGGTTGCAACTAAAACCTTAGCAATGACCCGTGTGGACTGACTCAAAATGAGGTTTCGAAACCCGTTAGGAGATACGATAAGATCACGGTTTACAACAAAAGCTCTTTATTTGTTGTATGCACCCTGTCCTAAAATAGGAAAAATCAAGAATGACAATTAGAGGAAATGAAAAATGATTTTCCCACTCTCACATGCACTCCTCTTTTTTTCTTTTTCTCTATTTTGTAAAATTGCATTAAAATCCTCTAGAACAACAAGTAATAAAGCAATGGAGATTTCATATAATAGTATCACTCTGGGGACAGAAAAAAAGGGCGAATTAATTAAACATGAAAGTGAAAATCAAAATAAAATCAATATTAAACGGCCCAGATACACCGAGAGGGTACCACGTGGTACCCTCCCCGTACCCAAATTCTTCTCGCCTATATGAAAATGAAATTGCTACAACAGCAAAGGTAGGGGCCCAAACAGGGCAGGTGCAATAAATTAATTAATCAAAATACTTGGACCACTATATCCACATATTGCTTCTTTTTTTTTTTTTTTTGTCATTCGTCATTTCTAATCTATTACATGGGGGAGGGGGGAATGGGACTCGATCCTGAAATACAGTGTGGGGCATCTAAGAGCTCTACCGCATGAGCTAGCCACCACTTGCCACATATTGCTTTTTGCCCGAGCAGATATTTATACCGAAATTGCAGGAAGTTCTAGAACTAAAGCCCAGCTAAGTGCTGACAACAGATTCCAGCCCATGGTTTTGTAAATTGTCAAACCAACCACTAAAAAGGCTTATTAGTCAACTAAATCACCATCTCGTCATTATCCTAAGGCCATGTTTGATAACGATCGTAGTTTTTAAGAGATTCGTAACACGCAAAATTGATATTGAAATTGTAATTGATAGTGAAGATGTATTAAACCCCTTTGTTTGATTTGCTCCGGACTATGATAACATATTTGGGATATATAGTAACCATGTCAAGTTTGATAGCGATCATAGTTTTTGGGGATTCGTAATACGCGATATTGAAATCGTAATTGATAGTGAAGATGTATTAAACCCCTTTGTTTGATTTGCTCCGGACTATGATAACAGATTTGGGTTATATAGTAACAATGTCAAATTCACCCCTAACTAACTTTCTTTCCCTTTTTAACATTTTGTATGTTTCATTGATTATTTTTTATTGCCATTACTCATTTTGTTAATTATTTATTACTAAGAACTTGTTTAATTTGTTGTTATAATTGTGGAGTTATATGCTCAAATGTTAAAATTGTCCTTGGCTCAATTTACTTACAAAATTCATTCAACTTTAAAAATAAATTATTTGAAGCTGTGCATTTCAATTTTTTTTGACAATACAAGTGAATAACATTAAAAAAAAAAAAAAAAGAGAAGGTATGCACTATATGTTGAATAATTTAAGATGATGTTGGATTTTTTTTTCATAAAATACTTAGTTATTAAAGATAAAATAAATACATTAACCTTAAAAAAACTATCAGGAAAAAAAAATTGAAAATATAAGAGAGATGAAACATGATATTATTGGAATGTAGCAAAATATGGAGGGACACAACGGAACTTTTACACACATTAACTCCGGAATGGACTAGGAATAACTACCCTCCATGGGTTTTTTTTTTTTTTTTTAAATAGTCAAGATATCATATCTAAACGCCATCCGGCACCGATTACAAAAGACAGGATTGAAACCCAAACCACTCACAAGTAAAATGAGAACGGCATTAGGCTGACAAGGCCACTGACTCGCGGACACACCTGCCGAAGCAGACCCGACACCTAGGGGACGGAATGATGAATCCGATTCAAAAGGTAGCAGTAGAGAATCACAATCGATTCTCAGCACAATCCATAACACAACACAGCCCAAGGTAATCGGGAACAAAAAAACAGTAACAAAACAAAACTCAAAAAACTAACTAATCAGACCCCAAAGGAACCCTCCATGGGTTCCTTATAACCCTCATTTTGGGTCTATACTGCTAATTCGGATGGACTACTAATCCCCCTCTCTAAGTCCAAATTAAACATGGTTTTACCAATCCCCTAGGATTACTATTCCAATACCCTCTCCTACAACCCTTAGCAAACATGCCTTAAGAATGTAGTAATTACACAAAGACAACCTATGGACGGACCGAGGGTTGATGACTCCGGGCGATCGCGCTACTCACGTTTTAAATTTTTACTAGAACTAAAGTAATTTTTTTCCCTAAAAATGTTGAAATTATATATGTTCGCCCGCCCAACATTATTTTAAACAGTTTACAACCAATAGGTTTGGGAAAAGTAATGTTACCTTTAGAATTTTTGTTAATATTCGTTCACCCAATCTTAAAATACGTCCGTCCATAGACAACATGACTGAAAAATTAATTATTCTTAAGAGGGTGTTTACGGTTTACTCACAATGTTTAGTAAACGAGAAAAAAACTTAAGCTTGAACTCGGCTCAATTAGTAAAAGAGTCGAGCAGAGCCGAGCCGTCAGCTACTCGCGTACAGGTCGGTCGGCTCATTGGCAGCCCTATTTGAAGGTTTGCAAAACGAACCCTAAATACTCACACCCACTTTGGACAGTATCTGGACTTTAAAGAGATGAAGTACTTCACAATACATTCATCTCAAAAGCAGCCCAATAATAACTACCCAAAAATCCAGATCCATTTATTAGAGTATGTGATGCAACTCCGTTCGGGAAAAAAATTACTCTTTGTGATGTAATTAAGCACTGCTGTGAATATTGTGCAACAACATTTGCTTACATTGTCTCTCATTTGCTGTGAAAATTTATTTATTTGAAAATTAGATTGATTAGAATTCAGAAGCGATATGATCTAACAACATTTATATATTTTTCCAAATGAATTTGTTAGCATCATTCCGAAAACAAATTTAAGACAAGGTTCTTCGATCATGTGGCTGTAAATGTCCGATTAGCCTCTCCTTTTTTTTTTCTTTTTTTTTTTTCCTTTTTTGCCTGTACAAATATGGTTAGTAAACGAGCTGAACTCGGCTTGTTTAGTAAATCCAAAAACAATAGTAATAAGCAATCGGCCTTGTTATTTACTAACAAGCTCCAAGTTAACACATATATTGAGGAAACCCAAACAACAGAACAAAACCTAATTCCAAAATACTTGACGGCCACATTAGTTTGAAATGAATTTTCCATTCAAAGAATGAGAACTGACTTTGTGGCAGAGTTGAATGGAGTACTTGACAATACAATAGATATTATTTTTATGTGATGTAAGCGCTGATGTAACAAGTGTCTTGACATTCTCTCTCTCATCTCATTGAACAAAATATTTTCAAAACTAAAATACGGATTTGTACAAAAAACAACCTGAGAACAGAAGTTGGTCAATCCCATTGACTGATCTGTACAACAAACAGATTTGAATACCACCAACATAACAAATGAATTATTTTAGAAAATTTGAAATAACAAAGAAATAAATTGTTCTGATGAACCGTGGCGTGGCGAAGATGAGAATCAAGATGGTATTATAACCGTTATGTTACTTCTCACCGTAATCCTGTCTCATTTGCGAAAAAACGGGCAAAACCATGACCAGAATCCCTTCTTCTTCTTTGGCTGTTGAAACTTCAGATCTTTCTTCGCAACAAAATCAGCCATGTACTCGACAACAGCCTAAGAATGAACACAATAAAAAATAATAATAATAAAAAAAGTTAGTGCCACCAGCCAAATATGCAAATTATCGTGCAACTCAATAAGCCTACAAATTGAAGATTTTACCTGAGCCCCCAGCTTTATTACTTGTCTTGGTGGCACTTCCAAGGGCGTTTCATCCGCGCGAAAAACTCTCAATTTGGACAGAAACCTAAAGGATTCCGGAAGCACTCTTATCTGATCATCGCTGATATCCAACTCTTCGAGCATTTCAAGGTTTCCTATTGATGTTGGCAATGCTCTCAGGTCCGCAAAGTTATGCCCAACGTTCAACTTTACAAGACTCACCACAAGACAAAGGCTTTCGGGGATGGACTCAAGTTCATTGAAGCTAATATCGACTTCCCTCAACTTCGAAAGATTTCCTATTGTCGTTGGCAATCGTTTGACTCTGTTATAGTGCAATGAAAGAACCTCCAGGCACTCAAGCTTTCCAATTGCTTCCGGAAGCCCTTTAAGTTGATTGAAATCTAACCTCAGTTCCACGATTGACGAGCATGATCCGATTGAGTAAGGAAGGTCTTCTAGCTCATTTGTTTCTACATTCAGTTTCTCTAAGGAGGTTAGCTCTCCAATCACGTCTGGCAAATGGGTAAAATGATTTGAACACAAATCAAGATTGATGAGGTTTTTCAAGTTCCCAAAAGAAGCAGGGAGCGATTTTAACATGTTGGCGTGGAGGTCAAGATCGGTTAGGTTAACCATTTCACCGAATGATTCGGGAAGGTTTATTAATTGGTTTGAGTGAAGGTCCAGCTTTGTTAAGGCTAAGAGGCTGCCAATGGTGGAGGGAAGAGCCATGATTCGGTTTTGAGATAGGTTTAATTCGTATATATTCGATAATTTCCCAAGTGAAACGGGAAGCCATTCTATCGTTTCCATCAACTTGCCTTGAAGATCAAGAACCCTTTCACCACTTTTTGCAAAGTTTTCGATTATGGCTGCAACTTTCATTAGACTCAACTTCTCAGCATCACCACCTATAAATGCACCCAAAACCTATGATCAGCCATTAAATGGACTCCAATTTTGTCAAAAACCGATACTAATTCTTCGGTAAATCAAGACTGCAATTGAAGTCTACCACATTGGTATTTACGAGACATATTCTGTCTGTCACAAATAATCCATAACAAAACCAAATAGCTACTAACAAACCCCAAAACGATTTTGTCCTACTCCTACCAAAAACAAATGATAAGGATAATTTGAGCTCTTTAAGCCTGTGTTTGCTATCCTGAATTTGTGGAGGAATTTCCGGGGTAAAGAAAAATGATAGTAGTAAAACTGGACAAAACAATCTATCTCTTTACTTCGCATTTATTGTTGTTTTACCGTCATAATCTCTCCAGTCTCCACAAATGTGACAAATCCATGGTCTAACGAGAGCTAACCCTGTGTTTGGATAGCAGGTATCTTAGGGGGAATGTGAATGTGATTCCGAAACTCTTAACATTCCTATGTTTGGGAAGAGTGGGAACGGGAATGTGATTACTAATCTCCCAATTCACGAGGAACATTCCTGAATAGAGGAATTTGATCCCTCCCACCCCCATGGGCATCTTGGATTCCAGACTCAATCCATACAAAAAAGAAATGTTTGACTTTAGTAAATTCCCAAATAAATGATTCCTAGAGAACGTTACTGAATTAGTCCAAACGTCGGAATAGAATTACTCCGGACATTGAATTACTAGGAACAGGAATCAAATTCCTATTCCTAAAAAGATTACGGGCATCCAAACTGAACATCCAAACTGAACCTAAGTTGATCAAAGAAATAAAAAAACCAGAGCTAAAGGAAGTGCATAGTCATTTCCTGCAATATACAATTCATGCCCACAGATAGATCCAATTAGACTGACAAAAAAAAAAAAGCTTTGGTCAATCGATCAATGAGGATTTATAAAAACCCTTTTCTGAAATTTCTCCAACATTAGCTTCACTTGTCCATTAAATAGCACTACAGACTACAGAGGTAAAAAAGTTCATCATTCGATTCATTCCCATTATAAGGAAAAAAAAAAAGACAACGCAGATATCAAGAGAAGCTTTGACTTTTCATAAATGCAGCCAGCCAAAATCAAGGGTATATTAATCGGGTGTTGATACATACCAAGAATTTTGTACCCAGAATTAACCCAAACACACACAAGTGTGTGTGGAGCCCACACACTTGTGTGTGTGTTTGGGTCAATTTTGGGTACCCAATTCTTGGTACTTAGCATTACTGATATTAATCACTAATCTGGGCTTCAATAAATTTTCTAAGAAATCGATTACATAGATAATTACCAACAGAAAAACAAAATTGAATTCAGTGAATAAGGTAAAGTCAAAATAACCTGAAATGAAAACAGTTGGCTTATTTGTGGAAGAACTTCCCACCAAACCCTTCAAAGCACCATCATCAATCTTTCCCTGAAACGAAGAACTCTTCACCAAACCCCTAAAACTACCACCATCAACAATCTTCCCTTTTCCAAGATCCTTTTTCTTGATCACAATTTCTCCTGCGATTTCCCCAACTGGGTCCCCCAAATCAACCCTTTTCTCCACTTGGGTACCCCCAAACACCAACTCAGAAGCCCTCTGAATGAGCTCATCGAATGCCTGAAACATCTTATCAGTTTCAACCAAGTGGACGGCCTCTTTCCTCTGCTCATGGCTATGGAACAGGACTTGGGTTTTTCTCACCTGTTGCAGCACAGAGAAAAGCTCCGGTGGAACGTCATGTGGGCCCACTTGGCTTGAGATCTCCTCCAGTTTTGTATGTTGTTCAGTATTTACAGTATCGAGTACAGATGTGGCTGCTTCAACCTCTTCGATTGTGGGTCTTGGGGGAAGGGTTTTGTATGTTCTCATGATTTCTTCTACTGCTTCTAGATAGGCAGGTGATGGGTCTGTCTTGGGTATTACGGCCATATTTCTCTCTCTTGGTTTTCAGGAGCAGGAATAATTGGAAACGGAGAGAGAGAGAGAGAGAGGAGGAGGAGGAGGCTGATTTCTTGGGTGTTGTAGTGCATATGGGTTGATCAAAACAAATAAATAGTCTGTAGAGGCCTTTTGGCCGACTGTTTTTTGATTTTTCGATTTCTCCTTTTCGCATTCTGGGTGTTTGGCCAACACACCCAGAAGTTGTTTTACCAAAAACTGTTTTTCCGTTTTTGAAGATAGAAGCCAGAAATCAAAAATAGGTTTGGAGGTGTTTTTTGATTTCTACTTCTCATTTTCCCTTCCAAAACACATTCTGCACATTTCTCCCAAACACTACTCCCACATCCAAAACTCATTCTGATCAAAAGCCAAAAAGCCAAAAAGTCAAAAATCAAAAGCTAAAAAGTAGGCTCCCAAATACCCCCGTAATCTATGTGGGGGAAAAAATTGAGTTGATTTTGTGTAAATGGAATGTTCTACGGAAACGAAATGAATAAAATAGAGATTGGGGAGGAGGGACAAGCGGTCTCTGCTGTGCACCACCCCATTCGGCTATTCGTCGCGGAAATGTACGATTCAGATCAAATTTAAGTAATATCTCTCACATGAGATTAGATTTGATCCGAAACGTACATTTTCGCAACGGACGGCCAAATAGGTGCATGGTACAGTTCCATGCACCTAGCGCACAATAGGCTTCCCAAATCCGGGGAGGAGAGTGTAGAGTTGTCAAAATAAGGAGTGTAGTGAGCTTACTCACTAAGCTCATTGTACTCCTGTAGTGAGCAATCACGGTCGTCTGTTTAACAATCAACAGTTCGAATTATTTTACATAAAAGATAAGTATCTTACATGTAGGATAATTGCATTTAATTAGGATCGTTGATTGCCGAACGGGCGGTCGTGATTCGTGAGCTTACCAACTATAAGCCCCCCGAATCCCAAAATAAGTTATTCAAGTTGGATTCGTGTTTGATTTTTCAAAAAATTCTTTGAGATTGATATAATTATAGTATCACAAAGTTGATTCGGAAGGAGCTTTTAATTCCTCTCGCAGCTTGGTTGCCTTTGGCGTTATTGCTAGAGATAGTGGGGGATCAACTCAATGGTGGCGTTGTGGTAGAGTGATGGTTTGGTCAGCCCTCTTGATAGAGGTTTGGGCTTTTCGCATTGCATGTGCTATGTCAAAGGAGAGAAATCTTGATGAGGTAATTTTCGAATCTGATTGCAAACAGTTGATTAGTTGTGTCGCTGATGACAAAGTTGATTGCCCTTGGGATATAGCTGCTATTGTAGAGGACATCAAATCTTGGGCAAAATCTACGAAATGGCGTTTTCGGTGGTGCAGAAGAGAGAGTAATAGAGAAGCGCGTTGATTAGCTGCTAATTGATCGTAATTTTGTTCTTTCTTTGGGTTGTATACTTGTATTCCGCCCGGTTTAGAGTTTGTGTTGATCAGATATTTGTCTTGGTGATTGTTGCTTTTATATATCTTGACGTTTTCAAAAAAAAATAAAAAATACTATCACAATTAATGGGTGTTTTACCAATTGATTTATTGGCAATAAATCAGTGGAATTTCCTTAAGTCAGTTTTTATTTATTTTCCTTTTCTTTTGAGTTGGTGTAATATGAAAGAATAACTTGACTCGTAAATAAGTCAGTTTTGTGAACCAAAGTCCAAAAACATTTGTGTTTTTTGGAAACTCAGGCTTTGTTTGGAACCCAAGGAAAAGAAAGGAAAGAAAAAGAAAATAAAATAAAAAAAATTGAGAGGAAAAAGAGAAGAAAAATAACTAAACTAAATTATTTTAACTAAAAATTTTAACTAAATTTTTTCCTTTCTTTTCCTTCACAAAGCGTCAGATTTCAACAATTCATTATTTAATTTAGTTCCCTTGAAAACAAATAAAAGATTATTAAGCTCATCGATTAATAATCTATCATTACTCCATATGTTTAAAAAGCTGTAACTTTTTGAAACTTTTGAGCTTTTAAAGTCTAATAACTTGGATAAATTACTAATTACTTAAGACTCATCCTTGACAAAAATACAAGGCCAAGCATTATTACTACTTTGATAGAGCCGTTGGGAGAACTTTTTTAATATCAAATCAAAGATAGCACATGTGATCATATTAATTTCACAGCTCATTAGGTCACTTGACCCACACTCCATGCCATATATAGTTATCTAGTAGGGTCAACCCTACATTAATGGTTCAAGGTAGTCACCCTTAGCCATTAATTTGTTATCGATCTAAACCCAGCGCAAAAAAAATATGAATGAAATTTGTTAGTTTGTCAAAGTCTAACATCACGACAATGAGTCACATGACACCCGCCCTATTCCCTTCCCAATCTGGAACAACATTGTATTTTGTTTTGACCGATAAAACCAACACAAACATTGACGCAGTTCGATAGCAAGCGCAAGGGTCAGTTTAGTAGGTTGGTGGGTTTGCTCCCTGAACAATTGATCAAGATTGGATTCTTGAAGTTCGGCCGCAAGAAATTAGTTTCTTGTGAATCTCTAATCTCGGCGTAGATGACTTACTTTTAACTAGATCACAAACTGTTAATCGAGGTATACGCCTGGTGAGGTTTGGCCTAAAAAGTTGGCTGGTTTATTTTTTCGTCTTTATTTGGTTTTTTTTCGCATTTTTTAGTTTTGCATCAACTTTTTGTGTATTATTGGTTCATCTCGGCGAGAGGAATCAAAAAAGTAAAAAATTATGATCGAAGCTTAAATTTTTTTGAATAAAGACAAAAACAAGCCAAAAAGTCAATTTTTTACACTTTTTTCGATCTAATTAAAAAAATTGAGGGTTCTAATCATAATCTCTTACCTTTATGGATTCCTCTTGTCGAGACGAACCAATAATACTAAAAAAATCGATGCAAAACTAACAAACGCAAAAAAAAATCAAATAAAGACAAAAAAAAAGTTTAAGCCAACTTATTTAGCCAAACTTCAAAATATCAAACCAAAATAAAAAATAGACACAGTTGGACAAAACTGAGTTCGCAATTGTATAACTGTGCAGCACAAGCTTTCATTGTGTTTTGTCATCAAATGAAAGAAGAAGAATTGTGACAACTGTCAAAGTAGCCGGCATGTAAATATCAGATACGGTAGGAGTGCATAACTTTTAGCCCCAAGGTTAGGCCAGTTGGTTGATGCGATTGTTCTTCACAAAATTAATTAAGATTCAATTCTTAGAGTCAAACCGGACCGTAAGAAAATAATTTCTTTTGAATCATCTAGTCCCGGCCTAGATGGTCTGTCTTTGACGAGATAAAAAAGGGAATTAGTTGGGGTACACACAGAAAAGAAAAGAAAAAAGTAATCAAAAATAAATTTTGCCATAGGGGCACAACGACCCTTAAACCCCCCACCTTCGAACCAAGGGGCACACGTAAATCACTCCGGACATCTTGAGTAATCAAAAATGAAAAAGAAGACACTGCTCTTCCAATCTCTCTCCATCTGGCTTCGAAAACGCAACAATTTATCCCAATTCACTATATAGAGTAATAACCACCGCGCGCGAAGACTTTAGTGCCCTGTTTGGATGCCGGATTTGGCACCCGGAAGATTCACTTAAAATTAATCACATGGATAGAACCCAAGTCAAATGCACTCAAATTGGATGAAACTGATAATTAGATATAGGATTTGTATCCATTGACCCTACTCCTCATAATTGTTTTCCGTTATTCAATTACTCCTCACTAAACAAAAGCAATATTAGCCATATTTGTCTAACTCTTTATGGCATGTTGATTAAAAAACTGATAGTCTAAGATTAGTAGGCACGAGTTTCACTAGAATTTTTTTTGGTAACTCGGAATCAATTCCACCAATTGCAACCTTAGTTCGTGTGATCGCATCGTAAATCAGAGCTCCCTTCTACTATTATTTCGCACAAGTTTTTTTGCCCATAAAATTTTACTCTTAGGGGTGTTTTCCAAATAATAAAATGTGTATAAAACCCAGTAGGAGTTCAAGTAGTGACTTAGGGGGTGTTCCACTAACAAAAAACAATTTTTTTCCAAAAACCAAGACAGGTCATTCTCTCACAATACATCACATAAAAAATCGTGAAAAACCAGTTTATTCTAAAAACTAACTCAGTGGAACACCCCCTTAAGCTTGTAAAACAATTACCTCGATCTTTCTTACCGCTTGAGGTGACCTTTTAGGTTACTTTCACCAAATGTTTATTCAAAATTGAATTCAAATCTTAGGGTAGTGTTTTGGCTAAATAATTGAGTTGCATTTTTTTTTTCATTATTTAAAAGAATTCATTAATTTGTTAATTTTACATCAAATTTTTGTTGATTATTAGTTTGTCTCGACAAAAGGTAGTTAAAAAGTAAAAAATTATTAACCAAACTAAGGGGCTGTTTCACATAACTTGTTTGTGTGACTTTTTGAAGTTTTTGCACTTTTGGAGTGAGTTTCAGTTATAATTTTATACTTTTCCGATTCCTCTCGTTGAATGCAATATATATATATTGAATAAAGATAAAAATCAAAAAGGGTAAAAAGTTAAGGGTAACAAGGCCAAATTATTTTTGAAGAAAGACAAAAATAATAATAAAAAAACCCTGTCTATTCTGGATTTTTTTTTCCTCTTTAGTGAACTTTTTCAAGATTTTGATAGTAATTTTGTTATTTTTAGATTCTTCTCATCTAGAAGAATCAATAATCAATTTTTCAATAAGCTTTTATTTTTAGATTATTCTCATTGAGAAGAATCAATAATCCACAATAAAATTGATGTAAAATTAACAAATGAAAAAAAAATAATCTGGCTCAATTATTTAGCAAAAACAAACCTAAAATAAGCTTTCCACCAGTGGACGCCTCGCCTCTCTTTGTTCATAGTTTAAATTTCATAAAACATATGACTTGGTAATATAACAAACAAAAAATATAGTTAAAAGGGGCCGGTTTCTGGGACACATAAAAAACACAAGCTTTTGTTCTGGGTTATATTGTGATGATCCAAACCGTTACACTTCGTTTAAACGGATAAAATAGGAAATCCTGTAAAAATTTAACTCAATCGAATATCGATAAGTGTTTGATCCAAATATTTTTTCAAAAAACTTGACAGGAACTGGTGTTTAAGAATTATTGGGATCGAGCACTTATCAATATTCAAATGAGTTAATTTTTTACGATTATCCTTAAAAATCATGTTTTAAACGGCTCAGATTATTAACTGGGACTCCGAAACAAATTGTATTTTTTTATGTGTCCCTAGAAGTGGCCCCTAGTTAAAATATTGAACTTTAGTGATCAACACTTGTATTAAAGACATGGTTATCCACGAGTCCAGTGCCCGCCAAGAGCCAGTGACGCAGCAATTTCTATTATTTCCTTTTAGTTTAGTAAACGAATCATGTTGGTAGTATTAATTTTACTAGCTGTTTATTTATCTATCTGTTTGTTTTTAATTTGTGACAGAAAGCTTGCCCTACTTTGGGTAATCCGTCATTAATTTGGAGGGTTGGGATCTGAGCCTATAAAGAAATGGGCTCACCCTTGAAGTCATCTTTCAAAAGGTCATGCACTCGTTTTTCTCAATCTTCACTCTTATAGATTTTGGCAATTTGATATGCGATTGAAAAACGCTTTTAATCCGGTTCAAAAAAAAAAAAGATGCTTTCAAGCTTGTGCATTTCTTCTCACGCACGCGTTAGAGAGTTATGTGACTCAAGGGCGGGGGCACACTAAGGCTTCAATGGTCACATGACCACCAAAAAAAAAAAAAAAAAATATATATATATATATATATATATATATATATATATATATATATATTCCTTAGAATACATGTAGAAATTTTTGGATAGTCTATTGTTGAACACCCTACCAAAATTATAATTGAACATCCAAGCCCCAATAAATTGAAAATCCTGCCAAAAAAAAAGCCCAAGTATTAAACACTTGGGCCAATAAAAGAAAAGCCCAAGTTCAATTCAAATTAAAACCCAAACAAAGGAACTAAATGCAAACAAGAAATTCCAAGCCGCCCCCACTTTTTGTGGGGGCTTCCCTCCAAACCCCATTTTGTCTTTTACTTCCGTATAAACCCAGCGCGCGCGTGGAGATCGAATCTTCCGAGTACCGTCTAACTTTATCTAGTATCTACGCTTGACTTCAAGTGTTTTGTCTCACTCTACTTCACTTTATAAACCAACTCCCTCTCTCTCTTCATAATTGCATGTACTTTTCCTGAAGAACATTGAATTTCTCTTCCTCTCTATCTCTCTCCCCGTCCCTCTCTCTCTCTCTCTCTCTCTCTCTCTCTCTCTCTCTCTCTCTCTCTCTCTCTCTCTCTCTCTCTCTCTCTCTTCTTTTTATTTTTAAAACTTTAAATATTTATAACTTTTAATTTATATATCCGATTTTAAAACAAAATATATATTTAAAACCTACTGCTTGCGCCCTTGGATTGCGTTCCAATATTAATTCCCCAAGCGTAGGGTTTAGGCCGGCGGTAGCATAATAACCGGAAGTCCGGGTCGAGTCCACAGAGACCGAATGCGCTGAGCGTGAGTGTTTGATTCGCGAGTGATGAATTTAGCCTTAAAGCGGCAAACTTGGCTTTTGTAGGTTGGGGGTGGAATTCACTTAACTTCGTGAATGACTCGGAAGATTA
Source organism: Vaccinium vitis-idaea (assembly GCA_963854785.1). Taxonomy (NCBI): domain Eukaryota; kingdom Viridiplantae; phylum Streptophyta; class Magnoliopsida; order Ericales; family Ericaceae; genus Vaccinium; species Vaccinium vitis-idaea. Next base: position 19,154,053 of record OY978223.1, on the reverse strand, counting down.
AAAACGACTAATTAAAACAAGGCTAAGTCAAGGGGTTCACAACACCCATGCCTTAGGCCAATTCATTCTCCTCTAAAATAACCGGCTCGGGGACGTCGTTAAACGACCCCAAACGGAAGATTGGTACTTAAACTCGTTTGACAAGAAATTGTGTTTCTCAAAGAGTAGGATTCTTGTGCCATTTATACAAACATTTTGATTGACATCGCCCGAAGCATCACACGTGCCAAGTGGTCAAGCCCTTGGCTACGTATGATCAACGGGATTAACAAATCCAAATTTTGATACATAAAATTAATCCTAACTCTTTGATCAACAAGCAAAGTTTGCATTATGGCGAGGAGAGTGAAACAACCTAAGCCACGGGGTGCTAATCACCCCATGACCGAGCCTATAACGACTACTCGGTAATTACTAAGTAAAACATGACTATTTTTATGAAGGAAACAAAGAACATGACATATAACATCAAAAACTGATTTTTATGGAAGATTATAAGTCTACCTACAACATTAATGCTTAAGAAAATTACCAACAACACTTAGAAACTAGAGATTTTGAAGGAACTAGCTAGAAAAACAAGAAAACAAATTAACCGAAGAAAACGGAAATAAACTAGATTTATATGAACGTCTCAACAAGTACTACAACATTAAACAAGAGGAAATACCTTGAATCTAAGTGGAAAGCATGTAAATCTAGAGAGAAGGTAGAGCTTAGCTAAGAGCAAATTAATGGAGGTAGAGAGAGAAGGTGAAGAACCAAGCTAACCCTAAAATTCTGAGGTTGGGGACCCTTTATAGGCCCCAAAAGTCGTGCCAAGTTATTACAAAAATGCCACAAGATATTTCTTGATCGGGCTCAAAAGTTGCAGAAAATAGAAGCTTCAACCGGTTGAGCAAAAAGTGTCAACCGGTTGAAGGTGCAAAAACTGAGATTTTTTCTTTGTATTGATCTCTTGACCTTCCGGCTTGTCGTCATGACCTCTAGGCTTCCCGAGTCTTGTTCAAAACTTCATTCCTTGATTCCCGAGACTCGGTGGCGGGGTGCCATGTGGCCTCCGGTGTTCGGGCATCCTTTGGTTCAACCATGGTGTCAAAACACGTCTTTTTCTCCCGTTCTTCCTGCTAATACAAAAACACAACCTTGCGCAAAATCATTAGTTTAAAACAATAATATGCATGCGTGTGTGTGATCAAAGTGAGCGAGATAAGCCCCATTATTAACACTTTTGGGGGCTTATCACCTACTCTACGACATCTATCAAACAAGACCCATATTGAATATAAAATTGTGTGCATAAAAAAATAATTTGAGGGGTGTGAATTCTTCCATGTTGGAGGGTGTAAATTTCGCATTTAAGGGGTGTGAATTCTTTTATTTTGGAACGTGAATTATGCATTTTGGAGAGTGTGTAGAGGATGTGTGAATTGTGCAATTGAGGGGTGTGAATTCTTTCATTTTGTAGGGTGTGAATTGTTCAGAAGGGTGTGAATTCTTTCATTTTAGAGAGTGTGAATTGTTCAAAAAGATTGTCAATTCTTTCATTTTGGAATGTGTGAATTCTGCATTTGAGGAATGTGAATTCTCTTATTTTGGGTGTGAACTTTGTATTTTTGTGAGTAAGTTGTGACATGTGAATTTCGCATTTGAGGGGTGTGAATTCTGCATTTGACGAGTGTGAATTTTACATTTGACGGGTGTGAATGCTTTCTTTTGGGGGTGTGAATTTTGTATTTTTGAGTGAATTGTGAAGTGAATTCTGCGTTTCAGTTATTTGAATTTTTTCTTTTGGGGCGTGAGTTCTATTTTTTTTAAAGTGTGAATTATTTAGAAGGGGTATAAATAACTTTTTTTACATGTACCAAATTTCATATTCATAATAGATCTTATTTGAAAGATCTCATTGAGTAGATTTCAAATATATAAGTTTTATAAAAGATGAATGTGTGTAAAAAAAGTTATTTTATTTTTAAATCGAAAATGAGAGAGAAAGACAAGTTATTTTATTTTTAAACCGAAAATAAGAGAGAGAGAGAGAGAGAGGTGTTGTCACATTCAATTTTGTGCAGCTTTCTATGGAGTGCATGTAGCCAAGTACACAGAACAAGGCCAGTGCCAGTGAAGCTTTGGCTTACCAATGACCCACTCTCGTTGCTCGCGCGTATACGTGTACCAGCGACAAAGATAACGGGTCGTCATTTCACGCTCTTAGGAACCGCGTGGCTGAAATTCAGCAATGTGTGTTCTCGTCATCATTACTTTCGTTGCATGGTTGGTTTGCGTGAGAGAGAGAGCAGCTTACGCCTACCCATGTGACTTTTAATGGGCGCGCGTGAAAAAGGCTTAAACGAAATGTGTTTGACATGAGGTGGGCTTGGAAGGAAAACTTTTGACAAAATAGGGCCGGCCAGTAAGAAGCCCAAATGCAAATCTGATGCCCAAACAAAGAGACTAACGACTATATGCAAACCTCATAACCAAACAAAGGGACTAAAGGCAAACCTCATACCCAAACAAAGGGATCAGTCGACTTTTCACTTGCAAAAGCCAAAAATAAACTTTCTTCTCTGGAGTCTGGACCACTGGTGCGACTTCGGACTTCGGGCAGTCCGACCGAGTGAAACAACTAGGCAAGGCAGCGATCCCTTACCCCTTTGCCTCTTCCAAGTTCCAAGTCTCCAAGCCTCCCATCATTATCGTGCTGATCTATTTTATTCAGTCATAGATATGCAACTTCAGGAGCTAAACAATCGCTTCACAGAGGCGAATACGGAGTTGCTACTCTACATGGCTTGCTTGAATCCTAAAAATGCATTTTCGGCATTTGATAGGAAAAAGTTGGTCCGTCTCGCAGAACTCTACCCGTCTGACTTTTCTACGGTGGACTTAATGGCATTGGACATTCAACTTCAAAATTTCATTGTAGATATGAAATCTGATACAAGATTTGTTGGGCTTAAAGGGATTGGAGAACTTGCTGAAAAGTTGGTGGAGACAGATAAGCATGTCATATATAGATTGGTCTATTTGCTTGTGACATTGGTATTGACTCTTCCTGTCGCCACTCCATCGGTTGAAAGGAGTTTTTCAGCAATGAAGTATATAAAGAGCAATTTGCGCAATCGAATGGGAGATCAGTGGATGAATGATTGCATAGTTACTTATATTGAGAGTGATGTATTTGATATCGTTGATAACGAGGCTATTATGCAACGGTTTCAAAATATGAAAACACGTCGATGGCAATTGTAATATACTTTATGTCTTTATCCGTTTCTTTTGGACGGCATTGTCGATATTAATGGAATTTTTTTTTTGTTTATAATAAGTTGTGGTTTATAATAGTAGACCATAAGAATTTATGAACACCCTTAGAAAAATTTCTGGAGCCTCTACTGATGTGACTAGGAATGGCCATCTCGGCCGACCCGCCCCTATCCAACCCGTCCCCTACCCATTCGGGGAGGGGATTCGGGGATTTTTTTGGGGATCGGGTCGGGGATGGGGATTATTTTTAAAAAAATTCGGGGATCGGGTAGGGGATGGTATTGTTAGTCCCCTACCCAATCCCCTCCCCGATCCCCGCCCCTCCCCGTTCTCCACCCTTCCCCGCATCCCCGTTTACATATATATATATATATATATATTTTAAGAGGGGTTGTTGGAGACTTACTTAAACAAATTTATGTTTTTTGTTTGATGTTTGTTGAAACTGAGTTGTGTAATTGAAACTGTTGGAGACTTGCTTAAACTGTTGAAACTGAGTTGTGTAAGTGAAACTGTTAAAACTGTTGGAGACATGTTGAAACAAATTTATCTTGCATCCAGCTTATAGCCGTAAATATGAAACCATTTTATGCATAGGCATTGGCAGTAGGCACATTCCTGAATTTTGACCATTTTATGAAACCATTTTATGCATAGACTTGTTAAAACCATTCCTGTGTGTTGCAAATGCAAATTACATATTGAATTTAATGCGTAATGGGAACCAAATTGCACGGATGGAATGGAATTTTGGCCGAGGGAGTTGAATTTAATGGGTAATGGCATGGACTAGTCCATGAATTTTTGGATCCCCGATTCCCCTTGGGGATCCCCGTTCCCCGCATCGGAGCAGGGATGGAGGTTAAAATAAAATCCCCGGTGGGGATCGGGGAGGGGATGGGGATTGATATAGGTTTGGGGATCGGGGATGGAGGTAGTGGTATCCACCCCCTACCCTCCCCATGCCCATCCCTAGATGTGACTTAGGGCTCACCAGAAAGTCATCAAACTGGGCCTATCAACTCTTTCTTTTCTGCGGCCATGTCAACTGGATATTGAGCTCTTTTGCAATGTCCATGCCAGCAAGTTTTGTCTTTGGGAAGCGAGACGAGTTACCCCAGTTAAGGATACTAAAAATTATTGATATTTTGCAAGTAGGCTTCTCAGTGTTATTTGAAAACTCATTGTATGTAGACCAGTTTATACGTATTTTAACTCATTTATAGAGAATCAATGCCATCGCCCATTAATAGGGGACTAATTTAATTTTTAAAATGATTGCTGAATGAGCTGATCCTACAAGAGCAGATAGCACTAAGAAGGTTTTGAATATAAAATTTAGGGGAAAGGCATGCACACCCCTTAAAAGGTGTGTACAATATGCATCTACTGTGTGTGGTTCATATTATGCCACGTCATAATAAATGGCTTGGAGAACCAATCATTTATAACATTTTCGTATGTTTCATCATAACTTTTGTACTAAGAACTTGTAACTTTTCAGTTATATGATTTGTAATATTTTCGTGCGTCTCGTAACTTTACAAAAAATCGTAACTTTTCACAAATATGATTTGTAACATTTTTTGTGCATCTCGTGACTTTTAGACAAAAAAATCATAACTTTTCACAAATATATTCACAACATTTTCGTGCGTATCGTAACTTCTACACAAAAAAATCGTAACTTGTCAGGCATTAATTCGCCACAAAGCCATTCGGGAGTAGACTTCCAATCTTAATACTTGCCATACGGAGACTCCATTGTATTTTTTTATTTTTGCATCATAGGAACACTTCAACAACCATGAACGTGGCTGGCATTGGTAAGTGTTAACAACATAAATTTGGTAACCTCAAATGTTTTTATTTATAATTTCTTTATAGTTTAGTAGTATATAATAAATCTCGTATTAGGATCGTGCAAATCCTTAAAAGAGTGGTACACTTGTGAGAGGCCTGCAATAGAGAATGTGGGCAATTTGCAGAGATGTGCTTTTAAATTGGGGATTATGGCATGGCTGGTTCGTTTGCAAATCAATGTAACTTTAATGTGGTTTACTATTCCAAAATAAAATAAAATAAAAAATTATTCGAAAAAAAAAAACAGCAATGTGGTTTTTTTATGATTATTAAGGCTGTGTTTGGTTTAGAGTTTAGTTTAGTTTTGATGATGTAAACAGGTGTAATGAGTGGAGAGAGATAGAGAGAGAAATGAGGTAAATGATGATGTCATCAAAACCAAAACTAAAACAGAACTACAAACCGAACAGGGCCTAAGAGATTTCTATTTTTTATTACTACTTCTCAAACATTGGTTCACGTTACTTTCAGAACTTGAGAATTAGTCGAGGTACGCGCAAGATGACCCGAACATCCGGTTATAAAAAAAAAGATTATTGGTACATGTTATATGTCGAACAAAATACACACAATAGGGCTGCAAACGAGCCGAACCCTATGAGGTTCGGGATCAGTTCGTTAAGGTATGAGTCAGGCTCGAGTTCGGCTCGGGTTTGATTCGAGCCTAGATAAGTGGGCTCGAGTTCGGCTCGTGAAAAAATTTCAAAGCTCGGGCTCGGCTCGGTAGGGCTCGTTAAACTCAAACAAGCCGAACCAAGCTGAATTTAGGCTCGAATCAAGCTCGGTAGGGCTCGTTAGCAATTTGGAACACAAACTAAGAGGGAAAAGAGATATGTTTCAAAACAATGTTACATGTAGATCTACCACAATAATCAAGAAATCAAACAAAAATAAACAAATCTATCACTATAATCAATAAAAAAAAAAGAAAAAAGAACATGATAAAAAAATATTGAGAACTAAATAGAGTACTCTAGTTAAGGATAAAACTCATCTGTTCGTAGTAGAGTACTCTATTTAGGGATAAAAGAAGAACAAATTACATAAAAGTTTCTCAACTATAAAATATTTATATGTAAACCCCTAAAGTATTATTAATTACATTTTGACCTCAGGTTTGCGAGCCTAACCGAGCCGAATTCACTTAGGTTCAAGTTCGGCTCATTTATGAAACGAGCCTAATATTGAGGTTCAAGTTCAGTTCGTTTAGTAGAAGAATCAAACTCGAACGAGCTCTTACCGAACCGAGCCTCGAATAGTTCACGAACGGCCCAGTTCATTTACAGCCCTACACACAAATAAAAGGAGGAAATGAAAAGACCTGAATAAAATCTCAACTATTTATAGCTCATTTTCCCCCTTTAACAATTCAAAAAAAAAAAAAGTTCATTAGTGGTACAGAACTTGTAATCTAATGAACAATCAGCTTAAAGTTTCAGGCCCCGTTCCGCTAAAAAAACAAACAGTTTTGTTTTAACTCAAAAACTATCTCATTCCACTAACAAAAAACCACTTAGTTTTTTTGCAAAACTAAAAACAAAAAAAGCCAAAAAAACTAGTTGGTGGAACAAGTTAGTTTCTAGTTTTTTTGCAAAACTAAACATACAAAAAACTAGTTTAATGGAACAAGTTAGTGGAACAAGTTAGTTTTTTTGTAAAACTAAAAACCAAAAAACTAGTTAGTGGAACAAGTTAGTTTTTTTGCAAAATTAAAAAAACCAAGTTAGTGGAACACCCCCTTGAAACTTTATTTGCATATATACTGTAGAAACTCATTTGGCCAAAAAGAAGATTATGGTTTTTTGGTATTTTCGTTTCGTCTTTATTCAATTTTTTTTTGCATTTGTTAGTTTCGCGTCAAGATTTTGTGGTTTCTGAATTTCTCTCGGCGAGACGAATCTAACAAGTATAAATTTATGGTCAAACCAAATATTTTTTTGAATAAAGCCAAAATACTTGGATTATTGGCCAATAATCCAAGTATTTCGGTTTTATTAAAAAAAATTGAGTTTTGACCATAATTTTATACTTGTTAGATTCATCTCGCTGAGATGAATCCATAAATCACAAAATCTTGACCCGAAACTAACAAATACAAAAAAAAATTGAATAAAGACGAAACGAAAAAACGAAAAAACCATAATCTACTTTTTGGCCTAAGGATAGTTTTGTACGCTATGGGCACCCCACCCCCACCAAGGCCAGACCCATTTACATTTTGACTTTCAAGAAAAAAGAGAATTTGCTGGGCTAGACTTTATGGTCTAACCTAATACAGATTTTTTTACGTTTTAACCTTACCCAATAAATTGGGCCTTTGTTCTCTTTTGATTAGTTGGGCTTTTAATTTCTTTTACTTTCTGAAGTACAAGAAACTAAATGGACTCTTAAAATTCCCACAAAAGCATTAAAGTGAAGGAAGAACTCTTCAAATATTAGGGAACTTAAGTAAAACAAAATCACAGGAGCAAGACAATGAGGGTTTCTTTGATGTTTCACCGCATGAAAGAACGTAGAGTTCTATTTTGATATGGTTGGATTATGCATTCAAAATCTTATTTTGTCATTGTCTAGACAAATATAAATGTGAAGTGTAAATCAAAAGCCTTTGTTAGTTTGTACTTCATGCTTGAGCTTTTTAACTTGCCACCTCACAAAATAATTCTGGTTCTACCACTTTTCAATTGATGTCGCGCATGATTAGATATATTTATAAGATATGTCTCATCTCAAATCTGAATACATTTGGTTTATGGTCATAATAAAGTGTGATGAATTTATTTTTATGAGTAAGAGTGGATGGCACACTCAGTTATACTAAAAAAATAACAAAAAAGAAAATATTTTGTGCTACTTAAGTTCTAATTACCAAGGCGAATTTGGGAGAGAGAGAGAGAGGAGGAGAGGGGATCAAAGTGAATCGTTTGTTGCCAAGCAAATCTGATCTATCCATGGCCGACTATGGGCGGTCGTGATGGGCCTAGCATCTATGGTGTTCCCGAATGAACAACACCATCCCCCAATTCACTTTTGCAATAGTTTCTCTCTTCTTTAAGCAAGTCACTCTTCACTTAACTAACTAGTAATATTTTATATTACATGTTAAATCAATAAAATATAACATTTAGTCACCTTTTTATTTCATATGACTATTATTTGCCAAAATAATAAAATGCACATAATACACCAGCAATAATAAGCTTTTGCAAATAATATTTGTGGTTAATTCTTTGATTGGTTAATAGGAAATTAAGAATAATCTTAAACCATGACACAATTTACTTTCCAATTAAAATTACCAGACACGTAACATTAAAATATAGAAAGATAACAATAATAAGAATAAGAATAAAAAAAATTATTTGTTTGAAACTAAAAAAATAAGAATAAAAAAATTTAGAAAGATATTTGAATTAATAGTTTAATATGTAATAAAGTTAGAATAGAGAGTATGATTCTGTGAGTTTATGAAAAAGTGACTTATTAAAGTATAAAATATACCTTTGAGTTTAAATTTGGTCCAAAATTTACTGAGCCTAATAAGGATGCTCTAAAGGGAAAAAGAGAAAAGAATGAAAAATTAAACCATGACACAATTTACTTTCCAATTAAAATTACCAGACACGTAACATTAAAATATAGAAAGATAACAATAATAAGAATAAGAAGAAAAAAAATTATTTGTTTGAAACTAAAAAAATAAGAATAAAAAAATTTAGAAAGATATTTGAATTTATAGTTTAATATGTAATAAAGTTAGAATAGAGAGTATGATTATGTAATTTATGAAAAAGTGACTTATTAAAGTATAAAATATACTTTTGAGTTTAAATTTGGTCCAAAATTTACTAAGCCTAATAAGGATGCTTTGAAGGGAAAAAGAGAAGCATGAAAAATAATTAGTTGTGTTTGGTTTGGTTTTTGTAATGATTAGAGGGAGAAATAGGTATAATAATTAAAAAAATAGATATTAATGATTGGAGAGAGATAGAGAGAAAAATATAAATAATATTTAAAAATAGAGATAATAATTGAATAATAATTGAGAAAACCGGTTTTTGGAAACCAAACCAAACTAGGCCAATAATACTTTTGGAGAGATGGAGAGAGAGGGGAAAGGGAAAAAAAGATCTGAGCTGAAAGGGCCCTACCGGGTTCGAACCGGTGACCTATCGATCTGCAGTCGATTGCTCTACCACTGAGCTAAGGACCCCGTTTATGTCAATAGATTGCATATTTTTATATTTAACCGTAGCAGCCCATAGACAAACCGATCATATTAGCCCTGTTTGTAGGGCCTGCGATTTACAATTCTATTCCACGACACCCCACCCGACTGCCGAGGCAACAGGTTCAGAGGAGCTGAGCTACACCGTCTCCTCTCTCTCTCTCTCTCTCTCATCAACCAACATCAATGGCTGCTTCAGTCATCATACCCATCTTTCGCTGCAAGCCATACGTATCTCCTCCTACATCTACATCATCCTACCCATCAAACCTCCCAAAACCCAGTATCAGAACCAGACCCACGCCAACCAAACTCAAAGTTTCGACAATAAACTGCTCTCTGACACCAGTCGCAACTCTCTCAGACCCATTCGTCCTCCAAATCGCAGAAACCCTAGAAGACTCTCTCTCTCCCACTCCACAACCACCTCCTCTTCAAAAGCTAAGAGAGACCTCAGCACAGTCCCTACTCTCAACCCCATGGCCATCTCGAAAAGACGAGCCTTTTCGGTTCACAGACACTTCCTTCATCAGACTATCTCAGATTCAACCCATTCCTTCACCTCCTCAATCTGTGAATCCTTTGGGTTTTTCAACGGATACCCAGCCTCCCAATCTTGTTTTTATTGACGGGTATCTTGTGAATTCACTCATAGAATTACCCAAATTCCCTGATGGAGTTTTTGTTGGTAGCTTATTAAGCCTCAATTCAGAGGCAATTATGAAAAGGGTGTCTGAATTTGTGTCCAGTTTCGAAGGGGACTTGTTTTGGTCACTTAATGGAGTCGGAGCACCTGATTTGGTTGTTGTGTATGTTCCAGACGGTTGTAGAGTTGAGAGTCCTTTGCATTTGAGGTATTGTTCGGTTGAAGGGGCAGATAGTGGGTCGAAAATGTTACCCATTTCGAACCCGAGGGTGTTAGTGGTGGTGGAGAAAGGAGGGGAGATTGGTATAGTTGAGGAGTATGTGGGGGGCGATGGGGAGAAGTGTTATTGGGCAAATTCGGTTACGGAAGTGGTGGTTGGAGAAGGGGCAAAGGTTAGCCATTCTTACATTCAGAGTCAGTCTCTGAATGCTGCTCATATCAAGTGGACGTCAGTTAGGCAGGTAAACCTTTTTTCCCCCTTACTTTAATTTTCATCGTGATGGTTGGTTCATATACTGTTAAGGGGTTGCCGTATACTTGTATTTATCTACTTGTTCACATAGGCACTCTGTATTTCCTATTTGCTTGTTTAAATCCTGATTTCATGGGATTGTTAGTTGGATTATGTCATCAAAATTCTTTGGTTTTTTTGTTTCATTGAGTGAAAGGAAAATATATCTGGTTATCTTAGAGCCTCGAGTATTGCAATAGGCAACCATGTAGTTTGTACGTGTCTTGTGGCACAATTTTTCTTCATCCTTTGTAGAAATAGTTCTACGTGTACGTGATAGTTAAATTTGTTGTTGGTGGTCGGAATGTTACCTATAAGTTGTAGGAGTATAACCTTTTCTATTATTGGTGGAGAGTGAACAGCTTCCTTGACCAAAAACATGGATATTACGAGTATGTGCAGGAACCACAGTTGAAACTAGGACAAAACACTCCTCTTTCAATCAAGAGGTTTAGGAATCTTTCAAATAAGCAAGAAAGAAATGAGGTGAAGCACCATTTCCCAAATGGACTAGGATCTCTCGGCAAAACAATATAATCAGGAGAGGATATATCTATCTTTCTTTCTTCTTTTTTTTTTTTTACTACTTAAGCTGCAATGCTGCATCTTTAAGCTGCAGTTCCTCTTGAACTATGTGGTAGACAAACTAATCTTCTCTAGACGCTTAGGTGAGTTTTGAAGCTTTCTTGCAAGTTGCAACCTAGTTGGACAGGAGGCGTGGGACCTTGTTCTTCCATTTGGCTGAGCAGTTTGTATGATGCGATTCTTGTCCATTGGGGTGATGCCTAGTTCCAGGAATGATTCCTAAAGTTCTTCTCTTCGTTCTTTAGTTTCTGCTAAAAAATCAGCATTATTACTATTCACAGCACAGGAACAAATGAACAGTAAAATGCTAACTGTAAGGTCTCTAATAATCACTTGCGCGTCCTGCATCAAGCCCCTGCCTCCCAATCTTAGGAGAAAATGCGATTCTTAAGAAAATGTTTCCAGTTAAATGTAGTTTTTTGTGATGTCAACCTTGTCTTATCCATCAGAGTCATAAGACTAAAACTGCCTTATATCAATTGGTAATGGTGTTATGCAACTTCCTGATTTTACGCATCTATGAGTTTATCCAGCAACATTAGATATGTAACCTTCTAAGGTAGATCGTTAGCATTGAAAGAATTCACCATTTGCAGGAAGCAGAAAGCACGTATGAGCTAGTAGAGGTAAGCACTGGTGGGAAGTTGAGCAGACACAATCTCCATGTTCAGCAAGTTGGCCCAGACACGGTAACAGAGCTATCGACGTTTCACTTGTGTTTCACTGACCAAACACAAGATCTGCATAGTGAACTTGTGTTGGACCATCCTCGAGGGTTTTCTCGGCAACTTCATAAGTGCATTGTGGCTCATTCTCTGGGACAGGGTGTATTTGATGGGAACGTCAAGGTCAACAGGTAAATTATCTTTCATCGGATCTTCTGCAGTTCTGAAAGTACATTTATGTTTTATGTACAGTTTGATCCGATGTCACTTATCAAAAAAAAGTTTGATCCGATGTTCTTTGATTGGCCACGAGATTGTATCATCCATAATAGTTTGACTACTTTCTAAGCTGAATATGTGTATCTTGATATGAAGCACGGATACTCTATTTTGGCCTCCGTATCACGTATCGTACGCGTATCGGATACGGATACGGATACGCTCGGATACGCTCCGGATATGTATCCGATACGTTATTTAAAGTATCCGGAATTTAAATTTATTTTTTGGTCTTCGGATACGCTCGGATGCGTTTTGGATATGCTAGGGTACGTTTCGGATTCGCGCGGGGTAAATATGTTATTACTTGAAACATGTGGGTTAAAAGCGTAATTAGGGCTTTATATTTGTTTTCTTCCCCCAAATCAATCAACGTAGAAGGCTAGAAGTTGCTCTCTGGTTCGATCTTCTCCTGTAAGCCAGCCAGTCAGTCTCTCTCGCTCTCTCTCTCTCTCTCTCTCCCCCCATTAAGTTGCTCTGTGGTTAGATCTTCTCATATATATATATAGGGTAGGCTTCTAAAATGGGATTCCCGTTTCCGGACCTCCATGATCCAAATATTTTTTTGACGATCCGAGCCGTCCAATGTGTTCAGAAGGTGTTTTCAAGGGTCCACGCGGGAAATCTTAAAAAAAAAATACCGGAAAGGGCTTGATCCAAGCAGTTTTCGCAAAAAATGTAAACACATTGGACGTCTCGGATTTTCCAAAAATAATTTGCAACACAAAAAAAATCAATTTTTTCTTATTTTCAGGAGGTGTGGACTAGAAGTTTTTCGTATATATATATATGCTGGATCTGCTCTCTCTCTCTCTCTCACTGGGTGTAAACAGTAGTCAGTATATATATACATAATAAAAATTATATTTTTAGGAATTAAAAATTATACATATATAATATATATATTTTTATTTTTATATTCAACGTATCCCCTAACGTATCGTATCCGACTTTTTGGAAAAATCGCGTATCCGCATATCTGTATCCGTATCTCGTATTTGTATCCGTGCTTCATAGGTATCTTGTGTACCTATTTTAAAAACACACTACCCTTTGTCTATTTATAGTTTTTGTCTATACCCATGTAACTTAAAAAAAAATATTCTTTCATTTGTGTTGTTTTTCACGCATGAAAGTCCAAAGTTGCACATTCACATGAATAAAGACAAAAAAGGAGGCAGTGATAGGAAAGGGGATGCAAAATCCATTACCATTGATTTACTCTGCGAGTTCTTTATCCATTTATGAAGGTAATTTGATTTTAGCACTCCCTTTTTACCATGTGTACTCCTTGTTTTGTCTTTACTCACGTAAGTTTGCAATATTGTACTTCCCTGTGTGCAAAAGTGAACAACTGAAAATGTAAATATATAATTTCACATGAATAATGACAAAGAAGAGATTTGGGATACAAAAATAGGTTGTGTGAAATCCACTACCCTTTTGGAAATGGTGTTATATGCCATTTTGTGTTTGATATCTTTAATGCGTGCTTGAGCTCAGTGGCATGAAATGTTCCCTTGTTGAAAACTACTATGAACCTATTTGTGTAGTGTCATTTGGACCTTATGCTTTTGTTGGTTCTCTCCTAATCATATGCTACAAACTATTTATGGTCCATGTAATTTTGGTTAGTGTTATCCATTGAGCAGATATGCACAGCAGACAGATGCAGGTCAACTAACAAGAAGCATACTCCTTGCGCCCCGTGCAACCGTAAATGTCAAACCAAATCTCCAGATTATTGCTGATGATGTGAAGTGCTCACATGGAGCTGCAATTAGTGATCTTGAAGAGAACCAACTTTTCTACTTTCAGGCAAGAGGAGTTGACTTAGAGACGGCTAGAAGAGCGCTCATCTTCTCCTTTGGAGCTGAGGTGATTGAGCGTTTGCCTCATGCTTTTCTCCGAACGAAAGTAGAAAGCGATATCAAAGAATTGTTGGATTCCGCGGTGAACCGTTCCTAGTGAGAAATGTGGATGATAGACAGATCTAAATTTGTTCTGTAAATTATCATTGTTTCTATTTTTTCCCTTCCTTTTTTTCCCTTGGCCATTTTACCAATCTGGCAACCGACTTCCCCTACTCCCCCTCTTTCGCGCTCACTTTGAGAACATTTATAGGTAAGCAATACATCCACCGGCCATAGAGTTGGCCATATAGAGTTGTTCAATTTTGGAGTTGGATCCTTCATTAATCATCTACATTTGGTAGTTCTTGTGAGTTCTTATTTTCTTTGCTCATTTTCTTTTGATGCTCATCTTGTGGTTTGCTTTGTTATCAATTGCTTATCCAACATTTTTATGGGTGCTGATTCATTTTGGACAACCCAAGTGTCCGGGCTAGCTTACGCCCCGACATGTTGAATTATAGTTAATATCTTCATAAGCGCCAAATCTTCTCTTTTGATAGCATGAGCCACGTTGAACTTGGTTGAAAGGTTTTACTAGTCTTATCCGTTGCCTTGTGTAGTTGTCTTTGATTCTATAAAAAAACCCAGGATGAAAGAACTCAACCATCATTATGGCTAAGTTTCCACTAAAAATACTGTCTTTCCACTGTAGTCAAATGTTTATTTTGTTTCCGCTAAATTTCAAATCAATTGATGCATGTAAGGAGAAGAACTTGTGGGAGAATACCAAAAATACTGAAAATACCATAGTGGAAACTTAGCCTAAAACATCCTACTTGTTAAGAATTTTGTGTCCTGTTTGTAACGAAATAAGATTTATATGTTTCTTCTTTCTGGCATTTCTTGTTATTCTCAGCTTACATTGGTTATTCTGCAAACTATAATGCTTACGGGAAGCTGTGATTGTTTTTCCTTTGTACATGCAATAATATTACTTATGAGTAAAGATATGAGGTGTTTGGGACTGGTAGAAGCGATGATGTGCTGGGAGATTGAGATACTACATCTGTCCCAATTTGTTTGTCTACTTTTTGACTTTTACATGTTTCAAATTGTTTGTTCAATTTGAAGTTGACTTGTAAAAATTCCCTAATTGCCATCTCTTTTTAAAAATTTATGCTTTGAAGAAAGTGCACTCTCATTTAATGCTAAAAAAGTTAGGGGTATTCTTGAAATGTCAAAAACATTTTTTATAGTAATCATTATGTCCTCTTAATAAGTGGGAGTCCCAAATATGGACAAACAAATTAGGATGGAGGGAGTGATGGGGATATGTTGCAGCCTAGTAAAACTTACTGACTTCTCCAGCCATTTCAGTAGAGATAGTAACACTTTGTCAGAATTTTGTGGCGGAATTATTCCAACAATCAGCAGTTATACACTCCTTCGGACGGCTGGTTATGCCAATCTAACTCGGCAAAACTATGTGGAATGCCGATTCCTCAGGTACCTTCTTAGATAAATCATGATACTTTGTCTCTGTTTCTGGGTAATTTCGTTTTAGTTCATGGAGTTGGTATGAAAGTACTGGTTTTTGGTTGTTTAGCTTGGTCAGCAATGATACTTGTGAACTTCTTTTGAGAAGGATTGCTTTGTCATCTCATTGTCAAGGCTTTTTTGGCAGAGATTTTGTAAGATCTGATAATTTCTTTTTATTGTGTAGACAGCTATGAACAAAGTCTACCTATACAAGAGTGAGGACCAAAAGCTAACTATCAACTTCCCATTTTTGATCTCCAATGATTCTTCTACTTCATATGGAGTCAGAGGACATGTGTCGCTAGGTTAGAAAAGCAATAACTATAGATTCTCCTCAAGTAGAATTTGAACCTATGACTAGTCAGTTAACTGCCGACCATTCTACCACTGAGCTACTGGCGAACAGACTTAAGGTGGCTTTTGTTCTCCGTTGACATTCGTTTTGTATTGGTGGTTTGGCTCCGTTTCAGATAAGCGGAGTAGTTGATACAGGAAATTACACATTTGGCAGTCGATTGGACTTTCTTAAAAATTTCTTCTTCGATAGTATTTCTCCTTCTTGGATTTAAGTTATTGAATTGTCTGTAGTCAGAGTTCCTTTCCACCGTTCAAGTTAAGGTAAACCTCACTCTGTAAATAATTTTAAGGGGTTAAGTATATGGGACTTAATTGAGAAAGAAAGAGCAATTTATATGTGCGGATCTGAATAAAATTTTTTTGTTGTTTACTTTTTAATTGTGGAGCTGCCTAAAATTTAAAGCTTTGGCTGCCCATCGAAATATTTGCGGTTTGCTGCTAAAGAGAAGGAGTCCTCGAAATATTTGCGGTTTGCTGCTAAAGAGAAGTAGTCCTTTATTTTTTTTGTGCTTATGAGTTGCATGCGTTGCCCATATTGCTTTCAGATGTGTGTATATTTATATTTTCTTCAGGGTTAAAATTTGTAGGTGTTAGTGGAATGGCGTTGCAGGTTCCATTTGTGCGATGGGATTATGAGAGGCATCCACTTCATTTGTCTCCAAATGGCGGGTTTTATTATGCATACACTGCTGAAGGTGCGAGTGAGATTGTTGCTCAGCCGATTCATAGAGGTACTAACCAATTGTTGTATAGGCCTTACTTGAATTTTGTGTGTAACTGTGCATACCTTGTTTCTTTCTAGAGTTGCATATTTGTGTCTTGTGGTAAACTGCTTATACTGATCTCTTTCCATTTAACTTGCATTCTGGTCTCATGGAAATTTAACCAAGTTACTTTCTAACTGTATTCAATGGTGGTTCATTTTCTCAGTTTTTTGTCTTGGTATCTGGTGCCTTCGCATGTATGATTGATATTTGATGTTCTCGTCTCTAGGTTGTGACAGAAGGGCTCCAAAACAGAACGCCGCTTCCATTTTGTAACAGTGATGAAAATTTCTAGAGGTATGCACATTTGTCTTTTGGTTTTTGAGGTTTTGTTTGCTTCCTGATTGAGCTGTAGACCATGTGGGCCCTGTTGTCATTGCTACCCTCTTGCTCGGTTGCTGCTCCTCTAGCTCCCATTCACACTCTACTTTTTGTTCGGAAGGCTTTATCCCAATCTTTTTTTGGTGCATAGTGGACTAATTTATGGCCGATTTATCACCTGTAAGCTAAGCTCCTTGCTTTTTGATATTTTTTGACATTGCGGCGTCGTCCAGTAGGACACAAAATGTGCAGCGCGTTTGCTGGCTTGGACAGGTCATAAACCAAATCGTTCTTGATATTAGCTGCTTCGCCGTTCTATCAGTTTCAAGCCATCTGTCTTGATAGAGTTCAGTTTCATAGCATATTTTTTTGATCATCAATGATTTCCCTACAAAGTATTAGGTATGTGCTCTGGAACCTGTAGCAGTTTCGTTCACCGTAACCTAACGAGTTCAATTAGCCTCCTTCCCTAGTAATTAAAGACCTCTATAAAGCATGTTTTACTTGTATATGGCAATCAAATACAGAATCATGCGCTCCTATTAATCGTCCTCAAGACCAATTACTTCCATCTTATGTCTTCTTTTAGTACACAAAATAGAGGAGGAAAAAACATAGAAGAATAAGGACGAGAAGAAAGTGAAGGAAATAAATCCATACCAGAAGAATGAACTAAAAATATCAAAAAAAAAGTAGAGCATACGTCAACTAGGGCCTCATGTTATCTGTCCTTGGTTGTTGCAACTGGGGTAAACGTCGGAACCCCTTTAATTTGGAGGATTTATTTATTGTTTTTGAACTTATAATACCTTATGAATGAATGGATGAGATGATATCTATGAAAGATCTGGAAAAGTCACTAAGGCGCAAGGCTCAAGACTCATGGCGTGAGGCATGCGCGGTGCGCCTCACGTTTCTCAAGTTATTTAAGCCACTATGGTTGTGCCTCGCCTCAGCGCCCTAACTTGCCTTTGAGAACCCTGCCAAGGATCTTGTGTACATATTTTACTTTGAATGAATCTTCATTTTCAGTCTATCTTGTTCAAATGTATTTCTATTTCCTTAATCCATAAGTATTCAATCTATAAGCTTTTTAATTCTTTCTAAACATATTGGTCTTGCCATGGCCTTTCTTAGCCTTCAGATATCCCATTCTTTCCTTACGACATCAGTTTCCCATACTTTCCCATGGCCGCAGTTTTCCCTTTCCCAAGTACGGGGAAAGCAACTTGTCTCGGCACTAAGAAATGGGTTGGTGGTTTCTCTGCTCTAGAAAAGGGTAGTCCTTTCAACCTAGCTTTGAGAGTTGGTCCAACAAGTTTTCAGAGTTTTCATTGCCACGAGTTTTAAGATTTTATTGTGCAACGTGTACACCCTCTAATTTGATAAAATTATATGTTACTCGGGATGAATGTTTTGATTGGGAAACAATTGGAAGAGTAAAGGACAATCTTTGGTATGAGGCCCTCTAATGTTCGTTTCGTGTTGCAAGAAGAATTAGCTTCGACATTTGAGTGAAAGAAAATAAGTAGTTGGATACATCAAGTAATAAGAATGGTTAACAATATGGCTCCTAAATATTTTTTTCGGAATGTTGCTAACATGAGTAAACCGAAAAAGTTAACCGGAAAATATTGATTTTTTGGGAAGAGATTTCGGACTCCTATTTTCTGTTGTCCTAACATCCAAAATTGTCCAATTGTAACTACAGTGTTTGGAGTTACATGGCAGGTTTTGATTACCTACTGTATGTTATTGGACTCCCTTTCCTAAGCATATGTTGTTCCTTTTTTAAAGGGCGCAGCTTGTTGAAAGAGGACATTTTTTCCCTCGTTCCTTTAGGGATTGTTTGGAACATGTGGAAAAGAAAGGAAAGGAAAACTTAAAAATTTCCCCTCCCCTCGTTTGGTTTAGGAAGGAAGTGAGAGGAAAATAAGAAAACTAAGTTTCGAGAATAGTGCATTTTCCTACTCTACATTTTCCTCCTTAACCATGTTCTTTTCTTTTCTTTTCTTTTCCTTACCTTTCCACAAGTTCCAAACGGAGCCGATTTGTTTAGAACTTAGGAAAGGAAAGAGAAGAGGGAGAAATAAGAGATAAAGGGAAAATATTTTCTTTTCTTTTATAAAATAGAGAGAAAAATTAAAGGGTGTAATGGGAGAAAAGAAAAGTAAGAAGTGAAGTTGATTTCCATTTCTTTTTCTTGAATCTTTTCCTTTCTCTTTCTACATTATTAATCAAAAAAGGAAGAAGGAAATTTTATATTTTTTCTCTGTTTACATTTCCTTCTCTAACCTCCAAACAGACCCTTGAGCGAAGTAATAGATTTATTAATTCCATAATTGATGCTTTGGTTTTGTAGATTAGAGTTAATGAAGGTGAAACTCTTTGAACCTCATTTCTTATAATACAATCCTTTTGATGCTTTATTTGCTCCTTTGGTAAATCTTCATTTATTTTAAGGAAAAGTTGGGTTTGGCAACATTTCTTCCATGTCCTGGCCTTTTGAGTTTTGACTCCAACAAATGAGGCTGATGAATTGATCTTCCACTCGTCTACAGCTTCAATCTCTTCCACTAAGGGCATCTCTTAAAGATGTCTCAAAATTTAACCTCAAAAGTGTACCTTGTTATCTTACATAATCAATTGGAGTATGCACTTTTGTTGTGCACCCCAACAGACTCTTCGAACTTCTTTTTTTTTTTGTGCTACTTTTTAGTGCACTCCTATAGATGCTTCAAACTTTTTGTAGTGTAATTTGGTGTTTGAATGTTGTTCTCGCATGTTAAATTTGTAGGGGAGAGAAAACAACTTGAAGGGTTGTTTGATGTTTGAAATACTTGCTGGAGTAACAAAATACTACCAAAATCTTCAAACGATTGAAATTTTTATGTGGGAAGGTTCTCTTGGAGACCCTCTAATGCTGTTATTTTTTCTCTAGATGGCACTGATTATGGCGTTTGTGTTGAGCAGACCTCATTTTCTTCTTTGGGTCAATTAATATTGAACTTCCATTTATACTAGCAATTCAACAATTGAGCTTTTTGTATATCTCGTTAAAAATGGGTTTCTATACATGGGTTGGAAGAAGATGTGTTGCTTCCATTCTTGGCCAGTGATTTCTCTTTTCATGGAGAAACATGAAGAAATCAAGTTTCCCTTTATAAGTTTATCACTATGAAACCTCAAAACTATTTCGATTCTGATTCAATCATAAAGAAAATACATAGCTACTTGTGATGTAATTTATGCAACTTTTGGAAGGAAGAAAGAGTAGCATAAATTTACAACATTGGAAGAATGCTACTAGAAAGGAGTAGCATAAACCTGTAGCAATCTATCTAGAAAGGAGTAGAGCATAAACCTGTAGCAATCTATCAACAGATTCCATCAGAAAAGCTAAAGTTTGTCCACAGCAAGCAGTAAACCGTATGAAAGATCTCTGTTCGACAAAGCGAATTTTGTTATCGTAGGAGTCGCCATGTCAAGGGCTCTTTCCTTTAGACTTGTGGTTAGTAACTAATTAATCCTGTCTTTGCATTAATAATCTCATGTTTAATTTCACCCCAATATCTTTGGATGAAGTCTCCCTGAATCTGAACCCTTGGACCAAAACTTTTAATCCTGACCGACTGATCCTTGTTGCAATATCTAACAGTTAGCGCTTGTGCATTTTTCCTTTCCTAGTTTTTTTTTTCTTGCCATTTGATAGTTATATGTATAATTGGAACTTTTTCCAGTGAATTTGAGATTCCTGGTGTCTAGCACTTTCTTGTTTCTCCATGAACTGGTGCCCTGATATTTGTTTGTCCATAGATGCTATAGACTTCGTTGGTTACTTGCATGTAGGTGATATGTATCTATTTAGTGGTCAGATGTATTCTGGAGGATATGGATTTGATTTCTTAAGTTCTTATGAACTTGGGTTTGCTTTATGCTAGTGTCTACCTTTAAGATACATGCTATTTCGCAAAACAGGAATGCAGGTAAGTATATTTCCTGGGGTGATTTTAATCGATTTTTTTCTTGTGAAGAGCAGGATTGGAAGTGGTAGGATAACTGCTTGTGGGGGTAATGGTTATGCCGGTGGGGGAGGTGGAAGAGTCTCTGTTGACATTTTCAGCAGACATGATGACCCTAAAGTCTTTGTTCATGGTGAGATTGCTTTTTTATTTCTGTTTTGGTGCTGAGTATGAGATTAGTTGTCCTTTTTGCTCTCTATTTAGCTTGGATTGTGGTACCTTTCCCCTCAGTTTACGAAGCAAACCTATTATTTTCTGCCTAGACGCTCAATTTTTTTATTTTAATTTTTGTAATTTTCCATGATATCTTAGGGTTTCTCTCTTAAGCAATTCTGAAGAATAATGTGGAGGTACCCCAACCCAAAGACCAGGACACATCTCTGATAGTGATTGTTTTCGTATAGCCTCAATCAGACTCCCCCTTTAATCCGTTTACAATATGTTTAATTAGTGAAAGAAAGGATATGGTTTTACAATTGATTTTAAAGGATATGGTTTTACAATTGATTTTAAAGGATATGGTTTTACAATTGATTTTGTCTGGTGTAATTTTACAATAACAGGGATTTGAGTTGCTTAATCCAACTGAGATGTAGGCACTCTCTCTCTCTCTCTCTCTCTCTCTTATTGAAGAGCCAATGACATACTATGAACTCTAATGAGACTTTTATTTAATCTTAAAGCCTTACTTTGGAGACTGTTTGGTACAAAATGTCCTTGTTCCAGGAAATCTAAGATTCTAGCACCTACATCTCACTCTCACTGCTCTTCATCTTGGTTCGCTATGAAGCACGGATACGATACGGATACGAGATACGGATACGGATACGATACGATACGGATACACGGATACGTGATTTTTCCATAAAGTCGGATACGATACGTTGGGGTATACGTTGAATAATAGAAATAGCAACTTCCATTGCTTATTGCCAATATCAATGTATTGAACAGAATGCATAGGGAGAGAGAGTCGAGCAAGTAGGAAGAAAGTCGAACAGAACCTGTAAGTCGCTGTGTGGTTACTGGTTAGGGCTTCTATAAACAGGTTAGGGCTTCTATCGAACAAGTATAGACTTGCAGTGTGCCCTATCTGCCATGCCTATATCATAATACACACGCGCGCGCGCGCACACACACGATATATACACACACACGAGAGAGAGAGAGAGAGAGAGAGAGAGAGAGAGAGAGAGAGAGAGAGAGAGAGAGAGAGAGAGAGAGAGAGAGAGGAGTTCTTCTTCTCGATCGATTTGCTTCTGTCTTCTGTGTTGATCGATTTAGAGGGAAAATAGACTAATAAAGCCCCAATTACACTTTTCACCCACAGATTTCAAATAATAACAAATTTACCCCCGCACGTATCCTAGCGTATCCAAAACGTATCCGAGCGTATCCAAAACGTATCCGAATAACAAAAAATAAATTTAAATTACGGATACTCTAAAAAACGTATCGGATACGTATCTGGAGCGTATCCGTATCCGATACCGTGGTTCGTAACCAGAAACTGCACATCATTTTATGATTTCTCCTGAACTGACAGAAAACCAATATCCAGCTGAAAAAACTAGATGGAAATTCTGAAAAAACTAGATGGAATAGATGCAAATTGCTGAATAGTATGAAAACATGGGCAGGGTGGAATGAAGGCTCTGTCCCATATCCTGGCATGGATGGTTGATTATAGACTTTTCTGGTTGGCTTGGATCTGTACATCCTTGTTTAGTAGGATTGGAGCTCCATAGGAGTTAATCCATTTGATTAGCTACCTGTAGTACGAAATTTAAAGTTGATTTGAATAGCTACCTGCAAAGTACTAACTAGGAGTCTAGGATAGCATATTCTTTGCAAATTATGAGAACTAAAAAGAACTCCATTACATAGATCATCCTGTGTTGTTTCTGAAGTTGTTCTGCTATCTTTTATGCCCCTAATACCTAAACAAATCAGCCCTCACTGTGCCTGAACTGGATGAGGCTATGGCTCAGAAGCCAACTATGTTCACATTTTTAGCAGGTGAATGGTGTGTCCATTGTCTCGGATTAAAATTAGTTGGGACATCTTATTGCCCATATGTAAGTGTGCAAATTTGGCTAGACTGCCCAGGGATGCATATATTGAATCTCAGGGGTGGCCTTCGTGTAGACCAAGGGACTGTGGCCCCACTCAGATTTAAGAAATTTCGACTGTAGCATGTTTTAACACCTCCATATTTTGAGAAATTTCTAGCTGTGGCCGTTCGACCCTCAGCGACCGTTTCCGCCACTGTTATAGCTAGAGCTATTATGAATTTAAGATCAACAAGTCCAAACACATTGGACGTGGCATGCTGGTAAATTGTCCCTTACAAACCCACAAACATCATTGCACCTAGACCAGTCTCTTTTTAGTTCATCGTAACTCTTAGTGACGTGGAGCCTACCCTTCTGCTAACCTTTTAGCACTATCTAACTAAAACCATGAATAGTTAATGTCAAGTAGTTTGTGCTACTTCATTGTTTAACACTAGCTTATCCTTGTTTTGACTGACAAGCTTTTCGAAAGGCGACTCTGCTAATCCACCATATCAGCATGTTAAAGGGCTTTTGAGAACTGTTGTTTTGTTCCCACGACGAGGAAAAAGAAAATGCCATAGGAAACGTGTTTGGTGGAAATGTTTCTGAAATCTGTTTTGTGTGAGATTTTCTTAAAGTAGACCCATTTCTGAGATTTTTTACCAGTTTATGCACTTGTATGACTTTGTAAGAAGTTTGGGTTCATGGGAGAAGGGAATGATTTGATGAGTGCATGTTTTCAAGTATTGCTATATTTTGATTTACAGAAACCCCGGGGGGACAAAAAAAAAGGCAGTGGGAAAGCTCCCAAACAGGCTTAAGTTTTACCCTCCACCAAAACAGGCTTTAGTTGTACCCTACACCAGGGTAATGTTGGCGTATACGCCAAGGTGATGTAGTTCTTTTAAAAGCTTAATTGCTCATAACACGGAGTTACATGACACTTCTTCCTACTTGTTATTCATCTCTCGCTCTCTCTCGTCATTTTGGTTTTCCCTTTCTTTTCTTTTTTTCAGTTGGTTGCTGGATAGGATAAAGGTTTCATTTGCAGATTCTGCCTATTATTGGTCGTTTTTTTTTCTTTTCAATACAGTTTTTCCTTTTTCCTTCTACTCATTTTGGATTTGGTTCTTTATTATATTTTCATAAGTGGACTTGTTTTCTTGGAATGTTAACTACATGAACTTTGCTATCTGTCTGACAAGTTGACCTTACGAGGGTAGGACTAGGTGGCTTTGCTGAATGTTAGCTTCGTAAGTTTTGTGGACTTCAATATTGGGTCTCGTGTGGAGGTATGTGTCTGAGTTTCAGTTTCTCAAAATTCATGTCCTAGGAGATGGGCCGCCGCTGGATGTTTGTGTTTCTTAATGTTCCTTTCTTGATTTCTAGGATGATGAAATGGACCTTGTGAAGTGAAGTAGGCAGTTTTATCCACAATATTTGGACTAACGACCCAAACCCGTGACAAATACGTCTGAATGTTTGTTGATGTGATGATTCTCTTTTCCAAATTTAGCACGATGTAGTCCTCTTGACTTTTTAAACAATTTCACTGCTCCGGGATACCAATTGAACCTTTCAATATGCATTGGAACTTTTGTTATTCTATCCGAATCTTGTGCTAGTATGTTTTATGTATCCTTGCAGGAGGAAGTAGTTCTGGCTGCCCACAAAATTCGGGGGCTGCCGGGACTTTTTATGATGCTGTTTCCCGGAGCCTTATAGTTAGCAATCACAACATGTCCACCGATACTGACACGCTTCTTATGGAGTTTCCTAACCAGCCACTTATGATGAATGTTTTTTTCCGGAATTGTGCGAATGCTGCTGTTCCCCTGCTTTGGAGTCGTGTCCAGATCGGTGGATTTCCAATTTTTATTTTGCTAAATGTGGACCTAAAAGCTGTTGTGGCTGTAAAGTGTAAAGGTACCTTGCTTGCCATATTGTCCAAACTTTATCGCTAAGAGTTTAGGAACGTGATAAAAAATTGGTGGTCGTCTTGGAAACACTGCTTGATTGGACGTTAAGTTTTTGGTGCCAAATAACTATAACTACAAGAATACATTGTAAATAGAGCAGAATTAATAAATATAAAATTCAAAGTAAAAGAAAGACTTTGTGTACTTTATATTGATTCTTCAAAGAATCAAAATCCCGAAGTATTAAATGATTGCACAAATGTGCGACCGGAAGATGAGCCCAACCCACAGTCCAACTTTTGTTAACATTCCTCACAATCTCCTCACTCATGTTTTTGATCTCTGTTTTCTTGAAAAGACGCCACACATACCTTCCAATTCCCAATAAGGGACCACATGGCCACCCTTTTTAACTCTGCATTCAAAGCCCCAAATTGAACGTCATTGAGAAATGAACAAGTTAACTTTCCCCCCGTCTTCCTCCAACTGAGCGCCTCTCCCTTTGCTGCTCCGATAGTAATGTACCAACCATGCCAAGTTTTGCCACTCCCTTTTCCTCCTACTCCACTGCCCTCCTGAATTAGGAGTTCTCTAGCTACAGGCTTCTTTTCTTCTACCTTCAAAAACTTTCTGAGCTGCTGCCTCCATAGCAAAATCTTTGGCATTTACTAAAGGTTGACTTTCCTAAATCCTAAAAACGAGATCAGAAAATCCCACTCCTTCGATAACTAGGAGAGGAATAATTTTCTCCCATCTTGTCTTGTGGCTGCTACAGTATCATTCCCATTAGCCACATTCTATTATAATCTTCACAAATCACACCCAGGTGCTAAGAAAATATTGCTATCTTAGCTTGATAATCCCAAGTTTCTAGCCAAGGTTCATCATGATTGACAACGTTTGTTTTAGCTTTACCCTCTTGTTTTGTGAAATTAAGCATTTGTCTGTTCCGTGGACTATTTAGTGTCATTGTGAGCTTTACTGTGGAATTGTGATAGATCCTTTTGGACATGAAGATGCTGCTATTCAATACTTCTCAAATGTAGCTACCGTTTACCCTTTTTGTTGATACTATTTCACAGCTTTAGAAAAGATAAATTCTTGGTATGCTTGTTTTTTCGAAAAGAAAATTACTGTAGATTGTCATGTATGTATACAGGGACCTTACTTTTTTAATGCACCATTTAGGTCCAAGGACAAATTAGTCTCCTGAGTGGTGGAGTTTTGAGCTTTGGGTTGGCACATTATGCTTTGTCAGAATTTGAATTATGGGCAGAGGAGCTGTTAATGAGTGAATCTGTTATTAAGGTATGCCTACGTATGCCTCTTTTAGCCTATTTTACCTTCTGCTTACTACCTTGAATAGTCGTATGCGTAGGTGCCTCAAAAGTTTGTGTATGTACCTAATTACCTCTATCATCTTAAAAAATGCTCTCTCTCTCTCTCTCTCTCTCTCTCTCTCTCTCGCAGAATGTTATTCACCACATATTCTCAATGTATGAACCAAACTTTATAAGTTCCGGTAAACTGCTGATAAAAAATAAAAATAAATAAATAAAGTTCTGGTAAACTGTAACTTATAATTGGTTGTAGGTTCCCATCTTTGTTGAAGAATGTTATACACAAATTATTACCTATATATAAGTCAAACTTTGTAAGTCCTGTAGATGTATTACTTACGATTGGATTGTAGATTTTTCATCCAGCTAGCTTGATCTTTCTTCGATGCCCGATCATTATAACTCAGGTAGTTGGGGATATTTGATCTACCACTTGGGACCAACCACAAGTGTGTCATGGCTTTGGAATACGCAGGTCTTTCGGGCCGCCCGGGGGGGGGGGGGGGGGGGGGGGGGGTGTGGTGCTGGTGGTAAATAGTGAACTTATTGTTGTAGTGCACTTGGATGGAGCCAAACACTAATTGTATTCAGAAGTTGTGACTTATGAGCAAGAGTCTTTTGAGAGGATTTTCTTTGTGCTAGGTGATAACAAAAATAGATAGATGTCAGTATTCCTTTTTTTCGGTAGTCAGTATTCCTTCCATAATCATCTGATTCATCCGTACATGGCCCTGGCTTGTTATGATGCGCAAAGCTCAGTCTGCGAAGTGCGAGAATGCTTTCAATTCGGAAAGGATGCGTGTTCTGTTGCAATCAATTAGATGTAGTTTTGATGCTCTGGATTCCATGGTAGATTACCGTAGCCACACATTCTTGGGAGGCTGGTGCGACCGCTAAAGCTCGACTGACAAGTATGGTAAAACGTGTTTGGTAGCAGTCAGACCATCCGTGTACTTCAAGTCAAAGGGTAGTGGCATTTCTCCGATCGTCATCAAGTCAAAAGGTGTATTATATATCAAAAAGGCACCAATGGAGTGCCACCCGTGTACTTCAAATCTATGCAAAACTCTGTGCAAGAAGCCATTATGAAAACTCCACAAATTGGAACTTCGATTCAAGGAAAGTCCTTCGCCTCCCGAGGACCAAGTAAACTTCCAAGCGTTACTCGTCAAAAGAGAAAAAAAAAGAAAAAGAGAGGAGTCTCTACACTTCAAAAATCCTCATATTGCGCTCCCTCCAATAATCTGCCTCAAAGTTATGGGCCCAAATACCGTGCCTTTTCCTCCTCTTGTCGAACCTAGCCTCCCTCCAAGAAAGTATGAACTAAGACATTTGAGGACAAGGCTCACTCTATTTCGGTCTATTAATTCTGAATTGGTTTCTCATTTCGCTCATATCACTTTCTTTGACCCGGGACCTGGTATGGACAGTTTGGATCTACCTCATTAGGCCGTGATCCCTTAAACTTATCAATGCCAGAGGTGGATGCGTTTCACATGCACTTTGAAACTCCATTTTACCTTTTCTATAATGATTTTCCTGGTGTTCAGGATTACTATTCTCCTTACGCTCGCATCATTTCTGGATACAATATGCATTGTTTCGTTCTTTTGAAATTCATCTAGAAAATTTCGGATACAGTGTGCATTGTGGTGTTCTTTTGAATTTCATCTAGACAAAATATAATTCTAGCGATGCTAGTTCATTTTTGGTTAGCTTGTCCTGCATCTGTCCCTCTGGTTTTCATTCTTTGATAATTATAAGTTGTCTGATCACTGTGCTTGATGACTTCAGGTTTATGGAGCTCTACGGATGTCTGTAAAAATGTTCTTGATGTGGAATTCGACAATGCTTATAGATGCCGGTGGAGAGGCAAATGTGGAGACATCATTGCTTGAAGCTAGTAATCTAGTTGTTCTCAGGGTGCTTTAGCTATTCCATTATCTAGATTGTCTTACTCTCCAGCACTCATCTCTCATTAGTGACATGCTTTGCTATTTTTCCTTTTTGGGAATCATCTTTCATACATTCTAATGCAAACTTGGAAGTTCATGGGCAAGGTTTGCTAAATTTATCTGGACCAGGAGATATTATTGAGGCACAGCGCTTGGTTTTATCTCTGTTCTATAGTATCCATGTAAGTGAACGTCTATTATTATTGTTTACTTTTAATATTGGCTTTCTGGGTTTGGAAAACATCTACGGGTTCTATGTTAGCTCTTGTTTTCAGCTAATATGTGTGCCGCCTTATTTCAATGGCAGCTGCACCCAGTGGTTGGCATACTGTTTTCTGCACATATTCACATTGCAAAACAGGAAGACAAAATTCAAGGTGTAATTTACGGACCAAGCATTGAGATTCTTCGGAAAACTTTCAAGTTATATCATTGCTATTCCATGACAAATGCACCTGTTGGAACAATCCCACAGCTATTCCGCTACCTGGTAAATCCCTATCAACTAACACTGAGCGCAAAAACTCCTATTGAGGAGATACAGATTGATGGACTCACCATGAGATCTTTGAAATACAACTTCACACAACTAGCTGATCTGGAAAAGATGACAGACACTGATGCCAAATTAATTTATCTTCACATTTAAATACCAGAATGAATGCTTTGATACTCTATTTCATCACAGCTTATAGCCTCTTTCTCGACACAGAAGTTGTTCAATTATGCCTTTCTTGAAATTTCAAAATCTTTGTTTCCCTACTATAGCCACCTCGTATGGTAAACTCTGTTACCATTAGCCATCATAAGTTGCTCTCCTGATGAGATTGCCAGCTCCTCTGGACTCTGGTTTTTTGGTTCAGAAACTTTTTGAGGACCTCAT
The DNA here is from genome assembly GCA_963854785.1 of Vaccinium vitis-idaea. NCBI lineage: Eukaryota > Viridiplantae > Streptophyta > Magnoliopsida > Ericales > Ericaceae > Vaccinium > Vaccinium vitis-idaea. Next base: position 19,124,996 of record OY978223.1, on the reverse strand, counting down.
AATTGGCGCAGCAGTTTGGTAAATTTTGATTTGATTAAGAAGTGACTACAGTCTACAGCGCACGATCAATTATTTTTTCCGGCGTGGGTTGGTTTACTTATCCCATAATATGATGTTCAGTTGTTAATGGGCTCAGCCTGTTTACTGTCTCGTTGTGAATACACATTACTGGACAGGATCATTTGAAATTATGTGATTGCAACGTAAACTGAAAACCACAATATGCTGCTAAAACAAACATTTTGTGAAGTCGGGTGTCTTTGCTCGCTTGATGCCGTTATTACTTGATACTAATTTTTTCCCCGTCCTGAGCACGACAACACGGTGACCCAACACCCTTATTCCTTACATGTTTTTGTAATATCCATTGACACTACGGACATGCGAACAAGCCGAGTTCAGCTTCTTTACTCAACAAGCCAAAAACTCAAGCTTGAGCTCGGTTGTAAACAAGCAAGCCCTTAACAAGCTGAGCCAAGTTTATTTACAAAACGAACCGCGCCTATACAAAGGAGCGAAGCTTTGTCGAACCAAGCCAAGCTTTAGAGTATTAAGCTTAGCTCATTTACTAAACGAGCTTAAAATCCAGACACCGTGGATTGAATTTTTTGAGTGGCTGAGAGGTAGATGCGTGTATAAGCATCCCAAAACGATTGTATGCCTACCCTACAAAGGGTAACAGTATAATCTGCACAATGAAATCACAGGCAAGGAAAGCATTGGCAGAGATGACGTGAATCATATCCAAAAGATGGGATTATAAGGCAGAAGGTGCTATCACTGTGTTTACAAGAGTAAATCTCAAGTGTTTTATCAATCAATTAGATTTTTTATGGTTTGTGTTGAACAAGATTCCAGGTTCAAATTTCTTTTTTTCCTAAAACTTTTACTCATGACCTCAACACATTCTAGCATTTGGTGTGTCAAATTTGTTTGCAGAGGTCGTCATGTAATATATATCTAATGAGAACATAACTATTTAAGCATGCTTTGAAAGCATGGGTGCATATAATATAGACCGAAATTAACTCGTAACACGGGCATGACACTCGTGCGAAACATGTAGCCATCCACCTATGTATATATAACTCCTGCTCTTTGGAGTATCAACGGTTTAAACTCAACGGGAATAACACTCGTGCTGGGCACGAGGCCTTGAACTTAGTATGGATGAAAGAGAATAGTTTACAATTACTGCGCGTTTTCAGATGTGACGACTCAATCCCCTTCTTTTACCAATGTATGGTTCTAGTTAACTCAAATCTTTCAGGAAAAAAATTCATAGGAGGGTGAACAACTCTATTTTTCATAGTGGTAGTTTAATACTCCCTAGGTTCCTTTTTTAGTGTCGATATTTTCATTTCTGGCTGTCCTTTAATAAATGCGTGTTTTGAAAAGTTGATGGATAAAAGTTTGTACAATTATCATTTTACCCTTTTGAAAAGTTGGTAGGTAAGAGTTAATGGGTAAAAGTAGAGGATAATTTTGGAAAATGGAGATAAAAGTTTGTCAAAAGTGTAAAGTGGAGGTAAAAGTCGATGTGAAAGACGTAATGATTATGTTTATTTGATTAGTTGAATTTACAAAGCAACACACTGAAGAAAGGACGGAGGGACGGAGGGAGTAGTGATCTTCAACGACTGTAGCCATGGAAAACATAAACGCAGGCGCATAATTTTTATGGACGGGCAAAATGCGAGCCAAGATTTATGTGACCATGTTTTGGATGGAAAATATAGTCGGATTTCCATTTTTCACCTCTTTTTTTTTTTGTGGGTATTGAAGAGTGTCGTAATGAGTCGAACTAATCTCTCTAGCTCCTCTCACAGTTTTTTCCATGCATTTGCGTGAGGTGGCTCCAAGAATAAATTGCTGCCGAGTGGAATTGATCCTGCGGCCTTGGGATGATAAACCCAGTTGAGACTAGTCGATTACAATTTAGCAAGCCACTTTATCAAAAACTAAAAAAATCAGACTTTCTATCCAAATTTTACTATATTAAACTATTCCCCTTAAATCTATTAAAAAAAAACTTTTCTCCTAAAAAATTAATCTCCCCGCCTTGGGAGTTGTACTTTGTCCAGCAAAGGTACACCTTTTTCTATTAAAACTATTCGGAAATTTTCCTCCCCCTCTCTCTCTCTCTCTCTCTCTCTCTCTCTCTCTTCTGTTCCCCCCCCTCTCTCTCTCTCTCTCTCTCTCCTATTCCCCCTATCCCCACGGAAAAAAACAATAAAAAAAAGAAAGTGAGTGAACAGTGTCTACTAAAATTTGAGTAGGTACTGTAGCAAAAATAATTTAGGGAGGGAGAATAGGTAGCCTGATTTTTTGGTGTTTTGGGAGGGGTTGGCTCTTTAGTTTAGCTGAAAAGCTAGTTTAGGGGAGCTGATAAGGATGCTCTTAGAGCATCTCTAGTGCACTATCTAAAAAATGTTTGCTAAAGTGTACACCTAACACATGTGAGACCCTATTTTGTGTGCTAAGAACTTAGTTAGCGTGCTAAGGAGAAATGCACTTTAATGAGACTATCTAAAAATGTTCATTAACTTTAAGTCTTTCCTTTCTCTCTCTCTCTCTCTCTCTCTTTAAAGTTATTCTCTCTCTCCTCCTTCCATTCTCTCTCTCTTACTCTCTCCTCTTTCTCTCTCCTTAAGTCTCTCCTTAAGTCTCTCCTCAAATTTAGGTAGTCACTTAGGACACTTTAGGTATTGAGGGGTGCCACTTAGGATTTTAGGGAGTCAATTTTTGTGCACTAGAGACCATTTTTTGAGTTTTTCTTAGCTAACTAGTTAGGGTACTTTAGGGAACTCTTTTAGGTAGTGCACTAGAGATGCCCTAACAGATAGTTCAAAATAGACAGGTAAACACTAAAAAAGGGACGGAGGGAGTACTACTTTCCTTGATGGGTGAAAGATAAAATTGATAAACTGAATTGAAAACCTAAACAGGATCAAATTGGTGATTTGGTTTGTTTTGGTTTCTAGAGGTAAATGTTTTGTTCCGGTTTGAGTTTTAGTCAAAACTAAAAAAATCGATTCGGTTCTATTCCCTACCCTCCAATTCGAAATAAATCGGACCAGGCAAAATTTTTCTATATACATTAAAATATTAAAATATTGATAGGGTTCCTACTTCCTATTTGAACCGTACTTTAAAATTGCATTTGACCCATAGCTTCTTATTACTTGCAGAAGATTAAAAAAAAATAAAAAAAAATCTATAAGCAATAAACATGATTTATCATATGGGTGGTTGTTTAGGATGGGCATGGGACGGATCGGGTCTGGAGAGTACTATCTCCACCCCCAATCCCCAAACCCCTTCTCCATATCCATCCCCTACCCGATCCCCAACGGGTTTTATTTTCATCCTCCATCCCTACTCCAAATGGGGAACGGGGATCCCAATGGGGATTCGGGGGATCCAATCATTTTTCTTAAAAAAAAAAAATTACTAAAAATCTAGAATCTCAGTTACAAATTAAATGCTAAAATCAAATTACAAATAGAGATGTCAAATGGGCGGGCACGATACGTTTATTGTTGGCACGGTACGACACGGTATCCATGTGTAATCGTAAGTGTTTGTCAGCTTCAATTCAAGTTGTATCAAGTATCAACTAAATTTTTAATTTGAAAACTAAAGGAGCCACAAGCAAGATAGCATATTATGGTATCCACCAGTCGTAGAAAAAATTAAGTGGATCGCATATCGGTAGGCATTTAATCGGATGAAAAATATCATTAAAAAAACACAAATTGGGTCCCGATCGACAAGCTTTTTAAACTCGACTGAGAAGAAAGTTTACACAATTGATTTCATCAATAGGAACAACAAAATCAACGGCTTGATTGAAAAAATATTGTTTTTAAGTTGCATTTCTTTTGTGTTTATTTAAGGAATGCATATGATTGATAGTTGAGTAGATGTCTACCTAGTTGGGATGTATTCAAATTATAGTGATGCATTTCTTATTTAATCACATTTATGGTATTACAAAGTTCAATTATAATAAAATGTTTGGAGAAAATTTAGTGTGACCCCATGTGTTTAGAAAAAATTTAGTGGGACCCAAAAGTTTCATAACTCATGAATAGACCCCTATATTCGGGGATTCGGGGACGGGGCGGATCGGGGATGGGGCGGTGCGGGGCGGGGATGGATGGGGGAACGGATTCGGGGTGGGGACATGCCTATCTCCACCCCCTACCCGATCCCCAAACATTTTCAAAAAAAATTCTCATATCCTATCTAATCTCCAAATAGATTTTCATATTGCCGATCCGTTCGGATCGGGAATAGAATCGGATTCGAATGGGTCGGAGGAAATGGCCAACCCTAGTGGTTGTGGGCTGAGCAGTGAGCAGCATATCCAAGAAATTTTTTAAGGCCTAGACCACATGTAGCATATTTGATTGCTACTGTTGCTTAATCTTTGATTGCTTTCTCCTTATTTGTACTTTGATTTTTTCCATTGCATTCCTCTCCTTATTAATCTTGAACCTGGTCAAGAAAATTCGGTATAAACCTGTCAAACCGAACCAAACCAAATCTTTAAAACTCCTATTTGATTTAATTTAATTTGTAAAATGTCCAAACCAAAATATTCAATTTGATTTTGGAAAATATTTAAACTGGCCGAATTAAACTTGACCGAACCAAACCGTTTACACAAAAATAGTTTCCGCTGCCGGTTGCCGTTCCGTTTTTCACATTTTTACCGTTCATCGTCTTACTTTTAAACTTTCTAGTTACAGGGTTTGCCCAGTTCACTGAGTTCGGATAAGGGTCAGGGAAATATCCGAAAACATTCGCAACAACAAACCCTCTATTTCCCTCCAACAAAACCCTCTCTCTCTCTCAGGCGCCAGCCATGGCAGCAACTCTCTCCGCAGCAGATGTCCACTGCACTCTACAACCCAATTCAGATTCAAATCGCTCAATTTTCTTCACCTCTCCATTAAGGCTTCCCAACAGGAGAAGATTCTTCACCGTTTCAAGTTCCTCCTCCTCCAAATCTCTTCCAAAACCTCCACCTGATTTGGAAGACATTCACCCACAAAACCCTTCACTATCTGACCAACTCAAGTCCATTTCCACCACCCTCCTCAATGAAAACCCCACCAAAGACCAACAATCCAAAAAAACCCAACTCCTAACCAAGCCAAAATCCACTTGGGTCAACCCAACTAGACCTAAACCTTCTGTTCTCAACCTCCAAAGGCAGAAAAAGACTCAGCAATACTCGCACAATCCTCAGATCAGAGACCTCAAGCACTTTGCCAAGAAGCTGGATGAATGTGAAACCTCTGAAGCTGCTTTCATGGAAGCTATAGAAGAGATACCTCACCCACCCAGTAGAGAAAATTCACTTTTGGTGCTCAACAGCTTGAGGCAATGGCAAAAGACCCTCCTTTTCTTCAATTGGATCAAGACCCAGAAATTGTTTCCCATGGAAACAATCTTCTACAATGTTGCAATGAAGTCCTTGAGGTTTGGTAGGCAGTTTCAGCTCATAGAAGATCTTGCCAACGATATGATAAGTAATGAAATTGAGCTCGATAACATTACTTATTCCACTATAATCACTTGTGCCAAAAGGTGCAGTCTTTTTGATAAGGCTGTGGAGTGGTTTGAGAGGATGTACAAGACTGGTTTGATGCCTGATGAGGTCACATACTCTGCTGTTTTAGATGTGTATGCTCAACTGGGGAAAGTTGGCGAGGTGATGAGTTTGTATGAGAGAGCGAGGGCAAGTGGGTGGGCACCTGACCACATTGCCCTTGCTGTTTTGGGGAAGATGTTTGGTGAAGCTGGGGACTATGATGGAATTAGGTATGTGCTTGATGAAATGAAGTCACTTGGGATGCAACCTAATTTGGTTGTGTACAACACATTGTTGGAAGCATTGGGGAAGGCTGGAAAGCCTGGTTTGGCTAGAAGTTTATTCTTAGAAATGGTCGAATCAGGGATTACCCCTAATGAGAAAACCTTAACTGCTTTGGTTAAGATTTATGGCAAGGCTAGGTGGGCCAGAGATGCATTGGATTTGTGGGAGCAAATGAGGTCGAATGGTTGGCGAATGGATTTGTTTTTGTGCAACACATTGTTGAGCATGTGTGCTGATCTAGGATTAGAGGAGGAGGCGGAGAGGTTGTTTGATGATATGAAGGAATCGATGAATTTTAGGCCGAATAGTTGGAGTTACACCGCTTTGCTTAACACTTACGGCAGTGGGGGGAATGTAGATAAGGCGATGAAGTTGTTCGATGAAATGTCTGAGACAGGTGTTGAGGTAAATGTCATGGCAGTGACTTGTTTGATACAATGCTTGGGGAGGGCCAAGAGGATTGACGACTTAGTTAGGGTCTTTGAGCTCGCAATGGAAAGAGGCGTTAAGCCAGATGATAGGCTGTGTGGGTGCTTGATGTCTATCATTTCATACTTCGAAGGCAAAGATGTCAATAAGGTCCTTGCTCTTTTACAACACGCAAACCCAGAATTAGTTTCATTCATCAAATTGCTAGAGCAAGACAAAACTAGTTTTGAAACCATCAGAGAGGAGTTTAGAGGCATAATTAACGCCACAATAGTCGATGCACGAAGACCCTTCTGCAATTGCTTGATTGATATTTGTCGAAACAGAAATCTCCATGAGAGGGCGCACGAGCTGCTTTATATGGGGACAGTATACGGTTTATATCCGGGATTACACAAAAAGACGCCTGATGAGTGGCAGCTGAATGTCCGATCTTTGTCAGTTGGTGCGGCCAACACTGCGTTCGAAGAATGGATGGGGACTCTAGCAAAAACCATAGATCAGAAAGAGGAGTTGCCGAAACTGTTTACTGCTACCACTGGTGCAGGAACACACAAGTTGGCAGAAGGACTGGCTAGTGCTTTTGAATCTCAGGTGAAGAAACTCGCTGCACCGTTTAGGCAGAGTGAAGAAAAAGCTGGGCTTTTTCAAGCTACAAGAGAAGATATAGTAGCATGGGCACAATCAAAGGCTCCTCCATCTCTTGCTGTTACCTCATAAATCGGTACGTTTGTATCATGTTATACTACTGTAACTCATTTTGAAAATTTTATAGAATCTTGATCTTGGTAGAACATATTTAGAAGTCCCTCAGTGAAATTCTGTTGCGATGTCGAGAGTAATTGCGATGTCTGTGTGTTGCAACCGCTATTTTGTAAGCACAACGTGTTCTGATTTTTACAAGCTGGTTTGGTGGAAAATCCACCACCAGAATAACAGATGCTCTCCGTTTGGCAAAGGAAAATGCTTAAGTTCTGTGCAAAATCTTCAAGAAAAAGGCAGAAATAAACAAATAATGCATCTCTTTTGTTAAAGATCATTTCCCATTGATCCCAGCAACAAAACTGCTATCCTTCATCCGAAACCAATAATTTGGTGTGCACATTCGAGCCCTGATGATCGTGTGTACCATTAGCCCCATGCCGTCATCCTGTGGGCTGCCCTCTTCAACTGTAACTATGTGCTTTTGTGAGATTTACCCTTCCGGACAATGAAAAAGGGTGCTCAGCCTCGGAACTTCTACACTAGCGGGCATAACCTTAGCTTGTGGATCAAAGCTTTGGCTTCACTTGCAATGTTCCCAGTTGGGGTACTACATGGAGGTTTCAGGGGTATTATCCCGAGGACTTCGAAATTCTTCCTTCGAGTGATATCACCATGACAGTAACATCGTCGTGCCATTTCCCTCGATCACATTGGAGGTGCAGCAGTCCATGGACTTCCAATAACCAGCACCGGAAATTCCAACCAAGAAGAAACTCCAAAGTCCAACCTTGTAGTATTTTCAAAAAGCAAAAAGAATAACGAAATAGAAGACAAACAGAAAACAGGTGCCATCATACAAATTCATTGGACATAACATGATAAAGTCTCTGAAATATGTATGTTATAAACGCCATGCTCATCCTAACAAGCACGGGACACGGACATGTCATCTCTTATGGTAGTTTTGAGAGGGAGAGAGAGTGTGTTTTAAGCCAGTTTTGTTAGAGCAACAGCAGCAGCATAGGTAAAGGAGGAATTTTTCTTAAGTAACGAGGTAAAACATGAAAAACCAGTTGCAAGAGTCCTGGTACTCTTGTAGCTATTGTACATTTGTCAGTTCTTCGGCACATCTAGCGAAGCACTGTTCCAAAGCAAAGAGTAAAAATTAATTTTAATCCCTTAACTCATTTTATCGCATCTCTCTCTCTGTACATTTATTCTCTCATATCGCTCACTTTTCAGACATGTCATCAATTTACAAGTTATTATTTTAATGAGATAGAGAGATTGATAGCTATGCTGCTTGTTTGGCACACGAAAAAGTGGTTATGTAAAGTACAAAAACTGACTAGGTATTTTACCTATCATGACTGTTCTTGCTCTTAGTTTGGTAGCAATAGTCATCTCCTCGCCAATTTGAAAAAAGTAACAGACTCTAGTAGATCAGTGTTCTGATGATTCCGACAATGTAGAGAGACAGATCTACTGTTTTCAACCTCATATGTTTTCATTTTTCGTGCTTTCGGAAATACGTAGAAGTTCAGAGAAGTACGGGCATACCTGTTGTTTTCCATTTTGAATAAGGTAATGTTTGCTACATTTGAACAAGTTTATATGAATTTTCAAATACTTCCATTAAACTTGCAATGCCATGGCAACAAAACTTCACTTGAATTTTTACTTTTTTTCTACAAAATTCCTAGTCTTCTGCTTGCATGAAAAGAACAATCAGAGACACATATTGCCGTTCAATGCAGTATCTTATGCGTTTTTTTACATTGCCTGAATCAGAAACTATCCAATTTGACTTGAAATCCCTAGTCATGGTGATTTTGGCTAGATGACCATGACTTGAGAGAGCATGGTCTAACATTTCAATTCGGAATCTGTTTGAGTACAGAAAGTTCTCCCCCTCTTGCTGATAAAAAAAAAGTAAAATAAAAAAATCTTCCCTTCTTCCAGGATTGCCTTCTATGTCGTGACAGAAAATGACTTCTAGTTTTCGAAGGAAGCAAAATGGAGGAAACTAAAAAACGGAAAACAAAAACTAGTTATTGCACAGGGTTGCGCGGCATTAGGGTGGTAAAAGCATATTCTGAAATCTTACAGTAGCTTCTTGAACCATAGCAGCTTCACTAACCCATATTACAATGTACAATTTGCCACATACTAGTGTATTGTCTCGCCCAAGCAGAGCGTCATAATTTTGTCAATTGCCAGTGTCCATGTGGTAAAATATGCATCTTCAACTAAGGGATATTTCCAAATTTTGAAATTTTTGATCTGTAGTGCAGGTACTTCAAACGGAAAAACTACTCATTTTACACATGTTTGGAAATGGTAACACGAATGAATACCCACCATATTACTCGCATCTTGATGAGCATTCAAAAAGGCGACCATAAACTACTCTCGTTGATATTAACTAATAAGAGCTCTTGAAAGAAAGGATCTCATTTTCATTACTGTGCTGTTCTGTAGGTACATCATACACATGGTTTCGGTATATTTGGGAACCTCACGAGTAGCAATAGCAGGCTTAAAACTGGCCTGCTCGGATGTCTCTGTCTAGACGATCTGCATTAAGGGTCCCAGGAAGCTCTCTGAAATCCTCATTGAAGATAGAGTACGCGCTGCAGATATTCAGCACAGACAAAATCAGGGTAATATCAAATATTGTATGTTTTAATTGAGTATTTGAAGTACACATGTGTAAACAATAAGGGGTGGAGGGATCTTTCATGGATGAGAAAATGAAGGAAAAGGTAATGTTTGCACTTAAACCAGTATATTAGTTTCCCAAATGATAAAATCAACTTTTGATAAAATCAAATTGGTTTTAGCAAATGAAGAATTGATTTTAGCATTCAAAAAACAGTTGATTTTAGCAAATGTTAATTTTATCATCTGGGAAACTCCCCAGTGCTAACCACAATAGAGTATCTCATGAATGATGATCCTATTATAGCACATACCTCATGTCACCTTGCTGCCGTTTTCCAAGATTTAAGAAGATGATAGCAAACCCTGTGGCAAGTATCTGAACAAATTCCAGTACCAAGCAAAAGTGAGTTTAAAATTTGCAGTTCTCATGCAATAAATCTGGTGAAAATAGACAAGTAGGTCAAGTCAATGAAAGGGGCACGATGTCCTTTGTACTACAACCAATGGTACTAATGTTGTTTGGACAAGAAAAACATGTCCAAAACCTATGAGTGCAGCCGAACAATAATGCTGAGATGGATGAAAGGTCTGAGATAGATGAAAGGTGGAATAAATAAAACAAGAAATGAATCTTTAAGGGAAACATTAGAAGTAGTACCAACTGAAGATAATACGAGGGAAAGGGAAAGCCGTTTGAGATAGTATACTCGTAAACGTTGTCGACCAATTAATGCGTCTGAAAGAAGGGGAATTTGATTTTGATCCACTTGAGGGGTGGTAAAACAAAAAGGTTGAGGTGATAAGAAACAAAGTGACATAATAAAGGAGATGATTGCAAATAGAACAGTTAAAGGAAACTCATTCATGACTTTGCATAGCTCATTGCCAGAGTGCCAATAATTGGGAAAAAGGCTGGTTAAGTGTACAAACTTAAAACTGACACAACAAGCAATGTTTGAGTGTTCTAATTCTCTATAATCAATTCAAGTCATCTCAGCTCAACTACGGTTTCCTAACTACTTGGGGTCAATCGGATGAATTTTGCTTCACCATTCCAATCGATCTAGTTTGTCTAATCTCAAGATAAACAAGGTAACATGTCAATCCATGTTACCTTAACCCAATTTAAATTGTCTTGACTTATCCCCTAGCCCTCGATTTGGATGGCATAACTTTTCTTATCTGGACAACTGTTGGTCTTTCAATCTCATGCTAACGTGCTAAAATCTTTGTATTTGTGTATATATATGCAGAGAGAGGAGGGGGAAAGGTTGAGAGAGAGAGAGAGAGAGAGAGAGAGAGAGAGAGAGAGAGAGAGAGAGAGAGAGAGAGAGAGAGCTTATGTTATTTGAAGGGGTGGGTGGGGTGGGGTGGGGTGGGGTGGGTAGAAGTATCAAATTCAAGGCTGAAACTCTCAATATTTTAATAGAAACCATTTTGTGAGTTCTTCACGACTTCACCAATAGCTTATGTTATGCAACCGGCAACCCTTACAGAACAAAACTGTCATGTAAAACTGTAAAAAGAATTACATAAAATCTAAACAGAACACAGGTAAATAGTACGTAGGGAGCACAAGTGAACTTACATACAAAGGTCCCAAATCCCATCTATGGGCAACTGGTGCCAATATAAACCACATAACAATTATGGCCCACCCCTTCATACTGACGGAGAAAATTGCCATCAAAAGCATATCTACCAAAAACAAGAAGCAGCAGCTGTCACAAAATGCCTTTTCACCACTAAAAGAAGTACAATTCTTTTGGAAATAGAAAGGAAAGAGAAGCACAAGTAAATATGAATCATAAGCTCACCAGGAAGCCTCAATTTATCACGTAAAAAAGAGAAAAGCATCCTTTTCCACCCACTGGTTAACTGAGGAAGCTGAAACTTCTACATTCAGAAAAAGAAGGATTAGAGAATCAGCAAATTTGACCCCCCAAGAAACCGTTTCTGCTAAATGAATCAATTTGCTAAGTTCTAACCAGATCCTCTTCATCATCATCTTCATCTAACCCATCACCAATATGTTTAACTGGCGGCTTTGGTTTAACAGCAACAATCAATGAATCTGAAGTACAGAGCGAGCCAAAATTGAAATTAAAAACAAAATACGGAACCAAAGAAAAATATATTGCAGAAAAACTGACATCATTCACAATTCTATTACAAGAGATAACAAGACACAGACAATATCTTGTATCGAATCAAATCATCCATGAGTTTCCTAGAAATCCACATTGAGGTCGTGAATAGGAATCGTTTGGGCTTGATCTTGTGACAAATGATGCAACATGATTAAGCTAAAACATGAAAATGTGGATATTACCGAGGAAATCCCATCAATCCAAATTTCTTACTACAAGATCTTATTGCAAGTTGTAACATAAATACATAATTCTATTCAAATACCTTTAAAAATGACGGATCCAAATTTATTCATCTCCATCAACCTCTTCCCAAATTGATTACCTTCCCTAGTAAAAGCCCAATACTGCTTCCATCCTTCATCAGATACCTCCTCGCCTATTTGATACACCCTAGTTCCCTTATATCCCATCACACCTTTTCTACTCTCATTCTTGACTCCCATCTATATTCTATCTGTTGACAGCTAGTCTACCATCATTAACCACAGCAAACAAGCTGCTTCATTTTTTTTATCGTTGACATTCGTTCCCCTTCACTTAGAAGTAAGAACAACTAGGCTGTAAGAGTCACCTGCTCTGAGCTCTAAGAACGTCTAACATAGATACCCATGTGGTGTTTGTCTCTCATCTTCAAAAAATTCTGAAAATAAAAAAATCTGCATCTTCTTTCCCGTCCCCATCTCCAATTCCAATATTGATATTTTTGCTTTAGATGAATTCTCCACCGCCATCTGAATGACCTAACAAGGTACATGACTCTTACACTTGAACCTAATTTAAGATAACTTTTCCTAGGTTATGGACCCCATATACTAACCTCTCAGTTTTGCATGCACTGGTGATGGCCATTTAAGAGGTGGAATTCAGGGCTCGGCACTTTACCAATGTATTGGAAAAGAAACTCTTAAGGATTATTTGTGGCACCTGTGTTTGAGATGTTACCCCATTCCAACTTCACATGTAACATCTGTCATGTAAGTTCACATCATGAAATGTAGGACCATGTACCAGAAACCTAAAATCACAAACACATGAAGTACATCAATGCAGAAAAAAGCTCCCAAGAGGGAGAGAAAGGTCTCCACACAAGGAGACCTACAAACCTCCACGAAGGGAGGGTCACAAACCACCATTGTTCTAAAAGTTGGCTTAGGCAGCCGCTAGGCAGTTCCCGGCCGCCTCGACTAGGGGCCTAGCCATTGAATTAGGCATTGGGACGATTAGTTGGCCTAATCTGCTAGGCGGGATCAGGTTGCGACTAATTGGTTAGGGAGTTGTGTGGATTAGACAACTAGGCGGAAAAGTGGAAACTACTTGACTTTCAGGTAAGGGGTATCGATAAGGATTCCTCACTTTGGACTTGACCTTAAGAAGAAAAAAAATGCAAGACTGAGGATAATTAGGCGGCTAGGCGGGATAAACGGGGGTTACATAAGCAAATTTTCAAATTTCGTACTACAAGGGATATTGGAAGGATATGGAGAAGGAGAGAAGTGATTTGACTATTAATTTCATACCACTTAGTTTTATTTGGTTCTGAACATTGAGCATTGAACTTTGTAATTGACTAGTTATTTGATACAACAAGGTTTCATTTGGTTTGAACTATGACCATTGAACTTTCATTTGGTTTGAACTATGACGGTATGACCATTGAACTTTGCATTATGGTTGACTAGTTATTTGGTTGTACTGAGTTTGCATGTCTCCAGAGAATATATATTGAAATTTTTGAGTTTGATGGATGAATGTTAAATGTTTTAATTTTGAATTTATTTAATTTTTTTTCCCCATGTTGTTCTACTTACTCAAAACTTGGGGAAGGGTCGGAGAATATTTAAAAAAGAAAAAAGAAAAACCCAAACTAATCTCTAGGAGCCGATTAATCCCCATCGACTTAGGCGCTAGGCGGTGCCCGGCTGCCTGACTAGCGACTAACGACTTTTAGAACACTACAAACCACCATAAAAGATGGGATTATTAGTTAACACCACAAACAGAATAAAGAAAATGAAACATCCACAATCTCCAGTTTTCTGTAATCATCCTGAGAGGGTGCCATAGTCCCCATTTATCCTATAGACATATCTGGTGAGGAGGTAGTTGCCCAAAGTGAAAGGGAGCGGTAAACAGGATCGGACTAAAAAACTTCAGCAGATTTGAGACAAGATCTACAAGAACAGTAAGGGAAGGAGTAGGGGTGAGGACCAAGAGGAGGGACTCCAACATTCGTTTGTCAGATCTGTTGGCTTCGTCACCAGTGAATGGCAGTTGCTTGGAAACCCAGTCGTCGGGGTGAGGAGCAAGGCAAGACAATGGAAGAAGGTAGAGAAACCCTCGAGAGAGCTCTAGAGAGAAGGTAGAGAAAGTATGAGAGAGAGAGCGAGGTCCTAACTCTCTTTCTCCATCCACCATTACTTCAATTCAATGTGCTTCAAACTAAAGCAAATCAACACAAATATGTTCTAGTAGTTTGGTTCTGAATTTGGCCTGGAAGTCATGCACCAAACTACCCCTATGAGACCATGGTCAAAATCACAAGGGAATTCTGGAATCGGTTGTCCAATGGTAAAAATGATCTTGAAAACAACAGTAATTTCTGCATAAATATATAGAGGCATTGATCTAGAAGAGTAAATTACAAGACTATTGAAATGTCAAGATTATACCTCCATTTTTTAGTTGGACGAATTCCTCTTTACCGTTTTTGTTGTCATGCAACACATTCCCTCGCAATATAATGCTCAACTGCTCTGTAGGTAAATGAGCATTCCCACCAATCAATTTTCTCAACTCCTGTACCTGATTATGGTAGAAACAGTTTAAGCCCATCACATGACTTCACAACAGGAAGCATTCTTCTTCTCAAGAGTCTCACCCAAATTAAAGTTATAGTCGATTGCAAAGTTGAGAAAATGGAGCTACTGGTGCGTCTATTTTCTTAGCTAGCATAAATGCTAATTAGTCGGAATAAAATTGGGCTGACCAGACCTATCAACTTTCTACCAGGGGAAGCTGTAAAGCACTTTAGCTTTTCTATTCAGTTCACCTCAAAATGGAGGGAGAATTCAAGTCAAAGCATGGGGAACTTCACGCAACTTCTTTTCCAGTTTTATCTCATGGCCTAACATGGTTGACCACTCAACTCTACTAAACAGGAATGGTGGAGGAACATCGGTCCGAATGTTCCTAAACTTGACCAGTGCATTTTAAGTTCAACACAAAATTGAAAGTAATCTAATAAGTCGAAGTAGCAGGCAGTTGCTACAAAAACCAGGGATAAAGCTACCTACCAACTACCTCTGCAAACATGCTATTAGAGGAAGCCTTGTGCACAAAGTTTAAGCATTTTGTTTACAGATTATGCCATGGCCTAAAATAGTTGACTCCTTAATAGATGTGTGAGGGACTAAAGTCATCCATCACACCTTAACCAGTGCCCGAACTACTTGGATAATTTTCGTGAGGGTAAGGTCTTTGAGGATTGGCCATTTCAGGACTAGTGCGATCAAATGGAATTGTTTTCTAACACTAAAATCATACAGCTGATACTATGCTCTATTGAAACCAGGTCCAAAAGAGTTAAACCGTCCCTCCTGTGGGTAACATTTTTACAAGCATAGTTAGCTCTAGTGCAGCTATGATTCAAGCAAAAAAAGAAAACACCATCATGCAGCGATATTATCTCGTTAAAAAGTGAAAAGAATATACTCATGCTCATGGTCCTCGATATAACCAACCTTCATGAAAATGTGGACAAGAGGAGGTATTGTCCTTTTTCTTTTGTCCATTTAAGGAGATATTGTCCATTAGCTACTTGTTGCCCTACCATACTCATACGGGAACTCTTATATTAACATAATCCTGCGACTGCCTTTGAGAAGCATATTGAACACTTTGGCTGGGCAAGGCAGGAAGTTGATTTCTAATGCCTCGATTATGGAATGCCAAATCCACTCATAATTTAATATGCATTTAATTATGGATTCAAAATCTTAAATAAAGTTGCTATTGCTGTTAGTTTGATCCTCTGATGGAAGTCCAGAGTCACCAGACTTTTTACGGCCTGAGAGGTAGAAAACTCTAATATGAAAATAAGCATCCACTCTATGTTCATGTGGCTTTTAGTTGATCTTAATTCATAATCATAACTAAGATGGTCTCCAATTCTATCCTATACACAATCCCATAGTGCCAACCGCAATTGAAAGTAAGTAATTAAACAAACACGAAATAAAACACCATATAATTTTTTGATTGAGAGAGCCAGCTTAATCCTTGCAATTGGGGTTTGACAAATAAAATTTGTTCTAAGAAAACCTAATTTTTCCCTTTAAAATGGAAAATAGAGGTTTCCACCATTCTTTGGGACGCATGCAGCATCAGGAGAGAGAGAGAGAGAGAGAGAGAGAGAGAGAGAGAGAGAGAGAGAGAGAGATGCATACTTGGATGCGAGAGGGGAGATTGAGGAGAGAGGGCGGAAAAGGGCCGATGGTTTTGATAGAGATTTGAACCTTTGTCTCTCCCTCCCCTCCGCAGCCGAGATTGTCATCCTCGATCTCACCCATCGCTTTACAAAATTAGGGCTGATCAATCACTCAGGATCAAGCCGTCGTCCTCGTCGGAGGCGGAGGCGATTTCTTCTCAGCCAAAGAGATTTTCCAGCAATGGGATTCGAACCTCAAACTCTGTCCACCCCCCCCTTTTTTGTTTTTGTGTCAATTTAATCCTTATTTTGAAAATGTTTCACTGTGGTCCCTCCCGTCTTTTCCGGCAAATGCCTCTTCGGCAAAGAAAAATCAATACACTAGTATCTAACTTTCAATTTAATTTTCTTTCAGAGAAAAACTTATTTGCATTTTGCAGATGTGTTGTAAACAAAATCTTTGCGGAACACCAATCACATTTGCACACACGTCATCCAAAATGGATCTACCCGGGTGAGACAAAAACAACTCTGCAAGTCTGCATTACACCACATAGAAACTCTTCCTCGGGTGTTTGGGAGACCCTTTTCTTCTTCTCATTTTCACATTTTTTGGGTTTTGGATGTTTGGGAGACTTGAGCCAAAATGACTTCTAAGAAAATGAAATTTTCATTTTTGACTTTAGAGAGGAGAAGTAAAAAAGAGGCGGAGAGGAGCTTTTTGACTCCTTATTTTCCACTTTTCTCATTTTCATTAACAAAAAGCCCTACAAAATGAATTTTGTACATATCTCTCAAACACTACTTCTATTGCAAAATGCATTCTGTACATTTCTCTCAAACACTCTTAGAGGGTGTTTGAGAGCCATTTTTTCACTTTTCATTTTCACATTTTTGAGTTTTGGATGTTTGGGAGACTTGGGACAAAATGACTTCTCCTAAAATGAGTTTTCCATTTTAGACTTTAGAGAGGAGAAGTGAGAAAGAGGTGGTGAGGAGCTTTTCTACTTCTCATTTTTCACTTTTCTCATTTTCATTAACAAAAATACCCACAATTTTTATTTTGGACATATCTCTCAAACACTACTTCTGTTACAAAATGCATTTTGCACATTTCCCAAACACTTCTACCAAATTCAAAATACATTCTGACCATAATCTAAAAAGTCAAAAAGCCAAAAAGTTGAAAATGAAAAGTTGAAAATGAGTCTCCCAAACACCTTCTTAACAAATTGAAAATACATTCTAACCATAATCCAAAAAGTTGAAAAGCTAAAAACTTGAAAATTAAAAGCTAAAAATGAGGTTCCCAATATGATCAAGAACATGTTCTCTAATATAAGAGGGATTTGGGGTTGCTACTGTGCAGCCCCCGCACAGCAGGTGTTGTGCACCATTCCGGCTGTCCGTTGCTCGGATGGATGACCCAGATTTCATCTTACACGCACGACAACGAACGGTATGGATGCAAATGTCCTGAGGTGAAATCGGGGCCGTCCATTCGAGCAACGGACGGCTCGGATGGTGCACAACAACAACCCATGTCCATATAAGAGTAGACTCATTTATGACCACAATTACAACAATTCCATTTCCATCATATTCATCATGCAGTAATTTACGCATTCATCATATTTTACGTTCAGTTATAAAAAAAAGTAATAATTTTGGCACTCCACTTTTTTTTATAATTACTCTCCAAAATTTTTCCTTTAATGAAAAAATTAACACAATAAAAATACTAAAAAATTTCTCCAAAAAAAAAAAAAAAAAATCTAGCTTTACGTTTTCATTTTTGTCTTTTTGGTTTTCCTCTTAGTAAACCATCTTCTTGTCTTGTCCAAGGGCTCTGTTTACAGAACCCAATTACCATGGTTAAGCTTTTTTTTGGAGGCCCTTTTTTTTTTTTTTTTGTCTTTATTAAAAAATTCTATTTGTTACTAGTTTTCTGTCATTTATTATCACTTATAGGTTAATCTCGACGAGAGAGATTCAATAAGTAAAAAATATGAACCCATCCAATTTTTCTTTAATAATGGCAAAAAGTCTTTCTCTTTCAAAATGTTTTATTTTTCGTGATTTTTTAAAAAAGTTTGATCATAATTTGATCATAAAAAAGTTTGATCCTAATTTCTCTTTCAAAAAGTCTTTCGATGCAAACGTTAACCAATGCCTAAAAAGTTATTTATGCCAAGACATCCTTCAATGTTCTTTGCTTTCGCCATCTCTTTGATTTACTAGTTAAACAATTGGGACACAATTATCATTAGCAGCTAAGCCTTTAACAAAAAATAATATATAGAGCACTACATATCATTCATACAACCAATTCCAACATCAATTCATGAGCCACCCCTTAATTCATGAAAATTCAACATTTTCCATTCATGTATAGTCCACCATAACAAGCCATTTTGCCCTCATATTTTGCCCCATCATATGTATCCCAATGCATAGAGAAGCATCCTTGTGCAAAATATATACCAACTATACAAAAAAGAACCCTGTGGATCGCATACCCCATGCAAAACAAAAAGAGGTAAGGGTATAGCATATTCATCCATACTTACAACAAGAACCTATACTTGTAAAAAAGAGTTTCCATCCCATACTTACAAATAGAAGGCCATGCCATACTTACAAAAAGACTTTCCGAAATAACAACTACGTCAAAATGAGTAAAAGTATCCATGTTCTATGCCAGGCCCGCTTTGTTCTTGTGTGGCACCCATCACTAGATCCTATGAAATGACAACGTTAGACAAAAGAAAAAAAAATTATAGTTGTAATGTCACGCCCCGCCCCGCAAACGGCACCCATGGTGGGCCCGAGTCGGTGCGGCCACGTGGCATTCCAACACAAGACCCAACATCACCTTACAAAATCTCAGAATAAAAACACAGCGGAAGACTTCATCATTCAAATAAAAGTGTCAACGTTAACCACAGTTTCAAACAATTTCACAGTCAACTTCAAGTCAAAAACTGCTATCACTGGGAAATAATCAAGCTACAAGGCCTAACAATTCTGAAAGCCTTACAAGTCTACTTTCTAACGCAACAAACGGATTGAAATTCCAAGCACCCTAGACCAAGTTATGGTCGTTCCCGTAAGATGCGACAGTGCAGTCTACCCAAACACGAACCTGACATCGGTTTGGTTCACGAATTTTCATATTTTATGTACTTCTTATAAAATCACGAAAATTTAACACAACGTCTATAACTCATATGGGTACCTACAGTTAAAATTTCAGAAAATTACGAGTACAGGAACCACGTCCATAAATTCACCAAAAACCATAGCAGATTCAATTTCGAAAAATCTGTCAGGAAACCCCCTCACTTCCCTTCCACGAATTTTACAAAACCAAACCCCAAATCACTCTTATAAGAAGCAAAAGACCTCATTAACTTGTAAAAGAACAACATACTCAAGAATTTTGGTAATTAAACACCAATCCATACCTTGATTTGGGGTTTTCCCCAATTTCCCCCTTCTTCTTCTTCTTCTTCTTCTTCTCTCTCTCTCTCTCTCTCTCTCTCTCTGATTAGAATCAGCCAAAAAGAAGAAAATAAAAATATCTGATGCCATATTGCACTTCTCCCCTCAACTATCTTTGCTATTAACTTTAAGCCCAAACCCCATAACAACTCTAAAACGCGAATTAAAATCTAAACACCCGGAACGGGTATTACATGTAAGATGAAATAGAAAACTCATTTTGCGTACAAAAAAAAAATCATAAAAAAAGTCATACAATTAACAGAGTTTTGTCAAGTAATTAGTGCCATTCATACCATGAATGCAGATCACCTAAGATTTTGAGGCTCATTATAAGCAGGCTGTGTGACATCCAAACGTGTCCATGATAAGCCCTTATAAGATTGTGAGTGAAAAGGTCATGGTTATTATAATTCGTTTATGCAACTAGAATCATATAGAACCAAATCTATACTTGAAAAATTACATGAATCATATCTTCAATAACGGACCCAACGAAATTAGTAGTTGATAGACTCCCACTGAATTGCCATTGAAAGAAGGAAAAGGATTGAAAGATAAAACTAAATTGCAAAACAAAATATCAAAGCTAAATAATGGGAAAATTATTGAAATGGTCCCTGTAGTTTCACCCGAGTCTCGATTTAGTCCCTCTAGTTTCAATTGCACTCCAACGAACCCTGTAGTTTCAATTTTGGTCGATTTTGGTCCAATTGATAACGTCCGTTTGCAAAGTTGATGGAAAATTCAATTTGGGGCTTTTTTTAGGGGTAAACATGACTTTTCGCCCACCCTTCTTCTTCTCCAATTTGTTGTGTTTTTCCTTGGAGCAAAAATGGAGCAAAACTACACCAGACCAAAAAAAAAAAAAAATCCATTTTGTAAAAAAAAACCCTCTCTCTCTCTCTTTCTCTCTCTCTCTCTCTCTCTCTCTCTCCACTTTCATATTTAATTTCTTAATTTTATGTTGGTGTACATGATCTGTAGCTTATAAAACCAATAGCTATCCAATATTACAAATTCTGTATATAGGAATGTCGGAGGACATGAATCTATCTGTAAATGGTCAATCTTGTGTCCCTCCTGGTTTTCGATTCCATCCGACAGAGGAGGAGATTCTGCACTATTATTTGACGAAGAAAGTGGCCAGTGAGAAGATCGATCTCGATGTAATTCGCGATGTCGATCTTAATAAGCTTGAACCATGGGATATTCAAGGTAACATAACCTATATTCGGTTCTTTTTCATTCCTTTTGGTTATAAATCTTGATCGATATCCGACCTACCAGATTAATTGTTCTCTTTGTTGGACAAAGTCCTATTTTTCATTTGGTGTTTTTAATTCTGGGTTTTGTAGAGAAATGCAAAATAGGATCCACCCCGCAAAATGATTGGTACTTTTTTAGTCACAAAGATAAGAAGTATCCAACGGGGACTCGAACAAACCGCGCGACTGCAGCGGGTTTTTGGAAGGCTACCGGCCGTGATAAGGTCAAGTGTGTGATCCCACTCGCCGCCTCGATCTCTCTGATCCACCCCCACCCCGACATTCCCACACTCCCTTACGCGCCGCTTAGATGCAAGACCTGCTCTGTCGTGCTCGTTTCCGACAAAACCTAATTTCTTTGATCTTCAATTGATGTGTGAGAGAGAGGGTTTTTTTTTACAAAATGGATTTTTTTTTTTGCCTGGTGTAGTTTTGCTCCATTTTTGCTCCAAGGAGATACACAACAAATTGGGGAAGAAGAAGGGTCGGCGAAAAATCATGTTTACCCCTAAAAAAAAGCCCCAAATTGAATTTTCCGTCAACTTTGCAAACGGACGTTATCAATTGGACCAAAATCGACCAAAATTGAAACTACAGGGTTCGTTGGAGTGCAATTGAAATTAGAGGGACTAAATCGAGACTCGGGTGAAACTACAGGGACCATTTCAATAATTTTCCCCTAAATAATAGAATATTTTACTTTGGTTGCTTTAGGGCATCTCCACTCCTACACCAAATTTTTACTCAAATTTGAGTAAAAATTTGGTCAAAAACTTGATTTGATAACATCCCTTCCAATGGAAAACAACATTTTAAACCAAATTCTAGTTAAAATTTTGTCAAAAACTGTTTTTTTGTTCATTTTGGCCCCAAAACTTTCCCGCCATTTTGTAAAAACAGTTTTTTTTTTCGTTTTTTTTCATTTTGTCAATTCCTTTTCATCCGTTGCCCTCTGCAAATTTTGGTGTTGAGCCGTTGCCTATTTGGAACAAATAAAGCCGTTTGAATATTTGGTGAAAGATTTGGTGTTGATCAAATTTGGTGAAAAATTTGAGCAAATTTGGTGTTGAGCAAATTTGGTGAAGAATTTGGTGAAGGAGTGGAGTGGGTTTTTGGGAGATTTTTCACCAAATTTAAATTTGGTGAAATATTTGGTCCAAGAGTGGAGATGCTCTTAGTACAGGGCAACTAGTTCTAACATGCCCTAGTTGCCTGCAAATGCCACATTTTCTTTTTGTGACGGTATGATTCTCTTTGGGATGTTTTTGCCTAACTGATTTAGGACGCTCTCTTGAAGCTACATGTGGTGGGTTATGCAAAGTGAACTCTTGACTGAATAAAACTTGACTAATACCTTTAACTTGAACTCAGATTTCCGATTCACCATCAGTTTCAAATTTATCACTCTTATCACCCATAGCTAGAATTTCACTATGCATCTTTTGCAAACCAAGTGCAACATGATCATGTTTCCTTTTCGATTTCTGTCCTTCTTTGACTACTTTGAAACACTCTATCATCAAGTTATTTCTCATCAAAGTAGGAGAATCTTGTTTACCTTCATGTATCACATCCTGACAAGTTTCATTTGCATGAGGGTCCTTTGCATTTATTGTCCATCACTGAAGAACGTATTGTTGGGAAAGATTATAAACAAGAGAGTTATTATCAAAAACTCTAAGAATGTGTCTGCAAAGGATTTAGAAATTGGTACATATGGCATGAACAAATTGCCTTGTTTTCAATACCATCAAATACTACTTCGTATATTAGTTTTTCCTTCCCATTTTCTAATACTCTATATGTTCCTTCCTCACTATACTTTGATGCCTTAAACTTCTGGCTTAAAAATAATTCTTGTTGGAACAACAAAAATATTTTCCTCGTATAAACCCCAGCAGTCTCTTCCTCCATTTTGAAACAAGTTTTCAAAATTGGTTCAGTAGTTCATGTTTTCACATCTTTTGCCTTCTCACTTAGGTATCTTTTACCCAATGCTTTCTCATATTGAAGAACAAAGTCACTTACCAAAGTACTAGAATGGACAAAATCCTTGAAAAACTTATTCATACTTTCACTTCTTTGTATTGTTGACATTCCACCACAAAACAACCCGTGCTGGCACCCATTTTGCGCGCCGGATGTACAAGTCTTTCAACCAGTCATTCTCCCTCAACTCATATATATCAATCAATTCATTCCATTCATTTTCAAACTCCTCTATGGTAACCGTGTCATGAATTAATGGTCAATGCAGGATGCTTGTTATAAACATGAGCCAAATGCTCAGGAGCTTTTTGCAAGACTTGTCCGATCAATGACTTGTCCTTGCTAGATAGTCGAGTATGAGTTTTCCGAATGCTAAAGCCCTTTTGCCTTGCATATGCTTTGTAACAAGCTTCGGCTTCTTCCGATTCATCAAATATCATACCTTCACAGGGCTCAACTGGACTGCCATTGATAGAATTAATAGCTTGACAATACTTGTTTTGCGACACACTTTCAGTGTTCGGGTCATTCACGGATTCTAGGTCAGTAAATTGTTCATCTTAAAAAAACTCATCAGGCAATGTATTGTTAACACCATCAGCGAACGTGGCCATATCAAATCTACAATACAATTAAAAATGTTCAAATACCTATTCATGTATTTTTTTATAGGGTAAACAAAAGGTAAAACAATAAAATGATAAGACTAAAGTACCAGATCAAACAGATTTCAACGTTTGTTTGGAAGTCTGGAAAACCAATTTTTTCCTTGAATTTTTTTGTTTGTATTGATTTTTTTTTTTACCTTAATCCTAAAAAAATCTAGAGGCCAAAAAGAACTGGTAAGATAGAAATGAAATGAAATAAAATCACCAGATTTGGTTGATCACTGATTAAAAACCATTGGAACCAATGGTGGAGAAGATGAACAGTGGTTGGCGATTTGCTTGTTCCCGCCTCTTTGTCATCTACCTCTTTTTCTCATTGGTTATCAGTATGTGGTAAATAGAGATTTAAAAAGAGGCTCAATTGAAACTTTTAGCGATGGTTAACATTGAGAGGAAAACAACTGTTTTCCTTTTACCCCACCTGCGGTAGGGCCATTTTAAATGACGTGTGCAAATCTGATTGGTGTTCTGCAAAGGTTTTCTTTACAACATATCCGTAAATAAGTTTTCCTCTTTCTTTTAACCTGTGTTTGGAACTTGTGGAAGAGAAAAAAAAAAAAGAAGATAGAATAAGAAAAGGAGAAATGAGATAGAAATAGCAAAGAAACATTTTTTGTTTCTTTTGTTTGATTTTGTGAAAGAGAAAGGAAAATATACACTTATGGGAGAAAGAAGAAGATAAAAAGAGTAGTTGATTTCCACCTTCTTTTCCTTTTACTTGAAAACCAAACAAATGAGAGGTTTTTTTAATTCTCTCTTCTTTTCCACTTCTTTCCTCAAATTTCAAACTCGAAACCAAACTTGGCTAAAAACCCGGAATGTGGACCACGAGCACCGGCAATCATTACCACTCCACCCCCATTGCCCATAACCACTGTGACCACCACTGTTGCAATTTTGCTGCAAACCATTGACTCTCATTAATTCACCACCACAATCCACCACAGACTTTATTTGACAACTTGAGCCTTTCATTTTATAGCCTATGATGTGTTCATCATTCATGAAAAAACTAAGGATAATTTGGCATCAACATCTATTAGAACGAAGCATAATTTTCACAAGATAAATAAACTGTCAAACTATAATCGTCATTTTCTTTTTTAACAAGTATGAATGGATCACTTTCTTTTCAATATCCAATCAATACGATTTTTGGCGAAGATGATAAAAATATCGAGTATTACAAAATAAACCTTTGAAAAATAAAAAATAATACTCCCTCTGTCCTATATTATTGGTTCTATTTCGGTATTTGTGCCACTCAAAAATTTGTTTATGTCCATAATCTATGATATTTTTTTGTCATTCCAACAACTTCATTCAATAAAACTAATTGAGACATATCAAACAAGATCCATATTGAATATAAAAAATTAAAAATTATAGATATTATCTTGAATTTGGCGACCAGTAATAAAAGCTGATTGTTGTTCTGAGATAGTACCAAGGGTTGGCCATTTCATTCGCCCCGTTCGAATCCGATCCGATCCCCGATCCGAACGGATCGGTAATATGGAGATCTGTTTGGAGATTGGATAGGATATGGAGATTTTTTTTGAAAATGTTTGGGGATTGGATAGGGGGTGGAGATAGGCATGTTCCTGCCCTGAATCCGCTCCGAATCCGTTCCCCGCTCCGTCCCCGTATCCCCGAAATATAGGGGTCTATTAATGAATTATGAATCTTTGGGGTCTCACTGAATTTTCTCCAAATATATGGGGTTACACCAAAAGTTCTCCAAACACATGGGTCTTATTGTTCTGTGGTATCTTCCTCTTTATCGTGCTGATTGACTTCTTTTTTGTATCACAGATAAATAGAAATGCGAGTGCGTGGAGTTGTTCTTGGGGTGAAGTGCAGACGTCATTTAGGAATTTCCGTTACGCCGTTACCTAATGCTACCTTAGTTGTTGCTATCTTGTTGAAATTTAGTTCAATTTTAATTATGACACTTGTTTTAGGTTATCTAGGACTGTTTTTGTTGGTTCAGAGACTACTTGAAGGTAGTCAGTGTTGTTCTTTGAATACTTATCATTTGCTGCTATCATATTCTATTTACTGGGCATATCAACAGTGAGTTGTAGGCTTGTAGTCTCTTTTCCTTTGAAACAATTATGTATACTATCCACTAGACAACCATATTGCATTTAATCAATTTTAATTAATGTCATGAATATACATAAGAACTCTTCATAATTTCTACTTTTCTGCACTCTTTATGTTGTTCTACAAACACATGAAGTTTTATACACCCAGGGGTTGCCCAGTGATTGGATTTTAGGGAAAATGATTTGTAATTGAGCTTCTATAACTATTTACTTGTTACTCTATGGAAAATGATTGGATCGCCGAAATCCCCGTGGGGATTCCCGTTCCCCGTTTGGAGCGGGGATGGAGGATAAAAATAAATCCCCGTTGGAGATTGGATAGGGGATGGATATGAGTAAGGGGTTTGGGGATTGGGGGTGGAGATAGTAGTCTCCGGCCCCGATCCGTCCCCATGCCCATCCCTTAGTACCATTGATAAACGGTTGCAGTATGTTTTTTTAGGTAAGTCGGTTGCAGTATGTTCGCCATCACTTTGGATATTACTTTGTAGATAAACTGACATAAACTAATGGGGTGAAACTTGCTAATTGACTCTGGATCCTTGCATTTTGGAATGAGTATAACATCGGTATTATTCAATTCCTTTAAAATGTGACCACTATCAAAGAAAGACATAACCAGCATCAACAAGTCTATAACTACTAGCCCTGTCCGCGGATTAGTATTGGGTAGATCAGGTCGATTCCCAAACTGATACGCTCGTTGCAGATTGTCGTATTCTCCATCCGCATCTGTCCGTGAGTGATGTACTGTTGAGTCGGTTCGGCTGCGGATTGGACGGATCGAAGAAAGATTATTGGGAGAATTGGGCGGATCGAACCCGAACCGAATCCGCCAAAACTAAAATCTTAGGATCCGCATCCATCAGTAGCATACCTCAGGTAGATTCGCGGACGGTTCAGTTTTGTAGGTTTGGATGGATCGATTGACCCACTGAGCACCCCTAATAACTACACTCAAAATACACACTCAAATACACATAAATATGTGGAGCTTACACACTAGCCCTACACATTTATGTCCTATAAATTAAGAATTGGGGATCTATAGTGTGGTGCCACAGTACGGGGTTATAGTACGGCATCCGAGCCATTGACTGATCAACGACTCATGTGTCGCACTACAATATCAACGGCTCGTGTGTCGCAGTACAATGTTGCAGTGCGGGATCTCCAAATCAACTAAAATTGTGTTATATTTATGTTTTCTGAATATGCAATTTGGGTGCGATTATAGAATTTGTGAACGAGCATATGACTATTTGGGCTTTTGATGAGGTCGTAGGATGAGGCTTTCACTGCCCACCATTCATCCAAGATAAAGCCCGGAGCTACATAGAGCCTCGCATTCTGTGCCACTTGATGGTACTTAGCCTCTTGCGGCTGAGAGAGAGAGAGAGAGAGAGAGAGAGTAGAGTAGAGAATAATCACAATGGCACTGAGATTATGGGCTTCTTCAACGGCAAATGCACTAGGAGTCTCTTGTGCTTCCAAATCCCATCTCGCTCCTGCCTTTTCTCTCTCCAGATGCTTCTCTACTGGTAAAAAAATGATTCTTTCTTCCTCCTTCCCCTGAAAAAGATAATTTTCTGGGTTCTGTAAATTTAAATTTAGTAATTATTTATCAAAAGAAAAACCCATTCATAATTAGTGTTTTAAATTGCGCAGTTCTGGAGGGGCTGAAGTACGCATCTTCACATGAATGGGTGAAGGTTGACGGGTCTGTTGCTACAGTTGGCATCACTGATCATGCTCAGGTTCTCTCTCTCTAGGAATGCTATGCATACACATATAAACATTGTCTAGAACCGTTCGATACATGTGGGTTCTACACAATGCGCGTGGAGTCCACATGCATCGGAGGGAAGGTTACGAACACATCTACGTCCGTGTCATTTCAGTTTTTCTGTTCCATCCCAATGTCAATCATAAATGTCTGTCAGACTCATAATCTTTATTTTTAATACTTACCCCTTAATCTCATTTCTTTGAACAAAATTCAAGCTAAAATTGTCCCTCTTGATGTGCATATGACTTGATACCAACCAAATTTGAGGACTAAAGATTGCTACAAATCACTAAAGGGGCGGAAAAAAATTGCGTATGTTGAGCGGCAATGGATGAATTAGATCCATGGGAGAGGTTATTGTACTGAGTTAGAAAAATGTCACATTCGGCGTGTCGAAGCCCTGTGCACAGAACATAGGATGGTTTCTGTCATAATTTGGATGCATGTAATCAATTGGACTCTCAATAGGTTTAAATCGAGTTGTTAAGCGATGAAATAGGAGAAAGTAAGAAAATCAAGAACCCATTCGATCACACAAGAACACCAGACTTAACCGAATATTTATGGAAATGGCTACAATACACACTCCTTATTTGGGTGTACCATATGCACCTATTGTATGGTCCAGATTGTGCCATCTCATCGGCAATCGTAACATTTTTTAGTTTTTCATAACTTTTCAGCAATCTGATTCGTAACATTTTCTATGATTTGTAACATTTTGGTGTGTCTCGTAACTTTTATAAAAAAAATCGGAACTTTTACAAAAAAATTCGTAACTTTTGCAAAAAATTCGTAACTTTTATAGGGGTGTGTATCATACATACCCAAATAAGGGGTGTGTATTGTAGCATTTTCCAATATTTATGCCCCTCAAGTTGCTGTATTTGTTTCAGTAGGACAGACAGCAATGTAGAAATTTATCGGAGTTACCCTTTTGCTTCAACATATGGCTAGAATTACAAATGAAAGGAAAACAAATTTCAAAAGTATCCTAGATATTTGTAAGGAACGTGGCCTTTATTTTCCATAATGGATGATTTTGAACCACTACAATAGACTTTTCGATCTCCAAGGGATGGATTCGGTAATCTGCCGCATCATTCTGCATGAAGTATCTGTATCACCGTTTGTGAGTCCTTTTCTTGCATGTCGATTATGTTACAGGTATGTTTTCCAATTGAGATGTAAGGGGGAGTCTTGTGCAGTATTGAGCTTTTATAGGAGACAAAGCCCTTCGATTAACCATCCACATTGAAAGTTAATCTTATTGTAATTATCTATTGCCATATTATGAGCCCACGTAGGTACACACAATTTTCAAAGCATACTGTGGTTCTACTCCCTTGCACAATAATTGATACTTTTTCGGGGCTAATTTTGATGCACAAACTGAAAAAAAGTTTTCGATGAATCGTTTTGCTGAGATTCTATAATGAGCATAATTGAAATGTTGATATCAATGCAAATACCATTGGTATTGGTAGGTTCCCAGAATTTAGCTTAATGATTTGCGTTGGGGTGTTGTCAAATTTCTTAGGTTCGAAACTGTGGTCTGTTTCATTCAGTTTCAGAACCTGAAAAGTTTTTTTGAGTCGCAAATTATGCAGGACCACCTCGGAGAAGTCGTGTTTGTGGAGGTGCCCGAGCCTGGCGGCTCCGTGGCACAAGGCAGCAGCTTTGGAGCTGTGGAAAGTGTAAAAGCCACCAGTGATGTTAACTCCCCAATATCGGGCGAAATTGTGGAGG
The DNA here is from genome assembly GCA_963854785.1 of Vaccinium vitis-idaea. Taxonomy (NCBI): domain Eukaryota; kingdom Viridiplantae; phylum Streptophyta; class Magnoliopsida; order Ericales; family Ericaceae; genus Vaccinium; species Vaccinium vitis-idaea. The sequence continues at coordinate 19,095,651 of OY978223.1, read as the reverse complement.
TCAACAAAAAGCTTTCTGAATCACCTGGTTTGGTAAGTCCCTACTATCTTCTCTTCTATCTTTGTGGCTCCTATACATGTTTTGTTTGGCCACTCAGAACAAGGACCATATATTGGGGGCAGTAACATATCATAATTTTCATACATTAGTCTACTAGATACTTTTGTGCATCTTTATATAGATGGGACGAATGTGCCACCTGCATACCTATACGGCTATGCCATTGGCAGCTAAGAAGTGCATTTTAAAACGCATTTGAAGACAAGTTACGAGAAATGTTACATGGACTTGGATACGGGTATCAGGTAAGGGTATGTGTCCTAGTATCCACTTTATCAAATTTTCATCTCAAGGACTCGGAGATGAGCCAAAATATTGAAAACTTCTAGTATATTTCTCTTATTTTCTTGGATAACCAGTGTTCATAAAGTGGCTTAGGGCTTTTCATGTATAATATTGGAGTTCCACACATAGTTTGTGGTAAATACAGATACGAATTACGCTTGCTAGGCGTATGACTAAATGTATTGGACATGGATCCCAAGCTCTTGTCCAAGCGTCAAGCGTCTGACATGAGCATTTTATGAAGTACCTTTTATTTCTCTTATTTTCTTGGCCCACCAAATTTCGTATATAGCATTCTGCTGTCACTATTTCCTCAACAAAACGAAATGAAGCATTATATGTTCTTTAGTTTCCTGACTTGGTTATATTTCCTAATGAAGATCAATTCAAGCCCATATGAAGAAGGATGGATGATCAAGGTGAAACCAAGCAATGCATCAGAACTAGAATCATTGATGGGTCCGAAAGAGTACACAAAATTCTGCGAAGAAGAAGATGCTGCACATTAGCATTTAATTATGCTCGTGCATTTCGTTTTCTCTCACTTTCCCCACTTATTCTACTGCTGCTTCATGTACAAAAGCTACGACTAATATTTATTTGATATGATGAAGTGTTTTTCTGCTCTATCTTCCGGTTTTTGGCTAATGTTTGTGATTATTTTCGCTTGTAAATGAATTCAACCACTCACCAATTTCACCCCTTTCCTCAACGTTATCTCCACATTCAACGGTCCCTTTCTCAGGACTCCGATTTCTCCCTGATTCCTAGAAAGTGTGGTACGTAGCCTTGGTATCTCTTGCACCACCTCTCCTCTCCTCCTCCGAGGAAAACCGAAATCTCAAAAACTGGGCTGTTCTCTCCCCGTGAGAGATGATAATCTCTGGTGTTCTCCTAGTACTTATAGAACGACACTTTTTGGGCCTCTTTGCTCTCATTCCATAACCCTAGCTAGCATATGGTCCCAACAAGTGCCAAACAAGAAAAAGGCCAAGAGCTTCATGCTGGAGTTTCATAAGTAAATACCCCTGCATTTGACAGAGAATTTAGGCGGAGCTAGCTTTTGGAACTTTTAATTGCACATTTTGAATATTGGCGACTCAATTTATCATGGACCAAAGTGTCACTTTGCTAATACTAACACGGACCAACGGTATAAGCAAAGCCTTCATGCACAGATTAACTTTACTACCCTATAGCATGATTTGTTCATCCCTTAGTTCTGGGTTCAAGCTCTGACGGTGGTTGAGAGATTTGAAATTCAAATGAAATCCAAATGGAAGTAGAGCGAAAGTCAAAATGTGAGGGCTTTTTTTTATTATTAAAACCGAGTGAGCTTAAACATAGAACAATTATGCGCCGTTCAAATTATTAAGTGAGTTAGCAATTGGCGTTGCTGTCAAACAATCAATTGTTGACTGTCAAAATATGCTTCAAAATCATATTCTGGATCTAGCCCATGAAGACTTCAAATCTAGCCCATGACAGGGAATAATTGGTCTGGGCTAACCCACTGGATTATTTGGGCCTGACTGGTGTTTCAAGTCTTCTTTCATTGATGACTGTGTTATGGAATGTGCCAATGATATTGTAACATACACCACAAAGGTTGATTCCCAACGTGTGTATTTGTTTTTGGCTAGTCTTGATCCTCAATTTGATGGGGTTCGGGGTGCGTACTTGCTACCATACCACAAGCTATTTATGCGATGGTTTGTGTGGAAATTAATCTCCAAGATGCTATGCTTGGAGGAAAGATTGGAGAAAGGTTTGTAATGGCTTCTCGGAAGATGCCTACTTCAAAGAAGGATTGGAAGTGTACTCACTGTAATGGTACTGGTCATACGGTGGATACGTGCTTTCGACTCCATGGGTATCCAGATTGGCCTCCAAAGGGCAAAAAAACATCTTATGTGTCATCAAATGCTAAGGAGGAGGACTTTGATTCGAAGGGGAATCTATCCACAACTCTTGGATTTACTGCTAAGTCTGGTATTGGAAATAGTGATTGGATAATTAACTCTGGTGCAATATGTCATATGACTTGTGATCGTTATAGGTTTAGTCACTTATCCCCTAAATGTTCCAAAATCACCATTACCAATACCAATGGTGTATCATCTCCGGTTATTGGAGTTGGTACAATTCCATTATCTCCCACATTATCAAAGATGTTTTATTGGTGCCATCATTAAATTGTAATCTTCGCTCTAATACCATATCAAAGAACACAATTGTGAAATAATTTTCTGATATCCTTCATTCATTGTAGTTCTACAATATTTATAATACAAACATTTACAAGGAAAGAATAACAGTTACCAGGAAATATCTAATAATTAAGGAATAAAATAAAGGCAATCACTTAATTAATGATATTGACCACATCAAATCCTTAATTCTGGTAGGGAAAAATGTTAAAAGTGAAGTGAATGAAAAAACTAAACGAACAATTATTTTTTCGTTGCATGCATAAATTTTGCAAGGAAGTTTTGGTAACTGCCATTCTGCGACTTTGATAACATCCAAAGTCTCCTTCCATGGGTATCTTTTTTCAGTTCATGCCAAAGGACTGTTGGAGCAACTCTATTAGTTCAAGTCATTTCGACAAAACAATTTTTTTTTTTTAGTTGCTGAAACATATAATTACAAAAAAATAAAATAAAAAAAGAGGCAATTATGCTATACTAATGCGAAGTCTTTGTAGCTCACCTATTATAATTTTCTACCGTTGGATCAAGATGGTGATGTGAAATATATAAGTGAAATTATACACATGAGTTAACTAAAATTCGACAGTATTAATTGACGCACTGCATGACACCATGTTAATTGAGCATGTCGACGCCTTGCACTCTTCAGTGCCACTACAGAACCCCTTTTCTCTTCTTGGCTTTTAATAGCAAAGTTGGTTAAAAAATGTATATGCTCTTAAAGGGCCATTACACTGCTTACATTTCACTTGCCCATAGAGTAGAAGATTCCATGTTTTGCATATGCAGTGAATTGATTAATATATGTTAAAAGACTTATAAGCAGTTGGCAGATCAAAATGATTGGCGTGCATTATAGTTTTTTAATGCGATTTTAGGTCACAAATTCTAGGTTGCAAATACAACCTCCCTAAGTTTGGTCTTTGAGCTATATTTTCATATTTTGCTTACCAATTAAGCATTATAAAGTGCAATTTCACTTGCCCCAATCAAATTTGCACAAATAAAAGTTCCACTTCATTGCTAACTATTATACTGGAGAAAGGGCTAACCAATGTTCACATTGAATCAGATTCGCAAACGGCAGTCCTTCTCTTCAATGAAGGAGCAAACAACAACCACCCGCAAAGCAATATATTGAACGATGGCAAATACCTCCTAAATCGCACTGGAAGCACTCTATCTCATATATTCCGGGGTGCCAATGAATGTGCAGATTTTCTAGCGCGTCTTGGAACAGAACAGGAGGAAGACGTTGAAGGAAGGGTGTAGATAGAAGTAGCGGTATTTTTGTCACTTTAAAAATAATTAAGTGAACTTCATATATTTCAAAATGAGAAATTTAATTAGGCATCCTATTACAATATTATCCTTAGGATGACACCCTATGAGATTTGAATCTTTATGATCTCATCCTGTAAATGTAATTTGGACCATTGTGCCCTTATTACAATAATTATATTTCCTTGATTATACTCATAGGCGGTTATATCTCTTCCTATTTCAGTGGGATTGTTTTCCTTAATTACAGAATCAATCCATTCCTATTTCAATGGGATTTATTGTGCAAAACCAATCACTTCCGTCTTCCTATTTTAATGGGATTTGTTTGTGCAAAACCATCTTTGCCGCAAATCACGGATGGAATTCATCAACTGCAAATCAAGTTCATCAACCATCTTTGGCAAATCACAGATGATATTCATCAACTGTAAATCAAGTTCATCAACTTCGTCGGATCCGACAACACTAAGGGATGAAACTGCAAATTTTGTTGGCGGTGGCTAGACAATCGAAACCATCATATTCCAAGCAAGCTATTTTGGAAGCAAATATTCAACTTCCACGGCTCCACCTCATGTTATAGCCTTTTCATTTTTTGCATCAAAATTATAGCCTATTTCTCCATTTTGACGGTTCCTGTTTTTCATTGTTGAGGTATGATTGGATAGAAAAATTTTATTTCGTATTTTTAATGAGATTTTGATTCTAGGTTTTGTACATGTAATTGTTTCCCAACCCATCACTCAAGATTTTGTGTTCCTTCTGTTTAACCCTAAGAAATTTGTTTTCAATGCTTCAGATCTTGTTAATGGCGGTGTTTTTTATTTATTTATTTATAAAAGTGGTAAATCAGTAAACCATGTTCACTATATGAAATTTCATGGTGATTTAGTACTGTGTGATTTTATGATGCATTAATCTACCATATGTTCATGTTTTTTTTTTTTTTTTTTTTGTGGTGCATTAATATACCATGTTTTTTTTATGGTTTTTTGTATATGCAATCTGACTTTTATCCTTGGACTACATATACCTATTTTTTACTGCGCATTAATGTATCATGTTTCTTAGTTCATTTTATTTACACTTGTATTTCTTTAGAAATTTATCATTTTTTCCATAGTTAATTTAGTCACGGAAATCGTGAAGTGATTTTCATGGTACATAAATCTATCATGGTAAAAAACATGGTGGGTTACTACAAAAGTGCATGAAATCAATATCTCATGACTCATGTTTTTAGGACAAAATATCATGATTATTTAGTTGCAATTTTTTTTTTTTTGAGATTTTAGGTGTGAGAAGATTATGAAGGAATTAGTATAAGATTAGGAAAGGGAGAGATTTTTTAAGAGAGAGAGAGAGAGAGAGAGAGAGAGAGAGAGAGAGAGAGAGAGAGAGAGAGAGAGAAATAAATTAGGAAAGATTAGGAGAGAGAGAAATGTTAGAAAATTAGGAGAGATAAATATTAGGAAAATCAGGAGAGATAAATATTAGGAAAATCAGGAGAGAGAAAGGGTATTTTGGGGTTTATTTGAATTTCGAGATGGAATCATAAAGATTCAGATCTCATAGGATGGAATCATAATGATTTTTTTTTTGTACAGAATACCTAATTAACTCTAGGAAAAATAGATTAGAGACTTAATCTCCCTAATTATTTAATGAAAAGATGACTCGAGAGCGTGCATGCATCTATGACGAATTCACCACTAACCATTCCACTACTTAAGATCATTTCCCCAATACCATATTCAACAATGTTATCTTGACCCTCCCTTTATGGAAACCCACAAACCCCATTCCTTAGTTAATTTCGGGTGTCCTGCGTGCGTTGTGCGGGGTGTACAGCACACATGCTGTGCACGGCCGTGGGTCCATCCCGGGTCCAGTTGTTTGATCTGAACCGTTAATTTGTTCGTCTTGTCGTGTATGTATACCACCCAAAAATTCATGTTGATCGGACATCAGTAACTATTCGATCGGTCCCCATTTAACTTGCAGTTTTGTGAAAAAAATACCTATAACAGTTTTTTTAATTGTTTTGTTTCCATGGAAAATGCAGTCTGAAAACATTGTTACTGATATCCTATCAACCTTAATTTCTACATGGTTTACATACTCGCCGAGACGAACAAAATAAACGGTTCAGATGAAACAACGGGACCTAGAGTGGACTCCACATTCCTGCAAAGCACGTGTGCTGTGCACCCGAGCACAACACACCCCGCTCCCGTTAATTTGTACCTCCGCCAGTCTTGTTGCAATCTAATCTGATTGTGTTCATTAGTTAATCAAAGGAATTGGGGATGGTGTTGTCCCTTTAAGGACAACATCCATGTTGTCCCAATCTGAGCCGTCCGTGTTTGGCATTGGACGACTCGGATTTGTTTGGTAACGGACGGTTTGGATTTGTTTGGACAAGATGTGATCCAAGCCGTCTATTGCCAAGCACGAACCGCCCAGATCGGACAACATGCATGCTGTCTCCAAAGGGACAGTAATCAAAGTAACCAGACTCAAACGTCAATGAAAGATTAAAAAAAACTCAAATTGTCAATTCTTCTCCAAAACTTTTGGTGATTTCATGTGTGTGGTGTCTTTGTTGGCCTTTATCAGGTTAAATGCCCCTTTGAAAGGCAAGTGTAGTTATTTCTTGTTCTTATTACACGTGATATTAAATCAAAATAAACCAATTAAGAATCGAATAAGCTACTGTCTACTGATGGCTTGTTATTTAGCAAAACTCAAATCTCTCTCTAGATCTCTCTCCACTATGGGGTGTTGCATCTTGATCGGGGAGGATTTTACCTAGATTTCATCATCGTGATTCGTGATTTGTGCCGGTTAATTAATACAATTCATTGAGTAGATTATCCAAAAAAATATTAAATCCTTGGAATTTCGTTTGCCAATGTCTAGCTCGGTGATGTTCACCGTCCACACTAGCATAATAAAGGACGGCTTGTCCCTGGGCTTCCACAATTTTCCACATTTGCTCTCTGTACATATATATGGTGTGTACCCAAGTTTATTTTCCATCCAAGTTACCTATGTTTTGTAAAAAATGTTGACATTTCTTCACAGATTTGGATGGAGGGGGTGAGGTCAATAAAAATTCAAAGTTGAGGGGGTGAGGTTGATGAGTTTTTTTAGTTGAGGGGGTGATGTTGAAAAAACGTGATATATATATATATATATATATATATATATATATGCCATTCGCCATTCCTAATCTGTTGCATGGGGAGGAGGAAAAATATATGTTACAACTTTTATGCAAAAAGTACGCCCTTCCACCCAAATGTTACTCCCTCCGTCTAGGAAAAATTGTGTAATTTTTGAACTAAATATAGAGGGAATAATTAGTCATAAATACACAATATTTTGTCTATTTGAAGGGAAGGACAAGGAACTTTTGCAATCAAACATAAAGACATTGTTTGTAATTATGATTTTAATAAAAGGATAAAAGACACCCACTCTCCCTTTATTTTGGTCACAAATACCCTCACTCCCTAAAAGAGACTCTCTCAACCGAATTTGAATTACCAAATCTCTCCCAAAATATACAACATTGCACTACACATTCTTGTGCTGGGTAGGAATATCTTATACTATTCTCAACATAGACCACCACCGGTTTCTCCTCTTCCCCTTCTTGTTCTATCAAATCAATTCTCTCTTCAGAGTACTGGTCAGATTGGAATCAACGAAGAATATGCAAATGAGACAGCAAAAACTCCGCAAAAACATAAAAAACGAACCAACATGTAATAATCCGAAATTTTTAATAAAATTTAGGATTATTTAATTTCGTTTTAATTACTTTAATCTCGTTATTTAATTTCTAATTGCACTTAGGACCCTTAATTTGCAATTACTACGGTTTATACCCTAATACTTCCTAATTACTACAAATTCGACCCTAAGGCACGTTTACTTTTTAATCGCGAGCATTACATTTTTATAAATTCATTTCATACATAATTATACACTTTTATACACATACACAAGCAATACTAGTACACATACACACATATGTGTATACATATACTTTATACATCATCTTACACTACCCAACCACCACCAACCATCACCAATACCACACTCTACCTCCTCCCATCAGCCAAAATCAGTCCCCTTGACTGCCATACACTCCATCATCCTCCCCCATCACTTCCTAACCCACTATGGCACTTCTTTCACCAATCTTACACTCCAACTCCACCCAAAACTCATTTTATACTCCCCCAAACCCCAAATTTCGTCCAGAACAGATACTGCCCCTCTCATTCACTCTCTTCCTCCTCCAAACTCTCCCAAGAACTCCCAGACCAAGAACACCAAGCCCCATTAACATCCTTCAAGTTCTAGAGTGAGAAAAGTCAAGAAAATTGGGTTTTCACTTCAAAATATCAACCAAAAGCTCCCACCTCTCATCTTCCACTTCAAGATCATCCAACACACTCCAAGGTACCCACATTTCACCACCAAAGCCAGACAAGGCCGGTCAAAGAGCTCCCTCCACCGTTTTTTCGCAAAAACCCATTTTTCGCCAAATCTTCGCAAAACAAGGTAGAAACTCGTTCCCAACCTATTCCAAGCTTTTGAATGAGTTAGAATAGTCTAGGAGTAGTTTAGAGTTGATGGGTTAAAGCCCCAAGTCAAGGGTTTCACGAAACCCGAGCCAAAACGCGATGTACCATTTTGACCCGAAACTTTATTTTCGTGCTTAGTAAACTCTAGATTCATTGTTGTTCATGTTGTTAACTATTCCAAGCATGTTTAATACTTTACTAACTGTTTATATGAGTTTCTCCATGAATTTATTGTGCTTAACCCTATTCTTGATCGTTGTGTTAAAGTTAGGGGTTTAAAGTGTAATTTTGTGAAAGTTGGCGTGCGTACTTGTGTATTATTTACGAAACCTATTTTTATCAACTAAGTGTCACTACTGGAAATTTAGGAGTGTAACGAAATGACCAGAATGCCCTTCGGGTGTAAAATGACCATTTTGCCCTTGTGTGTATAAATTACATAATGTGTAGTTTTGTACTTAATAAAAAAATCAAGGAATTGCATTTTATGACAAGTTAGGACTTTACTAAATAAATAAAGTATTTTTACGTATTTACCCTTGTCGGTGGCAAAATTACCATTTTGCCCTTGTATTATGTTTATTTACAAAAAGGCCCCCAGAGTTTGTAAATTACAATAAGGACCCTATAGTCGTGAAATTATGTTAGACACCCTTGTACTTACTTAAAATGACGTTGGTGACCCTTACTTTCTTTAAATTATGTTTTGACCCCAATAGTTTAGTAAATTACGTTTTGGTCCCTGTAGTTTGAATTTATTATGTTTAGACCCCTAGTTTTCGATTACTTGAATTTTGTGAACTTGTGAATCGAGATATTCAGTTGTGACCCTTGTGATATCGTTATCGCTTTGCTTCTACTGTTAAGTGCACTTTCCATAAATGTGTTGAATGTTAGAATGGACAACTAGGTTCCCGGGTTGGGTGATTGTACGCGGATATCACATAGACGATGAGGTTAATGGAAAAGTAAATTGGAATTGATTGATGGGGAGTTACCCCAAGATTGTTGTTGAATGGTAGTTCCGCCAAGTGATTTGTTTCGGAGGATTGTTTGGCAGTCTGCCTTGATTTCGAAACCCTAGGATGTGACACTTTGTGATTTTCTTCATTTGAATTATGAGACGTTATAAGGGTGGAAGTATTATAGACTAGTTTCGGCTATATACCTACAGGACCTAGCAGTTGTCATACGTAGCCTAGTGGTACAGTTTTGTCCTTGGGAAATTCATCCTTGCGAGGCGGCTGACGGCTGGATTAAGTACGTAACTTATACTTTCCATCGGGGCCCCCGAGTGAAGGGCAAGCAAGGGGGGAGTAAATCACAGTTTGGTCATATTCCTTAGTGGTTAACTAGGAGGAAAGTTCTCTAGGTTGAGAACTTAGATGAACATGTAAGTTAATGGCTAGTAATGAAATCAGCTATGTGTTTAATTTCTGCTTTACGATTTATTTCTTGCTTATTCCTTTAATTACTGCTTTTCAATCATATATGTTACGTGTATGTTTAGCAAGGGTTGGGAGGGTTAGAGTAGCTATTGAGTGATTTATCGCTCACGGTGTTACACTTCGTGTGACCCTGGTATAATACTATGATGTTGCTTCGCGACTCGAACGTATTATGCCAGACTGGGATCAAGCATGTACTGTTGGTGTCGAAGGAGACGGTTATTTCGGAGCCGAGGGTTTTCCGGCAGACCAGGCTCAAGAGGAGCCGTGGAATCCAGAGTTGAACCTTAACATTAATCCAGAGTTGGATCTGTATTATTAATTTCTCAAACCGTACTAAGTATTTTGTAATGGGTTGCACTTCACGTTTTCCAACGTGTACTCTGATGGAAACTCTTTTTATTAAATTAATCCTAATTAGTTGTCTTAATTAATGGTTCCGAAAATCGGGGCATTAGACAACATGCAAATCAGCTAATAATTGAACATGATTATTAACCCAATTTGATGTGCCCACATAAGCAAATCGAATTCGAATTGAATATCATTGATTTTTTTTAGCTTTTCCAATCAGGTAGCGTTTTTTATTTGGTACTATGTGGTTTGTTTTTTTTGGCGCTTCCCTAGGCCCTTATGGTAAGACACTACCTGTTAAGATGTTTTTCCCCCTTCTCTCGCTACTTGGTGCGGTTTTTTTTTTTTTTTTTTTTTTGACAATTAATAATTTTAGAAATTAGTGACATTTCACTAATTTTTTGGGTTGCCATAAGTGGTCGGCCAGAGGTGGGGTGGTGGTTGACCGGAGGTGAGGTGGTGATTTTTTTGAATTTTATGTTCGAAATTAGAATTTTTAAAAATTAGTGACATTTCACTAATTTTTTTATCGCCGGAAGTGGTCGGCTAGAGGTGGGGTGGTGATCGGCCGGAGGTGGGGTGGAATTTTTTTTTGAATTTTATGTACGAAATTAGAATTTTTAAAAATTAGTGACATTTCACTAATTTTTTTGGTCGCCGGAAGTGGTCAGCTAGAGGTGGGGTGGTGCCCGAAAGGAGGTGGGGTGGTGATTTTTTTGAATTTTATGTTTGAAATTAGAATTTTTAAAAATTAGTGACATTTCACTAATTTTTTTGATCGCGGGAAGTGGTCGGCTAGAGGTGGGGTGGTGGTCGGCCGGAGGTGTTGTGGTGATTTTTTTGAATTTTATGTTCAAAATTAGAATTTTTAAAAATGAGTGATATTTCACTAATTTTTTTGACGAAAAGTCTATGAGTACGCCTCCGACGCACGGATCTTGCACGCACAACCCACTTGGCGTTGCCACGTAGGATCTGGGACCCACCCTGTGTTGCACAACAGTACAACACTTTTTTTTTTTCCCTCTCCCCTCTCATCCCACCCATGGCATTTTCTCTCCCCATGCATTTTTTTTCCCTTTCCTAGAGTTCTGTTCACGACTGGCTTTGTACAAGTAAAATCGTCATGGAAAAGAAATTGTTGAGCTTTGCTCATCTTTGTTTCTTGCTTAGGAACAGATAAAACACTACAAAATTCCAATTGAGTGTGTGTGTATTATACTAGATATTCAAGGGCTGAAAATTTTGAGCTTCGTTTTCAGAGTTTGATGTCGGCGGTAGTGGTTGTTGTTGGGCGGCGGCGGTTGTCGATCAAATATTTTTTTGTTTTTATGTTCAATTGCAAAAGTTCCTTGTCCTTCCCTTTAAAAATGTCAAATGTTTTGGATTTTTGGCTAAGTGGTCCTTCTTTAATTTGGTGCAAAGGATTAATTTGCTGCAAAGGAAGTGAAAACAATTATGCACAGAAGCTGGGGCGCCTCCTGATAAAAAGGTCAAAAAAAAAAAAAAAAACTCTAACTTGGCAAAAGAGATATACATGTACTTTCCACTATACGACAAAAAGAGACTCCAACATATTACAACATCCCACAACGATTCTTCATATTTTCAAAGCATTGAACTATAGCTTTATTAATTATCAACACTCTTAGACATGTTCTTCTCAATGAATGTGACCAGTGTATCATTCAACCTTTCATCTTCCATCCAGCCATGCAATTGTGTTTTTATCAATTTCATCGACAGAAAAGCTCTTTCAACGGTTCTCGTGGCTACTGGAAGAAGCAAAGCTAACTTCACAAGTAGTAGACCAATGGACATGCAAGATTCTTGTGTGTCTCTTCCATATCCCTTGCACGTTCCCCAACTCCTTTCAGCCGTACAAAATCATGGTTAGAACGGAGATCAACTATATAGTTTTCAAGTTGATCATCAAGTGCCATTAGCTCTACTGGGGAAAAGTCGTATGGATAAAATCCAACAAGATAGAGCAATTTTTCCTTATCAAAGGCAGAAAATAAATGACAATGATTCAAGCAAGCCACACAAAGAATCAACTCAGTACCTGTCTCTGAAAATCGATTGTTAAGCTCTTGAAGCAATAACGGTGTAGAATAGCTCAACACGATAGTGGTGTAAATTTGTAACTTTTCGAACTTTATGCTTCGACTTCCCACGAGCTACAAATTTACCACTCAAGTTTGGAACATCAATCTCATGTTTGTCGCAAAATGAGCTAAGGCTTATTTTGTTTTGTTGGGCTAAGCTTACTTTTGGCTATAGCGTTTAGTTTTGTTGGGCTACAACATTTAATTTTGTTGGGCTATAACATTTAGTTGGGCTAAGCTTATTTTGTTTTGTCGGAATGTAACATTTAGTTGTCCAAATTTAGTTAGACTTTCATTTATTTTAACTTCGCATGAGTAACTCAGTGCCGACAATACTAAAAAAATTTAATTTATATCTAAAAAAAATTTAGTACATTTTTTGAACCCATGGAGTTCACTTGAACTCCCTAGGATAATAGTAAAGCCGCCCGTACAAAGAAGTATCTTACTATTTTTTCCAAAAATTGCACATATTTTTGTAGGGAACACTACTTTAGGTACCGAAGTAGTATGATCGAGCGGTCATCAGGGGCAGAGCCACGATTTTAAATTGGAGGTGACACCCAAAGTAAATATGATTAGTAAAAGAATAAGTACACGTATTCTAAGGTTAAATATTCATAATATAAAAAAAATTCATAGTTTAATAATCCATCAACATATTTAATCTCCAAAACACAAGTATTCTAAGGTTAACTATAAATTATACCCAAAAAGTACACATTTTCTCTTGCTTATTCACTCATCAACATACTCAATATCCTAGCCGGCCACCCGGCTTTGTCCCTCTGGGGAAAGGTTCTGAATACCGTACTAGCTAGATTATCGATTTTTCTACTGGCACAGTATGTACCAGTATTGGTGAGATACCGAGTACCGCTTCGGATTTATCGCTATTAGTGTTATTCTCCAATATCAAAGAACTTAGCATATCATATACGTTTATTGAAAAGGAAAATAAAAATAAATTTAAAAATAGTCAGATACCGTCTAGTATTCACCAGTACTGATCGGTACCTCTACGGTATTGATTGGTACTGGAAAAGAAAAATAAATTTAAAATTAGTCCGGTATTGTTTGTACCTTCCGGTACAACAGTATCGGCCAAATACTGACCGGTACCGACCAGTAGTTGAGTCAAAACGAAATAAGAGGTGTAGTGTACCAAATTTAGTCAATACCAATACGTATCGGCTGGAACGGTATGAGATTCAAAACCTTGCCTCTCGGTCATAGCATACACATCAAGAATAAGATCGTTGACTGTAAAATTTCTCATATTTAAAAAAAAAAGGTGAAATAAAAAGGAAAGTAAATTATTTCCAAGTGATTGCATGCTTTCCTAATTTTAGGTAACAGTCTGAACCAGGTGATTCTACCTGGAATCTTACTTGTAGCTTTTAACTGAACCAGGTCAAAACATCTAGCTGTGTGGCTTTTAACTTGTAGCTTTGATGATAAATGCATAAGTTTGCTCCTCAAATTCTTGGGTAGCATAAATAGAGATACACTTATGTACGGATGTGGCGCAAATAATGGGGTTTGCACCACCCATTGTGGCGTCTATTGTGTGATAATTGCAATAATCTGAACCGTTCATCTTGTAAGGCCCGAAAAATAATGTATCTACGCAAAAAATCAGCTTGATCAAAGATCGATAAGTATGTCAAAAGTTGAATTTTGGTTTTAAAAACTGACAGTATTAATAGTTTTTAAGTTAAAATGTCCATGACCGTCCATTTTTAAACCAAAATTCAACTTTTGACATACCTATCGATGTCCGATCAAACTAATTTTTTACATTGATATATTATTTTGCGGGCTCCACAAAATAAACGATTCAAATTATTGCAATATACGCTTGGTGGGACCCACAAAAGCCGGTGTGGTTTGTGCCACATCCGTAAATAAATTTATCTCGCGTAAATCAAGATTTGATAAAATCACTCTTGATTTTATCAAATGAGGAGGAGAGTTGATAAAATTTCAGCTTTTTACATTAAAAAAAGTTGAGATTTTATCAATGCTCCTTCTCATTTGATAAAATCATCAAGGGATGATTTTATAAAATTTTAATAAAACTAGAGGGGTGCCTGTGGACGGCGCCACGCGGCTCAGCTTTGATTTGAAAAACGAAAACGAAAGATGTGAGTCGCCACCTGGGATTTAAATTTGAAAAATGTTTGGTACCCGAGAAACCGTTTAAAAATAATCGTTGACTCTCATGCCGTTCTGGAAAAGGTTTGATCTGCGAAAAGATTCTTTTGGATTCGGAAGCCAGGTTACGCGCGGGGAAGGTTTTATTGAAAAATGCACCCCGCTCGCCCGAGAAATTCCCGGTCTCTACTAAATAATTTATGGGATTTTTGTAGAAAATATTTTATTATGGAAACTTTAGACAGTTAAACATTTTAAGATGTAAAACAATAATAATAAAACCATAACGGAAATAAAATTTAAATAACAAGACTAAGCTGTAATAAACAGAAAAAACAGGGGAGTAAAATGAAATAAAGGCGTTGCAGTCGGGCAGAAAACAGGGGCTAAACAGGGGAGAAACAGGGAAAAGTTTTTTATTTCAAACAGGAGCCGTACGGCTCCTATGATGAGGCCGTACGGTTGGTATCGCAAGCCGTATGGCTTGCATACAACTACATTTTTGAAAATTTTGTTTTAGGACCAGTGAGTACGAAATTTGTTCAAAACTTGATTTTTCTCTTTCAAATCAACCCCAAATAAACTATTTTTGTTTGAAAATGAGTTATTGAAGTAAAATTTATTTCCGAGGTGGATCGTACCGTGCGTTTATCAAAAGAAACACCCGGTACGGGTCCGGAAAATCGATTTTTAATGAAAACAGTACCTAACCGGGCCGATAAATGATTATCGGAATCATTATCAACCTGGGAAGACCCCTCGGAATGCCGTGGTTAAGAACCAAGGTGTGGACGGCCCACCGAGATTGCCCAAAAAGGATTGTGATTTGTTAGAGTCGCCACCCGGATTTGAGGTCCGAACCCGAGAAACCGATAAAAATATGACTCGTTGCCCACTGAAAAAGATTTCACTAGTCCTGACGGAACCAAAGATTTCTCGGATTCGGGGGTTTGGTTACGAGAGGGGAAGGGTTTTACGGCACCCCTCTCGCCCGGTCCGTGAACCGGTCTCTACTCAAAATTTTGTGGGATTTTGGAAATGTTAAAAATTTGATTTATTCACATAAACAGGAATCGGGGACGGGAATCACATAATAACAAAACATGCAAGAGATGCGATTTTACTGTGGATGCTTGTGCGCGCGATCTACATGGATGATGAACATGAAACTACAAATGTTCACAGAAATAAATTACAACAAAAATCATGTAGTAACTCAAGAAATTATGAACATGAGACTTATTAAACTGTTTGCAATCTGGATTCCAGAATGGGGATTGAGCGCTCAAGGGTGGTGACTTGAGCGCTCAACCCTCATTCCACCCGAACATTTTTCTTGTTGGTTTTTGATATTTGATGCTGCTTTAAGGCTTAAATACACCACAGAAACATCACACAAACATCACCTCTCTTTAGAAATCACCAGAAAATGCTTAAAACAAACTTGCTCTAGAACCAGTTTGAGCGCTCAAGGCTCATGGGTTGAGCGCTCAAACCAATTCTGCAAGAGAGAGGGATCCAGATCACAAACACTATACTGACAACTTATATATACTAACAAAGGATTAAACCATAATCCATCATCAGAATTGCTGGAAAACTGCAAATAGGCCAAGAACAGCTTGAGCGCTCAAAGATCTAACCTTGAGCGCTCAAGCCATAACATGGCTTTCCACTGTTTAACCTTTAAACTGATTTTACTACTTCCTCAGGACCACCAAAGGCATAATATAAAGTTTCAAAAGGACAAACAGCCACTGTTTTGCAATCAAACATGAGAAATTTGAAGTTTTTGATGTTTAATCACTATGAAATGGTTAATTTACATTCATGCATGTAATTTTGGTGTGGAAATAAACTGTTTTGAAAGCTTCATGAACACAATTAACTTTCAGACAATGATCAAAATCAACAGAAAGCTCAGAAGTTAACAAAACAGTGGTCTGTTCAGAACTGGGCTTGAGCGCTCAAGGCCAGAAGCTTGAGCGCTCAAACCTGCTGTAACTGCAAATTTAAAAAAGGTTTTTAAGCAACTTTCAGACCTTTGTGAGTTCAATGCAAGTATAGAGAACTTGCTTAAACTCCCTAGCCTTCCTCAGAAAGATCAAAACAGTGAGATTATCACATTTTTACTACCTTTTGGAAGAGGTTTGTGATTTGAGCTTGATTCTGGGCTTTGAGAGGTTGATTGTGGATGTTTTTGGCTTGTATTCTGGACGAATTGAACAATGTGGGTGGTTGATTGATGATCAAAGGTCAAATTTCTGGGTTTGATCAATGGTATTGTGGATGGTTTTGATGATAAATGAATGGTTTTGTAGAGAGAGAGAGGGAGGAGTCGATTTCTGGTAGAAACTGAAGGTAAGAAGTAGTAGTATATCCCTCAAACCAGGGGGCAATGGGTGGTTTTATAGAGTGAGTGGGAGGGAAGAAAGGAGAGAGAGAGAAGTGGGTTTGTGTATTTGAGAGCATTTCAGGCGTATTTTAGGACTTAGTGGGGCGTATTATACGTATAGGGATCGTATAAGATCAACCACAGACGCTCCCATGCAGGAAATCTCATGATGAGATACTCTGCAAGTTGCTGACTGGACGGGGGTTGAGCGCTCAAAGCTGTGGACTTGAGCGCTCAAGGTGCTCCTCAGGGGTTTGAGCGCTCAAAGCCATGGGCTTGAGCGCTCAAGGCTATGGATGGCAGATTGATGGTTTGGCTTGGTTTAACAATGCTTGGGTTGGTTTGGCACATTTTGATTGCTTGGGTAGTGTTTGGTTGGTTTTGGTCAAACTCAAATCATTTTCACCAGTTCCAGGTAATTGTGATTGATCCGTTTCATCATCGGAGATGTATGAGCGTATTTCGGGTTCAAAATTGGGGTGTCTACAGTTGCCCCTCTTGGATGAGACTCGATACCATTGAATTGGTATGAGTAACGTCCAAGATATAGACAACCCAACTCTTTATCCGTAATACATCTCAAACTGCCAAAAGGAAACATTAAAAATCAGTCGGTCGTGCCATTCAGGCTGCCTACGTACCCCATTGTAGGGATCAGACCGGCGTAGTTCCTGGGGGCGTATGCAAACAAATGCAATGGGTTCTCCTGTCCCTCAGGACGATTGATCAAAAAGTTTGGTCCCTCAGGACAAATGATACAACGCGAATCAACGAGCCTTCCCGGGTCGTGAAACGCCTTAGCGAATGAAGCAAATAATTGTGATTGTGATTGTGATTGTGGTTGTGATTGTGATTGTGATTGTGATTGTGATTGTGATTGTGTAGCTACCCTCTGAACAACGGGGAGGCTAATTTTAAATGGGGCTATCCCTTGAGCAACAAGATAGCCAATGATAAAATGATTGTCTACTGAGCAACGAGACAATCGATACGCTGTTGAACCGAACACATAAATGTGATGGTTTTAGCGGCATGTCAGTTAAGTGATCAACAAAAACTCAGATGATTAGTGAGATTGACTTGGAACATGATTGCTAAACATGATTTTAGACGAGCACGTGGCTTTTCAAAAATGATGATGTAAACGAGCACGTGGCCCTCGGACCGTAGTCAAAACACTTCACGCATACGCTAACGCGAAAACATGATTGGTGAACTATGATTTAAACGAGCACGTGGCCCTCAGAAAATGATTTAAATGAGCGTAAAGCCCTCAGACCGCAGTCAAAATACTTCGCGCATACGCTAGCGCGAAAACAGATTCACAAAACATCTTGATTGATTAACACGGTCTAGCGCGACCAATTACCAAGATTTTAGATCCTTGGATCATTACGCGTTCAGTTGATTGGGACCAACAAGTCCAAAGTATACCTACAAATCATAAAGGATGCCCAAAATGCCCCTGCAAAGCTTGCAAAAGAAGCCAAGAATTCTGCCAGGATTGGGTTTGAGCGCTCAGGGTCCCCCCCCTTGAGCGCTCAACCCTACCTTGAGCGCTCAACTCCAAAGCTTTGAGCGCTCAACTCCAAACGTTGACCCTCCAGCGCTCAAAAAGGCCAGCTTGAGCGCTTGAACCCCCGATCGGGGACGACGGTTCAGAACCTGCAACGTCCGTTTTAACTCCGATTAACGTCATTTCACTCCCATAACGTTCCAAAATTTCCAGAGAGCAAATCCGTTCACTCCTCTAGCGATTCCGATCAAGACCCTCTCGTTCCTCACTCGAATTTCTTGCGAAATCAAAAACCCCCAATTCCTAGGGTTTATCCGCACGGTTTCGGTCCAATTTCTGTTTGATTAAGGTTCGATTCACGTTTAGATCGGTTTTCATGGAGAATCCCGATGAGTCACGGCTTCCGGTGGACTCGCCGACGTCGAGGGAGGGCGATGGTGGTGCTGAGGTTTTGCCACCACCAAGCTTGAGCGCTCAAGGCCCTGGCCCGGCGGTTGAGGGGCCATCAGAGGCTGTGCCGCCATCTACGGCCATGGAGACGGTTGGAAATGAAGAAGGAGAGAGGGAGAGAGAGGGCGGCAGTGGGGGGAGTGGTCTAAGTGGTGGTGACGGTGAGGGTGGTAATGGCGGTGATGGTGGTGGTGGTGGTGAGGGTAGTGGTGACGGTGGTGATGATGGTGGTGATGGTGGTGAGGGTAGTGGTGACGGTGGTGATGATGGTGGTGATGGTGCCCCGGCACCGGAGAGGGTAGAGGAGAGGGGAGAGGGGATGGAGATGGTGGAGGTCCATGACGTGGACAGCGATGGTAGTGAGGATACAGTTGAGGAGAGGGGGACGAGCGGTGGCGATGGCGGAGATAGGGCGGAGGGTACTAGCGGGGTCACCAGGACTAGGGTTGACCGCTGGAGGATAGAGCCGAGACCTCGCCAGCAGCCTAGCGGAGTAGATAGGGGGAAGGCGGTGGTGATTGGTGGGGAGTCACTGACTCGGGGTCAGAGTAGTAGACCGGCGGATCAGGGGCCGGTTGGGATTTCTCGGGAGGACTATCTTGAGCACGCGCCGCCGGAGGTGGTGATGGCGGCCGCAGCAGATGCCCCGGGGATCCTAGATGCAGCGAGGGAGGCTGTGGTTGAGAGTAGAGAGAGAGAAGTGGCGATGCTACGGGAGGCCGCCGCTGAGGACGAGGCGGCGAGAGCCTTCTGCGAGGAGTTTGAGACAGAGGAGGCGGCAGAGGAGGCGAGGACACAGGCTGAGGAGGAGGAGAGGGCAGCTGGACGGAGAGTGACGGTGGTCCAGGCTGCTAAACTGTGGTTGAGGAGAGGGAGGCCAGCTTTCGATGCGGCGACTTACGCTCCACCGGTGCACCTCTTCGTGCCTTCCGCTTCAGACGCTTACACTCCCCAACGGGAGTTGTACTTTGGAGAGGAGGTGCTACTGGACCCCGAGGTCCACCTTTCGACGGACTGCTTGACAGTATGCTTTCTTTACTCTCTTGCTTCATTGCTTTCACACACTTTAGCAATTAATAATCCTGATTTGCATTGAATGATTGAATTACTGCTTGTTGATGACTGGATTTGGATAAGAGATTGGACTGACATTTGATTGCTTGACTGTCTGTTGATTGTGTGCAGAGTGACTTGCGCTTGAAGGCTCATGGAGGCATGGGCTCAAGTTGGGAGATATACCAGCAGCTGCATGCCTCTGTGAGGGATCTGGTGGATCTGGCCGGGTTTGGGAGGTTCATCCCGACTCTCACGGGCACACAGCACGACCATGCTGTGGTGACAGCACTGGCCGAGAGGTGGAGGGACTCTACGAGTTCTTTCCACCTTACCTTCGGAGAGGCGACGATGACGCCGCTGGACTTCTCAGCGATCACGGGGCTGCAGGTAGGAGGAGACCCGATCCCGTTTGACTCTGGGATTGGCAGGGATGATGCAGCGCTGAGGTGGTTCTTGGGTTTCGTGCCCAACAAGGAGGGGGAGACGGCCACATATGGCCAATTCAAGACGAAGGGATTGGGCGAGCCGACCGATGAGGAGGATGCTGCACGGAAGGCGAGGTGCTACCTGTTATACTTGTTTGGGGCATCACTGTACCCAAACAGGCGTAACAGGGTGCACCTCTCCTATCTCGGAGGTTTGAGAGATTTCGCCAGAGCGGCGAGATATGACTGGGGTGGGGCAGCGCTGGGAAGCTGCTACGCGTTCATGAATGCTGTCTCAAGGCGGAAAGGGACAGGCATTTCAGGACTGTGGAGCGTCTGGGAGGTAAAAACTCAAAACTCTTAGTTTCAAATTTAATTGCATGCACTTCAATACTCGCACTTGATTATCAAAATTCGCACTGATTGACTGATTCGTTGTTTTCATTGCAGCTCTGGGCTTACGAGGTGTTGGGGTTACACCCCCCTGAGACACGGCACCAGGATCCGAACGTCATCCCCCGGGCATTGTGCTGGGGTGAAGGCTTCCGCTACGGCGGCACAGCACGAGGGAACATCCACGTTCTCCGTGCTTCACTTGACAGACTCGCCGCTTCTCTGGTAAATATCGAGCTCTTTCTCATCTATTCAATTTGCTTTTGTTCTATTTCACATTTGATTACTGATGCTCTTAACAACTCTTGCAGGTTCGCTGGGAAGTATGGGATGCCGTTGACGAGCCTTACCTGGCTCGGAGCAGGGAGCTCACGAGAGGGAGGGTCCTACTTGAGTGCCAGTACGGCTGGTTCTGGTACCTTGGTGACAGGGTGCTGCGCCAGTCGATACGGGCCGATAAACCACAGGTGCCAGGACGCCTTCCTCCCCGGGTGCTGATGACGTCTCGATATACGCTGGCGGAGATTGAGCGCTACACGACGCCTGACCTGGACTTGCGCCAGTATCTGCGCCCTGCTTTGAGCTATATCGACTACCGGAGCAGGTATCTGGCCGGTCCCCTGAGAGCGGCAGAGTGGATGGAGAGGATGGAGAGGGAGAAGGCCGCGAAGGCGCGTGCCTCAGCTGGCGGGGTGGCAGGAGGTGAGGGTACTGGTACCTCATCTCAGGAGATAGCGGGGGCTAGGTGGTGGGTGCGTGTCACCTCTGCCGGGGGTGAGATAGGGGACATAGACATCCCAAGGCCTCCAGCAGACTTCCCGCGGCTTGCAGCACCGGTAAGAAACACTTCATTCTTTCAATTTGTGAACTTCAATTATGAATGCCCAAATGTACTTGATGACTCAAATTTTGATGTGCTTGCAGGTTTCACATGAGGCGGTACAGACTTTGTATGAACAGAACCGAGGACTGCGCGTCCTGATTCGCCGCCTCATAGCCGGAGAGGAGGTTACTATCCGCCGGGAGGGCGAGCCAGTACCTCCTGCTGCTCCTGGTCCATCTCGACTGAGAGTCGCATCGGTATGCAATTTACCTTCCTTGTGCTTTCAATTCCTTGACTATACCATGTACTGATTCTTTCCTTGTTTGCTTGATGATGCAGCCGCCCGTGATCAGAAAGAGGACACATGACGGGGCTGGTGGTCCTGGAGACACGACTGTGCGGCTTGGGCGTTCAAAGCCCGCGGAGGTGAGGCCACGGAGATCGACCCGTCAGAGGGTGGAGGTAGCACCCGGGGGGATAGTTGAGACTACGAGCTCGAGCGATGACAGCGTTGATGACGCTAACTATCCTTCTTCCCGGCAGGAGCGACTGGAGCAGCGGCAGGGGGACGAGACTGAGAGCTCGGACGAGACGATGGATGAGGCGGAGTAGTACACAGTAGATATAGAGTAGCTTAGAGTCTTGTTTTTGCTTTTATATCTTTTCTTTTTGATTGGGCCTGCGTGCCCCAGTAGATAGATGGATTGGGCCTGCGTGCCCCAGTTGTGGATTTCTTTATTGGGCGTTGTGTGCCCTGTACAAACTCGATGTTTTGCCTTGCATGGATTTAGTTCGGTTTATGCACATGATTTGCACTTTCATTGTTCGTTGTATTACTTGCTGTTTTGATGTACAAACGAACAACCTGTTGTAGAATGTACGCGATTTATCCACCAAACTCTTGAATTCAAACATCCGAATACAAAGTTTTAAAATTCAACCTTTAAGAAAAGCTAACATGTTCGAGAATTTGGACGAAACATGATTATTTGAATTTATGTACAACCGGAAGATGTATTTACATGCCGCACAACTTGACACACTTCCCGCATATAAGCAATCAATAACAATTTATACCAAGTGACCTTAGAACGGAATTTGATGTTCATAAGGCAAATTTGAAAGTAAAATGCTCTATGAGCCTCTTTGCATGTACTGAATTACCATGTTACCACCTTGACCAAGTCAACAATGACATAAATGCCCCTGGGATCATGACCTTTCATCCGTCAAACTTCTAAAACCATTTTTGACATGGTGATGGCCGCCATTTCATTGCTTAAATAAGCCGTCGGGACCTCAAAACCTTGAATCTTTGAAGAATTGCCCCGAGAATTGTTCCGACAAGTCAAAAACGCCTTCCGACACGTGTTTCAGTGATTGGATATGGCTAGCAATGCTTGGAAATGGATTTGAACGCTTTGAGTGGCCATTTTAAGCTTGTATCTCGTATCCGTATACGTATCGGCTTGATAAGTCGGGGTACGGGACGTTCCGTGAAGTCACAAATGCTTATTGAAACTTGGCTTGGGTGTTAAATGAGGTTTAAGAAGCTTGGAAAAGGTTTCGGGCATCAAACGGGCAAGAATACAGCTGCTGCTGTCTGCTGCATTTTCTGCAGGCCTTGAGCGCTCAATGGGGCTTGAGCGCTCAAGCTCACCACCTTGAGCGCTCAAGGTGGTCTGGGGGAAGTTGAGCGCTCAACTCTCTAGCCTTGAGCGCTCAATGCCTGTGCTGGGCTGGTTTGTGGTATTGCTTCCCAATGCATTTTTGGACTCTTTTGCATGGTTTCCTCTGCCCCAAATGTCTTGTTGCTCTGCTACAACACCTTTCAAGCTTTGAACATCACCTTCCCAAGGTCTTTTCACATTTTCCCCACAAATGCCATGCATTTCCAATGCATTTTCAAATTTTCAAACACAAATACTTTGAAAACATGCAATTGACCATCTTAAAAATGTAATCTTTGATTTCCAATGTTGCATGGCAAATTTGTAAGGTTCCTCACAAGTCTCCTATAAATACCATTCATGATCAAGCTTTTCCCACACACCATTTCTACATCAATTCTCATTTCTCACTCCATATACATTCTTCAATAATTCTTCATTGCCCCAAACATGGCTTCCCTTGATCCTTCCATTATCAACACTTGGATTGCTATCCTTGAAAACATCGATTGGTTCAACTTTCGGGGTCTTGGCCTTAATGCCCTTCGCCACCTCCACACTTTTCCTATTTGCCAGGACATCTTACGTGCCGCTGTCCGCTGTTGGGATTCAGAGCTCCATGTGTTCCGCTTCGGCATGCAAGAACTTTGCCCGACCGTCGAAGAATTTCAGGCATATCTTGGCGGTAATGCTTTCGCCGATCCCGTCATACCGCCCATCCGTCAAAATTATGCCGACATTCTCAGCAGGAAGCTTGGCCTTGGGAATGGTGCCGCGCGCTTTTTGATTCGCAACGAGACTCTCAACATCCTTCGTCTTTTTGCGGATTACGGTCCAACAGGCGACCTTTTAGATTTTACCGTTCAGAGCAGACGCATGTTTGCACTTTGCATGTGCCTCTTGGCATTATACTTGTTGGTCCCCGGTGATGGCCATCCCAGTTCTGCCATTGTTGGTGTTGCTGCTCAAATCGAACAGCGGCGAGATGTGGTTCCTTTGGTTTTGGCTGAAACCATCATGGGTTTGGATGCGGTTAAGGCTGGGAGAACAGATACATTTGCTGGGAGTCCGCTTTTGCTTCAGGTTTGGTTTATTTGGTTTGGAGGCTTTGGGTTTTTGGGAATTTTGGGGGATTTTTGGCTGTTCGGCTTTGGTTTTGACTTTGACTTTGGGTGTTTTGGTTTTGTAGATATGGTTGTGTGACAAGGTTGGGCTTTTGAGGGAGCCAGCAGGTAATTGGGTTTACGAGCCCCAGACTTGGGTGAGTAGGCCATTTGTGCATGACGAGCCTGATGAAGATGAATGGGTCGACTTCTTCAGGTCATTGGAAGAGGATCACATCACTTGGAGGTGCCATTGGTTGCCCTTGCCAGATATGACGGCCAATCACATGGGAGACACCTGGGTGACTTTAGCGGGTCTGTAAGGTTATGCATATTATTTTCCACAGCGCATTCTTCGTCAATACTGCATTCGCCAAGAAGTGGAGTATACAGTTCCTGCTACTTTCTGCCTTCCCGTATTCAAACATTCCGTTCTTGAGCGCTATCGTACTTCTTGGAGGCATAGGGTTGTTTGGGCTCCTGATCCCTACCCAACTATTCATTTGAATGGACACTACAGAGATTGGATGAGGATGCAGATGAGAGCCATACGCTAAAGAAATTAGCGCCACTTCCTTTCTGACTCACTAGGCTGTTTCCCAAAATAAATGGTGTTTTTTTTTTTTTTTTTAGGTTTTCATGCTCAGCTTATGTAATCGAAGAAGTGATTTGAATAAAATTGAACAATGAAAGGTTTCCCCCTCTTGGTTCATCTAGTTCCATATGCTATCTCCTTCGAATATTGCAAAACTGCGGGCCAACTCATCAGATTTAGACCGAACCCCAAGATAGGGTTGCCTACGTATCCCTTTTCAAGGAATCAGGTCATGGCGTAGTTCAGGGAAAGGTTCACTCGGGTATTAACACTCTCCTTTTTGTGCTCTAAGTTTTGCCTGGTACCGCCTTTTCAGGTTTTCGGTCCAGCGAGCTTCTTTTAAATTTTCGCCTTAGATTTTGCCTAGACTGCCCAGTGTGGGTTTTCAGACTAGCAGGCTTGCTCTATTTTTTGCTTGGGTCGGTTCGCCCTTGCGATTTTCCGCCCAACGAGCATCTCTCAGGGGTAATATCGTTTGAGTTGGTCCAAGTTGACAAGATTGCTGAACTCGTTACCATCCAAATCAAGGATCACTGCTGCTCCACCGTCGAGGATAGTCTTGATGATGTATGGTCCTGCCCATTTTGGCCTGAATTTTCCCCGCGGATCGAATATCGGTGCCCGAATTTCTTTCACCACCATATCCCCTTCAATCAGATCCCTGGACTTCACCTTTTTGTTGAATGCGCGGGCAATTCTTCTCTGATATCCCTGAATGTGATACAGTGCCCGCAACCTCCTTTCATCAAACAACATAAGCTCTGCGAACCTGTCGCTCAACCAATCGGCTTCGTTAATCTCACTTTCTATCATCACCCTCAGGGATGGTACTTCAAGCTCAATAGGAAGTACTGCTTCCATTCCATAAACCAGTGAATAGGGCGTTGCCCCTGTTGGAGTTCGGATCGAAGTGCGGTACCCCCATAATGCTAATGGCAGCTTCTCATGCCAATCCCTGGATGACTCGATGGTTTTCTCCAAGATGTTCTTGATTGACTTGTTTGCTGCTTCTACTGCCCCATTGGTTTGTGGTCTGTATACTGTTGACTTGTGAACCTGAACATTGAATTCCTCAAGCACTTCTGCTGCTCTTCCTTTGAAATGCACACCATTGTCTGACACGAAGGCATTAGGAACCCCATATCGGTAGATGATGTTTTGCTTAATGAAATGAGCCACTTGTACTGCGGTCAATGTAGCGTAAGAGGCCGACTCTACCCACTTCGTGAAATAATCAATTGCCACCAATATAAACTTGTGTCCGTTCGATGCTGGTGGCGTGATTTTCCCTATCACATCTATCCCCCATACTGAGAAAGGCCAAGGCGTTGCCATTGTATGAAGTTCAGATGGCGGCACGTGCATGAGGTTAGCGTGGACCTGACACTTATGGCATCTCCGCACATACTGTACGCAGTCTGTTTCCAAAGTCGACCAATAATACCCCTGCCTCAGAATCTTCTTTGCCATCATTAATCCACTCATGTGAGGACCGCAGATTCCTTCGTGAATTTCCTCCATCACCCTTTTCGTGTCATCACCATAGATGCACAACTTATGCATGCCACAATACGACCTTTTGTATAACCTTCCACCGCAGAGGATGTATTGCGAAGCTAACCTTTGTAATGCTATCCGGTCTTTCTTGTTTGCTCCTTCTGGATATTCTCCTTTCTCAACCAAATTCCAGATATCATGGTACCAAGGCAGGCCATCGTCAATTTCGCCGACATTCATCACATACTCGTATGCTGGCTTATTCCTTTGCTCAATCATGATTGGTCTCATTCTCACTCCCACAGGCAATTCCACCATGGATGCCAAAGTAGCAAGAGCGTCAGCAAACTGGTTCTTCATTCTTGGGATATGTGTAAAAGTAACTTGCTCGAATCGATGGATCAGATCATCGAGGTCTTTGTGGTATGGTTTCAACTTTTCCTCTCGCACTTTCCAATCACCATTGGCTTGAGAAACTACCAGATTCGAATCTCCAACCACTTCCAACTTCTTAACCCCAATTTCAAAAGCAGCCTCCATTCCAACAATGCACGCTTCATATTCTGCTTGATTATTGGTAACTTCGAAATTCAATTTGAAAGATAGGGGAATGTGCGGCCCTTCTGGTGAGACCAATAGTATGCCGATCCCGAATCCTCTCTGATTTGCAGCTCCATCGAAGTACAATTTCCAAACATCCTCTGTTACTGTCATAACGTGTTCATCGGGAAATTGGAATTCTGTATCTTCTGGCCCTTCGATTGGATGATCTGCCAAGAATTCTGCCACAGCCCTGCCTTTCACCGATTTTCGCGTTACATACTTGAGTTCAAACTCGGCCAATAAGAGCAACCACCGTGCCAACTTTCCAGTGAGTGCCGGTTTCTCGAACAGATATTTGAGGGGGTCCATTCGAGAAATCAACACCACCGAATAAGCTAACATGTAATGCCTTAGCTTTTTAGAGGCCCATACAAGAGCCCAACAAGTCTTCTCCAAAGAGGTGTATCTTTCTTCGGCTCCGACCATTTTCTTACTTAGATAATACACTGCCTTCTCGATACCTGCTTCACCTTCCTGTGCCAACATGCAACCCATTGCAGACTGTGTTACTGATAAATACAGAATCAGCGGCTTTCCAGGTGTTGGCGGCATCAATACTGGGGGACTTTGAAGATACTGCCGAATTGATTCGAAAGCTTTTTGGCACCTGTCATCCCATTTGAACAGCACTCCTTTCTTGAGCAAATGAAACATCGGCTCGCAAGTTGAAGTCAACTTGGCGATGAATCTGCTGATGAACTGAATCTTCCCAAGAAAACTCCGAACCTCTTTTTCCGTCTTTGGCGGCTCCATTTCTAATATCGCCTTGATCTTCGTTGGATCAACTTCAATCCCTCGGGTAGTGATCATAAACCCCAACATTTTCCCTGTGGTGACTCCAAATGTGCACTTCTGTGGATTGAGACGCATCCGATATTTCCGTATCCTTTCAAAGAACTTGCGTAACGCCGGGAGATGTCCTTCCCTTTCCTTGGCTTTTACAATCATGTCATCCACATATACCTCAACTTCTCTATGCATCATATCATGCAACAAAGTTGTTGCAGCCCGTTGGTAAGTCGACCCCGCGTTCTTTAATCCAAATGGCATGACCCGATAACAGAACGTCCCCCATTCAGTGGTGAAGGTCGTTTTCTCCCGATCCTCTGGTGCCATCAAAATCTGATTGTATCCCGAAAAACCATCCATAAATGATAACAGCGCGTGCCCTGCCGTGTTGTCTACCAATACATCAATGTGTGGTAAGGGAAAATCATCTTTCGGACTGGCCTTGTTTAAATCCCTGAAATCTACACATACCCTGACTTTTCCATCTTTCTTGGGCACCGGCACAATATTTGCAACCCACTGTGGATATTCAGTTACCATCAAAAAGCCGGCATTGAATTGCTTGGTGACTTCTTCTTTGACTTTTTCAACCCAATCTGACCTGATTTTTCTCAATTTCTGTTTTACCGGTTTTGCACCAGGATACAGGGGAATTCGATGTTGCACAATTTTAGGATCGATTCTGGGCATATCTGCGTGGGACCAAGCAAAGACATCTTCAAATTCTGAGTAAATCGACGAGTAATTCTTGTTCCTCAGTAGATAGCCCGGAACCGATTTGAACCATGCGAGGATTCTCCTCATCCCTCAATTTAACTGAAATAACTTCTTCTTTTATTGGCTGAGCATGCCTTTCATTTTCCCTTTCGATTAGAGACTTGAGTTCTTTAGGTATTTCTCCCTCGAATTCAGTCTCATCATTGTCAGGGTCAACACAATTTATTTCGGGAACAGCAAAGTAAGCGAAATCACCGTTTATTTCATTAGCAAAGCCCTCTGGGGCACAGTACATGACATCAGACTCAAACTCGAAATAGAAATGACGACGTGGAGGGCCAAGAGGCACAAACTCCGACTCACAGCCAAATTCAAACCCTGACTCAGACTCGAACTCTAACTTAGTGAATGCATTAGTAAATTTTACAACAGGAGTGAAAGTGCAATTCTTGTATTCACCGACTGCATCCACTATCAGCACACTGGGATCATCGAGGGCCTCCTGCCCGAGCATCATCACAGCTGGCTCTTCTTCATCCTTACCTGTCAGACTGACCTCATCGAACATTGACATCAAGACCCCACCATCCAAAGCCTCCATCCAATCTGCTTTTAGGTCTTTCAACAATTTCTCGACCTTTTCATGTTCATCTTCGCTGTCCCAAGCATCGTTAGCAAAGATTTCGAACCCAGGGTGTACCTTTCCACTTATTTCATTTACAAAAGGCTCAGGCTGGCCGCGATAAGGTGCATTCGACCCTTCTCCAACAAATCGAATCCGACGGTTTGCACTGCTACTTGCTCCATTGGTCTTCCCCCTTTGCATCTCTTTCAGTGTAGGTTCGTATCCCAACCCGAAACGGCCTCGCTGAGAAGGGAATTCTGGAAACTGAGCCACCCCCTGGTGAGTTCGTCCCAAGCCCGTGCCTGGCAGATAAGACATTCTTCTCATCATCTCGAGAGCTGTGGTGCTGATTGAAAAATCATCATCAATACGAAGCGTAAACACACCACCGGACGTATCGAAAGCAAAGCCCCCAAGCTGAACATCATTCTCATCATGCATAATTTCTAACAAAGGAGCATTGTCTTCAGCATGAGGGCGGATGCCTGTATCTCCGTAGAGGGCAACTGTCCCACTTTCCAAACCGAGCAAAACCTTTTGATGCAAGGTGG
Organism: Vaccinium vitis-idaea; assembly: GCA_963854785.1. Lineage (NCBI taxonomy): Eukaryota > Viridiplantae > Streptophyta > Magnoliopsida > Ericales > Ericaceae > Vaccinium > Vaccinium vitis-idaea. The sequence goes on along the minus strand of OY978223.1, from coordinate 19,065,933 downwards.
ATGGAACTGCCATGATATCAGATCGATGCATCCAGGGACGTCCCAACAACAAATTGAACGAAGCTGGGATCTCAAGCACATGAAACTCAACTGTTGACTTAAACCCCTCTGCAGCAATTTCCATTTCAACAGTCCCAAGCACATTGCGACGGGTGTTATCATAAGCCCGAACAGTGAGACTAGATGGTGTGAAATCCTTTGGTTTGAGTCCCAAACATAAAGCTGTTCGAAGAGGGCATACATTGAGTGCTGACCCATTGTCTATCAATACAACCGGGATCCATTTCCCCGTTGCACTTCATGGTGACATGTAAAGGCTTATTGTGGTCAGTTCCTTCAAGCGGCAGGTCAGCTTCGGTAAAGGTTACAACATGTTTAGTTGGTTTAGTGGCAATGGTAGGCTTGGTGACAATGGCGGCCATCATGGCCTCAGGGGTGATATCAGGCGCAATTTCCATGCAAGATAATGTTTGAGCGAGTTTCTGACGATGCTCACTGGAGCTCATAAGCAATCCCCAAATGGTAAGAGCGGCTGGGGTTTTCTCAAGTTGTTTCTGGATGGGGTTTTCTTCGTTGGTTGGCGGAGGCTTCGGACGGGGAACACGACTGTTGGCAGTAGAGGTAGCTTGGGATTGGTTGGTTGTTGGGTTAAAGAGATTTTGAAAATCAGCTGGGTTAGCGATTGGGTCACTAAGGTTGTTTGGTGTGGCTAGGTTATTTTGTGGAGCTGGGTTGTTTTGTGGAGCTGGGTTGTTTTGTGGAGCTAGGTTGAGGGGTAACTGGTTTGTAGTATTTGGTGGTGGGTTGGAGGTGTTTCCAGTGAACCTCTGAGGTGGTTGATAAAACCGACCACTCCGAAGAAGATGAAGAACCGAGTCGATGTCATCTCCCCATAAATCAGTGTAGTCCGTGTAAAAATCGACAAGATCCCCTTCCGCCTTTCTCTTTCCCTTTGCAATACTGGCTCCTTCCAAACCTTTGGTAATTCCTTCCACAGTCGCTTCACTCCAAACATCTCCATTTTCCATGGCAGCCTCGTTAACAGCCCAAACCTCATTGTTTCCGACCCACAACGGTGCTATGCCCTCATTCTGATTGGCCCACATATTTGCCACAACGTTTTCTTCCATTTGCTGTCCCCAAACATCGGGTAGGCCTCCATTTAAAACCATGATGTTGCAGTCCTCCGGGACTTGCACTCGGGGAACCGGAAGGTTTTCATCAACTATGTAATCATAAGGTGTGAACTCTATCCCTTCCGTCATTCGATTTATTGCGTACTCACTCATCATGGAAAAATCAGGGCGACCCTCCCATAATGGTTGCATTGGAAAATATGCTTCTTCGAAGAACATGGGAAGTGTGGATCCATCCAGAGGGTCGTTAGGGTCCATGAGCTGCCATTCATTAGGTGTGGGGTCCCATTCATCTTCTTGTGCACCATCGGGTGCCCCATTCTCTTCTTGCCAGTTTTGTCCTTGTCCTTCTTCCACAGGTTGTTGATCTTGTAGCATAGGCAATGGTTCAAATAGGTTGGGAAGCGCAAATCCATCCAGTGGATCCTCAAACATCGGATCCCAAAGTAGGTTAATCATTGCATCAAATGGAAGTTCTTCATTAAGCTGTTCATTATGCGGCCAAACTTCTTCATTTGCCACATTGTTGGCCACCATCTGCTCATACTCCCGAGCTTCCATGGCCATTATCAAATCACCCCATTCTTGCCACACAGTGGGATCCAAGTGGATGTCTAGAAAGCATACCTCGTGCTCAACAGGTATTGGCACAATGGGCTTGGGGTCTGTTTCGGGTAGGATGAACTGGCTTGGGTCAAACGGAGTGGATTTTGGAGTGGAGCTAAAGGTAATTTGACCTATGTCGGCATTCCTTTTGTGGGTTGGCAGAGGGTTTGTGAGGATATTGGGCTTTTCAGTGGGATCTCGGATTTGTTTGTTGTCAATGAGATCTTGAATCTCATGACGCAGGCGCTGGCATCTTTCAGTGGGATGACCGGGTGTCTGGTGAAATATACAGAAGGTGTTAGGGTTATATGTTGGCGGGGGATTTTGTGGAGGTGGAGTTGGCTGAAGAGGTTTGATTTTTCCCTGTTGTACGAGTCGTTCGAAAACAACAGGTAAAGGTAAGGGAAGAGGGGTGAAGATACGCCGTCCTCTTTGATTTTGCGGCGGTTGAATTGATTGGATTGGTTGAGATAAGATGGCGTTTATGGGTTCGGCTTTATGGGATTGGTGATTCATGGTGTTGGATGAGGTACCGGCTGTGTAACTGGGGTTTGCATACAGGGAAGATGTGTTCCCGATGTAGTTTCGCTTCGGTTTGGGGAATGAGTCTCCTTTCTTTAGCATCCCGCTTTGTAGAGCTTCTTCAATCGACAGACCCATCTCAAAGTAAGTTTCAAAGTTATGTGCTTGGGCCATGACCATGTACTGAGCCAAATCAGGTTGAAGGTTCTTGGTTATGATGCGCATTTGGTCCTTGTCACTGGGACGATCGGTCATCTGCGCAGCCTTCGCTCTCCATCTTTTCACAAAATCTGCGAAAGATTCCCTTTCCTTCATCTTGATGCTCTCAAGCTCTCGAGTGGTGACTTTGAGTTGAACATTATACTCATATTGCTTAATGAAAGCAGCCACCATTTCTTCCCAAGTTTGTCTCTTTGAAATGTCAAGGGATAAGAGCCACTGAAGTGCAGGCCCTGTGAGGGTTTCGTGAAACATCTGTGCCATAGCAGGCTCATCAACTTCTTGTAACGAGAGGGAGCTTACATATGCCTGAATGTGTCCTCTCGGGTCCCCAGTCCCGTCAAACTTCTCGAAGTCTACATGCTTGAACCTCTTGGGAAGCTTTGCGCCTGGGAAGATGCAAAGTTTGTTCATGTCAAAGCCGGTAATGGCTCGCTTTTCACTTTTAGCCACAGATTCTTCCAGCTTAAGTATTTTAGCTAGCATTTCAGCCAGCTGAGGATTTTCAGGGGGAGGAGGCTGTTCCGGATGTTCATCATTGGGAATCTCCTGATCCCGAGCTTCATCATCATGTACTCGCTGCTGCGGTGGGGGAAGTCGACCCTGGATGTTTACCATAATCGCCATCAGTTGAGCGATTCGGGTGTCATTTCGGACCCTCTCATCATGCATTTCCTTTCTTAGTTGCTCAAACTCATTTGGGGGGTTTTGTCTCTGTTCTTCTGCCATACTTGTCTCGGCCTTTGGTGATAAAGATCTAGACAATCTTTGTCCAGGAGGTCGAGTCCAAACAGGTAAGGTCTTCTTCTTCTTTGCAGGCCCAATGATTCAAGAGCTTTATAAAGCAAAAAACCGGACTCAGATGTGTACTCGATATGTCTACTATGCACAAAATGAATGAATCATGAATGCTCACTATCATCTCGCCACAACTTAACTCACGGAGTTAGTCTTATTTCTAGCCTTAGGAATTAGTCTACCGGTTTCGGAACTCACTTAGAATCGTTTGCACAGCAGATTGTATCAACACCACGGGTAAGTCATTACTCGGTGAGTACGGCGTTTCAACCTAAGCCTAGATGTTGACGCCGTAGCACTTTTCTTAACCATTCGAGACAAAGCAATGAGATGTTGCCATCCAGTTACAATCGATTCTAAGGCTAGTCCGAAACACGGGTGGCCGTTCGGGCACGACCAACACCGGAGGTATCTCAAACTCCGTGGATTTTAAGTCTCCTAGACTACATGTACAAATCTTAGGGTTAGTCTACCGGATCTGAATCTCACTTAAGATCATTGCACAGAAGATTTTCCAACACCCCGGGTAGACCATTACTCGGCAGGTTAAACTCCAAACTTTGTTGGAATCAGAGCCAATCACTTTTCTTGATCATCCGAGACAAAGCAATTTGGATGTTGTAATCCAGATATCAATGATATTAAGGCTAGTCCAAATCACGGTGGCCGTTCGGGCACGACCAACACCGGAGGTATCTCAAACTCCGTGGATTTTAAGTCTCCTAGACTAAAAATTGACAGTTTTGGAAGATTGCCTCAATCCTCAAGTTTTCTTTTTGAGTAATAAGTCCTTGATATCGGATGGTCGGATTTGGGAAATCCTGGTCCATAAAACTTCCGACAATGATCTAAGATCAGATGCCTAAGGGCGATTGACCCTCCTCGGGCCAAGGTCCCTTAAACCTGTTTAGATTAGTGTTTAGGAATTCGATGATCCAAATTTTCCCACGTCCGGCCGTCCTAAAAGGCTATCTCGCAAAAACAACGCGCATATGGAACGCACGATTCATCATTGGGCCAAGGCAACCTTCTACTAACTGTAAAGGCATTAAAACCAAATGGGATATGTACACAGAAAACCTATACCAACGACGCTCGCAGTGACTATATACAATGCGAATGTATGAATGCAACATGGCATGGCGAGAAAAAGCGGTAACACATAGCATGTAACAAAATGGTGCACGTAAACCTAACACACAGGTGGATTACTAAACGTGGGGTTCTATGGTTAATTATATGCAAAGGCCGGTTTTGGTCACTGAGGGTACCCCGGACTCAAAATCAAAACTGTCTCCTACCGTTAAAAACGATAGTGACAATGTGATTTATCACGGTCGAGGGCTGCTGGGCATTTCGGGATTCCCTGTCACCGGCAAGCCGGGCAGGATTGCCAAAACACGCCAGCGGGGTTAAGAACCATGCAAGTGCAATGCAAAAATTAAATTTCAAACATTTGAAAAAAAAAAATCCCACAAAATATTTTTCGAATTAAACCCACTTTGATTAACACATATTTCAATAAAATTACACAAGTGCAACAAAAATTGCACAAGTGTAATTAAATAAAATATATATTAACCAATGATCCCCAGCGGAGTCGCCAGCTTGTGGACGGCCCACCGAGATTGCCCAAAAAGGATTGTGATTTGTTAGAGTCGCCACCCGGATTTGAGGTCCGAACCCGAGAAACCGATAAAAATATGACTCGTTGCCCACTGAAAAAGATTTCACTAGTCCTGACGGAACCAAAGATTTCTCGGATTCGGGGGTTTGGTTACGAGAGGGGAAGGGTTTTACGGCACCCCTCTCGCCCGGTCCGTGAACCGGTCTCTACTCAAAATTTTGTGGGATTTTGGAAATGTTTAAAATTTGATTTATTCACATAAACAGGAATCGGGGACGGGAATCACATAATAACAAAACATGCAAGAGATGCGATTTTACTGTGGATGCTTGTGCGCGCGATCTACATGGATGATGAACATGAAACTACAAATGTTCACAGAAATAAATTACAACAAAAATCATGTAGTAACTCAAGAAATTATGAACATGAGACTTATTAAACTGTTTGCAATCTGGATTCCAGAATGGGGATTGAGCGCTCAAGGGTGGTGACTTGAGCGCTCAACCCTCATTCCACCCGAACATTTTTCTTGTTGGTTTTTGATATTTGATGCTGCTTTAAGGCTTAAATACACCACAGAAACATCACACAAACATCACCTCTCTTTAGAAATCACCAGAAAATGCTTAAAACAAACTTGCTCTAGAACCAGTTTGAGCGCTCAAGGCTCATGGGTTGAGCGCTCAAACCAATTCTGCAAGAGAGAGGGATCCAGATCACAAACACTATACTGACAACTTATATATACTAACAAAGGATTAAACCATAATCCATCATCAGAATTGCTGGAAAACTGCAAATAGGCCAAGAACAGCTTGAGCGCTCAAAGATCTAACCTTGAGCGCTCAAGCCATAACATGGCTTTCCACTGTTTAACCTTTAAACTGATTTTACTACTTCCTCAGGACCACCAAAGGCATAATATAAAGTTTCAAAAGGACAAACAACCACTGTTTTGCAATCAAACATGAGAAATTTGAAGTTTTTGATGTTTAATCACTATGAAATGGTTAATTTACATTCATGCATGTAATTTTGGTGTGGAAATAAACTGTTTTGAAAGCTTCATGAACACAATTAACTTTCAGACAATGATCAAAATCAACAGAAAGCTCAGAAGTTAACAAAACAGTGGTCTGTTCAGAACTGGGCTTGAGCGCTCAAGGCCAGAAGCTTGAGCGCTCAAACCTGCTGTAACTGCAAATTTAAAAAAGGTTTTTAAGCAACTTTCAGACCTTTGTGAGTTCAATGCAAGTATAGAGAACTTGCTTAAACTCCCTAGCCTTCCTCAGAAAGATCAAAACAGTGAGATTATCACATTTTTACTACCTTTTGGAAGAGGTTTGTGATTTGAGCTTGATTCTGGGCTTTGAGAGGTTGATTGTGGATGTTTTTGGCTTGTATTCTGGACGAATTGAACAATGTGGGTGGTTGATTGATGATCAAAGGTCAAATTTCTGGGTTTGATCAATGGTATTGTGGATGGTTTTGATGATAAATGAATGGTTTTGTAGAGAGAGAGAGGGAGGAGTCGATTTCTGGTAGAAACTGAAGGTAAGAAGTAGTAGTATATCCCTCAAACCAGGGGGCAATGGGTGGTTTTATAGAGTGAGTGGGAGGGAAGAAAGGAGAGAGAGAGAAGTGGGTTTGTGTATTTGAGAGCATTTCAGGCGTATTTTAGGACTTAGTGGGGCGTATTATACGTATAGGGATCGTATAAGATCAACCACAGACGCTCCCATGCAGGAAATCTCATGATGAGATACTCTGCAAGTTGCTGACTGGACGGGGGTTGAGCGCTCAAAGCTGTGGACTTGAGCGCTCAAGGTGCTCCTCAGGGGTTTGAGCGCTCAAAGCCATGGGCTTGAGCGCTCAAGGCTATGGATGGCAGATTGATGGTTTGGCTTGGTTTAACAATGCTTGGGTTGGTTTGGCACATTTTGATTGCTTGGGTAGTGTTTGGTTGGTTTTGGTCAAACTCAAATCATTTTCACCAGTTCCAGGTAATTGTGATTGATCCGTTTCATCATCGGAGATGTATGAGCGTATTTCGGGTTCAAAATTGGGGTGTCTACACAAGGTTTGAGAATGAAATTATACCTCTGGAATTTGAACGAAAACTGGGATTTCAGACGTTTCGAGAGACGAAACTTGAGATGAAAGACTTTGAAATGATTTGGAGTGATACGGAGCTTTGGATTTAGGAGAATTGGAAATGTAAAGGTTTGGGAAGTTTACTGGTGGTTTCGAACGAGAATTTCGTCGGAAAACCGAGCGGAAATTCTCTCTGGGTCTGATTTTCTGTGTGTTTTTCTTGAGAGGAGGATGCCTCTATTTATAGCTGGAGGAAGAGAATAAAAATGATGATATTCTCCGACGGGTGATGATGAGATTCCTGTGATTTTCGTAGAGGATAACGATACCCACCGTACGGCTCCTCTTAGGAGCCGTACGGCTTGTATGTTGGAGCCGTACGGCTTGTAAAGGATAAAGTGATCCGCACGGCATGAGACAGGAGCCGTGCGGTCTGTGTGGCTGAGTTCCCAATTTTCCGGACATGCTCCAAGGTAGTTTGATCATTCTTTCGTCATTGGGGATGCACATGGGTACTTATTTTCATAAACCAAACTTAAGTAAAGATTTCTTTACTTTAATTTATTTATGAAAATAAGGAAGTACCCCCCTTTGGGAAACAATGGCATTTCTAGAATTTTGATATCCCAATCCAATCAAAATCTCATCCCCCCACTTTTGGTACAAAGGCGAAAAATGACACGTTTTTCTCCGAAGAAAAGGGCCGAAAGATAATCTTCCCGTACTCGAAAAGAGCATCCGATTATATCATTGTGCTTAGAAAAATCCAAGGAACAAATACAGGGACTTTTTCTTGGCCAAATCAAAACTTCCCAAAAAAGTTAATTTTCCATACTTAGCCAGATTTTCGAGCGACAGACAGGGGTGCCTCGATCAAGAGGCGACTTGATGGTGACATGACCTATGTCATTCGAGTCTCGGATGAGAGACGATGATGAAGGAACACTTGGATTAAAATTGGGGTGTCTACAGTGCCATTTAAATTGCAATTAATTGGACATAATGGGGTGCTTCGTATTGTGGGTCGCTGCCTTAGTAAGCTGTTATGCCTTCGTTTTTGTGGGTCACTATCTTCCAGGAGTCCTACTGTGTTCAAAGGCACAATAAGCTGCCATGCCTTTGTTTCAAGCGTCATTTTGAACGCGAAAATATGATTCAAACCATTCACTTTGTAGACCTTGATGCATACAATAGCTTTTGTAAAAGGAACGGGGTCCTTGTAGTGAGCCAAACTCACTACAGGGTGTAGTGAGTGAATTTGAGCCGTCCAAAGTGTTTTGAACGGTCTGGATTTCAAATAAACTATTCGCGCAAACAGTTAAATTGTTTGCTTAACTGTTTGCGCGAATAGTTTATTTAAAATCTGAATCGTCCAAAACAAGAATGGACGGCTCTCAAACTCACTACACGCCTGTAGTGAGTTGCTCACTAGAGGCGAAGGGGTACCACGTCACCCATACCCTATTTGCACCTAAAATTTTCTCATAATTTGGAATCATAGTTACTTAAGTGTGGAGATATAAGCTCCTCACACTTCAAATTTGTGTACTCTATGGGTAACAGTTAGGGCTGCAAATGAACCAAGCCATTCGTGAACTGTTCAAAGCTCGACTTGGTAAAAACTTGTTCGAGTACTAAATGAACCGGACCTGAACCTCAATTTTAAGTTTGTTTAATAAATGAGCCAGACCTGAACCTAACAATATTCGCTTGATTAGGCTCGCAAACCTGAAGTGTATATGTATATCTCACAAGAATATCACATATAAGCCTGAATATGTTTAAACTTTTACATGCATATCATGAAAATTTTATAATTTTTCCATTATAAACTTTTAAATGTACTATCAACTTAAATTTTAATATGAATTTATAATTTTATATATGTTTGTACTTATTCATGTATAAAATAAAATTTTTATTGAGGTTCTAGACCTGTATGAGAGCATAAATATCTAATATTTTTGACACGTTAAGGCTCGTGAACAAATTTGAGTTCGACTCAAACTTAGGAAAGCTCGGCTTGAGCTCGGCTCGTCAAATTTTTGTTGAGCTCGAGTTCGTTTAAAAACTAAACGAACGAACTTGGACGTCCTTAAACTCGGCTCAATTCGGGTCGTTTGCACCCCTAGTAATAGCACAGACTCCTATGTACAAATTTGTGCAAATATGTACGACATATAAATCTCAATTTTTCATAGGGGTGAAAACTGATATAGCCGTTAAATCGATCCGATCCTGGACCAACCGTTCCGTTTGGTTAGGTTATGCAATTCATTGATCTGGTTATGGTTCTAAAAAAAATAAGTACCAGTAATTATAGTTTGGTTACTGGTTCTCAATTTAAGAACCATGATTAGAACCAAACCGGACCGTATAATTTTGTATATTGATATATTTATACGTGTACATAATTATGTATCTTGATATGGTAAGTTAATATAAATTTTTTCCCCTAGTAAGGTATTATTTTATGTTTATTCAGAGTAGAACTCTTTTTTGTTAGGAAGTCTTTAATGTACGTATTACAACAACTCTTTGACCCTACTAATACCCAATTTTCAATTTTAATTCTCTAGAAAGACATGCTGCTGAATTTTTTTTTTCTCCTTTTTAGACTATTCCATTCTTTGCTTATGCTACTTTATTAGTTCTTTTCATCAATTTTAGGTGTTATTTTATTGATGTAAATTGTCAAGTACTTTGTGTATCATGTGGACCACATATGGTTTCAGATATTGTAAAATCCTATAATTATTTTATGAGTTGTGCCTCAAATTCTAAATAATCTTATGAGTTCATATGTTTTGAAAAAATGTTCCAACGCTATTTGTGTAGAACCAAAACTTTGCGGTTTGGATCTGACAGGTTTTACACATATAGTGGGTAGGTTTTGGTTCTTAATTTTTTAGAACCGGTCAGAATGGTCTGGTTACCGGATTTCTACTGAATCGGTCCAATCCGGACCGTGTGAACCCCTAGTTTTTCATTATTTCGAAAAAATTTGGTCTACGTCACTAGTCCCTTCGGAAACAGGGTGCTATAAGGCCGCCCTATAGTGCGGTACATGAGCCATCGGATGTGTTTTCAATGTTTCTGATTTCATCTTGGCACTTTGGAGATCCGAGCCGTCCATTGCTAAGATGAAATTCGACTTGTTGATTACTGACATCAACAACTCGGATGCCACACTACTGGGTCAGCCTATAAGGGTGCCCTCAGGGGCGGCCCCATGGTTATTTTGATTACTGACATCAACAACTCAGATGCCACACTACTGGGTCGTCCCTGCGATATGCATATCTTTTTGGTTGTTTTTGTAATTTTGCCCCATTGTCTTTACCTTGTGATCCTTGCCCCACAAATAATTCACTTGCCCCAAATGTGCTAGAAATATGTACAACATTACCCAAATGATTCACCGAATTTTTTTAATTTTTTCCTTTTTTTGTGATTCCATCTTTTTAACACACTCCCCCTCAAAGGGAAAAAAGTGGAGTATAGCCACATTCATGGTTTTTAACTCCTCTCTCTCTCTCTCTCTCTCTCTCTCTCTGCCCCAAGTAACATGATATACCATATTTTGTTTCTATGCATTGAATAGAACTCTTTTGGTTTATTACTCTAATATACTCCCTCCGTTCCATTTTGATAGTCCTCAGCGAAAATACGTGCAATTTTCAGACAAAAAATAAAAGTATTTTTAACTCCTCTCTCTCTCTCTCTCTCTCTCTCTCTCTCTCTCTCTGCCCCAAGTAACATGATATACCATATTTTGTTTCTATGCATTGAATAGAACTCTTTTAGTTTATTACTCTTAGATACTCCCTCCGTTCCATTTTGATAGTCCTCAGCGAAAATACGTGCAATTTAATTTCAGACAAAAAATAAAAGTATTTTAGTTCATAATTTTTAAATTTTTCTCACCAAATTAAAAAAATACATGAGATCATTAATTTGGTACGAAGAAACTGAAAAAATCATGTACGAAAATACTTTAATGTTTTATCTGAAAATTTGCATCTAACTACATAGGGAACCATCAAAATGAAACAAATGGAGTAAATATTGTAGATTCTTGACCCCTCTAATGATAAATCTCGCGTCCGCCCCTAGGCGCCCTACAGCACCCCGGATCCTTCCACCACCGGTAGACTAATGGTATCATAAACAAACTACCAAATTATCTTTTAGAAATTTAAATTTCTAACCTCCTTTACCATAAACAAATATATATATATATACCGTGAGGTTCTAATCCGGGATCCCGGATTAGAGCATTTGGGGTGTTTTTTTTGTGTTGCAAATTGTTTTGGGAAAATCCGAGCCGTCCAATGTGTTCAAAAGGTGTTTTCCAAGGTCCACGCGGGAAATATTCAAAAAAAAATACCGGGAAGGGCTTGATCCAAGCAATTTTTCGCAAAAACTGTATATTTACAGTTTTGCGAAAAACTGCTTGGATCAAGCCCTTCCCGATATTTTTTTTTGAAGATTTCTCGCGTGGACCCTTGAAAACACCTTCTGAACACATTGGACGGCTCGGATCGTCAAAAAAATGCTCGGATCATGGAGGTCCGGAGGTCCGGATCCCGGATTAGAACCGCATCCTATATATATATATATATATATTATGAGTCCCGATCCCTTAAGGGATCCCTTAAACAAAATTCCGTGCAGACCAAGGCATTTTTCAACTTTCCGGATCAAATTTTGACGATCCGAACCGCTCAATGTTTTTAAAATGCATTTTTAAGGGCCTACGCGGAAAATCTTCAAAAAAAAATACCCGGAAGGGCTTTGATCGGATCAGTTTTTGTTAAAAACGCTATATATATTTTAAAAACATTGAGCGGTTCGGATCGTCAAAATTTGGCTCGGAAAGGTGAGGTCTGCACGGAATCTTGGTTAAGGGATCCCTTATTAGATCGTTATCCTATATATATATATATACATGTAGTTATAAATCAACAACTTTTTCCCATTATCCAATTTTTCCTACTAGTTCTTGAATCTCAAAAATTACACTCCCAAAATTTTATTTTTATTCTATTCAAAATTATTAATTTCCAAGCTCTTTTAAAGCTTCCCATTCAACCCAATTTTCCAGCGGCAAGCATAACCATTGACTTTGATATGTTGTCATGCTATAAAAGCTTCACTACCAGATAAGCTTCCACCTTCTACTAGATCTGTTGTGCAGCCTCTGTCCTCTGTGTGTGTGTGGGGGGGGGGGGGGGGGGCGAGTATTCTGATCGGCCGATTTGTGTTGTTACACATACGAAGTAGTTCAAAAATGGTACCGGACGAAATCATTATTATCGCCATCTCGTTCAAGATTGGCCGAAAATTTCGATAATTTCCGGTAAACGCCACTATTGGAGCCGATACGGTATTTGATGTATGACATATCGGTTTCACACAAATCTGGTACATACCTGTTGGTACGGTACATGATTCAAAACCTTGCCATTGACACACCAAATGTAAAACACCCATTTTGGAGTCCTACGCAAATGATCGGAACTGTTCAATTAGTTTAAAACATGTTCTAAAGAGTTCCTAAAAAAATTCAACCCATTCTGATATCAGTAAGGGCTTGATCTGTATTTGTGCCTACATTTTACAAGATAAAAACTGAATGAATCGATCATGTTGATCAAGTTCTTACTGATATCCGAACGAGTTGATTTTTCATATGTACTCTTGAAAATATGTTTTAAACAAATTGAATGACTCTGATTATAAGCTTGGGGCTCCGATTATTGTTGTGTCACAAGAACCAGTCCTCTCTCTCTCTCTCTCTCTCTCTCTCTCTCTCTCTCTCTCTCTCTCTATATATATATATATATATATATATATATATATATATATATATATATATATATATATATATATATATATATACAGAGTCATGATCTCCTAAGGACTCCCTCACGGATCTCCTTCATGAGGACCACCCCTTTTTTGATTTTTCGGACCAAATTTCACGATCCGAACCGCTCAATGTGTTTAAAACATGTTTTCCGGGTGTCAAAAAATGAGCATATATATATATATCTCAAAGTCAGATAATTGAAACCAAAAAAATACACGTCGAATATGAACAATTCTGAAATATGACAATTAGATCGGAATGTTATTACCCATGCGATCTCTCATTTAAAAAAAATTCTTGGGACTACTGGAACTTTGCTTAGTCGTTAACTTCATCATCCTAAGATTAAAGTGTGCGTAAATTGAGCCTGAACAGTTGGTTATTGAAAAAGGTTGGTGCGTTATTTCTACGCATAAATAATTTCGAATTTCATTAATTATTTTAACTGGATTACAATTCGACTTGATAAGGTTATGTATAGTATAGTCGTAAAGTAGTCAAATAGACTCACTTCCCGAATCACTTCGATCAAAGCTTGGTCAAAACCCGAATCAACTAATGAAGTACATTTTTAAATAACGGAGTGGTTCTATGGACACAACGAATAACATAATATTTGACATACCAATAATTGGAGCCCCATTTAAATAAATAAGACAGAAAAAAAATACTTCGGCTATGTTTCATTCGATGGAATGAACGTTGAAATGGATTGGTCATTTCAAGCGAATATACTTATTTCAATTAATTTTTGGTACATGATAATTAGAGAAATGCTCATTCAAATGGAAACATTATTTACCTAGATAAAGCCTAAAGGAACGTTTATTTCATCAGGAAAACTAATGAACTACTATGGTCACCTCCAAAATAACAAATGCCACACAAAATTACTATTACCATCCCGAAATTTACTATTGTTACATCAAAATTCACTACTGTCCCGCAAAAATTTACTATCAATACTGCATCAATTTTCCCAAAGAAAATAATTGAGAACGTAATAGGAATTAAAATAGTTATTCCTTGGCGCACAATCAAACATGGAAATGGGAAAGAGAAATTGAGAATGGATATTTTAATCTTATCCAAGAAATTTTGTTCATGTGTTATTCCCTTCCAATGAACCAAGCGCACCCTTAAGAGAAATTTTTGGGTCTCGGGCAGGTACCACATGGTAGTACCCGGCTCTCATTCCGACCGTCCAAAAATATTTTTTACGGTAAGGATTTTAAATAAAACTCTTCCAGGGATGGACGGCTTGATTACTAAGATGGAGACGGTGATAAAGTATTACCGGTACCACGTGATACCCTACACGCACCCAAATTCTTCTCCTTCATTGAAGTTGGAATTAACAATCTCCCTTCTGAATGTGTCATTTACCGAACTTAATGACTCTGAAAGCAATTGTTCGTATTCAGTCCCGTGCACTAACTTAACCTATGGTACCGATCCAAAGAATAAACTATTCTAATAAGTAGCTCCACTTCTGATGATCCTCACGCACTCATTCACTTCACATGATTGTAATTATATGCTTAAAGATTAAAAGATATAAAGAGACTTACTCGAAACTTCTTTTCCAATATTACTTTTTTTAAGTCTAAAAGACATGTTAAATTGGAAAAATATTACTTTTTTAAGTCTAAAAGACATGTTAAATTGGAAAAATATTACTTTTTTAAGTCTAAAAGACATGTTAAATTGGAAAATAGGGACTGAAGAGCCAATATTATAATGCTAGAATGTATTTTCGTCGGATAAAATTACAACCTTCACAATAGCTGCTCCATCTCTACTAAATATATACTCCTATTTGACGCTGACAACACTCAACTGTAGCTAGCCACATCTATGGCGACTGACAATCAATGAATTAAATGTAAGCTTGCGCACATTTTGACTAATTCTAGCATCTTGGAGGTAATGACCGGGCATGGCCTCCAATGGTCCCAAGATTGTGTTAGGAAATCGGAACACAAACAGTCGTGCGTAATGAAAACTACAACGCGAGGAAAAACCATGGAAGCCACACCAGTCCACTATGAAATCGAAAACAAGAGTACAAGTCTTCTCGCAGTCTCTCTGAGATCTGTGTTTTCTCTCGTCCCTCTCTGTTTTTCTCTGAAAACTGATAACCCTAAAATTTAACAAACTGCTAAATAAAAGGTCGGGCCCTATGGCTGAAATTTCACCCCGAGGTCCAAAAATATCGTTTTCGTTGCAGTCCAGTGTGCTCCTAAGGTTGCACTCCGGACTGCGCGACTTGGCAGTCCCGTGGTGCTTGCAAAAGGAATTGAACCTGAAACCTTAGGTGGGAACAAACTCCTAAGTCCCAAGGCGAGACCATTTTGCCAACCCGTTGGAGTGGTATTTGGCATTCAGAAGGTTAATTCCAGCAGCATGTAAATAGACCTTTTTTGCCAATATAAAAATTACTTCTATGTATTAACTTAAATAGATTGGATATGTTGGTGGCCAACAATTTCTTTCAAAAATGAAAAAGTGATACTAGTTATATATGCTTAGGCTTTTTTAAGTTGTTTAAAAAAGTTTTTCTCTAAAGCCGTATTATTGTCTTTTCTCTTTACACTGTATTATTGTCTTTTCTCTTTACTCGTGTGAATTTGTGATGTTCACCTTTTCATAAAAGAAAGAAAAATATTATCGATTTACGTGAACAAAACATATGTATAAATAGTTGATTAAAAGCGAGTACGAAAATCAATTTCCTTTTTATCATCTCCACAAAATCCAAACACCGATTAGGATCCCACTCAATTTTCTTTCACACATCAAAGACTGATCGATGTGGAACCATAAACCAATTAGATTAATCATTCGTGGAACTAATCATACATTTTAGTTCAAAATTGATAAACACTTGTCTAAAATCCCATTGGTCTGCTCTTTTGTGGTGCCCCAACTAGGGGAACATTTTTAAAACCAAAAACTGCAAAAACAAACAAATTTTACAAGTAGTACTCCATTCTACTATATAAGTTAGGTCATTTACACTGTTATCATGCATTTATTTAACCATAATCATGATTCCATAGTCTTTACTGTTATGATTCGAATATATATGAACCCACTTATCAATAGGTCATATTTTGGACCAGGGAAATCATCAAACATTTTCCCTTTTGCGGTGGATTTTTGTCATGTTAGTAGCATTAACAATCGAATTATAAAGGATATAATCGTTAAGACGGGACATTGTACGCACCACGTTTTGACAATTGTGATTAGTTATAGTGTTTTAACCACACGTTTTCTCAGGGTGATACCTCGCACGATGCTTGTTTTTTTGAAAATGGTAACCTTGAAAAATCACTTAAATTGTTCAAAATAAATGCAGTTCTGTAAGCACATCATTCTTATATATATTTTTCGGATGAATTACTGGGTGCATGTGTGTTGTTTTTCCTTTGCTTGGGTTAATATCAGAGAGCACCCTTCAATTAAGATAAAATATCATTTGGGCCCCTCCACATTTAGTTGTGAGAGATTTAACCCTTACACTTCAAGTCAAGTGGCAAATTAGTGAGCCTCTTATCTATATGGGATTCAGCACTCCGACACATATTCACAAGCATGTCATCTATAACACATTTTCTTGATGGAAGATCTAAAAATATAGGAACCAGAGTAACATTATGACGAAATGTGGCAGACCAAAGCAAAGTTGTAGTAATAGTGTGAGGGTGATAATGAGAAGAGAAAAATGTCACGGGCAACTTGCATAATCTCTCCGTTCCATTTTGTTTGTCCATTTTCAAAGATCATGTCATCGGTTAATCGCTTATATCTTTTAACATGAAATTTAAAAAATATGTAATATGGATCTTGTTTGATAATTCTCAATTAGCTGTAAAATACAAATTTTTCAAAATCATGAATTAAAAAAATTGGAACAATCTTCTAAAATAGACAAACAAAATAGGACAGCGGGAGTATCATTTTCCGCCAGCCTCATTAATGCAGTATAAATAGATCGGCAACATTGCAACTTGACTTAGGCCTTGTTTTCCCTATGCTAAAATGGGAAATTCAATAAACCGGTTGATTTTATGGGATTTTTCCATTTTAGCACAAGGAAAACATGGCCTTAAAACGTGAACGATGGACTGTTACAGTTAACTAGCTTCCTTTTGGTATAGGTGAGTTTGGAGCGGCCAAACTAAGATCTCACAGAAAGTAAGAGGGTGCTAAATGTGATTAACCTCATTTTGGTACGGTCGCTTGTGCATGCTTTTTTTATTTTTATTTGGTACTTCGGAAATAGATAAAAACTAGAACAGAGTCAGCTGCATCAGATGTGCATGCTTTTGTTTGATCAGCAAATCTTATTTGTGGTATCAGATTTGAGCCATAAAGGGTAGCACAACCGTGCTTTATACAGAATGTTCCATTATGTGTAATAAAGAATTATTATTATATATATTATAATGGTAGCCATAGAATTCCCGCTGATGGAGATGGGAGAACTGTTGCAGTCATTTTCAGTTAGGTCATGGCACTAGTACAATCTTCCTATTGGTGATTTATTGGGTTAAATCACAGGCCTCATGTTTCTTTTTCTGTTTTTTTCCTACCAAAAATGATACTAGTATAAAGATTTCATCTCCAGTTATTTACAACCGTCTCATATACATGTGAGCAAGACTGGTTCATGGCATAAGCCAATGAAGCCACCGCTTCGGGGCCCCTTCAAAATGTAAAAAAATAGGGGCTCCAAACATTTATACCTCTTGTATATTGTAATGATTGTTTATTTTGGATGACTATATATTTAAATTTGTGCAATGATAAACATTTTGTAGTGGTTTTTATGAAGATATGTGTTGAAAAAAATTATTATACATAATATATAGAGGGCATCATCTAATAAGTCCGTTTCAGGACTCTAAAACTAATGAGCCGGCACTGCATGTGGGCTCCACACCCATAATTGTGTGTGAGCCTTATGTACGTGTATGTGAAGGGGTCGTAAATGGTTGGAGATGAAATGGTTTTACATGTAGACTTGTTCTTTTCCTACTTGCATGGCTCCAATTTTGAGCAACAGTAATTCCTTTTTTTTAATCACCAACCATTTGCAGTTTAGTTCTGTTTAAACGATTTGCCCACAAAATAAAATCACCAACTTTTATATCATCTTTACATATATACCTAAATTAATTTTACCTTCGCCTTCATACATTTGAATATTATTATTACCTAAAGATGGAGGTGAATATTATTTTCTCTCTTATTCGTAATTCTCGTCTAGAAATATCATTTGTCTATATTTTCTAGTCCTGGCGTAGCGTTGATGGTTGCCTTTAACCGGATAAAAAAGAAGAATAATCGAGTTGCGCGTAAACTGGTTCGGACGTTTAAAAAAAAGAAAAAACCCTTAGCTCCTAGATGGGCTAAGTGGTCCGCACATTTATTAGCTCCACGAAAGATATGTTTGAGAGTGGCTCCAGTCCTTGACATCAAGAGCTTGGCTTCCATAATCATGTTTCCCTGTGGGTGATTACCATCAAAGCCTTCGTTAATCACCGTAACTGGCGCGAGGGAGAGTCGGATTCAATTAGCACGTTTTGTATGCTTTTCTCAAGGATGATGGTCAGCCCTCTATAAATTGCACATATCTCCGACGCCATCACGCCAAGCTATATATCTTCTTATTATGGGTATTTAGGAACAATTTCACATGATTTTTGTGAAAATGTTGCACTAGGTATCTCCATTTTGAGCTTCAATGATTGCAGGATTTTGTATCAGCTGGTTTTATAAGAGCCATGTGGGGGTCTCTTCGCCGGAGTTAACTCTTTGAACCTCTTGGAGCGGGACGGGCAATGATGGAGAGGACCATGCGCGCCTGAGCCGCTGCCGCTCGCCGGGGATGGTAACCTGCACACGTAGACAACCACGTCAGTGCCTAGCCCGGACGGTGGTGGTCCGGGAAGGCACTCCGATGATAAAGTCAGTCACCGGAGGGAAGAAATGCACCAGAGATCTTAGAGAGAGAAGTGAAGAAGTGGAGTTATGAGGGTAGTAAATGAGGAGAGAGGAATACCCATTGTGGTAGTTGTGGTTGGGTATTTATAGGCTGAGGGGCGTACGTCCCACGCGCTCGGCGCCCCTCACGCGCCTGTCATTCACGCTCGGAATGACAGGTGATATGACCTTCACCCCAGCCCCAGACGCCATGTCTGGGCTGACGTCACGGCACGTGGGTTCGAGTAGTCAAATCAGCTCGAGACATTCCCCATCACCCACGCGCTTCTGCAGGCGGCGGTGGCAGAGTAGGTGACTGCCGCATTTAATGCCTCATCATGGACTGTGTGGCGTGCCAGACACACTTCCACCAAACCGGATATATCCGAGCCCCACGTTACCGAGGTCAACCGACTCGGCAAGCGTGCGGCCCAGCATCTCGGGCGCTCGGCGCGTCGCTCGGCGGAGCTCCCAAGGGTTGTCTGGGAACCAGGCTGTGAGTACCATGTCCTTGGCACCAAGACGTTCGGCAGACATCGTTCAAACCTATATTCGTCCAGGACCATGTATCCGCACCGTCCGCCGAGGGCACCGTTCGTTCGGCACCATTGAGGCGGATCGATCTGCATTCGGTTTTGCAGATTCTGAGATAGTGACCTTTTTAGCTCTTCATGATGTGGAGGGGGCCCTTGCTGACCCCTATGAACCCGGCCGCTACAATAGCCCCATCAACTTCCCATGACGAGGGACGACGAATGTGGGAGTTGATTCGATCGGATTATGCGGTCGGCAAAACGGTGGTCGGGGAACCATGCTCGGAGGGTCGCTCCTGCGGTCGGGGCCCTGACGATCCGAGTCCCTTTATATTAAGCACTCGGGATGGATAGAGCTCGAAACGTCGCATCGATGAGTGACATGAAAGGACGTCTGACATGCCGTGTCAGGAATCTATGACGCGTGGTGACGTTGCTGCCACGCGTCGTTGCACGGTTGGTCCGAGCGCCGCTACATGGATTCGCGCCCAAACGGTTTAAACGTAGTGGACAGGTGTCACGCTGCGATTGGGTGCCGCTTCGCCTCCCGAGCCGGCGCCTTAATGGCTCTTCACCCTTCCCCCTATAAATACAAGGGGAGGAGGGGAGAGAGAGGACCGTTACCCTCTCTCTCTAGCACCAGAACTCAACGCTGCCGCCGTCCGCCGTGCTTAACTGCTTTCCTCGTGGAGATCTCGTTTTCAGGCCAAGATTCTTCCACCAAATCCGAGGTATTGTGTTCTTCCCCTGTTTCTCTACGTTTTGTGAAGTTTTTCGTGCATCTTTGTTGCATTTTGGGTGGGTTTTTGAGTGTTTCACTCTTTTCGCTTTTTCTGCCTCTGTTTGCTTTGAGTTTTCCGGCAGTTTGTGCGGCGGAGCGCAGCCGCCGGATTCTGGGCTTGAAGAACACTCATCATGTTCTTCCGAGCTCCCCGTCATCGTACGCACCACCTTCTGCCGAGAGCTGTTTGAGTGTTCCGAGTGCTTTCCTCATTAGGTTTAGCCGAGAGCTCTCCAACCTGTTGGGCTCTCGGGATAACTGACACCTTGTGGGGAGCTCGGCTGGGGCCGAAGCTCATCCCTTCATATTTTCTTGAACTCAAACCTGTGCATATCGCTGATGGTTGTTTCACCCGTGCACTGTAGGTTCTTGCTTGGATGAGCTCAACCTCCTCCGACTCATCCCAAGACGACGCTCTCGCCGATTACAGGTTCGGCAATTTCGTCCAAGACCTCCTCCTCCGCGAGCAACTAAGGACTCTCGGGAGGGATTATAGAAGCCGAGTGCATTCCGTCCCCCCACAAGCAGGAGTACCACCACTGAACATAGCCCCCCTTCAAGCCATAACCCCCGAACGTTGGATGGAAATGGAGGCAGAAGCTAGGCGCGCCGAGAGCGGTTCACAGGCCACTACGTCCGGTCAAAACATACCTCCGAATCCGGACCCCGAGACGGCCGTGCCGACCGATGTCCCTTCATCTCCCACCATCGACCCCACTGAGCTCCCTGATCTCTCTGGAGGCTGGGCTTCGGATCCCGAGGTGATTGAGATCGACAGGGAAACCGCAGGGTTCGACGAGCCCGAGCCTGTCGAGGTTCTCGAAGTGGACGAGTTCTCAGCCTGGTCTCCGCAAACCGAGGGGCACATTCCTCGCAACGAGGGTGAAGATGAAGGCTCCTCGCATCACGGTGCCGAGAATGAAGAACGAGAGCAAGCCCCCGAAGATGATGATGAGGCCGATGTCGAGGGTGGCGTTGAGTATGGGCATGCCTGGGAAACGATCCCGCCGCCGAACCCAAAGCACGGGACGTGCAAGTACGTCGACATGTACTTCGACGGTTCTGCGGACAAGCTCGCCGCGTTCCAAAGGGACTACAATATCCCTGCTGATGTGGAGATCGCAAGGCCCACCGACAACAGAATCCACTATGTGAAGGGGCAGGTGACTGTGCCCTTGATGGCCATCACCGAGGGTGGCCTGACTTTCCCCATGCCCCGGTGTGGACGGCCCACCGAGATTGTTCGAAAAGATTGTGATTGTTAGAGTCGCCACCCGGATTTGAGGTCCGAACCCGAGAAACCGATCAAAAATAAACATGACTTTTGCCCATTTGAAAAAGATTTCACTGATCATGGCGGAACCAAAGATTTCTCGGATTCGGGGGTTTGGTTACGAGAGGGGAAGGGTTTTACGGCACCCCTCTCGCCCGGTCCGTGAACCGGTCTCTACTCAACATTTTGTGGGATTTTGGAAATGTTTGAAATTTAATTTTAAACACGAAATGGGGGATACGGGAATGGCAAACACGTAAATGAATATTAAAACACAAACTAAGTGATGGTGGATGCTTGTGTGAAGTGTACAATGCGATTACAGAATGATATAAACAAGGAAAATGACAATGAAGGAGAAAAATAGAACTTAAAACACCATTTTGAACAAAATTATTTATCTTTCCGACACTATTTGCATGTTTTGGAGGGTTTTGATATAGAAATGAGAAAAACACAAAACTAAAAAGTTGTAGCCCTTCAAATTATCTACGTTTTGATATATAATACGTTGAAAACGGAGTTCGGAGTAAAAAGTTATGGCTGAAACACTGTGACTGCCTATCTGTTGGGGTTTGAGCGCTCAAGGTGAAGGCCTTGAGCGCTCAAGCCCTTCCCAGATCGCCAAATTCTGCTATTTTATGATACTTTTCAGAACTTGTAGGCTCATTTCAAGTATGAGGAACTTGAATGAGCCCACTGGTCTCCCTCAGCAAGACCAAAATAGTGATTTTCACATGATTTTCTACCTTTTTGGATATGATCAAGGCTTGAACTTGTGGTTTGATGAATGGATGGGTAGTGGCTGTGTTTATGGGCTATAGATGAAGTATTTTGGTCAGAGGAATGTAAGTGTAGGGTTGATTGAGTGATTGATTGAGTGGATGATGGAGGATTTGAGCTTAAAATGATAATTTTGGCTTGGATGAGGTGGGTTTTGATGGAAGAGCTAGGTTTGGACGAAATTGATGGAGTGTATGGGCTGTAAATGGCTTGTTAGAGTGAGAGAGGGGCTGTTGAAGTTGGTTTCTCAAAGACCCATGTGTTGTAGGCCTTAAAGATGAGATTTTTGGGTGTTTTGGAGGTTGAAGATGATGGAGGGTGGTGGCTATGGAGGAGAGAAAGGCTAAAACGTGATTGAAGTGATGAGAGAGAGTGGAGAGGGCTGATGAAGGGTGTGAGAGTGTAAGAGATCAGCCAAAGGGGGTTTATATAGAGAGAGAAATGGGAGGGAAATGGGTTTAATTTTTGAATTGGGTTTGGGGGGTGATTGAGGAGATGTTCAAGGGTCTAGGAAGTGTATTTAGGCAGTAGAAAACATAGGTAGACGCTCCTCTTGCAGTAGAATATCATGATTAGATGCTCTGCAGAAAACTGATCTGGCTCGGAGTTGAGCGCTCAAGGTCCAGGGCTTGAGCGCTCAAGGCTGTTGCGCAAAAGGTAAAACTTTGCGGGGCCGCCCCGGGTGCTACCGAACTCCGTTTCATGCGTGGTTTGAAGCGTTGGAAAGCTTGTCGAGTGTACTTTCTAACCCAAGTAGTTTGAACCCAAGATAATTTGTACATTCAAGTATGTGACCATTTTACCCTCAGAAGGTCGGGAAAATAAGTCATTTTGGTAAAACGGACACATCTCCCTCATTTCAAAATGGATTGAGACGTATTATATATCAATAAAGAGGGTTTTGAATGTACTAGAAGATGATGTAGGCTTGGGTTTTTTTTGAAATGGTTTATGGATGGTTTGAAGGGTATTTTGGTCATTTTGGTTGGTTTAAGGTTGTTCTAGGAGGGTTTAGAATGGTTTAGGGTGGTTCGGTGAGTTCAAGCCTTATTCTTAGCCTCGAGGTATGCATGATTGGTCTATTTCATCATCGGGAATGCTCGAGTGCATCTTGGGTTCAAAATCGGGGTGTCTACAGTTGCCCCTCTTGGATGGGACTCGATGCCATTGATTTGGTATGAGTGACGTCCAAGACATAGACAACCCGACTCATTCCCCGCGATACATCTCAAGTCACAAAGGAAAACTTTAAAGATCAATCGGTCGTGCCACTCAGGCTGCCTACGTACCCCATTGTAGGGATCAGACCGGCGTAGTTCCTGGGGGCATATGCAAACAAATGCAACGGGTTCTCCTGTCCCTCAGGACGATTGATTAAAAAGTTTGGTCCCTCAGGACGATTGATTTAAAAAGTTTTGTCCCTCAGGACGATTGATTAAAAAGTTTGGTTCCTCAGGACGATTGATTTAAAAAGTTTTGTCCCTCAGGACGATTGATTTAAAAAAGTTTTGTCCCTCAGGAAGATTGATATAAAAAGTTTTGTCCCTCAGGACGATTGATATAAAAAGTTTTGTCCCTCAGGACGATTGATATAAAAAGTTTTGTCCCTCAGGACGATTGATTTAAAAAGTTTTGTCCCTCAGGACGATTGATTTAAAAAGTTTTGTCCCTCAGGACGATTGAAACCATGCAAATCGACGAGCCTTCCCGGGTCGTGAAATGCCAAACAATTATGCGAATCAACAAGCCTTCCCGGGTCGTGAAACGCCAAACAAATGAATTATGCAAATCAACGAGCCTTCCCGGGTCATGAAATGCCAAACAAATATGCGAATCAACGAGCCTTCCCGGGTCGTGAAACGCTAAACAAACGAATTATGCAAATCAACGAGCCTTCCCGGGTCATGAAATGCCAAACAAATATGCGAATCAACGAGCCTTCCCGGGTCGTGAAACGCTAAACAAACGAATTATGCAAATCAACGAGCCTTCCCGGGTCGTCAAACGCCAAACAAATGAATTATGATTTTACGTGAATCGTCAAGCCTTCCCGAGTCGAAACACTAAAAGCAAATGATTGTGACTATGATTGTGATTGTGATTGTGATTGTGATTGTGATTGTGATTGTGATTGGATTGTGATTGTGATTGTGATTGCATTGTGATTGTGATTGGATTGTGATTGTGATTGTGATTGTGATTGTGATTGAGTGTAGCTACCCTCTGAACAACGGGGAGGCTAAATTTAATGGGGCTATCCCTTGAGCAACAAGATAACCAATGATAAGATGATTGTCTACTGAGCAACGAGACAATCGAGGAAATGTGATTGCTTACTGAGCAAAGAGGCAATCAATACGCTATTGTACCAAACACATAAATGTGATGGTCTTAGCGGCACAATGGTTCGTCAACAACAAATTCTCAGAACAACTGATTAAATGCACTAACTGGTTAAACAAATATATTCAAACAACTTGACATGATTGGTGTACACAATAAATGATTGATTGATTGAATGCACCAGCTAGGCGGCTTTTCAATGATTATCCCAAATGACTTGACCACGCTGGTTTTGAAATTAATTTTGAAAAAGGTGACCATTTCTGGTCTTGAAATTAATTTTGAAAAGGTGACCATTTCTGGTCTTGAAATTGATTGAAAAAGGTGTCCCTCAGGATGATTGGTTAAAAACTGTCCCTCAGGACGATTGATTGATTTAAAACTTGTCCCTCATGACGATTGATTGAAAACTGTCCCGCAGGATGATTGCATGCGACTCGTGCATCGACACTCGACGACAACAACGACAACATTCCTTCTTTAAAAAAGTAGGAGGCTCAATGGGTGGCTCTTTTGCTTTACTGTCTTTCCCTTGAGGCCAAGGTTTGGGTTGGAGCTTAGCAAAACTTGGGTTTTGGATTGGTTTGAGGCTTTTAGGCTTCTATGCCCCAGTCCTGGATTTGGGTGTATGCTTCCCCATAAATGGCATTAGGCTGACATGCCCCACAGATGATGATCCTCAAATCTGATTTTCTTTCTCGGCTCTGCTGATGGTTTTGACAACCAATTGACCATTTACCCAAACACGGGTTCTTTGATGCATTGAAATTGTTTCCACGAGTCAAGGATAGACAAGATTAAGACTACATGATTGACTGTTTGACAAAGAGGTGGATTTTTACAAGGCCGAGGAATTTGATCGGCCTTTTGGACAAAAGGATGGACATTGATGAGACCGACAAGGCCAAGGAATTTGATCGGCCTTTTTGACAAGGGGGTGGACATTGATGAGACCGACAAGACCAAGGAATTTGATCGGCCTTTTTGACAAAAGGATGGACATTGATAAGATAGACAAGGCCAAGGAATTTGATCGACCTTTTTGACAAGGGGGTGGATTGTGACAGACAAGGCTTGGGGAATTTGATTGACCAGGTTGACATGACGGATATGAGCAACTATGTGAATGGCTTGATTGGGGTGCCCCGAGTGAGCAAAGGTTGATACGAAAGAACATGTCAGCTCGAAGGGTATGGAAGACTATGCTGACCCAAAGTTTCTGAAAGATGGCAACCATGCTTCACCATTGATGTCGAAATTGTCATGATAAAATTAGATTTTGATTTTGTGATTGTTTTACTCCGTCAAGTGATGTTCATTCAAATCTACAATAAAACACAAGATTTCTTGTCGTGAACCCATGCCTCAGATTGTTGATGATGCCTCGTTGATTTTCCCTCAAAATGCCCCAGTTTAGAGGGCTGCTAATGAAGACCCGTTGATATGCCTCAGTTTGGATTTTTGCTTTGCATGACGCCAGTGTTTGCACAATGCTTTGACTTTTGATTTTCAAGGGAGATTTAGACTGTTCCCCTGTGACTTGAATTCTCACTATCAAGTTGCACTTTCCAATCTGAAAGGACTTTTATCAAGGTTATGACGGGGCCAAGGTTATGGGCTTAACAAAGGAAGGATTATAGGCTCAAAACATCTCATTTTTCCTCGGGGTTGTTTGAGCTAGCAGCTATCTCGGACTTTTTGTGCCACTTTTTGCTTCTGATGGGTGCTTTCATGTGCCTCTTCTTGATTTAAATGAGCACTTCCTTTCATTTGATTTTTCCGTTCCAAATTTTCTTCAGTGCTTTTTGTCTTGTTGCACCCTATGAGTTTGGCGCTTTCATTCTTGTGATACTTTGAATCCTTACGCGCTCATATCCCTGGCACTTTCACTATGCTGGCTTTCATGTGTTTGACACTTTCATATTTCTTGTTTTACCCCAGTGTGGGGGATAGCTGCCTAGCTGGGTTCTTTTTCAAGGAAATTGATTTAGGCTCAAAAGGGCTTTGCAATGGATATTTACGTGGGGAATCAAACAAAGAATGCCTTTCTTCATCTTGAATTGCACAACTTGATAGGGAGAACTCATGCTTGCTCTAACTTTTGCCTAGATCTGATTTTGAAGTTTGATCTAGCGAGCTTTTTTTTTTTTTTTTTGCCTTGACTTTTTGCCTAGGCCGCCCTTGCGGGTTTTCGACCTAGCAGGCTTTTTCCTGTGTCAAAGCATCGCCTCTTGACGACATCGGGGAATGGTCCGCTGGAAATCCTCCTTGTGCGGGGCAAGGGTTCAATCAAAATTCATCTCGTGTTTTGAAGTGATTTTCATTTTTCTCAAATGATGGTGGAAAACAATTTCAAGGATTATCACAAAAATCCAAGTTTATGATGATAATTTCAACACAACAGCGTGACATTGAATTTTGATAGTTGCGACCGAACCGCGAAGGGTTGCCTACGTATCCCCTTGCAAGGAATCAGGTTGCGCGTAGTTCAGGACTACAAAGGTTGACTCTATTTTTTGAATTTTTTATTTTTCTTGATGACAACAAGATATTACAGACTTGAACTTGAAAAACACACAGACACGAGAGCACGACAGACTCGAAGTACAAACTGACCCAATAAAAGAGAACACTTGATTCAACACTTGAAGACTTCCAAGACTCGTGGAAGATTGAATTATTGCATGACCATCGATGGTTTACTGGTTCGACGAGGTGTTCGGCTTCACTATTGGAGCAGAGATGGACCCATTGTCAATGAGATCTTGAATCTTGTGGCGGAGGCGATGACACTCATCGGTAGCATGACCAGGCACTTGATGGAAGGCACAAAAGGCGTTTGGGTTGTGATAGGCTGGGAGTTTTTGAGGTAGAGGAGTTGGAGAGAGTGGTTTGAGAAGACCGGCTTCGTGGAGCTCTTCATACATCAAGGATAGGGGTGTGGTGAACTGTGAGAGAGTTCTTTGTGGTTTTTTAGAGCGGTTGGTTTGGACTGTGATTTTGTTGATGGGTGCTGCTTGGTTGGGGTTATGTTTTGTGGAGCTAGATGAGGTGTTTGCATACAGGTTGTTGTTATCCCTGGAGTTGTTGTTCTTGGTTTTTGGAGTGGGGCCATCTTTTTCAAGAATGCCGTCCCGTATTGCTTCCTCAATTGACAGGCCTGTCTCAAAGTAGGTCTCAAAGTTATGTGCCTGGGCCATCACCATGTACTGGGCCAAGTCGGGTTGTAGATTCTTGGTTATGATCCTCATTTGGTCCTTATCACTGGGACGATCAGTCATTTGTGCGGCCTTCGTCCTCCACCTTTTTACAAATTCTGCAAAGGACTCTTTCTCTTTCATCTTGATACTTTCAAGTTCACGAGTAGTGACCTTGAGCTGTACATTGTACTCATACTGCTTTATGAAAGCAGCCGCCATTTTATCCCAAGTTTGCCTTTTTGAGATGTCAAGAGACAAGAGTCATTGAAGTGCTGGCCCTGTGAGAGTTTCATGGAACATTTGGGTCATAGTGGGCTCATCAACATCTTGCAATGAAAGGGAGCTCACGTATGCCTGAATGTGTCCCCTTGGATCCCTGGTACCGTCGAACTTCTCAAAGTTCACATGTTTAAATTTCTTAGGGAGTTTGGCACCCGGGAAAAGGCAGAGCTTATCCATATCAAATCCGGTGGTTGTCCGTTGCTCGTTCTTGGCTACTGACTCCTCAAGCTTAGCAATCTTGGCTAGCATCTCGGCCAATTGAGTGTTTTCAGCAAGTTGCTCTTGGCGGTCATCATTAGGGATTTCTTGGTTTTGGGGCCCACCTTCGGGCATTTGAGGTGGGGGTGGAGGCAGCCAGCTTTGGATATTTATCATGATTGCCATGAGTTGGGCAATTCGAGTATCATTCCGGACCCTCTCATCTTGCAGTTCCTTCCTCAGTTGCTCTATCTCATTCGGGGGATCTTGTTCCTGATCTGCCGACATACTCTTTCCAGACACTGGCAATAAATGTTGAGATAATCTTTGTCCGGGCAGTCAGATCCAATCAGGTAAGGTTTTCTTGATTCAGGACTGACAGTAAAGCAAAAAGTCAAACTCAGATTGTGCCCCCTGGTTTTATTGAAGAAAATGTCATGCATGTGTCGTCGCATCGGGTCGTCCTAAGATCTAGACTACCGGTCTCGGTCTCACTTAAGACATTGCACGGATGTGCGAAACAACAACCACGGGTAAGTTGTGACAGGCAGGTTAAATTCCAATCGTCGTGGAATCAGAGTCAATCTCCTTATAGACCATCCGAGACAGAGCAATAAGGTTGTTGAAATCCGGATACAAATGCACTTAAGGCTAGACCGAAACACGGGGAGCCGTTCGAGCACGGCAAACACTGGAGGTATCTCAAACTCCGTGGATTTAAAGTCTCCTAGACTAACATCTATCCTATAGATTATGCTAAGGTTAGCCTATGGTTAGTCTACCGGTTTCAAATCTCACTTAGAGCCATTGCACAGCAGATTGAATCAACACCACGGGTAAGTCGTTTACTCGGCAGTTACGGCTTTTCAACCTTCAGCCTAAATGTTGAAGCCGCAACCGTTATCCTTTCTTGACCATCCGAGACAAAGCAATGAGGTGCCGCCATCCAGTTACAAATGGGCCCAAGGCTAGTTCGAAACACGGGCTGCCGTTCGGGCACGGCAAACACCGGAGGTATCTCAAACTCCGTGGATTTAAAGTCTCCTAGACTGCATGTACAACCCTAGGGTTAGTCTACCGGATCCGAATTTCACTTAAGATCATTGCACAGAAGATTTTCCAACACCCCGGGTAGACCATTACTCGGCAGGTTAAACTCCAAACTTGTTGGAATCAGAGCCAATCACTTTTCTTGATCATCCGAGACAAAGCAATTTGGGTGTTGTAATCCAGATACTAATGACCTTAAGGCTAATTCAAATCACGGTGGCCGTTCGGGCACGACCAACACCGGAGGTATCTCATACTCCGTGGATTTAAAGTCTCCTAGACTGAATTCGACAGCTTTGGAAGATTGCCCCAATCCTCAAGTTTTCTTTTAAGTGATAACTCCTTGATATCGGATGGTCGGATTTGGGAAATTCTGATCCACACAAATTCCGACAATGATCTAAGATCAGATGCCTAAGGGCGATTGACCCTCCTCGGGCCAAGGTCCCTTAAACCCGTTTAGATCAGTGTTTAGGAATTTGATGATCCAAATTTTCCCACGTCCGGCCGTCCTAAAGGCTAACTTGCAAGAATAACGCGCATATGGGATGCACGATTCATCATCGGCCGAGGCAACCTTCTACTAACTGCCAAAGCACTAAAACTAAACGGGAACTCCATGGATTTAAAGTCTCCTAGACTGAATGCGACAGCTTTGGAAGATTGCCCCAATCCTCAAGTTTTCTTTTAAGTGATAACTCCTTGATATCGGATGGTCGGATTTGGGAAATTCTGATCCACACAAATTCCGACAATGATCTAAGATCAGATGCCTAAGGGCGATTGACCCTCCTCGGGCCAAGGTCCCTTAAACCCGTTTAGATCAGTGTTTAGGAATTTGATGATCCAAATTTTCCCACGTCCGGCCGTCCTAAAGGCTAACTTGCAAGAATAACGCGCATATGGGATGCACGATTCATCATCGGGCCGAGGCAACCTTCTACTAACTGCCAAAGCACTAAAACTAAACGGGAACTCCATGGATTTAAAGTCTCCTAGACTGAATGCGACAGCTTTGGAAGATTGCCCCAATCCTTAAGTTTTCTTTTAAGTGATAACTCCTTGATATCGGATGGTCGGATTTGGGAAATTCTGATCCACACAAATTCCGACAATGATCTAAGATCAGATGCCTAAGGGCGATTGACCCTCCTCGGGCCAAGGTCCCTTAAACCCGTTTAGATCAGTGTTAGGAGTTTGATGATCCAAATTTTCCCATGTCCGGTCGTCCTAAAGGCTTACTCGTAAGAACAACACGCATATGGGATGCGCGACTCATCATCGGGCCAAGGCAACCTTCTACTAACTGCCGGAAACCTAACTTATGCTATGCCGACAACATGTAAGACACGAATATGTACGGATGCAAGTGTATGCATGTATGCAGTATGGCATGCTTGGAAAGACGGTAACACATAGCACGTAACAGGATGGAGCACATAATCCTAACACATTGGTTGGTTATCTAATGTGGGGTTCTATGGTTAACTATATGCAAAGACCGGTTTTGGTCACTGAGGGTACCCCGGACTCAAAATCAAAACCGTCTCCTACCGTTAAAAACGATAGCGACGATGTGATTTATCACGGTCGAGGGCTGCTGGGCATTTCGGGATTCCCTGTCACCGGCAAGCCGGGCAGGATTGCCAAAACACGCCAGCGGGGTTAAGAACAATGCAAATGCAATGCAAAAATTAAATTTCAAACATTTGAAAAATCCCACAAAATATTTTTCGAATTAAACCCGCTTTGATTAACACATATTTCAATAAAATTACACAAGTGTAACAAAAATTGCACAAGTGTAATTAAATAAAATATATATTAACCAATATCCCCAGCGGAGTAGCCAGCTTGTGGACGGCCCACCGAGATTGTTCGAAAAGATTGTGATTGTTAGAGTCGCCACCCGGATTTGAGGTCCGAACCCGAGAAACCGATCAAAAATAAACATGACTTTTGCCCATTTGAAAAAGATTTCACTGATCATGGCGGAACCAAAGATTTCTCGGATTCGGGGGTTTGGTTACGAGAGGGGAAGGGTTTTACGGCACCCCTCTCGCCCGGTCCGTGAACCGGTCTCTACTCAACATTTTGTGGGATTTTGGAAATGTTTGAAATTTGATTTTAAACACGAAATGGGGGATACGGGAATGGCAAACACGTAAATGAATATTAAAACACAAACTAAGTGATGGTGGATGCTTGTGTGAAGTGTACAATGCGATTACAGAATGATATAAACAAGGAAAATGACAATGAAGGAGAAAAATAGAACTTAAAACACCATTTTGAACAAAATTATTTATCTTTCCGACACTATTTGCATGTTTTGGAGGGTTTTGATATAGAAATGAGAAAAACACAAAACTAAAAAGTTGTAGCCCTTCAAATTATCTACGTTTTGATATATAATACGTTGAAAACGGAGTTCGGAGTAAAAAGTTATGGCTGAAACACTGTGACTGCCTATCTGTTGGGGTTTGAGCGCTCAAGCCCTTCCCAGATCGCCAAATTCTGCTATTTTATGATACTTTTCAGAACTTGTAGGCTCATTTCAAGTATGAGGAACTTGAATGAGCCCACTGGTCTCCCTCAGCAAGACCAAAATAGTGATTTTCACATGATTTTCTACCTTTTTGGATATGATCAAGGCTTGAACTTGTGGTTTGATGAATGGATGGGTAGTGGCTGTGTTTATGGGCTATAGATGAAGTATTTTGGTCAGAGGAATGTAAGTGTAGGGTTGATTGAGTGATTGATTGAGTGGATGATGGAGGATTTGAGCTTAAAATGGTAATTTTGGCTTGGATGAGGTGGGTTTTGATGGAAGAGCTAGGTTTGGACGAAATTGATGGAGTGTATGGGCTGTAAATGGCTTGTTAGAGTGAGAGAGGGGCTGTTGAAGTTGGTTTCTCAAAGACCCATGTGTTGTAGGCCTTAAAGATGAGATTTTTGGGTGTTTTGGAGGTTGAAGATGATGGAGGGTGGTGGCTATGGAGGAGAGAAAGGCTAAAACGTGATTGAAGTGATGAGAGAGAGTGGAGAGGGCTGATGAAGGGTGTGAGAGTGTAAGAGATCAGCCAAAGGGGGTTTATATAGAGAGAGAAATGGGAGGGAAATGGGTTTAATTTTTGAATTGGGTTTGGGGGGTGATTGAGGAGATGTTCAAGGGTCTAGGAAGTGTATTTAGGCAGTAGAAAACATAGGTAGACGCTCCTCTTGCAGTAGAATATCATGATTAGATGCTCTGCAGAAAACTGATCTGGCTCGGAGTTGAGCGCTCAAGGTCCAGGGCTTGAGCGCTCAAGGCTGTTGCGCAAAAGGTAAAACTTTGCGGGGCCGCCCCGGGTGCTACCGAACTCCGTTTCATGCGTGGTTTGAAGCGTTGGAAAGCTTGTCGAGTGTAATTTCTAACCCAAGTAGTTTGAACCCAAGATAATTTGTACATTCAAGTATGTGACCATTTTACCCTCAGAAGGTCGGGAAAATAAGTCATTTTGGTAAAACGGACACATCTCCCTCATTTCAAAATGGATTGAGACGTATTATATATCAATAAAGAGGGTTTTGAATGTACTAGAAGATGATGTAGGCTTGGGTTTGTTTTGAAATGGTTTATGGATGGTTTGAAGGGTATTTTGGTCATTTTGGTTGGTTTAAGGTTGTTCTAGGAGGGTTTAGAATGGTTTAGGGTGGTTCGGTGAGTTCAAGCCTTATTCTTAGCCTCGAGGTATGCATGATTGGTCTATTTCATCATCGGGAATGCTCGAGTGCATCTTGGGTTCAAAATCGGGGTGTCTACACCCGGCTCCTTCGGCAATTCATGGATGTGTACGAGCTCGCCCCCCACCAGCTGGTCACCAATGTGTACCGCATCATATGCTCGGTGGTGAGGCTATCCGAGCGACACAACATCCCCTTTCGCTTGCCCGACCTCATGGCGGTCTACACCTGCGCGCGGAGTAAAAGCTACGGCCGCTATTACTTCTCGAGGCGCCCCGAGTACCCCCACCTCATCGGTAAACTCTCGGACTCGGAGAGGCATGCCTGTGAGTTGGTCATAATCAAGGGGAACTACGAAAAAGCCCCGGGCGAGGAGTCCAGGTGGTCCGTACCCTAGCAACGAGGACGCCCTAGTAAGCCGAGAGCTCATCCTTGCATTTTCATCTTTTATTTCTGTCATTGAGTGAACTTTTCTAACCTGCATTTGTCTCCTCTCTTTTTTTTTTTTTTAGCGTGCAGGAAGGTGACAAAGAAGCTTGCCGAAGACGCGGACGACGACGTCATCGACCAGATCTTCGCCATCCCAAACCGTACTGCCCCCGAAGTCCTTGGCTACGTGCCATCATACAAGGGCTTCCTGAAGAGAGGAAAGAGTCCCGTGAAGAGGACAGGTGAGCGCCGAAGACGCCTCTTCGACATTGATATCGAGCGCTCTGACCTCTTCGGCCGGGAACGCTTGCCGAGGAGCACTCACCACCCACCCCAGGACCTCGTTGCAGGCAGCGGCACAGAGGCTGATATGGCTGGATCTTCTGCTCTGAAGGAGGCCCAAAGGAAGGAGAGGGCCGAGAGAAAGAGGAAGTTGGAGGCTGAGAAGGCGGGGGGCAAGTAGCCCGGCCACGTCGCCGAGGGGGAGGGTCCGCCGAAGAAGGCTCGGGTGAATGAGGCTCCGGAGGGGTCCAAGGCACCCTTGCCAACACCACCTTCTCCCCAGACCACCCCGACCGAGATGCAGCCGAGAAGAACAACCTCCAAGGATAAGCAGGTGGTCTCCCCGCCACTCGGGGATACGCCCTCCCCGGTCGACGACGACGAGCCGTGGGTCCCGGTCATCCGGACCTCTCACGGCGAGCCGGTCAAGAAGAATGCCAGCGTTCGGGAGAGCCGAAAGACGGCGATGACCCTACTGAAAGCCCTCGCCCTGCCGAGGGACATGAAGGCGGAGCAGAAGAAAACGGCGGATAATTACACCGAGCTCTGCACCCATATTGTGCGGGTAAAACTCTAACTTCACACTTCGCATTTTTCCTAAGTCTTTTCCTTCGGTCTATTACTCAATTAGTTCAATTTCTTGCAGGCTGGCCAGTCGGCTTTGGCTCTCGGCGACAAGGTGTACAAACTTGGCGTCGAGAAGACCGAGGTCGAGAAGAAGCTGGAGGCGGAGCAGAAGGCTCGGGCTGATTTGAAGAAGAGCGCCGAGGCCCTTGCTGCCGACGGCCAAGAGCTCGAGAGGCAGCTGGCGGAGGCTCGTCATCTTCAGAAGGAAGCCGAAGAGAGGGCCATGATGGCCGAAAGCAAAGTCACGGCCGCCGAGGAGAGGGCTGTTAATGCTGAGAAGGAGCTGCAGCATGCCAAGACCGATCACGATGAGATGATGGCCGCTGCTGATTCCAACGGCTACCAAAGGGGGTCGCGGGATACGCTGCAGAAGTTCGCCAAGGAGGCCAACGAGAATGAAGAGAAGGCAAAAGGTTACCTCCTCGGTCGCGCTGACTGCTGGTCCCAAGCCTTTGCTCAGGCCTATGACATCATCTCCGTGCCGGCGGATTCCGCCCTTCGGTCCTCCATCCCTCCTGTGCCCGAGACCGAGGTCCCGGAGATGCCCTTCGATGATGATGATGAGGACACTCCCGAGGACGGAGATGTCACCAACACGGAGGCTCCCGAAGGGAATGGTGCCGATGCCACTGCCAACAATCAGGGCCAGATCCCCGATGCCACCAACACGGAGGCTCCCGATAAGGGGGCCTAACCAGCTTGTTGTTTTCCTTTTTTTTTTTTATGTTTGAAGTCTATGTATTCGGGGCCGGGCCCCCTCATTTTTTGTAATGAATGACAAAATGTTTTTCTTTCCTTCCTCTTCTATGCTTGCATCTGAATGTATGAATATTTATGTCTGAATTTCTTTCAAGTTATGGTTCTCGTTCATAACGAATCGTAATCACCGAAACTGGTAATAAATAGCCCCTGCTTCGGCGGGGAGCCAATGCAACAACGGCGCCCTGCCGAAGCAAGATAGTTCATAACTTTACCCAAATGTTTGTATAAGAACGCCCTGAGCGAGTAATCGAAACAATAGCCCCCGGCTAGTTCGTCAGGTAGGTCCCGAGACCAGGGGCATCTCCCCGAACGCTGGTACGTATTAGCGCCCGCTCTATCAGACACGATTGTGTGTTCAACCGAACGCTAACAAATCGTTTTGGCCGAGTAGAGACCTTTGTTCAACCGAACATAGACGACCGTTCAACCGAACAGGGTCGGGTCGTTCCACCGAACGGCAGTGATTTTGATATGGCCTTCGTGTCGAGGGTAGTTACTTGTAGGAAAGTGAAAATCAAGAAATGACAGCAACTATAAAGAAAGGATCTTATCATTAACGTCTCGATCCCCAGGCATTACAAAAAGCTACCGAGGGCATGACAATCGTAAAAATGATAAACATAAGATCCTAACCATAAAATTTCCTTAACTTTGAGGCGTTCCATGGGTTGCTGACTGCTATGCCGTCCATCTCGGCAAGCTTGTAGGCCCCATAACCAGCTTTGGCTAGGATACGGTAAGGACCCTCCCAGTTGGGCATGAACTTCTTTTTGTTTTTCTTTAGCACGACCGCACGGAGGACGAGATCATCAACATTAAAGGGGCGGATGCGAACGTGCTTGTTATACCCCCGAGCCACCTCCTGCTGGTAGGCCGCGTACTTGATGTGAGCTTCATCACGGAGATCCTCAATCTGATCAAGCTCGGAGGCCAGGTGCTCATCGTTTGTGGCTGGATGGAACACTTCGGTTCGGGCGGAGGGAACAACAGCTGCAAGTGGAAGGATGGCCTCCATCCCGTAAGACATCGAGAATGGCGTTCGGCCAGTTCCTCGCCGCGGGGTCGTTCGGTAGCCCCAGAGGACCTTGGGGAGTTCCTCCACCCACTTCCCGCGCTTGTTGGTCAGCCGACGCTTGAGGCCGGCCGAGATCGACTTGTTCGATGCCTCGGCTTGGCCATTTCCTTGAGGGTAAGCCACAGTTGAATTATAAACTCGGATGTTCTTTTTCTTGCATAGCGTTTTAACGGCCTCGGCGACGAATTGAGTGCCGTTGTCGGAGATGATAGCATAGGGTACGCCGAACCGAGAGATGATGTTCTTCCAAATGAACTGCTCGACCTCAGAGGCCGTGATGTGGATCAGCGGTTCGGCCTTCACCCACTTGGTAAAGTAGTCCGTGGCCGTGATTAGGTGTCGAAACCCGCCGGGGGCCGTAGGAAGAACTCCGACAATATCAAGCCCCCACTGGGCGAACGGCCATGGGTTTGTGACGGGCTGTAGGGACATGGTGGGCTGGTGAAGGATGGGGGAGTGTCTCTGGCACGCCTCACACTTTTTGACGTAATCCTCAGCGCTCCTCTTCATTTTCGGCCACCAGTAGCCCTGGGTAACAGCCCGCTCGGAGAGAGAGCGACTTCCCGAGTGGCTGCCGCAGCTTCCCTCATGGAGCTCATGCAGGACGTGAGGTACCTCGGCGCTGTGCAGCACGCGGAGGTTTGGACCGACGTAGGTGCGGTGGTATAGCTGTCCAGTCGGGGAGAGGAAGTAGGACGCGGACTGGCAGCGGATTCGGTGCGCTTCCTTCTTGTCTGAAGGGAGGGTCTAGTCTCGGAGGTAGGAGATCAGGGGATCCATCCCGCTCGGGCCAGAAGCAGCGATTGTCATAACGTCTTCGGCGCCCGGCTCGAAACTTGGGAACGCGATCTCCCCGAGCGTGATCGTCCGCGTGCCTCCGAGCTCGTTGCATGCTGATCCGAGAGCAGCAAGGGCGTCGGCATGAACGTTCTTGGCTCGGCCGATATGGGAGAAGTGGACCGCCTTGAAGCTATTTTGCAGTTCCAGGACATGGCTGAGGTATTTCAACATCCGAGCATCTCCAGAGCCATAATCGCTATTCAGCTGGTTCACCACCAGCATGGAGTCACTATAAACCTGCAGTTCATCCACCCCGAGAGCGAGAGCAAGGCGGAGTCCAGCAATTAAGGCCTCGTACTCGGCCTCGTTGTTTGTGGCTGGGAAACCAATGCTCATAGCACATTCGTGGATGGTCCCTTCAGGGGAAATGAGCACAATACCAGCCCCTGCCCCTCGGCTGTTTGATGCACCGTCTACATGCATCCGCCAGGACTCGCCCGTATAAATTGTAGCCGTGCGGGGTGGGGAGCGCTTGAAAACGAACCTAGGCTGTTCGGGGGCGGAGGTGCTCTTGGCCGCCTCGACACCAGCGTCTTCGGCTGTCATTTCCTTCTGGAGATCAGTTTCCAGCTTCGGTGTGAGCTCGGCGACGAAGTCAGCCAACGCCTGACCCTTAATCGCCGTCCGGGGCTCGTACCGGATGTCAAAGTTGGCCAATTCCAAGGACCACTTGCAGATCCGATCCGAGAGATCTGCCTTGCGCATGACGGTTTTCAGGGGATACGCTGTGATTACCACGACCGTGTGGCTCTGGAAATAGGGTAGGAGTTTCCTCTTCGCCGTGACCAGCGAAAGTGCCAACTTCTCAATTGGCAAGTACCTAGTCTCGGCTGGGAGCATTGTTTTGCTCGAGTAATAGATCGGGAACTGCTCCAAACCCTCCTGCCGAACCAGTGCCGAGCTCACAGCATGTTCGGACACCGCCAGGTAAAGGTAGAGATCTTCGTCCTCCCTCGGCATGACTAGCAGGGGTGCTCGGGACATGTAGTTTTTAAGCTCGGTGAGTGCAGCATCGCACTCAGAATTCCAGACAAAGGCTCTCTTACTGGTCTTGATGGATTGGAAAGGGCCGGCAGGGATCGGACGACTTGCTTACAAAGCGATTGAGGGCGGCAGCCATCCCCGTCAACCGTTGGACTTCCTTGATTGTCGACGGCGCTCGGAGCTTCTGGATAGCTTCTAGCTGATTGGGGTCGGCCTCGATCCCTCGGCGGGTGACGAGGTACCCCAAAAATTTCCCAGAACCGACCCCGAACGCACACTTTTCTGCGTTAAGCTTCAAATTGTGCCTTCTGAGGATGGAGAAGACCTTTCCGAGGTGGGAGAGATGGTCTTCTGCGAATTTGCTTTTGACTACCATATCATCGATGTAAGCTTCCATAATGTCGCCGAGCTCCTTAGCGAACATTTTGGAAACCATTCTTTGGTAGGTAGCCCCAGCATTCTTCAGGCCGAACGGCATGACCTGATAACAATAGGTGCCCCTCGGCGTGATGAATGCAGTCTTCTCAACGTCCATGTTGTTCATAGCAATCTGGTGGTACCCACGGTAGGCGTCCATAAAGCTGAGCCTAGCGTGCCTGGCCGTAGCATCCACCAGCTGGTCTATCCGAGGGAGGGGAAAACAGTCTTTGGGGCAAGCGTCGTTGAGGTTAGTGTAATCTACACATACCCTCCACTTCCCGTTCTTTTTCTTGACCACCACGGTATTAGCCAGCCACGTGGGGTACATAACCTCTCGGATGGCCTCCGCCTCGATCAGGCGGTCAACCTCCTCCAAGACGGCGTCGGAGTGAATGGCCGAGGACCGCCTCGCTTCTGCACCACTGGCCTCCTAGCCGGATCAACATTGAGGGCGTGCGTGATAAAGTCGGGGCTAACGCCCGACATTTCATACGGAGTCCACGCAAAGACCTCAATGTTATCCTTGAGGAAAGAGACCAAGTCGTTCCGCTCGGGATTGGAGAGATCTGAACCGAGCATGAAGTACCGGGTGCCCTCCTCGTCGATGGGCACCTTGACTAATTCTTCGATCGACTTGTCCTCGGCACTCGAGCCAACGTCATCGAGGACTTGAGTGCACTCGGGCGCTTCGATCCAATGTACCTGCTTAGGCGGCCTGCCCTCCTTCCGGTCCTTCTGTCGTACGGCGTTGACAAAGCACCGCTTCGAGGCCATTTGGTTGCCTCGGATGATTTCTTGCTTTCCGGACGTGCCAATGAACCGGACGCACTGGTGGAGGGTCGAAGCAATCGCTCCCATCGCGTGGAGCCAACCTTGCCCCAGGATGGCGTTGTAAGGGCTCGGCGAATCCACCACGGTGAACTCTATTTCCAAACGCTTCGACCCCGCCCAGACGGGGAGGGTGATGCTGCCGAGCGGGTATACTGGGAACCCTGAGAATCCAACTAGGGGGGTGTCAGAGGGGGTAAGCTCATCACGCATTCGCCCAATGGCCTTGTAGGCCGAGTAGTAGAGGACGTCGGCGGAGCTCCCCTGGTCCACCAAGATCCGCCTGACCTCCATGTGGTCAATACTTACCTCGATTACAAGGGCGTCATCATGTGGGAGCTGCAGCCCATCCAGATCCTGCTCGGAAAATGAGATAGTGTACGGGTCATTGGGCTCCTCATACTTCCGCTTCGGCGCTCTGCCGAGCGTCATCACTTGCATAGCGGCTTCCATCTTTTGCAGCTCTACATGCATTGCGTCGGCTTGGGCTTTCCCGACCGGGCCGTGGATTGTAACGACCACCCCCGGGCGCACTCTGTCTCCTTGCGCCTGCTGCCCTAGCGGCTGAGGTACGATAGCTTGCTGGTTCGGCTGGGGGGCAGCCCCTCTGAGCACGGTCGTCGTGCGGTTGTGGTCTATCCAATCCTCCATGCGCCCCTCGGCAACCAATCGCTCGAGGTGCGCTTTAAACGGCCGGCATCCCGTCGTGTAGTGGCCTACCTCATTGTGGTATGTGCATTTTCCTTTTTGGGTGGGATCTGACCCCATTTTCTCCTCCGGCCAGTAGAACCAGCGCTTCCGGCCGATCTCTGCCAGCAGTCTGTATATTGGCATCGTGAAATACGTGATCTCGGCAACATAGTCGTTGTCGTTTCTGGGGGGCCTTTCCTAGCTGCCATTATTGTCTCTGCCAGTGTCTCGGGGACCCCTGTTCCCGAAACCTCCGCCTTGATCGTTTCTGCCTTTCTTCATATTGTTCACTTGCTTTTTTGCTTCCTTTGGTGTGCCCTTACCAGTATCTCCCTTCGACGCTCGGTCGAGGAGATGCTCTTCGAGCTCTCGGAAACGGTTCACAGTCTCCATTAGTTCGACCATGTTCTTCGGCGGCCGGACCATGAGCTCTTTGAAGAGGTCGGAGTGACTGTCGAGTCCGTTCTTAAATGAGGTGGAGGCAATCTTCTGGTCACAGCCCTCCACGAGGCTGTACACCTCCCAGTAGCGGGCGATGTATTCCTTCAGGGTCTCGTTCAGGCCCCTCTTCATGTTGACAAGCGCGTCGAGCGTCTTCGGTTGTGTGTTGCTGGTCACAAACCGAGACGTGAACGCGCGCTCGAGCTCGTCGAAGTCGTTTATAGACCCCGGAGCGAGCTGGCTATACCATAGGAGGGCCGTGGTCCCCAAACTCATGGAGAACGTTCGGCACATGAGGGAATCGCTATGGCCGTATAGCTCGGAGACCAAGCGATATTGTTGGACGTGTGTAATCGCGTCCGTCGTGGGCTCATACTTATCAAATTTGGGAATTTTGAACCCGCGCGGTGGGGCTGCCTTGGTTATTGTTCGTGAGAAAGGTGATTGCTTTGCTTTTTCTAACCTGGAGTCGGCAGGGTAAGGGCGGTTGAGGTCGACCGCTCGGTATTCCCCGTGAGCTCGTTTTGCTGACCCGGCGGCTCGGCGCTCCATATCGTGTGCATCCGCGTGCACGTTGCTCCTCTCGGAGAACAGCCTCTTGTTGTGCCTGTCCCGGGCCCCAGCCGAATCTTCCCGACGTCGGCGGTCCCTGGTGTCGGGCTCGGCATGATAAACCTTAGTTTCGCCCGTCTGTGTGTTGACGAGTACGATGCTGCCACCGTCATTCCGTAGCGTGTATCTGTCTCCGGGCCTAAGACCGTTGTTTTCGTTATGGCAATGCCCTGCCGATACCTCAACAGGGTTGGTGACCATGTTGCCACGCGAGCAATCACCCCGAACGTTGGGTACCCCGCTCCGGACGCCATGCCTATCCACCGATCGGCAACGGCGCCGGTCACCTCCCCGATCTCTTGATTGGTTATGGTTACGGTCATCCCCCCATTCTTCGTGCGCTCGGTCTCGACCGTTGTCATCTTTTGGGACGTCTGCCAGGCCCTTTCCTTTGTAATGTTGCTTTTCCGCCTCCCGGGCGTATTCCGCGTCCACTCGGGCATTTGGTGTCCGAGCGCTAGATGCCGTGGTGCTATCCTCGGCGTGGTCAGTCCGCCGAGACTGCCTGCCGCGTGTATGTTGCTGGGGCGAACGCGCCGTTTCCAATGGGACAACAAGTGCTCCGCCTCGGTGGTCCACCTCCACGACCTGCCCGAGACGGGAAAAGACTGGAGCCCGCTCCTCGTTGTCAATCCTCGCGCTCGACGGCGGCCTCCGAGTCCTCGTCCGTCCACCAGTCCTTGACGTTGTAGGTTGGTTTCTGGCCTGCTTTATGGCTAGTACTTCCTTTCTTAGCAGTGCCAGCTCGGCCTCTATAGTGAGATGAGGAGGTGGGGGAAGAACTTCTGTGAGTGCTGGAGTTGTGAGGTTGTCAAGAGAGAGAATATTTCCATCCATGCTAAAGAGGATGTTGCTGGGACCGGCGTTGCTGGGGCCGGCTCCGTTGGTGGCCGTTCCATCCCTGTTGACAGTTGGGGGAGGAGTGAGCCCCAAGTCACTCCTGACCTGGTGGTACCGGTACCGGTCGGCGGTGTTGCGATACCCGTCGGCGGGACCAAATGCGTCAAGTCCCAGTGTGAGGTTGGCCATTTTGAGCAATATTTGAAGAGGTTTTTAGGAGGAGTTTTCTGGAGAATGGGAAGATACACCACCAATGTGTTCAGAGAGGCTGGGAGGAGTGGTTTTTCCTGTCCCCAGCG
Organism: Vaccinium vitis-idaea; assembly: GCA_963854785.1. NCBI lineage: Eukaryota > Viridiplantae > Streptophyta > Magnoliopsida > Ericales > Ericaceae > Vaccinium > Vaccinium vitis-idaea. The sequence continues at coordinate 19,023,761 of OY978223.1, read as the reverse complement.
GAGTCGCCAATTGTGGGGGTCTCTTCGCCGGAGTTAACTCTTTGAACCTCTTGGAGCGGGACGGGCAATGATGGAGAGGACCATGCGCGCCTGAGCCGCTGCCGCTCGCCGGGGATGGTAACCTGCACACGTAGACAACCACTGTGGACGGCCCACCTGGATCGTGCGAAAAGATTGAGATCGTTAGAGTCGCCACCCGGATTTGAGGTCCGAACCCGAGAAACCGATAAAAATATGACTCGTTTGCCCATTTGAAAAAGACTTTACTGATCATGGCAGAACCAAAGATTTCTCGGATTCGGGGGTTTGGTTACGAGAAGGGAAGGGTTTTACGGCACCCCTCTCGCCCGGTCCGTGAACCGGTCTCTACTTGACATTTTGTGGGATTTTAGAAATATTTGAAATTCAATTTATTCACATAAACAGGGGGATCGGGGACGGGAATCACATAAACAGTATATATACGCAAAAGATGCGATTCTACGGTGAATGCTTGTGCACTTGATCTACATGAATGGTGATGATAAAAACAACAGAAATTACTACAAATATTTACAGGAATAAATTACAACAAAAACTGTACAATCAACCCAAGGAATTATGAACATGAGAATCACTACATTGACTTACAACCTGGATCCCAGAATAGGGATTGAGCGCTCAAGGGTGATGGCTTGAGCGCTCAACCTTCCAAACCAGTTTGAGCGCTCAAGGCTCATGGATTGAGCGCTCAAACTACATTCTGACTTCTGTGAATTCAAGCCCTTTCATCACTTCTTTACTCATTCTTTACATGATCAAACATTAATAAAACATTTTTCATGGAGAATTAGGAGAAAACAGATAGTTTGATCTCCGAAAGAATGACGAAAAGAAGAGAATCACCCCAAATTAATGAAGAAAATGTTTGGGAATGGAAGAAAGAGAGGGATCCAGATCACAAACACAGGAATAACAACTCACACACATCAGAGACAAGCAAAACCATGATCCATCCTTGAAACCACCAATAATCAACAACTGAGCCAAGAACAGCTTGAGCGCTCAAACGTGTGACCTTGAGCGCTCAACCCATAATGTGGCTTTCTGATTTCTAACTTGAAAATAGATTTAGGGTGATTCTCAGGACCATTAACATATAAAATGAAGGTTTATGAAGCTAAACAGTCACTGTTTTGCATTCAAATACAAGATTTTCAAAGGTTTTGGTGCTTGATCACCCTAAAATAGTTAACCTACACTCATGCAAGTGATTTTGAGATAGAAATAAGCTGTTTTGAGAACTACATGAGCATAGTTAACTATTAAATAACGATCAAAACCAAGAGAAAGCCCAACACTCAGCAAAACAGAAACTGTTCAGAACTGGGATTGAGCGCTCAAAGCCTGAGGCTTGAGCGCTCAAACTCTATTGTCACTGCAGATTTTGAAAATGTTTTTGAACAACTTTTTGACCTTTGTGAGTTCAATGCAAGTATGAAGAACTTGCTTGAACTCATTGATCTTCCTCAGATGGACCAAACAGTGAGCAAATCACATGTTTAACTACCTTTTGACTGGTTTGAAGGCTTGAACTTGTTTGTGGTTTTGGGAATGGACAGTAATGGGTGTTTTGCTTAGTATTCCGGATGGATGGTATAGTGTGTGAGGTTAATTGATGATTAAAGATCCAATTTTTGGGTTTGAAGAGTGGTTTTTGTGAGTGGTTTTGATGGAATGTAGGTGGTTTTTGTAGAGAGAGAGAGAGAACAACGAATTCTGGGTGGATTGAGAGCTGGAGTATGAGAGTTCGTAACCCCCAAACCAGGGGGTGGTGAGTGGTTTAAGTAGACAGTGAGTGGGAGGGAAGAGAGGAGAGAGAGGAAGTGGGTTTTGGGTTAGGAGTAGTTTTAGCTGTAGTTTTAGGGTTATGTTAGAGTGTATTATACGCATAAGGATCGTAGAAGATCACCCAAGACGCTCCCATGCAGAAAATCTCATGATGAGATACTCTGCAAGTTGCTGACTGGATCAGAGTTGAGCGCTCAAAGCCGTGGGCTTGAGCGCTCAAGGTGTTTCTCAGGGGTTTGAGCGCTCAAGGCCTCAAGCTTGAGCGCTCAAGGTTCTTGGTGGCAGATTGATGGTTTGGCTTGGTTCAACAATGCTTGGGTTGGTTTGGGCTGTTTTGGTTGTTTGGGTGGTGTTTGGTTGATTGTGATCAAGTTCCAGCCATTTTCACAATTTTCGGGTAGTCATGATTGGTCCGTTTCATCATTGGGAATGCTCGAGCGCGTCCCGGGTTCAAAATTGGGGTGTCTACAACCACGTCAGTGCCTAGCCCGGACGGTGGTGGTCCGGGAAGGCACTCCGATGATAAAGTCAGTCACCGGAGGGAAGAAATGCACCAGAGATCTTAGAGAGAGAAGTGAAGAAGTGGAGTTATGAGGGTAGTAAATGAGGAGAGAGGAATACCCATTGTGGTAGTTGTGGTTGGGTATTTATAGGCTGAGGGGCGTGCGTCCCACGCGCTCGGCGCCCCTCACGCGCCTGTCATTCACGCTCGGAATGACAGGTGATATGACCTTCACCCCAGCCCCAGACGCCATGTCTGGGCTGACGTCACGGCACGTGGGTTCGAGTAGTCAAATCAGCTCGAGACATTCCCCATCACCCACGCGCTTCTGCAGGCGGCGGTGGCAGAGTAGGTGACTGCCGCATTTAATGCCTCATCATGGACTGTGTGGCGTGCCAGACACACTTCCACCAAACCGGATATATCCGAGCCCCACGTTACCGAGGTCAACCGACTCGGCAAGCGTGCGGCCCAGCATCTCGGGCGCTCGGCGCGTCGCTCGGCGGAGCTCCCAAGGGTTGCCTGGGAACCAAGCTGTGAGTACCATGTCCTTGGCACCAAGACGTTCGGCAGACATCGTTCAAACCTATATTCGTCCAGGACCATGTATCCGCACCGTCCGCCGAGGGCACCGTTCGTTCGGCACCATTGAGGTGGATCGATCTGCATTCGGTTTTGCAGATTCTGAGATAGTGACCTTTTTAGCTCTTCGTGATGTGGAGGGGGGCCCTTGCTGACCCCTATGAACCCGGCCGCTACAAGCCATTATACAAGTTTTGTGACACAAAAAGAGAGAAATAATTATGATTTGAAAGTCCATCCGGCCCAAGTGTTCGAATGAATCGAATCTATTGTGGCCAACAATGGAACAAGGGAGGCTAGTAGGTGTTGTCGCCCTATTACAATTTGAAAAAATCTTACTATTATATTGAAAAAATATATATATCATCAAATTTTATAGCATCATCTTTGCTCTAGAGATATAGCCCGTCCCTCCTACATAAAAGTCCTGGCTCCGTCTCTGATTTTTGGCATATTCATTAGGCGATCAACTGAACTTTTTGCTTTGCTGTTTTCTCCTCTCAAATAATTTATCTCTAACTTATATACACACACAGATATATATTCTTTGGATTGATGAAAAAGGATGCATGTTTTTTCGCAACCTAGTAAATATTGATATATTTTCACTTCTACATAACACAAACGATAATTACAATTCTAAATCACTGGAGCAACCATTACAAAGAGACATTCCAGCTGGTACGTACTATATATATCTACATTAGATGGTTATACTAGCGCCTATTAGTACCAGATGCCCGTGCGTAAAGGCACATTGGAATGTAATATGGCCAATGGCTCCACTACTATAGTTTCAACTTTAATTATTACCTCCTCTACTCAATGGCTCTTCCCGACAAATGCACTATACCCATAGTTTTAGTTGCTTTTTTGAAAAAATGCTATATCGAAATAGGGATACGTTCATGCCTAAAAAGTAATGGATAGATTTGTTAGGAGAATATTTTCTGTGTTGTTTGAAAAAAAGAATAATATGAGAGCTTATGATCGAACAGCCGCGAATATTGTTTTCTCATACGCCTAGACATTTTTCGCTCTGTTTTTATATATAGATGAAAAGACATAAACGGAATTGATCATGCACCGATATTTAATTAGGTAGTTAAAGGATGTGACTATCTACAGTTTTATGACCCTCAGCCTCAAGGGAACAAAAAGGGAAAAATAAATGCCCGGCCCCAAACTTTTGGAATTCTCCCAAAACAAGCCAGCCAGGTTTTCTTCTGAACTCCAAATGCACATGTAATTTTCATCCCAACGAGGAAAAATCTCACCCGCTTTTGAATTATTCAGATGGACCTTTTTTAATTATTCAGGTGGACCTGTTAACGGTGGAGTGAGTGGTGTGTTTTTTGTGTCTTGCTTCGATTTTTCGGTGTTTTTGTGATTTTGTTCTATCCTAATTTATAGTAAAAGGAAAAAGACAACCTTAATTAACTTGAAGGGATTAAAAACTAAATGAGCAAAAGAATCATAGCATAATATAAACTCCTGCAGATTTCATCACAGTCATGATCATATTCTCCCTACCACTTTCATCTCCTTTTCCCTTTAATCCTTCCAATACCGCCAAGGCTCCATTTTCTACCACTTATATGAAAGATATTATTAAGATTATGTTTTTTGATTATTTACTTGAAGAACATAGCTGTATACTTTGTTCTGTCGGACCTTTTCGGGAGTTTTCAAGTCTGTGGGCTTGGAATAATAACAAGAATTGTAAACAAAGTTTGGAGTAGCTTTTTTAGTTCGAGTGTGATCTCAGACCGTTTGATTAATTAAAGTTTTTAGAATAAATGAATGACTAAATTTTCCATAATAATTTCGTGGAGACAGTACTCTTTGAGTTAAGTGGCTTGTTAATTATCATTGTAGTTTTGACAACTTTAAAGAAGGTTAAAGTAATTTTACATTTTGGTGTCTAATAAGCTCAAAAAGCTAAATATTGACTTTTACCATTGCTATAAAAAACCATTCATTTTTGTTTTTTGTTCGTCAAAAGAATTTTTTTTATTAGAAACTCAATATACATCAATGGGGGAGAAGAGGAACATAATAACATCCAATGCATAATTCGATCGATGAACAGAAACAAAATTAAGATTGGAACTAGAGCACCTAATTGCATCCAAGCTACCTCATTGCATTTCTTCTCCTATTGTATCGATGTCATCTTTTAATCTATATGATAGTGAAACTTTTCTTCACCGTTCAAAAAAAAAAAAAAAAAAAGCATCCAAGCTACAAAAACCAAAAAACTATAGTTTCTTCATCTGTATTTTGGATCTTCAAAGGTAAATATTTACATTTTATCAAATACAAAATTAATACACTAAGTTGAAGAATATTTGTATTGCGTGGATATAATGTAGTTTGTGCATATAAATGTAAATAAATATATGTGAATACATATAATTATTTGTATTGCTGTGGATATAATGTTGTTTGTGTGTGCGTGTTTATCCTATTCAGTTTTGTTAAATAATATTGAGTTTTTGTTTTTCCTTTTACCATTGAGCATCATTGTGGAATTTGTACTTATTCGAATTACTAGATTCCTGTCCGGCCAATCGCAGTGATGAAGAACTGATTCAATCAACATGATAACAAATCTCTACATTGTATTTTCCCAACGGCTAGGAATCATATTTTTATTCCTTTAGGCGTTTTTTCAGCCAAGATAAGAAAGGGAAAGGTAATTAAGGATATTAGAATGAGATGATTCGTGAAGATTGAGGTACAAAATTGTTCAAAGTGTGCATTATTTGCTTAAAGGGTGCATTATTTGCTTATAATGCAACAATATTCACTTAAGATAGATCCTTAAGAAGATTTAAGAAGCAATTTTTCCACCAAATGGACAAGACTCTTCATGATACTTGTATCCAAAAATCTCGCATAATCAAGGAATCATATCCAATAATTGAGCTGCAAGTTTGAAGATGTTATTAATTAATCAGTATATTCCACATGAAATAATAACTTCGGTGGTCAGCAGAGAATCACCTTCTTATTCCTTCGTATGAGATTATTCCAGGTTGATATAAGTGAACTAGTATATCAACAAGACTGGACATTTAGCTTTTCCTAGACATGTGAAAAAACACAAGAATCAAAATTCGATTGTATTCTGCTGGCACAATTAATGTTTAACAAAGATATACAGGAGTATTTCATGTTTTGGTTAGTGGGTACTTAGCACGATGGTAGGCACCATGTACTCCTATAGTCCTATGTATTTGATTGGAGTTCAAATATAATTACAGCTAACAACACTGACTTTCGCTGAACATTATAAATAAATAAAATAATGTACCTAGTTTTACGGCAGGATGTATTACAAGTATTTTGGTTTGTATTGATAACTCACAATATAGCTTATGTGCACCTCAAATAATCCACTGTTCACTGGCGGGGAGCCTAATTAAAGTTCGGGCAAAATACCGTATGGAATGGCTCCGAAGAAATTGATAGCATATGGGCGTTTTAGAACCTGAAATATTAGGAGGAAGGTATCAATAAGCTTTTAACCATGACAACCAAACTAACCCGTTGGAGTTAACTCGATAAGGGTACATCGAGCATCCAATAGAAAATTGGATGAAACACCAAATGGGTCATGCCCAAACCCCAAAAAACAACACCTAAAGGCCAAGCCCTAACAAATGAGGGCCAAGCCTGATCCCAACAACACTAGGCAAACAAACCCTAGCCATCCTGCTGCCGGAGTCCCAAATCCCAAACCACCAACCACTAACCGACAACCACCATCGCCACCTCTAGAAAAATGCAAGAGAAGAACTCCCGGAAGCTCTGATCAGAGACCCAAACCGAAACCTAAGCATCTAATATTCATCGGTAGCATCAATACCAAACATCCATCGTAGCCACCATCGAGAAGAACCACTGCCTCCAAGACCTGCAAGAAAAAAAAAAAAAAAAACTCCTAAAAACTCTGATCGGAGACTCAAGAAAGCATCCAACATTCATTGGCAACAACATGTAACTCGTCAGAGATACAGCGGATGTGTGGGATCCAGCGAGTTGTGAGCAGACCACCATTAACTACCAACATCAGCAACCAAGGCCGCTCGCGACTCCCTGGGTCCAATCAAGTCGTGAGCCCCAAAACCGATTACACCCAACAGTGAAAATCGACGGGCAAGCCATGGCCGTCGATGAAAATCGAAAAATGGAAAGGCAAAGAGGAGAAGAGGGAGGAATCGCAGCCTCCCCTCAAATGAAACACTACCTAGATTTTGTGGCCTTAAGGGTCCATTTGTTTACCTAAATTAACGGTGAAAGTTATATAATATGAAAAATAGTTAATCTAAACGTTTAACAATTAATGGATAAATACAAAACATCCTCTATAATTACATGTATTCTACACGTTGTGAGATTATAATAGATAATTAATTTGGATCTTAAACTGTTAATCTAACATACACATGTGATTCCCTTGGAAGCCCAACTCGATGCTCATAGCTAGTAAATCAAACGGGCCCGGGCCCTGATGGTGACCGGACGGAAATTTGGTATTTTGTAGCAACATAATATATATCTTTACTTCTCAACAAAAGTAAATTGCAAAATATATTTTGCTAATAGTTAGACACTGCCGTACTGGGTCATTTAAAAAGGGTAAAAAAGGAAAAAAAAATTGTGTTTTTTACGGAACCACATAAAAGGAAAATTGAGATGTTAACCAGCCAAAAATAACAAAAGAACACAAGGGTAATATTGCTCCATGTGGCCTGCACAAAGGTACTAATTAAAGTGTCCAATCAATGAATCTATTTTCGAATTTAGAAACTCAAGAACAAGACAGTCTCGTATGTCAAAATCAAACAAAGGATATACCCCATCATGCGAGGGACTCCCAAGTTTTCAGAAAAATAATGTAGACAAGAATATTAGAGGAGAAAATTATTCAGAGTCTTTGGAGTAAATTACTGATAAGTCTCATGCAAATAAATATTAGAGGAGAAAATTTTTCTCTCTCCAAAACCAGATTTCCTAAAATCAAATGGACGGTCCAGATGCGCCAAGGGGTTATCACGTGGTACCCTCCAGGCACTGAAAAATCTCTCATCTGTAAATACAAAATTTCATTAACGCAAAAACACGAAGCACGACGAATTAGCAAAATAGAGGAGACACTAACATTGCAACAAATTTAAAAGAAAACAATCAGAGATACCGTGCCAAAAGACTTTCTACACTTGTATCTTTGAGTACCTTATCAACTTTTTCTTCCTTATTTTTTTATAATTCGAGCATTTGTGTGGATGATAGTTTTGAAAAGTAAAGGTAAAGTTGATGTGAAAGTATAATGATGATATCTTTTTAATAAGTTAGAATTACAAAGTTACACACTTAAAAATGGATAGAGGGAGTGATTTTATTTCCAAATGAGTAGTCTCATTCTCATGTCCTTGGTCAATATTATATGAGGCTCATGGTCACCTGCTATCACACTAGATAACGGACAGTGCTACCCGTACAGAAAGGGGAGCACAGAAAATGTACCGATCGCATTCGGGGACCCACTTTTGGGTCCCACACGAGTGATCCGAACCGTTCATTGTTCTTAAAACATTTTTCCGAGGGGCCCCACAAAATTTCAGCTCAATCGGACGGTTGAAAGTGCTCGAACCAAAGTCTCACCGTTTGAATAAAAAACCCTCGAAAAAATGTTTTAAGAATAATGAACGGTTCGGATCACTCGTGTGGGACCCAAAAGTGGGTCCCCGAACGCGATCGGTACATTTTCGGTCCCTTTTTTTCTGTACCCGTATCATTATCTCTAGATAACTTCTCCAATTTGACACATTAGTGTGCCTGCAAAAATAACCACCACCCATTAGATGTGGCTTATAACCCATATGGTTATACACCCCTTGCCTATCAGGGGGAGGTCAGGGGTTCGAATCTATGGAGAAATATCGAACCTACTTTGTTTGTTTAACCTACTAACTAGCTTCCATACTAAACCCTGTGTTGATGTATATGTATGTCAAAATAATAAAAAAATAATAATAAAGAAAGAATTAATCTCCATTTCTTTTTCAGAAATTCCCACCAATTTGCGTCTTCAGTGTGCATTTTAATGTTGTATAAATGGTGGATTTTGGGCAAATGGGGCCTACCCATCTTAAATAATGAAATCTCCACCTCCATTTCACCCTCTCAACTTCTATATATTCTCCTCAACACTCGTTACCACCAGTATTGTACCAAATTCTCTTCTTGTCTTCTCTCTCCTTCTTTGTCCATCCACCCAACTTCTTCTCCCCCTTTTCAAAAGTTCCCCTAAACTTTTTCAAGTTCTCATCAACTCCATTCATTAATGGATCATTGCTTAGAGATCATGCACAAGGAGGTTAGTCATCAACAAACATTCATACCCATCTCTCTCTCTCTCTCTCTCTCTCTCTCTCTCATTTGTGCCATGGCATACGTACATGAATTTTGCACTGAGTAGACAAAAAACATGCATTTTGCACAATAAGTAATCTTGTTGAGTTGACATGAAAGTTCAGTTGAAGATTTCCTTTTACCAATATTTTTGTGTCTGGTTATTTTAATTTTCTTTTAAAATGAATTTGTGGGTTTTATTTTGAATTACTAACAATTTGTGGGTTTGTTACTTTTTAGGGAAATTGTAAAGGAGAAGGAGAAGGAGGAGAGTGTACTTTTGATGGAACAGTTGATATGAAAGGCCGGCCTGCAATCCGAGCAAGAACTGGACAATGGGCTGCTGGAATTATCATTCTCTGTAAGCCTATCTCACTAAATTCCTTTTTTTTTTTTTTTTTAATTGTGTGGGAAAACTAACAAATTTTGATATCCTAGTCTACTTATCTTGAATAAACTAAATAGATATGAAGACTTATTTATCCACCCCTATATTCAACAAATAATACTCTAGGTGATCTGTTCTAGTATCTGTTCAGTCCATGAATTAATTTCTTTTTCTTTTTCTTTTGGACTTGACCTTAACGCGGTGAGGAATATATAAGTAGATTCACATATATATAGGAGCTTTATTTATTCTTCTTTTTTGTCTAATCATTCGGTGCTCCGGAACACTCTAATATCATACATTCTTGTGAGGTCCCTGACTAAGTGATTAACTATACCACGTAAATTTGTGGTACCAGAATGATTTGTAGCATCAGTCATCACGTGACCGTGCTCTGAGACTAATTCTCGAGTTTATCTAATTCAAGCTCTTCTTGTGGGCCAAAAAAACCAGAGGAGAGAGGGAAATTTGGAAGTTTTTAGAGGTGTGTGTATCCAATACTAAAAGTGGGGATCAAATTAAGTGGTGAGGGATCATGTTTTGAGGAACGTGCAACATTTGTGTGTCATAAAACCATTACGTGTTGAAGCCTTTCTTTGCATGCTTGGGGGGGGACCTAAAAAGGACTTGCTAAACGACAGCGTGGTAGAGAGAGAAAAATGGCTTTCAACTGAGATACTCAACAGAAACTCCAAAAAAAAAAAAAAATTTAAAACTTTAGTTTTAAGTTTGCGTTAGACTTGTTAAAACTTAAAAGATCGTTCGAGATTGGGTTATTGGCCTAAACAAAAAATTATTGTAAAAATATTTTTCTAAAGCTCATTATCGTTCCAAACCATGCTCAAACAAGTTATTACTCGAGCACGACGTGTGATCGGGTCGATTAAAATTTCCTTTAAATTGGCTCGCGTAATAAATAAGTTAAACCAATCTTATTTTGCAATTTGTGAGATTATGAAGTCAACTAAAATTTTATCATTATAAAAAAAAAACTAGGCTTAAACAATTCACCGTTGTTATTGGTCACATAATACGTGTAAGTGAACGCGAGTATGAAAGCATTCTTCAAAAAACGTCCAAAACTATAACTTGCATAAATGAAGAGTACTGAAAACGAGAGCTTAAAATGAAGTTTGAAGAGCGAAAACAATGAGTACTTTCTATCCAAGGTTTTAAATAGCAGTAGCGGACGATGTAGCGGTAGCGGGACTATCGAATGATATGTAGCGGGAGGGTGTCGCGGCCCTGAATTTTAAAAAAAATAAATAGAAATAAATTTTAAATTTTTTTTTGGCACCAAAGCACTAGAACCGGCCGTAGCAGTCATGTAGCGAGCGAAATATCGGATAAAAACCGATACGTAGCGGCAATCGACCGATACATGTGTGAATTTTCCATAGCACTGGTACAGCGGGGTGTAGAGATATCAGAGGTCTGAAAAACTACTACGATACGCTACACGTAGCAATCGATATTTAAATCCTAGCTTACTTCTAACGAAGAATGATGTGATTTAGGCCTTGTTCGGCATGTTTGTCATCCTCAATGGAGAGAGAGGAGATAGAAAGTCTACTTGTTCAATAATTTTGGGCTTTGGGCCCCATAGTTATAAAAACCAGCACCGATGGGGCCGGTTCGTAGCGGGTTTTGGCTGCTCCAAACTCTCACTACGCGACGTGAACAGAGAGAGAGAGAATCATGCACGACGACCTAACACGTAAGGGAAAGTGTTCGGTACCAAAAAAAACTTTCCCATGAACTCACCTAAAAAATGCATCTAACGGGTAAAATTCACCCGGTGCAGTTTTTGAACAGTGTACCGGGTGAATTTCAACCGTTGGATGCATTTTGTGGGTGATTTTATGGGAAAATTTTCTGGTACTGTACCAGACCTCAACACGTAATCTGGGACAAGTTGGCAAGTTGTGGGTTCGCGCCACATGTTATCTTCCCGAACGTGAGAGACACAATAATTCATGTTTGAGTCATGAAAGCAAATCTAAATAGCTCCAAAAAAAAACTCTTTCTAATTTTGCGCTACGCCTTCAATCCAAACTCATTTTTTAGGCAGTGTTTCTGTTTTGCTGTTTTTAGCTTAATTCCGCTCACCAATGGATCACTAAAAAGAAGACTTCCGGTTTTTTTTTTTTTTTTTTTCCTTTTTCTCAGATCGATCAACTTATATTTAATTTGTACCTAACAAATAAAACTCAATGCTTTGGTTCAAGTTTTTATAATCGGTTTGATGGAGCCATACATACTCTCTACGTTTGTAACACAGAGAGGAACCTTAGTTTCCGTTCCAATGTAGGTGCGGTGAAGTTAATTTACAAATGGCTATGTTCTGCATAAAGTGAAACTCTTGACCTATCTGCGCATCCTTTTGTTATCGGGCGCAAAAAAAAAAAAAAAAAAAAAAAACCCTTAATTGGTCTAGTTTTAAAACTAGTTAGTTTCCCTCTAGCTTCAAGCTATTTTTTTTCTCTCTCATATGTACTAGTAGAATATATACTACCCTAGCCCCTACCAAACCCATTAACGAAAGTCTCAATTTTCAGTGAATCAAGGTTTGGCTACCCTAGCATTCTTTGGGGTTGGAGTGAACTTGGTACTGTTCTTGACAAGGGTGCTTCAACAAGATAATGCTGAAGCTGCAAACACTGTTAGCAAATGGACCGGGACCGTCTACATCTTCTCTCTCGTCGGGGCTTTCCTCAGCGATTCCTACTGGGGACGATACAAAACTTGTGCCATCTTTCAAGTCATCTTTGTCATCGTAAGTACCAAAAATATATATCACTGTTATGATCACTAGGAAATTCATTCGTCGTCTCATAATTGATTTTGGCAATATGAACTTGATTGCAGGGTTTGATAGCGCTATCACTCGCATCGAGCCTTTTCTTGCTCAATCCGCGAGGGTGTGGGGATCGAACTACTAATTGTGGTTCCCATTCCACCTGGGAGATCGGATTATTTTACCTTTCCATCTACATGATTGCGCTTGGAAACGGAGGGTACCAACCGAATATTGCTACATTCGGGGCAGATCAATTCGACGAAGAGGATCCAAAGGAGGGGCACTCAAAAGTGTCATTTTTCAGCTTTTTTTACCTGGCTTTGAACATTGGTTCTTTGTTCTCAAATACCATATTAGGATTTTTTGAAGATGAAGGAATGTGGGCTCTTGGATTTTGGGCCTCGGCCGCTTCGGCTTTTGCTGGGCTGATCTTGTTTCTCTTTGGTACCCCAAGGTACAGGCATTTTAAGCCCACAGGTAACCCTCTGGCTAGGTTTTGCCAAGTCATTGGGGCTGCAGCAAAGAAATGGAGGGTTGAGATTGCACCTGGTGAAGAGAACCTATATGATGCAAATGAAAAGGAGAGCTCTGTTGGTGGTGCCAGAAAGATGCTTCACACTCATGGATTCAAGTAAGTTCAATAAGCCCCAAGTCTTAAAACTAAAGAGCTCGATAAAAGCCGGGACAAAAGCTTTGTATGAAATGGCCCACGGTATAAATTATGAAATAACGTTCATCTATTTTGATGCAGATTCTTGGATAAAGCGGCATACGTTACATCAAGGGATCGAAACGAACAAAAGCAGGGGTGCCACAACCCGTGGCGCCTCTGCCCGATTTCACAAGTCGAAGAAGTGAAATGCGTACTGAGATTGCTTCCCATATGGCTATGCACCATACTGTACTCAGTGGTGTTCACCCAAATGGCTTCCCTCTTTGTCGAACAAGGCGCGGCGATGAAGTGCACGGTTTCAAACTTCCAAATCCCTCCGGCCAGCATGTCTAGCTTCGACATCCTAAGCGTAGCTCTCTTCATTTTTGTTTACCGCCGCGTGCTCGATCCCCTCGTGAGCCAGTTCAATAAGAAGGAATCGAAAGGGCTGACAGAGCTCCAGAGGATGGGAATCGGTCTCGTCATCGCAATAATGGCCATGGTCTCGGCTGGGATCGTGGAGTGTTACAGGCTAAAGTACGCTCAGAAAGACTGCATTCACTGCGATGGTTCGAGCTCATTGAGCATTTTCTGGCAAGTCCCTCAGTACGCTTTAATCGGGGCATCAGAAGTTTTCATGTACGTCGGGCAACTGGAGTTCTTCAACGCGCAAGCCCCAGATGGGCTGAAGAGCTTTGGAAGCGCACTTTGCATGACGTCGATTTCCCTCGGGAACTACGTGAGTAGCTTGCTTGTGACCATGGTTATGAAGATATCGACCGGAGATCACACGTCTGGGTGGATCCCCGGAAACCTGAACAGGGGTCATCTCGATCGGTTTTACTTCCTCCTAGCGGCTCTCACAGCTGTAGATCTAATCTTATACATTGTGTGTGCTAAGTGGTACAAGAACATCAAACTTGAGGGCAAAATTGTGGGAAGTTCCGACGAAGACGAGTTTTCTGATGTATAGGATGAAGAATGCAGCTTCTGTTGAAGAATTATATGCTACAGAATATATGAATGAGAGGAAAGATGAATTTATAACAAACAGCTTTAACAAGACTAAATCTGAAAGCAGCAAGAGAAAACCCATTTCATTCCACTCTCTTACCTGCTGTTTTGGTCCGTCAGCAGAATGTTAGCATGCCGAGGTTGGTTCAATCTGATTCAAGGTTCTTTTGGATCTTTCCCTCCTCCTTTCGACTTTTCGGGGCTGGAATTAACATCTTCTGCTTGAAAGGAGCTCCACCAGTCCACTAAATTGGGTCTCTGATTTGTTCTTTGTCTTTTAACAAGATATTTGCACCCTTAATGATGTTTGTGTGTCTTTGAAGTTCTGTTGTGCTTAAACTTTGTTGTACAGTACCTTTCTTCTATTGTTAACGTGTTCTCTCTATCTAAAAAAGAATGCAGTAGTTTCACTCAAAAGAGTGTGAAATGGGTTCTTCAAACTAGGATCGAAAACTCAGGGCTTCGAATGAACGTAAAACCAACCTCAAAACAACTTGGCTTGTTCATCTTTTGAATGATCTCAAACAAACTTGGTAATCTGTATGACATCCTAAAGGTCATGCAAACTTATCGTATCAAGTTCGAAGTGAGCACATAACAGTCATTTGGCGTGTTCAAACTCGGTTTAAGTGCTACTCCCTCCTGTATACGATCCGACAATATTCGAGTCCCGCCAACTGAAGGACTAGTGTGGAGGGCTATTTGTCCATCTAGTACCTAAATGGTGCTGTGGTGACGGTCTATCCTTCCGGAAAGTGGCTATGGCTCAAACCGGACATTCCACAGCGGGTTGGGAGCCCCTATGGTCACGTCCAACGGGGTTTGTTACCCTGGTTGCCCCCTCCTACCATTTTTGCCGTTCAAAAAACAAACAAAAAAAACTAGGCTTATTTACATCGTAAATCTCGAATAAACTTTAACTAGCCATAGTCGAGCACAATTAGGCACAATCCTTTCTTAAGCCTACAGACTGATGCTTGTACAGTCGCGAATATAATAAGATTGAACTTCTACCTTCCATATCAAATAACGAGAGAGAGAGAATCAAAAGGAGATCGACCTGCAAATCATCCCGCAAATCAATGCATCTGTGGTTTCCTAAAACATTGGCGAAAATGCTGGAGTAATCAAAGTAGCACTAATCATAGATGTAATGCAAAACTTCATTAAAGTTCAACAAAGTTATGAAATTAGTTGCAAGAACCGGAAAATTGGGACAATACTAGGACAAAAGCAACAGTGACAACAACAATGTTTAATACTTCATACGTCAAAAATTTGCAAACAATTTGTTACAATTTTCAGGAAACACCCACGGTATTATAATCTATAATTTCAATGTGCCATTTTACTATTTAAGTATGACTGCATCCTAGAATTTTTTTCTCCAGTGAGTTATACGTAGCAAACCAGTGAGTTTAAGTACCAAGCTACTGAATAAACAATATCCTACACAGGTACGCTAATCAGCTTGGAACCTTGCAGACTTGAATATGATGAGTAGATTCCCGGCGCCAGATAGTGACGTACTCTCCCTCCTTCAATAGACTTTTACTCTAAACCAGAAAAACTTCATCAATTTACCATTGATTGATAACAGTAATAACCTAAGTGGAAGGAGAAGATTAGTGGAGAGAATCGCTAACCTGTAGCAGTTTTAGAGCTCGAGAAAAGGTCTCCTCTGCATCGTCTGACAACTGCATATATATGGGCATCACGCCATGATAAAGAGCTGGGTCAGTCTCTTATCCTAATCCTAAATGTTAGAATAAGACAAGGCGAAAACAGCAGAGATGGAGTGATGGACCATGTGAGAGAGGAATTGGAGTTTGCTCGCAAGATTTTTGCAAATAATCACAGCTGGCCTGTAATTGGTAAGGACTAATTGTTTCATACATTTGCATGTTCTTTTCTCAAATTATTGTTTTAATAAGATAAAAAAAAAATTGTTTTAATACCTTTATGGCCGGTTTGTTTGACTGGTATTTATAGGATAATAGCAAGGGGATAAATAATACCATATCCTCCAAGGTCAAAATACCATCTTGTGCTATATCAATGACAAATATCTAATTTTAACTACATTCAACCAAACTTGGGGTATGTGCCACTTTGGATTCATATTCCAATCTGATTCAATACGTACAAAAAAACAGGCCCTTAATATATGACACTCTTGATGTCAAGCACCCACCTGGAATTGAACTATAGGATGAGAAACATGGTAATGAAAGTTTGTAGATACTGCCGTACTCGTATTAATGAGTCTCCGTCACGTTGTTTCCGTGGTTGCAGAGGTCACGGGAAAGGCAATTGAAGAAACAGCAGCAGTTATATTGAGGCTCTACCATGATCACAAGAGGAATATTCAATGCCAAGGATTTCAAAGCGCTACTAGAAATGGTGAGTTCTTTTCCTCAGGCATGCTTGGATGGACATGCGGCTACTGAAAGAGAGCTACTATCCAAGTTGAGGTTTTTCATCTTGTAACTATGTTATGGGTATTTTTGACCTATGAAATAAAATCAGCATCTCTTTCATACCAAATTATTCATGGTGTTAAGTTGCTTATTAAAATCTAAGGCCAATCAAGCATTGCTTAATTCGGTAGCAAAAAATTGCACTAATAGAAATGTTACTGAAAGTATGAAGAAAGTGGCAAATGTCTGGAACAATCAGATTATCGATGCATCCATTACGAACCATCCCGACATGTACCGCCGTTCATTGTAGCTAATGGCATGCCAGAAAACAAGAGGAGCATTGTGTTCTTTTCCCACAAAAGCCAAGTACATAATGTTGACTATCAAGAACAGAATGAGTTATCTCCATGTTGTCTGCATTTGTTCATAAGTAACTGAGGCTTTGGTTCGAGTCCAAATCGTTCATAACAACATAGCCCGTAGGGCGTTGGAGTTACTGTTAAGCATTTCATTAGAAAACATGGTAGGTGGTTTATTGTTCCATGAGTTGACTTGTTCTGGAATGAGGAAGAAATTTGCCTTACTTTTTACCCCATAAGGCTGTTTTTGGACCCTTGATTGTGGTGTGATTTCTGAAGGAAAAGAAAACGTTGGGAATGTTTCAGCTTCTTTTCATGTACCACGAAGTAGAATCTCTTGCTGTTTATTTTGCCTCCGCAAATCAAGATACATAAATACCTCAAATGAAAAAAAAAGAAAGTGTTATCAGACTGCTTGCAAGATTTATATTACTTGTTGTTTCTCTTTCCCAGTCTTTTTCCTCAGTCTTGGTTATTGTTTTAGGATGAGCTCCATACATTTTTAATATACTGAAAAATGAAGATCTATAGTGATGGATGTTGGATCATAAACTAGATTTAGTATTTTGGTCCAAGAAAAATAAAGCCCAAGTTAAGCCCAAGTCAAGAAGCCCAAAATGGAAGATATTTTGGAAGGGGATGTAAATGTATGTAGTTTCTAGAAGAGTTCTAGAATACTAAGATTCTAGAAGATGTCTAGAAAAGCCTTTAGAAATATCCTAGATATTTGTTGTATGTATTTATCACATGTGTAAAATCTAGAGTCTACTTAAATAGTAACTTGTAAAGAAATCTAGAACCTTCCATGAGTAGTATAAATATGGATGGGTTCTAGTCATTTTGTACCATGCCAAAAAAAATTGTGTCCAAGTGTAATACAAAGTGTTTACTTCCCCACTCTTGTCTTAGTACTTGTCCCTCTTCCAAAATCCTTACAATACAAACACCCTAATAATCCTCCTCTTTCCAACAATGGAATGGACTGAGAAGTCAACCGTTTCAATAGTAGTTGATTTTGTATTTTATCATGGCCGAGATTTATTACCTTATATTGGCAGGTGTTTGATGGCCACGATGGTACAGATGCAGCTTCATTTATTAGAAAGAACATCCTCAAGTTCATAGTAGAGGAATCCCATTTTCCTCTTTGCACAGAGAAAGCAGGTAAATACCCTTTTGTCTGGGCTGATCATGCATTTGCAAATTATAGTTCTCTTGACATCTAAGAAAAAAACATATATACTTTTGTAGTATCTTGCCACAAGAGAGATTAAATGAATTGGCTATGATCTCAATTGAAAATGAGTTCTTGGATAAATTAGTATGATGACTGAATTGAAGAATTTCCTTAAAAAAATACATTTAGAAGTTTTATTTGGATCGTGCTAATCATATAACACTGTGACCAGAGTAACATTTTGATTGTGATTTTTTTGATATTGTTCAAGCTAAAAAGTACAATGTTAGCTTAATAAAATTTTTTTTTTTTTAAACTTGTCATTCTGTTTTTTTTACTTAATAGTAAGTGGGCAACCAAGATTTGAGTCGGGCTTGAGCAACCTAAACATCAAGGCTGGCCTTGGCCTTGCCTGGAGCTGTGGCTCAGAGTTTGAGTTACTTTTAACTTGGTTTTTCTGTTTCCAGAACGATGCTTATTGCCAATGCTGGCGATTGACAAGGCGTCCTGGGGAAGCGAGGTAAAGCAATTGAGTTATCCTAGGATCAAAGGCCCAAACTATGAAGTACCAATCAAGATGGATGCGAAGTGAATTAGAGTGGTTGGCAACCAAATGCTCCAGATGGATGCTGAAGTAGCCAACTCAACTGCAAATGCATGTAAGACTTATCCAGACTTTTTTTTGGTGATTAATGGCTTTACATTACACTTTCTTAACCCGGTTCCTCTCTCAATCATACTTTTGCTAGATATCAAACATGTTTCAACCTTGCTATGGGTACACCATTTGGTGCACACCAAATGCACATCACGTGGTATGTGACCCATTTCGGGATTCCACACAAATTATTGGAGCCGCTCAACTTATTCAAAATATGTTTTTAAGGATCCCTGTAAAAAATCAGCTCAGTTTGATATCGGTAAGAACTTGTTCAATTGTTCGCTCAATTTCCTGTCAGAAAATTGAGCACATAATTGATCAAGCCTTTACCTATACCCGATCGAGCTGATTTTTTTATAGTTTTCCTAAAAAAAAACATTTTAAACAAATTGAGCCGCTTCGATCATTTGTGCGGAACCTCGAGATGGACTATGTACAATGAGGTGTGCATTTGGCGTACACCAAATGATGTACCTACACTACTGGAAAAGGTTGAACGAAAGGCTGAGATGCCGATTTGAAAATCTAATGACTTGTAAGTTTCCAGAGCCCATCTGTAAAACGGAAAACATATGGGTGCAGAGGTTTTGCACCAAAAATGTACAAATTTATTTTAATCTGTGTGTTCTTTTTTTTAGCTAAAGAGAGAGAAATCTAAGGACCCTTCACCAGAGGCTTCGAAGGAGGAGATTGCTGAACCAAAGTAAGGGGACCCTTCACCAGAGGCTTCGAAAGAGGAGATTGCTGAACCAAAGCAAGGGCATGACCGTGAACAATCAGGGGCTTCTATTTTAAGTACTTTGAAGGTACGGTTGTACAAGGAATTTTCATCTCATTCTTTTTAGGAGTATGTTTAGGGATTTCCACATAGTATTCATTGGAAATGGTTCAGTTGCAATGTTAAATAACGTGATCCTAATTGAATAAAAAAGTCTGAATAACACTTTCTGTAGTACTTTTTCCTGCCATCGAAAACACACAAACATGCAATTACTGTCCTATGTCATCTCCCTTCTCTTTTTTTTTTGTATCTCTTATGATTCAAACACATTAATGTTAGTGGACCAATGAGAGGGAGGGAGAAGAGAGATAAGTAGAATACCTTTTAGTCCTCCAAGTCCAGTAACTTCTCCAAAATACTCTTTATCCCGTTCAAAACCTCAATCAACATCCTAATTACCCACTTCGGCGGCAGCCACCGATCCATTGCCCTTCCAATCAAAATCCACGCCCATATAGTCCAGTATAAAGCTGACATTGCAGACGTTGGAGTATCGAAAATAGCCTTCAAAGTACTTAAAACATAAGCCCCCGATTGTTCACGGCCATGCCCTTGCTTTGGTTCAGCAATCTCCTCTTTCGAAGCCTTTGGTGAAGGGTCCCCTTGCTTTGGTTCAGCAATCTCCTCCTTCGAAGCCTCTGGTGAAGGGTCCTTAGATTTCTCTCTCTTTATCTAAAAAAAAGAACACACAGATTAAAATAAAATCACAGAGATTATCACAAAGCTCCTGAGGAGATTGCTGAACCAAAGCAAGGGCATGACTGTGAACAATCAGGGGCTTCTGTTTTAAGTACTTTGAAGGCTATTTTCGATACTCCAGCGTCTACAATGTCAGCTTTATACTGGACTATATGGGCGTGGATTTTGATTGGAAGGGCAATGGATCGGTGGTTGCCGCCGAAGTGGGTAATTAGGATGTTGATTGAGTTTTTGAATGTGATAAAGATTATTTTGGAGAAGTTACTGGACTTGGAGGACTAAAAGGTATTCTACTTATCTCTCTTCTCCCTCCCTGTCATTGGTCCACTGACATTAATGTGTTTGAATCATAAGAGATCCAAAAAAAAAGAAGAAGGGAGATGACATAAGACAGTAATTGCATGTTTGTGTGTTTTCGGTGGCAGGAAAAAGTACTACAGAAAGTGATGAAGTCATTAGAAGTTGAAGAATACCAAATGTCAGTACGTAGCAAGCTTTTTTTTTTTTTCGGGGGGGGGGGGAGGAAAAGCTTTTGCAAAAGCGACTTATGATATTGTTATTCAGACTTTTTTCTTCAATTAGGATCACGTTATTTAACATTGCAACTGAACCATTTCCAATGAATACTGTGTGGAAATCCCTAAACATACTCCTAAAAAGAATGAGATGAAAATTCCTTGTACAACCGTATGTTCAAATTACTCGCTCGTTTCATTGGATGTCTGCTCTAAAATGTTAATCTCTGGACTTTTGGTTGCTTCATAAGTGTCATTACTGTCCTTTTCCTCTTCCCTGGAAACTTCAGAAGCTTCAGAAACTTGATTCCTTGATTCCAACACGTAAACATCATTCTTCTTCTTCTTCTTTTTGGGATAATTATCATTCTTCTTTTCACCTTCCTCTAGGAAGTTTCCTCCACGGATGGAGGGGTGACGTACAAGTCAACTGTTGAGAGATTCTGCATAGCAGGAATATATATTAGCTAAACGATGAAGTCGTTACAAGAAGAGGATTAGTCATTTCACTGGCGGCTCCAGGAATTTTCCTAAGGGTGTTCATAAATTCTTGTGGTCTACTACTATAAACCACAACTTAATATAGACAAAAAAAACTTCCATTAATATCGACAATGCCGCCCAAAAACAATGGATAAAGACATAAAGTATATTTTTTTGGGTAAATAACATAAAGTATATTACAATTGCCCTCGACGAGTTTTCATATTTTGAAACCGTTGCATAATAGCCTCATTATCAACGGTATCAAATACATCACTCTCAATATAAGTAACTAAGTAGTCATTCATCCATTGATCTCCCATTCGATTGCGCAAATTGCTCTTTATATACTTCATCGCTGAAAAACTTCTTTCAACCGATGCAGTAGAGACAAACAAACTCCCAATATTCAATGAATATATCCAAATTCTAGCATCTCATCTTGACTGGTAGTTGAACATTGAAGGAATTGATAAATCAATTGACAATTATCTACATTCATTTAAGGGTAGTGCTTCCATGTCGCCCCACCCCCCCTTGTCTAGGGGACACCCAATACTCCCCTCTCCCACACCATTAGATCATTAGGGTTCAATCTTGACCCTTCAATAAAATAAAAGGAAATGTTGGCAACCTACACAACCGGTTACCCTCTTTCACCTAAAATAATAATAATAATAAAACTTTAACCCCTTACCAGCCATGGTTACATTCCTTACTACTGTTCTTCTGTTCTCCGCCGACCCCAACAACGGCATATTACCTCCACCATTGTAGCGATGCCCCTGCTGCCGCCAACGCTGTACAACCACCACCACCGTTGCCGCCCCTCTCTCTCCTCCTAAACCAACATCAACGGACGATCGGACTCCTCCACCCCCACCAACATCGGATTCCACCAGGGTTTCCAACAAAAAGAGGTAAAATCCCCTACTTGGGCAGTCTTCGAGCAAGCTCTTAGCTTTCATCTCTCTCACAGCTGCCATCAATCTCTTCTCTCTCACAGGTTTACTGCGATCGCTGCTCACCACGAAGCCATATATCAATCCATTTTGCCGCTTACAGATCGACAAGGTCGGCCTCATCTCTTGATTTTTCTCCTAACTTTCTCCTAATTGTTTCCACCATATACATGTTTTGAGCTCTAGTGAGGAAAGACCCAAGTCAATTTGCCCTGATTTTTTAAAATGCCCAAATCTCAAATTAGGGTTTTGTATTGAAAAAAATTATTCATTGAATTAGTGGGTGACTGATTTGGGGCTCCT
This sequence comes from Vaccinium vitis-idaea, assembly GCA_963854785.1. NCBI lineage: Eukaryota > Viridiplantae > Streptophyta > Magnoliopsida > Ericales > Ericaceae > Vaccinium > Vaccinium vitis-idaea. Next base: position 19,001,207 of record OY978223.1, on the reverse strand, counting down.
ATATATGCATGGATTTGTTAAGGTTTGAAGCCAATATCAACCCAACTTAGTGTATCCAACCCAATATGAACTGGATTGTGCTCTCCAGTTAAAAATCAATTGTTACCAAGCACTAGCTTGGGAAGCATTTTTGGGGATGAGAAGCATGTTTGATTGGCAAGTAGATTTCAATTCTGTCTGCCTCTTTGAATTACTTGTTTGGCAATTTATAAGATAATGAATGTGATTTTTTACTTGCTATGTTCCTCGGCAATTTAGGATACAATCGATTGCATAATCGATTATTTTCCCATCTTTGCATTTACCATAAGATAATGAATGTGGTTGTATTGGTAAGCCAATGATACGAGATGGCCAAGAAATTCGTGTGTATGTACGACGCAGTTTGAGGGATGTGTTTAGGAAAGTTCCAATGTTTTCTTTAGAAGTGAAGGTAAGTTCTGTCATGGGAGTCTAGTCTTGATTTCCCCTTTTCTCGTCTTCCTGTGTGAGTGAAGCTTCTTAAGCTGCTTTATGACCTTGACTGTTGCGTGGTTACATGAGTTTCTAGTTTGTTGCTGGGTGTGGACTCTTATTTTGTTGCTTGTGTTCTTATTAGTAAGCAATCTGAGGGTTGGTGTGATCTAATGTCTGACAATTCCATTCCTCTGTATGTTCAGATTTAACTGGTGAACAAATCAACTTTCCCTTTTGGCAGGAACCTAATTGGTCATAAAGTGTTCCATTTGGGTCCGTATGTTGCTTATGCTGTCAATATGTACAGTGTGCGAAATGCTGGAGATGTAGTTACATGAATTTGTTTTTTTTTTGTGGAAAAATAATTTTGCTTCCGTTTTGCAACCTTTCCATGCCATTATGAGCAGACTGATGAGATATCTGTACTATTTCTGATGATTGCCTGGATTGAGTTGACTGTTCATGTTGGAGGTATTTTGTTAGAAGTTAAATTGGAAAGATTGTGAAAAGGAGAAAAGGTCATATTATGTCATTGACTTTTGGGAGATGAAGTTGAAGGGAATTGGAGAGTACTTCTACAGTACAAACTAGATCTGCTAAGGTTTCTATCTACTGGTCGTTCAAGTAATTAATTTATTCTCACAGTCCTTTAGAATTTGAGTGGGTGTTTGTACTTATTGAGATGGCTAGCAAAGTTATTAACTGAAGCTAACTAAGTAGGCTTGTCTTGGGGAGTAGAGAAATTTTATGACTCTTGTTTTGACCTAAGAAGACGTAATCTGAAGTAAGAGAATTGAATTTGTACAAGGAAGTATTCCTCTACTCTTGAGCAGTTACTATGATATGGTTTTTTGCAAAGCTGGAGCCTGGAGTTCCTAGACTTCTTGCATGCTAAAATGTTGTGCCATTCAGCAGCTATTTTGGATGCTTGTTCTAATCATTGTATTCATGTTTACAACTAATATTCCCCTATGTATCATACCCATTGTCCTAAAAATTCGTAAACAGTATGTTAAGCACTGACAATTCTAGGGATCGCGGTATCTGTGTCCAACTCATCGGGTACAAGGGACACGACAAAAAACATATGGGACACGCCACGTGGCGTATCTATTAAATTTAATTAAAAACTTGTGGGGTCAGTGTGGGGACAAGGGGGACACAAGAGGGACATGTACAGGATCTGGCAAGGGTTAAATATGTAATGATCTAAGTTTTGGGGGTAAATATGTATCATGCTTCTAATATTTTGGGTTAAAATTGTAATATCATGTATATATGATGCTCAGATTTACAAATTGATGCTTCATGCTTCTGTATAACTGTGTTTTCACTGGTTAAAATAGAAGTTAGTCCATTATTCACGTTTGTTTTAGATTTGAAGCATATAATTTTAGTATGCCCCATATTGGGTACTAAGTGGATGGTGGTATTACTTATGTGAAGATCAATTTCGTATGTGAAATTTCGTTCCAAACTGTCTCATTGTTGTGTTCTTCTTTTGCAGGAATTTCACATACGAAATTGGGGATTTCGACTCTGAATCGGCACACCAAACCAAAAGTATAAAGTCTGTTATCCCTTCCAAGTTATGCCAGTGAGCAGTTAGCAGTTAGCTCTGTATTTTTCTATTGTCCAATGATTCAATCGGTGGTTTAAGTATATGAAGTTCGGATGGCTTGTTGTTGGCTTGTTGCTCTGCATGTGGTGTTGACTTGTTGCCTTGTTGTTGGCTTGTTGTTAGCTTTAACTAGAAATTACTACAAAATTTGAAAATTGACTAAAGTAAAGACTTCAATAAAAAAGACTTCCATTTACTATTTCTTGGTATCTAAGGGAACATATTCAGAATCTTTTGGAATATCACTTCAAATCCAAAACAACCATTAGTTATTTTTTGGAATCGTCTATTAGGTATAGGTTTATTGTTTTGCTTTACATTAAGTATAGGGTTATAGATGAGCTAAATTTTTACATTAAGTTGGTTTAATAAAATAAAACTTTAGGAACTATCCACGTGCATCGCACGTGCACTTCCACTAGTACATGAAAAAGACACTTAATATAGTAGGATGTGATAAAAGAAATTTGGTTATGTAATATATCACAGTAAGTTGTATATTTGAAAAAAAAAATTGTCGACTTGGTTTATTATGTAGGGGTGATGGAGAATCCGAGTAGTAGGACCAACGAAAAGGGTGTGAAGATGGAGTCCTACGAATCTGACCTCCAATCTGAGTCTTCCCCTAGAAATGCAGATATGGAAAGGACAGGGTTACAATCGATGGCAGACGATGACAGTCTTCGTAGGCTCACTGAGGGTGAAATTTTGCAAATGAAATTTGGTTTCGAGGAAGAGGCTCATTTATTCTACAATGCATATGGCAAGGCAAAGGGGTTTAGCATTCGGAAATGTAAAAGTAAACCCTTAAAGGGCAATGATATGAAGGTAAGGTATAGGGTTTGGGTTTGTTCGAAGGAAGGTAAAAGACTCCAGAAATACGTACAATTGGAAAACCGGACTAGACGTCATAGGGCTGAAATGAGAACTGAGTGTGGTGCTAAATTTCGTGTCCGTTATGAGAGGGAAACGGAAATGTACATTGTTACGCACTTTGTGAGTCGCCACAATCATGAGTTAGCAGCCCCGCATTGTGTTCCATTTTTAAGGTCGCACAGATTTGTAAATAGTGAGGACCAAGCTCAGGCAACCGCCATGAAAAATGTTGGAATGAAGCATAGTCAGATTATGGACTTTATCACATGTCAATCAGGGGGGTTTCAGAATGTGGGGTTCACAAGAAAAGATTTGCGTAACAAATTGGATAGGGACCGTAGAGAAGCACTTAACGATGGGGACGCTGAAGGTGCCTTGGGATATCTTAATGCTAAAGCCAAGAGCGATGACATGTTTTTTTTTAGGTACACCGTTGACGATAATGACCGGTTGGAGGCACTATTTTGGACAGATGGGAGGTCGCGGGCAGATTATGCCGCATTCGAGGATGTGTTGGTGTTTGACACAACCTACCGAACCAATGCTTACAAGAAGCCATTTGTTATATTGGCGGGTGTTAGTAATCATTTTACAACGATCATATTTGGTTGTGCCTTGTTGGCAAGTGAGACGAAGGAGACTTATAATTGGGTTCTTTCAACGTTTGTGGAGGCTATGGATGGTAAAGAACCGATATCTGTTATCACCGACGGAGATTTGGCAATGCGCAACGCAATTAGAAACATCTTTCCACATGTGAGGCACCGTCTATGTACGTGGCATTTGGAGCGCAATGCCTGTGCAAATGTCCACATACCTGGCTTTGTCTCCGACTTTACAAGGCTAATGCTTATGGAATGTCACGTGGAAGAATTCGAAAATATGTGGACTAAAGTGGTGGCACACTACCAATTACAGACAAACAGTTGGGTGTTGGAGATTTACAACGACCGCGAAAGATGGGCTGAGGCATATCTTCTTGGCCATTTCTTTGGCGGGATGAGGAGCACTCAGCGGTGTGAAAGTTTGAATAGTCATTTGAAGCAGTTTTTAAAAGTAAAATTACGGCTATTTGAATTTGTCGAACAGTATGACCGTGGTCTGGATAGGATGCGTGTTGTTGATGCGGAGGCTGAGACGGCAACTAAGCACAGTACCCCTGTTTTGATCACCCAACTGCATAGTTTGGAGAAGCATGGGAGCGAGGTGTACACGCATAACATATTCAAATTGTTTCAGGATGAGATACTACGCCAAAGTGCATTGGTTGTGGCTAATCGTGTTGATGAGGGACAAGATCGTCGTTTGTACTACCTTGAGCATTACTCACACCGAGAATGTAAATGGACGGTGGAGTATAACCCATTTGATAGCCGAATTAAATGTTGTTGTTTGATGTTTGAGTCATTTGGCCTACCGTGTTGCCACATGATTTCGGTTATGAAATATGAACACTTAGTTGCCATTCCTCATAACTTAATCATGCAGCGATGGACGAGGTTTGCAAGGCCTGATTCCCCCACTTTTCGGCAAATACCTCACAGTATGACATCTATGGCACGGTATGGGATTTTGAGTTCGGGTTACAATTTGATGTCATTTTATGCATCGCAAACGCATGAGTCATTTCAACAAGCAAGGCAAGTCGAACATGAAATGACGTCCTGGATGAGGGAGCGTTGGGAGATGGTAAAGAAGCAGCGTACGACAGAGGAGGGTGGGCCAAGTTCTATGGGTAGTCCATTCGGCGTGGGAGATCCTGTGAAAGTGAAGACAAAAGGAAATCCTAGGAAGAAGTATGAAGAAAAACAAACTCGGAAGGGGAGGAAGTGCAGGGTGTGCAAGACCATAGGTCACGATAAGCGTACATGTCCTAAGTTGAAACCAAAGGAGTAACTGATTGCTTGGATGTCCTTGATAAATTTGTATGGTTGAATTTGATTTTCATGTAATATTTAGAACCAAGTAATTTTATTTTGAATTTGATGTAATATTTCAAACCACTTTGTATTGTGATGTTGTGATCTGTGTAATATTTCCTCCATAATATGGGTTTGTTTATTCAAAAAATTGAGTAAGAGTTAACGTCTCATGTTTTTTAGTTTCTAAAATTGATAGGCTCACCTCTTATTCACCGTTTCCCACTAACTTTTTTTAGAAGAAATTATATTTAATAACATAGGTTAGACGGATGCGCAGTAATTTATCCAAATAAGCTTGGGACAAAATAGATGGCATGTTGTTTTAATCTATTTTAAGCAAATGTTCATTCATTATACAGTGCATGAGTATATATTTTCTTCGGCTTGATGATAATGGAATTTTTTTTTTATGAACTTGTAGTAGCATGTCTTTAATCGATTGACCAACAGATTTGATATTGATGGTGCAATCTTTGTTTCCCATTCGTGACTTATGGATGTGGTTTATTCATGTCATGTGCAAGGAGCTTGTCATGCAGACCGTCAATCGAATAGAGTTGATGCATCTAAGGATGTGGCTGGGCCATCGCATAAGACGAATACACGTAAAAGGAAGGCGGGGGTGGCACCGACCGAAACACGAAAATCGAAAAACCAAGGTAAAAGTAATGGTGTCTTTGATGATGAGGATGACATTATACAGAAAGCCTTGATTATGGCAGATATAAAAATGCCAAAAGAGCAACTCGGTTCCTATGCTACACGTTCAGTTATATGCGAGAGAATTGTGGCTGTTCGGGAATTGACAAAATACAAGATCCCCAAGATTGTGGTTGTAAGTGGTTTGGAACCAATTTGTAAGATTCAGGGCAATGGCAATGTGTCCCTTATGCGGGAGTTTTTCGTGGGGATTGATGCAACTACAGTTGAAACAAAGAACGAGAGTGGAGTTACCGTTGTGCGGGGGATGAGGATTGAGGTGACTCCGGATGCCCTTGCAAAGTTCGGCAAGTTCAATCGACCTTTACCGGATGAGCCAAAGTACCCCTATAAGAAGGGTGAGAAGAAGCCCGGTTGGAAGAAAATATGCAAGAAACTGCTAAAAAGGGGTTGTCAAGCAGATGAGAGAGGCATCCTTTATTTGCGAGATTTGGAGAGACTTTGTCTTCCTCCACCATATGTTTTGGTGGAATGTGCACCCGAAGCCCCCACATCGCAATGTAAGTAAGAATCAGGCGCACTCGCTGTATGCAGTATACAAAGGAAGGAAGCCGGATATAGCATTGTTGTGGTTCAGGAGTATTTCTGCCGCATATTGTAATGACAGTAAAGTTGCCTCGCTTCCCCTCGCAGTATTGTTGACCAATTTCATGTTGAATGAACACGGGATCGTTGTTGATCCCTTGGATGACTGGGATGTACCGTAGAAGCCATTAGGGCGTGGTACAATTGGGAAGTCAGAAGGCCAGAGCAAGAACCATCATGTTAGTAAGTTTCCCAATCTCACAACCGTGGAAGGGAACAATGACCTCTTACTTTCCCTTCATGAGCACATAAGTGATGCGCTTGATTTGTTGATGGATATGGAGGCAAGACAGGTTCGAATGGAGAATTGTCAAAAACAGATCGTTTGAAGGGTGAAGAGGATTGAGGACAAATTGGAGATTTGCAACGATGATGATGATGAGGACGAGGACGACAACGAAACTGATGGCGACGATGATGATGAGGACGAAAGTGAAGGTGATGCCAATCATGAGGATGATGAAAGTTCAAGTGATGGTGATGGTGATGACAAATACCATGGTGAATAGCTTGGATGTGGTTTATGGTATGCAATAACCTCTATATGACCACCATGAGTTATAAACGTATATGAGCTATACAAGTAGATTTCAATGAAGTGGAGGAAGTTTGTTTTTTTGTAGGTGGTAGAAGGAATGATATGGATTGACTGATGGGTGAAAACTTGTGCTGTTGTAATGTTGAATTTTAGTATGGTCTAACTTACTGGGTATATCAAGTATGTATATGCTGCATATTTTGTGACGGCATGACGGTAGATGCCATCTTTTGATGCCTGTTGCATTTGGTGATATCAACTATGTCAAGTATGTATTTGCTAACGTTGAATTTGGTGATGGAATCATGGAAATGGTAATCTTGTTGATGCTTCTTTCTAGATGGTATGTCCCCCTCAAATTTAGGGTACAATCGATTGGATGATCGATTCTATATAATGCAAACTGACAACAGTTTTAAAAAATTTAGCATCCAATCGATTGGATGATCCATAAAGTAAAATTGACAACCCTTTTTATGTGCGTATTTAGAACTTTTTGTGTCTGTGTTTTAGGTTTTAGGAACATTGACCTTTGTGCGTGGCAAGTGAAGTGTCAATTTTCCTTGTGCAATTGATTCTTCGATCGATCAAACATGGGTGTTTAAAAAATTTGGACAAGCTCTTGAATTAAAAATCTAAAAGTGCAAAGTGCCAATTTCACGGACCGTGGTATTCCTTGAATTATAAATTTGGATAAGCCCTTGAATTATCCCTGGGTATTCCAATTTCACGAACTATGGTTCAAAATTAAGGACGAGGGAGACAATTATATTACATAACCAAAGTCATTTACAAAATGGGCAATTAAAAACACAATAATAAAACCCCGGCTAGAATCCTAGTCAGACTGCCACAGCAATCAAACATGCAATGAATCCGCACAACAGATGTTTCATGGACCGAACTTCTTTTTGGATCATATCAACCTTAGTTTCAAGAGTAGCATGACTTCCATCTTCCACACTCTCTTCATCTCTCTCATAAACCCCCACTTCACCTTGCATTGGCCACGATTTTGGTAAACACGACCTAAAAAACCACATCCGTCCGGTTTTTTTTCTATAACATGCAAAGTACAACCGTCCATGTGTGGTCTTCTGCGGCCCTACTATCCTCAACTCAACCTTGACACCACAATAACAGTTTGGTGCATCGTCATATAAAGGCGTTGTCATGTCCCCATGACCACCCGTGTAATTTGTGTTGGAGGAACAAGACATTTTCCAATTACAATTTGTAACAAACTACCACAAATCAAACAATTTTTTAACAATTTACGGTACCGTGAACGTCAAATACATTGAATAAACATCCATAAATTATACCATTTTAAGATTAAAAAAAACCTTAATCTAGTATATTTGTTGTTTTTACCTACTAATTGATTGGTCGATCGATTGTTCCGATTGTTCTTTGCTCTATGGATAAATGATAATTTAAGAAATTTGTGATATTTGCAAATAAATACGAGAGAGAGAGAGAGAGAGAGAAAGGTAGGATTGAACACATAGTAGGCAGGTCACACACGTGTTTCATATGAATATACAATAAATCAAACCGGGGAAGGTAAGATTAAAAAGACCATATGTGAAAGAGTTTTGATTTAGCACCATACCTGAAAAATCACCACCCCGTAAAAGAGAGAGAGAGAGAGAGAGAGAGAGAGAGAGAGAGAGAGAGTGTGTGTGAATTTGTACAAAGAGTGAGAGACGATCCCGTGAATTTGTTTGGGGGTGGGGGGGGGGGGGGGGGTAGACCCGTAGGAATGGTGGCAAGGGATGGTACGTGGTCTGGGTTTAAAAAAGGAGGGGGAGGGAAATTTCAATTTTTTATTGAAATTTGAAATTTGAAAATGTGCCTGAAAATTCAAATTTCAATAAGAATTTGGGGGGAGGTAGATTGGTGGGAAAATACACCTGGGGTAGTTGAATTGGGCCTACTTGAGCCACTTTTTAGTTGGGCCAATTCTAAAAATTAGAATAGGTGGCCGGCCAAATTTGATAATCTTGATTAGTACGTGAACTGCAATTTCGTTCAATGAATTGTTTGTTTACTTCCCAACATAATGATTAATAAAATAACAAATTGACAAATTTAACAACTATATGGATACAAGAAACAAAATTTATTTAACTCTCAAATAACTATTATACAAAATTGTTGGACATATAAGTACGAATTTGTTTAATAAACTTCCACTAATTTCAATCTACTGACGTTCAAAACAAAAGCTCCATCCGTTGAACAAGGGAAAATGTGGAACCTTGATTTCGGTAGCCCGTGGATTTGTTTCCTGCCAGCAGTACTAATAAGAAAAAAAACATCAATAGATAATTGATTGGCTGATCGATTGTAGTATTAAAACAGTAATAGGTCAGAAAAAAATAATGTACACTTAATTGATTGGCTGATCGATTGTAGTATTAAAACAGTAATAGGTCAGAAAAAAATAATGTACACTTAATTGATTGGCTGATCGATTGTAGGATTAAAACAATAACTGAGCTTTGTCAAAATAGTAATGGAACCTTTGATTTTCTGCAAGATGCTTCATTAGCCTTATATCCCATTTCAGTACTGGAAGCTACCCTAAATCATTCATTACAAATTCCAGAAATCATTGGCAAAATTTGTACGGCCTTGCTTATTGAAAAACGAATGGAGAGATGTTACCCAGGGAATCATGTCGACGCCGGAGGCGCTTGCTTATCACAATGTTAAGTACATACCGCTTAAACTGCAGGTTAGGGTACTCATGGACACCACGAAAAATAAGGTACACACACGCTCAAAATGAACACAGTGACACTGAAACTGGGCTCAAAATAAGTCATTATGGATGCATTATGGTAGTCATGGCTGCAACTAAAACTGCTGCCCCGCCACAGTATCTACCTTCATTATGCCAAATAAATCAATTTAATCATCATTGCCCAATTTCGACTTGTACGAGATCCATTTACATTAACTACCCGATGTGGAACCTTAATGGGAGAGGGAAGACAACTCCCAGACTTGATCACAGTATAAACAAAGACAGACCGTTAACTTGGGCTCAGGAACTTGTCAATATAGATGCATGCATTAGGGTACTCATGGCTGCAACTATGGTTGCCCAGCCACAGTATCTACCTTCATTATGCGAACAAGACGAATTTCATCATCATTGCCCAATTTCCATAAGTGCCAAATCCCTTTCACTAACCTACCCTGATTTGAAGTGAAGCTACACATCAACACAAGCAATGCCAAATCACAAACAGTAATACTTAATGCATGAAACACTGCTTATATAAGAAATTAAACTGAATCAAACTGACCAGTTGCATTCAAACTGACCAGTTGCATACAAATGACATCCATACAAATTAATTGGCCAAAATCCACGTGGGACAAGACCAAAGTCATACATTAATCCCTTTGAATAGTCAAAGTCAACATAATATGATCCCACCATTTCGACTACACAAGTTCTATCCACTAGCGTCCATAGCCCGAAATACATGAATACGAAGTTTAAAAGTTATTACATTGTCAAATAGTCAAAAAGATTAATAAATAGAAGTTACAAAACCATCTTTCAAAATATAAAACAAAAATGGGAAAATAACTTCATGCTCAATGAACTCCAATGCTATGCAATCACACTTCAAGCATCCATCTCATGCTCCATGCCGGGTACCTGAAAATTGATAGGTTGAGCTCACTAGCCCAGTAGGAAAACTATTCTACCAACGCTAGGTGTATAAACATGATACATGCATAATGAAGGAATATAAAGATGGGCACAACCAAGGTACAAGGTTAGGATGAACGGGAAGCTATAACTCGACCACAAAGTAACCCAAAATGTATCCAAGTGTCCAAAATATGTCTAAGTATTCCAAAACAATCTTAAGTATCCAACCAAAGTCCAAGAAGTTACCAAAATCCTCATTTTCGCGTACCGAAAGCTAATTTTCGCCAAGTACGCCAAGTTATCCCAATTTCATCAAAACCGACGTTTCATAAGAAAACATTCATCAATTTTATTAGGGAAGTATCCCTCTGCCGGATTTCATGGGCTCCGTGCACCCCTGCCGGATTTCATGGGCTCCGTACACCCCTGCCGGATTTCGTGAGCTCCGTGCACCCCTGCCGGATTTCGTGGGCTCCGTGCACCCATGGCTAGGGATACCAAACGGGTAATCCCTAGAGTTCATTTTATCCAATAATATCAACTCAAAGCCATTTGTCTTTCAAAAGTTTTCATATGTCCCATTTGTTCCCAAAAATTCGCCATTTTCGCCAAAATGTGTCAAAAGGTTGGTTTTATGATTTCGAAGTGAATTCGAGGTTCAAAAAGGTAGTACGGGTCAAAAACACGAAGAAATGGACAACCGGGAGCCAAACGGGCATCAAGGAACAAAAAACAAAAATTTTTTTTTTTTTTTTCGCTGAGGGCATGGTCCGGACCACCAAATCCCCGTCCGGACTATCGGGTCAGAATGCACAAAAAATTTAACAGATCGCATGGTCCGGACTATTGGGTCAAATTGAGCACGAATTTGACAGATTTTGCAAAATGCTCCCAAACTCATTCCAAAGTCAAATTTTGATAATTTAGGGCAAAAATTGGAAATGTAGAGCATCAAATGGACTTCAAAGGAGTGCCAATCAATCACCAATTGCATCAAACAAGTACTCAAATCATAGATCACAAAATCAAGCTCAAACAAACCCATCTATGGAGGAAAATCATGATTTTAATGGAATTGAACAACAAGAGCAAGAGATATGCTATACATCACATAGATACAACTAGAGGGAGTAGAATTTGTCTTCCTACCTCAAGATTTGAGCTTGAAATGAGAGAGAAAATGAAAGCCCTAGCCTCCAATGAGCTCCAACCCGAAATATGAGCTCTTGGTGCGAAATGAGCGCAATGCAAGCTTCAATACGCGTAGAGAATGTGATTTTACGTGGGGTTCTTGAAGGGAACTTGAGGACTTGGTGAATCTTTGGAGCTTGGAGCAAGAAAAATGGAGGAAATGAGGGAGAGAGAGGGGTCGGGCTAGAGAAGAGAGGAGGGGCTGTTTTTTTGTCCCAATTTGCAAGACTAAAATGTGTTATATAGTCACACCCCTATACACTTTCACCTCTAGACTTTCAAATGCATATTAAACATACCCAAATGCACTCTCCCACTATCACATTGACCTCTCTTAATCAAAATTCAATTCCTCACATTTACCCAACATTATTCCGGAAAAATTATGTAAAAATACGGGTCCTTACATGAGGTATGAAACTTTGAATATGCCTACATTAGGATTACTCGTTAAATGGTTGATCAAATTTTATAGATTCCCCTTCGGAAACAAGAAGTTCCGGTGTTTAGTTTGCATGCGTAGGTTGATGAGGTTCATAACCATGGTTTAACAATTTTGTGTTGTTTCGTAAAATGCAGGGATATAACCCCGACGTTTCCAAGTTTTGTTTTCCATTCTGAGGTTGAGGAAATGGCTACATAACAGCTAAACACAGCTTAGAATTTCATGTTCGTAGTTCCCGGCTTATCGTGTTTTATGGTTTAGAAGGAGTTTAATGTTCTTAGTTTCGAAGGTATTTTGTATTTTATTGTCTAGACGGGTTGATTTTGAGGATGTGTTGATGTAAATGCAGAAATGACGTGAATTAAATAGAAAGAGGTGCAGCTGGAATTTGACTAGCTGGGATCTTACAATTGTGAAGTGTTTCCAATCCAGCGTTTGCTAGCGTATTTTTGCCCCAATAGTACGATTGTAGATTTAAAATGTTCTTAATTTTCTTTCTTTTTTACTTGACTTTACTCAACAGAACTTAAAAAAGAAAAAAAGAAATGATTTAGGCTGCCGACGCTAATTGATTGAGACTTGAGGCTCCATTTGATTTCATTTAGTTTGATTTATCATGTACAATGGTGATGCCAATTATAGAGTAGAATAGGATATGCAGCAAATTATTACTATAGTACACTAGGGAGTTATCTTTTAGTATTACTTTCATTTGCAACGTATGATCAAGTTACCTATCAACCACCACTAACCACAATTGATTGGGACTTAAGGCTCTGTTTGATTTGATAAGTTGATTGAAGTTTCCAAATTTTAAGCTTTTAACACATTTTTGACTTTGTACTGTGCAGAATGGTTCATAATTAACAGTACAAAAGGTGAAATCCCATTCTTTGTAACACAAACCACACAAAAGGCTTGGTACCAAAAAACCGCAATGGTAAAGAACATCTGCTTCACTTATTTTTGTAGGCTTAACTCAGTACTCTCAAGAATTTCTTATATATGCATTTGGTATTTCTCTAAATAGGATTTGTAACAGATAAGGTCATACTAATAATGGCAGAGGGTTTTTAGACCAGACACATCAGTGAGTGACGATCGAAAAAGAAAGCTGCGCACAACCGAGCGACGTTCCAAGCACAAGCACAATTTCGGTTGTGGAGGAGCACGACTGCTACTGGTTCGGAAGCGTAGTCACGGCTGGGAAAACGAGGTAAACAAGCTCTGGATTTTAACTCTTTCATTCTTTTAAAAGCTTTATATTGTCAATGGATTTTTTTCTTTTGTTTACAATTACTTGTTCTAACTCCATGACCGGCTAAACCCTCCTCTAGAAAAAAAGATGAAGCCTAGTTTAAGTAACTTGATTTTGTGTAGAATTTAGGTTTATTTATTCGAAGCAATAACTCCATGACCGGCTAAACCCCTCGTCTAGAAAAAAGATGAAGCCTGGTTTCAGTAACTTGATTTTGTGTAGAATTTAGGTTTATTTATTCGAAGCAATTGCTTAACTAATAAATTTTTTCATTACGATCGAATGGAATGATTTTTATGTTTTTAATTTATTAAATATTTGTGTGTGCGTTCTCAAATACGGTTAACAGTTTTTTTATTATTATTGTGATTGGGTAACTGAGACGGATTGTGCCACTAGATAGCCTATGAAAGAGACGGGTTGTTGGACGGTCCATACTAGGGTTGTAAACCGTGAATCCAAACCAAACTGAACTGAACCGTAAAGAATTATAGTTTTACATACTATTCTTAATTATTTTACCCTTAGTGGCTGAATATTGTATAAATAAAACCTAAGGGTACTAACTGTAATTTGTAATTTTATTTTTTTGAAAAGTTGGGAAGACGTAGAATGTTGGATGGATTTTTGGAAAGTTGGGAACACGTAAATGAATATTAGAATTTAGGAACCATGGTTAGAACCATGGTTAGAACCAAACCATATGGTCCTGGGCGGTTTTTTAGAAAGTTGGGAACACGTAAATGAATATTAGAATTTAGGTTGATTTTTTGCTTAACTAATAACTTCATTTCGTCGCGAGCAGTCTGTAATTTTGGATCGAGGATGTGTTTCTAGAAAAACCGCCCAGGAAGGTTTGGCAGATTTGGTCATCGGGTGGATTTTTGGAAATCTCGCCCAGGCGGGAATCAAACCCGCCTTGGCGGTTTTGACCGACTTCCTTACGAATTATGTGTGGTTGCGCGTTTTTGAGGGTTTTAACCTAATTTTTTGTACTTTCTTATAAATAGGAGCCTTGTGACCTCCTAGGGCTTGGACTTCTTGAGTGAATCTCTTTGAGGGAGCCCCCGTGGGGTTTCCTGTAGTATGTTAGGATTTCTCAATTGTTCCATTGGTTACTCTTTAACTCGTGGGATTGGATATTAGGGTTTTTTGTTTGTCTCTTTCGTGTTCTTAAGACTTTGTCCCTAGATATCTGTTGGATGCTTCAATTAGAGTTACGGGTATAGCCGGCTCATTGTATTCTCTCCTATTCAAAGTGAATTCTCTCTCGCTCTTCGCCTGTGGACATACCTCTAGAGCTTCGTGCTTAGTGGAACCACATAAATCTTTGTGTCTTTGATTTTCGCTTGTTGGTTTGTTTTTCTCTTACTTTGGGCCTATCATAACATAATATATTTATATATATACATACTGTGAACACCCCACCGGATCGTCCACGTGAACGATTATGGTTTTGGTGAACGGTTTGATTGATTGGATGGAGTCGCCACCCGGGTTTGAGGACCGTACCTGAGAAACCATTTGAAAAATGACTCTTTTGCCCTTGGAGTAGAAAATGTTTTACTGGCCTCACAAAATGAGATTTATCGGGTCCGGGAGCTAGGTTACGTGAGGGGAAGGAATTTAAAGCACCCCCCACGCCCGGTGCGACCACCGGTCTCTACTAAATGTTTAAGAGATTTTGAAAACACCGTTTGAACAGACTTTAATCACATATTCATGCAAAAGCATCAAGATGCATCAAAAAAGATCAATGAGATGGATGTGAATGCTTGTGATTGTGTCATGTGTGGGTGGCTTATACGTTTAAAGCACTAAAACTTGATCAGATCATGCGCAAACTGCCTAGGGAACACTAAACTTGTCACACCTGGATGACAATCTGGGCACCTGGATGACAATCTGGGCACCTGGATTAGGCAGATCCAGGCGCCTGGAATGAGTGAATCCGGGCGCCTGGAATGTTGACCAGATAGCAACCTCAAATTTCCAATCTCCACAATAAGCATCAAGTGCAATGTTCATTCCTTATCCACACACACTGTAAAATGCAGTTTAATGTCTCCATGAGTGAAATGAATCTTTAGATCAACCCCATGGCATGACAAAGGGTTTGAAAGGCATGATTTTGGAAGATTTAATGATACAATGCAATGCACAGGACATGTTTCAAACCTAATATACTATATTCATGCATGTAGAGTGCTATTTGATCGGATTGTGCTTGTAACTAAATGAAATAGAAATGAACCTATACTAAAAATGCAATGAAAATGCTTGTATTGGACATTAGCAATGGAGGATATGCTTATGTAACATGAAAACTTATCTAAACACTTTAAGAACTGAATGACCAGACCATACAAATAACATATGGACCCATATGAACCTATTTCTTCTCATGTAACCTTTTATCAAGTTTGATTATAGTCTTGAAACACTCTAAATACCCATTGTAATGAAGATTAGTACACGAGACATGATTAACCCAAGATTAATGCATGCAAACAATGAACCATGGACTGACTAAAGTGCAAAAGAAAGCGAAAGTCATGATGAAGGGGAGGGAATCCAGGCGCCTGCATTAAGCAGATCCAGGTGCCTGGATTTGATACAGGAACAAGTGATTGATTTCTCTTCTCATGAGATTTAGACCTCCCCCAAGTCCTCCACTAGTATAGAAGACCAGCAAGAACTTGGTAGAGTCCCCCTCAGGGGCCTATTTGTGCACATTTGGTAGATAAACTACATTTTTAGCTTGATCAAAGAACTTGAAATGGGTTTTTGAGTGGGTTTTATGAAAGTACAGCTGCTGGTTTTGAGTGAACAGAGGTAATAAGGGCAGAATATGAGTGCTATGATGGGGTTTGGTTGAAGAGAGTAGAATATGGTAGGTTTATGTGGTGCAAAGATGGGTTCTTAAGATGGAAAATGAAGAAATTGAAGAGAGGTTAACTAGAAATCAGTTTTGGAGAAGTTTTGATAGCATAACAGTAGAGAGAGGGAGTGTGATTGATCATCCCCTGAAAATGGAGGAGATGGGTTGCTTTTATAGGCAAGAGAAGGTCCAAAGAGGGCCATTGAACCCCCTAGAAGGGTTGAGGGGTCAACTAGGGGTCATGACTAGGGGTAATGATCTCTCCCACTCTCCCTCTAAACTAATTTCTGCAAAAAAATCCCCCAAGATATCGTTCCCGCCCATTATCAACTTAAACCACACTCAACCTAGGTTGAACTCCAGGCGCCTGCATTATGCAATTCCAGGCGCCTGGATTTAGCCAATCCAGGTGCCTATGAGAGTAATCCAGGTGCATATCTTTTAAGGTTTTGGGCTGTTCTAGGGTTTAAAAGGGTGTTTTGGTAATTTTATGGGAGGTTATTGGTGGGGTCATCAAGTCCTTGATCAAGCCTTGTGTGCTCTCATTAGGCATTTTCATCTTCGGGGAAGTCATGGAAATCCAAGGATCCGGATTGGGGTGTCTACACATACATACACCGGTGATCCAGTCAAGGATCCCGGATTGAAGGTTTTTGTGTGTTTTGAAGGTTTTAAAAATTGTTTTTGCATAATCCGACCCGTTCAATATGCTTAAAACGTGTTTTTAATGGTCCCCGCGAGAAATCATAAATAAAAAAAACGACCGGGAAGGGCTTGATCCGAGCAATTTTTCACAAAAAATTGTACATATACAGTTTTATGAAAAACTGCTTAGATCAAGTCCTTCCCAGTATTTTTTGTGGATGATTTCTCGCGGGAACCCTTGAAAACACGTTTTAAACACATTGGACGATTCGGATCATGAAAATTTGGTCCGGAACTATGAGTTCCAGACTTAGGGATCCCGAACTAGATCGGGACTATATATTTGTCTCACACAGCCTCACTCACTCCAAACCCTAAATAGCTAAACTCATCTGGAGCCAATCAATCGATCTATTTGGATCGTGTCTTTATTGAGAACAAAAATTTCAACATAGCAGTATAATTTTCTAGCCAAAATAGTAGTGTGATGGAGGTTGACCAACTACATAGTGGATGAAGTGAGAGGGGAGTATCATTTGAATCCGAGTTTCAAAAACATTTGAAAAAAGAAGATGGTGGCGAGAAATCTGATATAGATAGGTATTTAGAAGAACGTTGTGAAGAGAATATCCATCATTTGACATCTTCCGTTGGTGGAAGTTGAACTCTTCCAAGTACCCCATTCTTGCTGGACTTAATTTGAAACATAAATCTGGAATCTGTCTTTTAATTTTATAGAATGTAATAATTTGTAGATAAACTGTGAACCGAATCTGAGTTATTTGATTGTTTCGGAACCGAACCGTAGACTTCTGATTCGGACGCGGATTGCCTTTCCTTAGAACCGTGACTCGCGGTTTGGTCCTCGAATTCATATCAATCCGGACTGTTGACACCCCTAGCCTGTACTATGGGATAGCTCATGTCTGTCAACAACTTAATTATCTTCTTGACGATTGTGATTTGAATAGTAACCCTAGCCTATACATAACTTAGTTACGTGGTCGGGGTGGTTTGAAATGGGTTCTTCAAACTTGGATCGAAAACTCAGGGCTTCGAGTGAACGTAAAACCAACCTCAAAACAACTTGGCTTGTTCATCTTTTGAATGATCTCGAACAAACTAGGTAATCTGTATGACATCCTAAATGTCATATAAACTTATCGTATCAAGTTCAAAGTGAGCACATAACAGTCATTTGGCGTGTTCAAACTCGGTGTAAGTGCTCCTCCCTCCTGAACACGATCCGACAAGGTTCGAGTCCCGCCAAATAAAGGACTAGCGTGGAGGGCCATCTAGTCCCGCCAAATAAAGGTCTATCCTTCCGGAAAGTAGTTATGGCTCAAACCGGACATTGCACAGGGGGTTGGGAGCCCCTATGGTCACGCCCAACGGGGGTTGCTACGCTGGTTGCCCCCTCCTACCTTTTTATGCCATTCAAAAAAAAAAAAAAACTTGGCTTATTTACATCGTAAATCTCAAATAAGACTTTAACTAGCCACAGTCAAGCTCAATTAGGCAGAATCCTTTCTTAAACCTACAGACTGATGCTTGTACAGTCGCTAATATAATAAGATTGAACTTCTACCCTACCATATCAAATAACGAGAGAGATAATCAAAAGGAGATCGACCGGCAAATCATCCTGCAAATCAATGCATCTGTGGTTTCCTAAAACATTGGCGAATATGCTGGAGTAATCAAAGTAGCACTAATCATAGATGTAATGCAAAACTTCATTAAAGTGCAACAAAGTTATGAAATTAGTTGCAAGAACAGGAAAATTGGGACAATACTAGGACAAAAGCAACATTCATACGTCAAAAATTTGCAAACAATTTGTTACAATTTTCAGGAAACACCCACGGTATTATAATCTATAATTTCAATGTGCCATTTTACTATTTAAGTATGACTGCATCCTAGAATTTCTTCTCCAGTGAGTTATACGTAGCAAACCAGTGAGTTTTAAGTAGCAGCTACTGAATAAACAATATCCTACACAGGTACGCTAATCAGCTTGGAACCTTGCGGACTTGAATATGATGAGTAGATTCCCGGCGCCAGATAGGTTGGGCCCCACTCTGGACGAGAGTGACATACTCTCCCTCCTTCAATAGACTTTTACTCTAAACCAGAAAAACTGTGTCAATTTACCATTGATTGATAACAGTAATAACCTAAGTGGAAGGAGAAGATTAGTGGAGAGAATCACTAACCTGTAGCAGTTTTAGAGCTCGAGAAAAGGTCTCCTCTGCATCGTCTGAAAACTGCATGTATATGGGCATCACACCATGATAAAGAGCCAGCCTCTGCTTAACCCTCTCTCTGCAATGTATAGCCATGCATGACCACAATTTAAAACAAGAGAGGACTAGTATTGGAGAGTCATAAAGCATTCTGTCCCTAACTATAAAGGTAGCAAAAGATGCAAATTGAGCACTGTTACCATATGAGATACTGGAAGAAAAATGGAAAAGAGCTGGATAAATAATAACATTGAAGAAACAAAAGGGTGAAGAATACTCCTAGTCGAAACCGAAAGTGTAACTAAATAACATGTGATTGCAAGTGAACCAAATATGAGGTCAACGATTCTACTGAATCTACTCTGAGAGGACTTGAATGTATCTATAACGGAAATGCTACTGCTGCACCTCCATCGCAACCCCAACATTAAGTAAATACTCCTGGGTAAAATCATATTATTAGCTGCTTCTACTTTTGCAAAACCTCATTCTTAAGGTTCAACACCAGAGGCATGAGAACTGGGGCAGTCACTTCTCTTCTTTTTTAGACAAAGACTAAAAAAATGCATCCAAATAACATGAAACGTTAGTACCTGACATCCCCAGTCATAAAAAGCATGCATCATACGATTAGACCAACCATAAGTTATAATTACATCAAATAGATTATGATCCTCGGAAATATATTGATATCACCAAGTGTGAGTTACAACACTAGATGCCAAACAAATAAAAACAGGTTTTCATCAGACATTTATTAGACACAGCATGCATGAGATGAGGCAATCAAGTAATACCAAGAATATATGCATATCGAATAATTGTTGCCCTGTTGGGTCGACAGCATGTCAACTGTTCTAACATAATCAGGCTAGTCACCATATGTGGATCGCTTACCAAATGTAGATGCCATAATCCAAGTCACTACTGGATAATAGATATCAAAATCAACAATTATGAAAGAGCATCTATTCACATTCATGGTGCTAGTTGGACTCACACATTCGTGAAGGCAAAGATTGTTGAGGAAGGCCGATAATGGCTCAGGAGTATAGCCATGGAACCCGTTCTTGTGAAGACTATAATGGGAGTTGCAAGGGTGTTTGCCATTGTGGTGGCATGAAAAGCAAACATTGCACCCATATGACTCTGTAATGAGAAGGAACAAAAATCCCTTGAAATACAAACTTTTATGGCAAAAGGTTAACGTAAAAACAACAAATAGCAGTTGGGACAAAATGATAAAATTATTATTTTTAACACTCGTTGAGCCCACATAAATACCTTATGCTAGAAATCCAGAAATCCTAGCATGAGTAAAACTTAGTCAAGCAACACAAGTTCATTTCGTTACCATGGTGACAGACAATAAATTTCTGCTCCTCAAGAGACGGAAACGAAAAAAATAATCAAAACATTGAGTTGTTTCCACATCTATCAGATATATCCCACAATAACCTTTTTTTTTCTCACTTGATCTTTTTCGGATGTGCTCATTAGTGAGATGCTCTGGACCATGAATGAAGGAAGCATTAATGAGGACAAAAATTGATTTGGGTCTCTACGCCTGCCCTTCCTGATGCCTTTCGGCTTTGATTCAGGGGCATGGTTTGGCACCAAAACGTCCTTGTGGATCCTCGGTTCTTGGAGGTTTAGGGGGGCCACTGTTTTCAATGGTATTCTGAGAGCAGCCACTTTGTGCACATTGCCAAAGGTTAGGTCTGTCTCCAATAATCCCCCCGCCCGTACCCCTAATGATTGGGGCTAGATGGGTTCTGCTATTGTCCTGTTGTACTCGATCTCTTTTGGATTCCTACCATGTTTCTTGCTACACTTTCGAAATGTACCCAATAAATTATCAAAGTGTTTCCTTTTCCTAGCAAGCTGAAAACAAGATGCTGAAACAAAATTTTGATCCTTTGAGTATGGTGTCATTTCTCCGTCAAAAGGCAGAAGAAGGACGTGATGCACTTGATCATCACCCAGAAACAAAACCAAATAATCAGTGATGGACCGATGGTCAATTGACCAAGATTTCTTCCATTGTTGAGTTTTTCTTCTTTTTGATGTCGATGGTTTTTATCCAGAAATAAGGATAATATATAAATAAAAAGTAAGAAAAAGATTGATCTAATAACCATTCCGGAAAAAATAGTAAAATGATACCTTGAATTTCATATTGTATAGATAGATACACAATACACACCTTATATGCCGTAGATTGACCTGGAGGATTGGTACCAATTGGCAGACTTGTCTCAGTCCGCAATGCCACCGTATGCATTACTTTGACCGCTTTCAGTGGGTACCTTGAATAATTCAATAACAAGATATTCCCATGAAATGAAGTGATAAAATCCCAAGTAACAAACCTGGTATTGGAGTCAATCTCAAGGGTATCTTATTAATAAAATATTAAAAAAAAAAACTTTTTAGCACAAACAAACAGTTATGAAATATCGACACTTTTCAAATTCCAAATAAAAAATCAGACTGATTGAAAACATAAAGTCCTATAACAATGCAAATGATGAAAGATTGGCAAGGATACGAATGCGTATTAAAAAGAAGAAATAGTACAATCCAACACCTGTCCAATGTATTCCAAGCAAATAAGACCAATAGGAAATGCACATCTCCTCATCAATATGTAAAGGCAAAAAGCAAATGTAAAGACAATCAAATTATGCCGCAAAAAAAGCGAGTGAATTAAGTTATCAATAGACCCGTTTTGTTGTTTTCTCTTCCAACTTCAAAGATAAACCAATGCCATTAAACTAGGATATTTTACATAAAGGTGAAATCTTATTTCACCCCATCTCAAGTTCCCAATCAGCCATTACTTCTCACAGGGAATAACTATTACCACCCAATACTATATCGCAAACCAAATAACAAACATGGGTTGTCTGAGAAGTAAGTGCAGAATGAGTAGATCACCTGCACTTTCTATTTTAGATGGTATGTTTAAAAAGTTTCTGAGCCAATATCATGTCACTTCCCACTGTCAATAGCAAGATTCAAGTAATCTTTCTGGAACCTTATTGGGAATCTCGTTCAGAGTTTTGACCACTAACCCTCAATTTGGACTTCACCTCCCTTGAGAGAACTTCACCCCACATATTAATGTTAGCTCAGTTGACTAACAAAGGTTAGCTCAGTTGGTCACCCTTGTACACTTTCAAATGGGAGGTCTGGGATAATCCTTTCCAAAAGCATAGGTTGATTCCTCCTTTGCCTGAATGGGGGTTATTGTTTACTTATTTGTCCCTCTTAACGGGGCTACCAGTTGAACTAAGTGTGATTGTGAGCTTGTGCCTAGTTTGATGTAATCCATATGTATTCTCCTAACGCATGTAATAAAAAACGCATGTTCAAGAACTTTCCTGAACTGCCCTAATCAACGACTTGCTTTTATGAAAACCATAATCCACAAGCAATTTACCATTATGAAAATAGAAACATTTGCCCACGACCTCATAAGCACTGAGATTGATTTAAAAAAAGGGTCAAACAACGAATGCTTCTCAAAGGAAAACTAACCTCCTTGGCCTGGCAGGCTATAGCAAATAACCATACATAGAATAAAAAGAAAACATGAGTTTTATTGGATAACCACTAGCTTTGGCAAACAAAAGCATTAACTGCTACAATATGTAAAATTGTAAATCCAAATTAATATGTATGCAAGGAACTGTTAACCAAGTTAACCTACTTCCCATGGGCAGTTTCTCCTGAAAGCATGACTGCATCAGCACCTTCTCGTACTGCAATTGCAATGTCAGAAACTTCTGCCCTTGTTGGTGTTGGATGATTAATCATGCTTTCCAGCATGTTTGTTGCTACAATAACTGGTTTCTGCATGCTGTGACACCTTCTAATGATGTCTTCCTGTATGCACAAGAACACGGTGTTTATGTTGTTGTCACCAGACTCTTGGGCAAGAGATGGCAAAAAGATGAAACAGTTGACAGAACTTTACCTAATATGCTGTGAATGGCTTGATATAGGCCCGACACAGACTATCAATCATGTCCACAGGATTACAAAAAGTCAACATTAAGTTAACACCTAACAGTACAGAACCCTCCTCCCATGGTTGAATGTAAGACCATTGTAATTAGGATTTACCTATCCTCTCCCTCCTCCCTTGCCAATTTCACACTAATCAATAATCATGACCCAAACAATACATGTCAGGTATATCAGTAACTGAATTGATACAACTTCTATTTGAAAACCCTTCACATTATTTCTCGAGCACCGTTTTCATACACTTCAACAAACACCATAAGACGGTCTTCTCTCTTTTTATGTCTTTTTCCATTAAGCTCCTAGGTCACAAAGTAATCTCCAAGGTAGGTCCGTCTACTAAAGGCAAAGCGATTTCCTAAAAGTGTTAACTCATTCATTATTCTGTGACTATTCCGTGACTTCATACAAATTACAACCTCAAGTTCCATAATGTGATAACTAGTGCAATTTTGATTGTTGTCTTGTTCATGTATGTTAGCACTACTTTTTCCTACATTATCTGCATCTTCTTCATATGATCATTAGCTAGTTGTATAAACTACTCCAACACCTAAGAGCTTCCAAACTTCAAGATGAATAGACCAATACAAATGTATGGTAGGAATTTTATTCATAATTATCTCTTTTTTTAATGTTTTTTGCTCAGTGAAATCTAGAAAGGGGCGGGTGGACACTAAGATGGATTAAACCCGCTCATATGCCCAATGTCCCTGTTTTGTTAGTTGTAGGCTTATAGTTAGTGAGGTGAGGTTTGAAGAGAGTCAAATGCACGGGAATACATGGTGCCTACCACTCCACTTGTAGTTTTATTCATAGCTAGTGTACACTTGAATTAATAAATGTCCTTGCAAGGTGGATGTCCAACTACTTATGTTGGACACATACCATAAACTTACAAGTCTTCCATGTTTGGTGCAGTTAAAGTCACAGAAATGAATGTGTTTACCTAATAATCTATTGAATTTTCTATTAATTCAAAATTTATTATTAATATTATTACTTATATTTATATTTGTATTTTTTTTAGGGGGGATGTAATTGGCTTATTCCATTTCTTGTTTTTTAGCATTAGCTCTAGATTTATACAGTTTGTCATAGATTTGACAATACTGATTTATGCGGATTGTTAGCCAATTAAATCTAATTTCTAATTTATCAATAAGAGAATTGTAGTGGGTACTTAATCAAGAAGAGTCAACGTACTACAGACGAATGACACGGTCTAACAGTGGCTATAGGTATGACATTTCTCATCGAGAATGACTGGGTGGAATCACCAACTATTTATAGATTCCTTTTATGAATAATATCTCAATGTTAGTTTCTAAACACCATAAAACTCAAGATAAAAAAAAAATTAGAATGTAAGAAATGTGCAATCATATTCAGGTGTTATTCAACATGGGAATAGAATTACACTTCTATTCCTTCAAAGTGTTAGGTCATCCAACAAATGTTTCCTACCACTTCAAATAAAAGTGAACCTCGAACCTCGAACCATCAAACCCATACCGCATCCTCAAACCCCAAAGTTAAAGCCCTACACACCATCATTTTACTCCACAAAAAAAAAAAAAAAAAGAAACACAGGTGTTTCTAAATCTATTCCGAAGACCATGCCCCAGCATCAGTTAGCATAACTTCAATTAATAGGCTTAACTAAAAAAAAAAGAAAAAAAAGGAAAACAGTTAAGATCAATAATATTGGAATAAAAGAAGCAAAAGATAATGAAATAAATAAAGGCAGTCCCACAGAAAGCCAAAAAAATGGAAGTTCAATAGGCCAACCCATCCAAGCCTGTCAAGGAGCCATCGTCCTTGCAGTTTATTAATAAAATACCACATGTATGATGCTTGAGACAAATTAACTATTTTGAGCAACAGAACTTGGAAGTTCTGCTCCCAAATCTTTGTGTGTGTGTGTGTGTGTGTGTGTGTGTGTGAGAGAGAGAGATGACAACTTGTTACCATCATAATTACCTGCAATAAAGGGACCTCCTCAATTGGAAGTTCCGCTCCCAAATCTCCACGAGCAACCATTGCCTGCCAACAATTACAATCACAAACTTACATGCTGATACGTTCTTCTATACACACAAGAAAGTATGAAATCAATGAAGGTAAAAGAATATAATCAACCTTATACTATGGCCAAAAAATGAAAATTCACTACAGCATCAGATAAGAAAAATAAGAGGCACTAAAAACACCATGATGGATGTAAGACTACTATAATTTAAACAAAGAACATAGCTTGTAGAGCATAAAAATTTCCTCATGTATTTTTGTTTACATTTAAAGAACCCCCAAAAAAACATCCATCATAACTGTTTGAAAAGTTTGCTACCACCAGAAAAATAATCAATAGAACCAAAGCTCATAATGGCCAGCTTAAAATGTTTATGAAACGCGTTACAGATACCAGAACTAACCCCATCAGATGCTGAAATTATTGAGTGAAGATTTGGAATAGAGTCTGCACTTTCTATTTTTGGAATCACGTGAATATCTGCTTTGCTCCCTGCACAATTGTAGAAGTTCAGAGTAAAAGAGAACAAAATAGCCCAAAGAAAAAAGTAGACTGCATGACAATACATGATGAGGATGGGCAAAAAACTTTACCTTTGAGATAATCTTTCAACTCATGAACCACATCGGCATTCTTTACAAAAGAAACAGCATAGAAATCAACTTCGTTATCCACCCCAAACTTTATATCTTCCCAGTCTTTGTCTGAACAGATCATGGCACGAGCAGGAGGCAAATAGTTAGATACTAAATTCTCTTTAATAAGATGAAAGAAGAAAACTGGAGACACAAGGCTTCATAAGAACTTTCAACGTAAAATCAAATAAACCTGTTATTGAAGGCAGGGTAGCACTTTTCCCACGCACATTTAAATGTCGCCTGGATTTTAGTTCTCCACCATCAATAACTTCACATATAACTGTATCCTTCGTCTTTGACTTCACAATAAATGACATCATCCCACCTAGCACAGATGAAGACTCGTTAACTCTGACTATAAAGAAGCAAGTTGTTTGTACAAGTTTGGAGCTACCGATTCATAGACAAACTTCCTTGATACCAAATGGATTCAAGATGCTTGAGAACCTATAGAAGAGTGAAGGTACATGGTACCAAGTCTACAGGACTGAAGGGAATTGGACGACCTCAAGAGCGAAGGGTGGTCACAGCTAAAGGACGACCTAGAGGCCTAAAAGGCAACCGGCAGCCCACTCCTGAGGTCGGCGACTCACACTTCGGCTGAAGGCAAGGCCCAAAGTTGCTCGGGACCGAAGGAGGACTATGGAATGGAGACTTGAGCTTCAAGGGATCCTCTGAAAGCCCAAGCTCCCATCAGGAGTTAAAGAGAGAAGGAGACCTTTTGACCAAAGGAGAATTCCTCAGTCTTCGCATCATAGACCATGACCTAGACCTCACTTGACTGCTACCTATCTTCTGCCAAACCTGAGCCTTCTACGTGGCCCTTGCAAGCAAGCTTCAGTTCCTTTATTTGACAAATCTCTATCAGCCGGATTCATAGGTCTGACCTATGGCCTCAGAGGCATGCGACCTTCAGACGACCAGCCATTGAGGACCTTCCACGTGTCAGTCTAGTTGGATCTCAGACCTCTCACCTGTATAAAGGACCCTTACCATTGTCCATTCTATTACACAACAATGCTCTTGGTTCAAGACATTACAAGAGCATTATTTGGCCTCTCTACTGCCACTCTTCTCTCTCTAGGATCTGCCTAGGTTTCTCTCCTCGTCCGCCTTCGGTACCCAGCCTTCAGGATCTCATTAGTACCACTTATAACCTTCAGGGCCCCTTAGCCCATCGATTTAGCTCACAAAGAGAAACAAAATATCCATGATGATAAAAAGTACCCAGGGGACAGAAAACACGAAATTCATCAGTTGCTTGCTTTCTTTCTAAATTAACTTGACTGTAAAATGCAGAATCAGAACTTGGGTTGAGAGTAGAAATATGCAAAAAAATGAAATAAAAAATGACAGGAGCAAACTTGTTGCACATGGAAGAATTGGAAAACGTAATTCCGTACCCCAAATCCTAGTGAAGCTACTCAATTCAACTTGACTGAAAAACCAATTGTTCTAATTGCCCGTGGCCACTGGCCAGCTAAGCTATTAAGTGTCCTCTAAGATCATTTTTGCTACATATCTTAGACATAAAATATATATATATATATATATATATATATATATATATATATATATCAGTCCGGAGAATAGAACACATTAAATTAACCCAAAACTAAAAAGTCTGACTCCAGTTATTGAAGTCAAGTTTTAATTGAACTTCTTGACATATCCAATGCTTAGCAATCGTTTATAAGTATGATAAAAATGATATCGTTTTGCACATGTTAAATTGGGCATCATTTGGACTCAATGGGTATGACATAACAAATCAACAGGATGGAAGTATATACATCCAAAAAAAGTCAAGAAAGGATAAAAACCAAAGCATCAGTAGTCCATGCATCACTCAACTGCAATTGATGGTCACACATACTTACCATCAACCAGTAGTGTGTCCCCAACTGCGACATCATTTACAAAGTCATCATAGTTTACACTAACAGTATTTTCTGTGCTGACTCCTCTTTTAATAGTGAAATTGAACTCTTGCCCCTCCTTGAGCAGGATTGGTTGAGGTACATCTCCACTTCTGACCTCAGGACCCTGCAGCAAGAAGATATGTGACATGGTGATTGCAATTGCCGACAGATAAACACCAAACTACATGCTCGCCTATTAGGAGAAGATGGCACGAAACATTCACGCGAGATTATTTAAGAAAGAGCAAGTCTGAACAATCCATTTTTGTTTGTTTCAGTGTATGGGCCTAGGTTATTTTGAGTAACCTTATCTAAAAGGTCAGCATCCCCGCTTGACACTCTTATAATACAATAATAGTAATCCAAAAACAATGATTTTTTTCACTGATAACTAGAAGTCAAGCCCGAATATAAACATTTGGTTGAGACAAGCTAAAACATCTAATCCCAAAAAGCCATCCATTTGTACAATTTGATGCTACTGGATTCATCCGAATGTGCTAGACAGCCGTAAGCGAAAGCGGGGGCTGCTTTAACAATGGCCCAAGTTGTCTTCTGATAAAGCAATTCAAGCAGGTGCTCCAAGGATTTCTCCCTTGGATGGGAATGAGAAAAAGCTGGAGATACTTTCTTGTTATTTTAGAAGGGTTCTTGAGGAAGCCATGGGAGAAAGGAAAAAAAAAACACATATAGCCTAATAATTACTGGAAAATAAGCCACTTTCTGTATAATAAAAAATATTCATATGTAAAGTAGTCTAAAAAACCCCATCCAAGTCCTGATGTTCTATAATGACATTAGCTTTTTCGCAAGTACTTCAGGTTTTTCCAGTTCCATTTTAGAACTTCAATTATATCTTGTAGAAGACAAATGTGCCAAAAGAAACATATATTTCACTCCCAACCAGCATACCTTGGTGTCCAACATGATGGCCACAACCTTCTCTTCAAATTGAGCATTGTACTCTTTAACCAGATCAATGGTCTTCTGGTGTGATGCATGGTCCCCATGGGACATATTTAAACGTGCCACGTTCATTCCAGCTTCTGCTAGCTTCCATATCATCTCCCTTGAGCTGGTGGAGGGACCTATTGTACAAACAATCTTTGTTTTCCTTACAGAATTTAAGGTTGTCCTTACCTGCCCCACAGTATCACTCAGTTGAGGCTCAAAAGGAGAGTTTGGCTTGTCCTGAGAAAATAAAATCCTGGTGGTTAAATGTTACTGGAAAAGGAGAATACTTCTCAAACAACAATGGAAGATAAAGGAACAGATACAATCGGGAAAGGCATGAATCCGAGTGGAATGGTCTACATTCGAGTCACAACAATGAAGGAGCTCCAGCTATGATAATCCTATGTATTCAAAGCTATTTGCAACTTGAGCACTGGGGGGCGAGTCTGACCATGAAAAGGGGTCCTCAAAGCCCTCGCAGACCCAAAAAAAAAAAGGTCTATCCGTCACAAAGCTTGCTAACACTTAAAAGTCCTTACAGTTGCATCTAGACATCTAGTACTCCCTCCCAACTCCATAAAATTCTTACCGACTCTTAACACGCCAAGAATTGCTGATTTACTTACCGAAGAAAGTGAAAATTGAATATAGTTCAAGTTTTGAAGCCATATAAATCTGAACATCAGTATCCATGGCCAATATCAGTAATCGCGAGGACATTTGGTTAATTTGAACAGGTCCAACCAAAGCCAAGCTATGTAATGGAAGTTTGAAACATACTATCAAGTGACCATTCTAATAAGCCAAAATACAACACTGCCGGCATTGTTGCTGCGGAAAAATAGCTGGACATGCCTAGTCAATCTATTGGTGAAACTTTGTGTGTTGATGTTTTCCCAGAGTTTAACTTGACCAGGAGAAGGAGAAATCTCCAAGATACCACTGATACTAAATTTTTTAGAGCTTAATAGATCTTCATCTTTCTTTCTGGAATTCTAGTGTTTGAAAGAAATTGTACCAATGGACATGATACGTGTAGGTGTCTAATATTGGCATAAATTGTGTTCCTGTTTGATTGGCCAGATTAGACATGCAATTGGATTACAAATCCGTTGGCTGCATTTTCAGCGCTTCAATGGAACAATCGGTGTAGTAATTCCGATACCACATCCCTTGGACAACCAATCCCACACAAAATGGACAGAAACAATTTGGAAATGTAGAATTAGCGATGGTACGATCATGTGGAACCCTAGTGAATTATATAGGGGATATGAATGCAGAAAGTCCGGGTAAACAGATTAACAAATTAAGAACCAACAAAATTTACATGGTTCACCCAACTAAACCTACATTTTCCTCACCCCGCCACTGGTTTTAATGAAGAATAATCCAAGACATGTCTCGGAGATGGCCGACGTTCCAATAATACGAGCATCTGAATATATAATACCAAAAGTCCCACTCTAAATCCTCGTAATACTTCAGTAGGACCCTCCACTCCTTGCTCTCTAAACCGTTGCTTGCTCACACGAATTTTAGTAATTTGAGATGTTTTTATATAGGAGGATCGTTATTAAATAAATCCATCAAAATACTTGAACTAAACAAAAAAACTTCGCATGCAGCCTCTCTCTCTCTCTCTCTCTCTCTCTCTCTCTCTCTCTCTCCATATATATATAAATGTAAAAAGGAGGGAAGGAAAGACTCACAGAAGCAATAAGAGCGCCGTTGTGGGACGAAAGGTCAGCAGTTTGAGTTTGGTCGGCGATCTTCATCGATCGAACGGACAAGAAATTCTTGCGAATACTTCTGTTCAGGCTTCTGGATTCAGGAAAGAAGTCGCTTACGAACTTGGGCGATGAGAATCGATCGTAAAGCCTAGTCACCTCGGATTTCAAGGTAGGCATTCCCGTCGGAAGATTAACAGTCGCCATTAGAGAACAGAGAGCGGGGGGTGGCTCGTGTAGAAGTGAGTGTTCAGTAGAAGGGACCACAAACGGAAGTCCTGAGAGAGAGAGAGAGAGAGAGAGAGAGGGAGAGATATTGTGGTTGATTACGAGGAGGAAGGCAGGGGAAGAGAGAGAAAGAGAGCAACTCTCAGCTTATGTGGCGGCGAGTGAGTTTCGTTCCATGGAACAAGAGAGTACGCCGTATACCCCCCTACATAGGTGGAGGAGGCCTAACGAGAGTTTGGGCTGGACCACTTCTCCCTCTCCCCATCTCCACTCTTTGTTTTTTTTCTCATCACTCTCTGCTCTCGCTCGTTATTTCTCCACCTTGATTGGTTACGGTCTTAAAATCCACCATGCACGGTCTCTAATAAAATTTTCTTTTTATATCTCTCTACTCATTACCTTAAAAACCCTTCTTTCAAAACCCAAACCGAACAAAGCCCTCATTTTTTTCGCACAAAAAAAAAAAATTCATTCGCACAAAAAGAACAAAGCCCTCATTTTTCTCACTAGAGATGCTGCTAGGGGTACCGAACATGGTGGTATTCAAATTGTACAAATTGGCATGTGAGACTCACTTTTAAGTCTTACACGAATGATTTAAACTGTTCAATAATTTTCAAAGTATTTTCTCAAAAATCACCTCAATTGAATATGTGTAAGACTGTAAATGTTTGATCCAAACTTCAAATTTTTCATTCGTGTGAGACCCAAAAATAAGTATTGGGCGTCAATTTGTGAATTTTCAGTACCACCGGTTCGATACCCATATATCTTTTGTCGGTTAACTTGGGCCTCTTAAATCTTTGACCAACAGTACTGAGGTCTTGGTAAATTTGTTACTCCGTAAATTGTCACAACAATCATGCATTATCATAGTATTAAACTTATATTCTCTCTCTCTCTAAAAGTCTTTGTAAGAGCTAACGCGCTGCATGGTCACAATCATTGTATTGTACATGAAAATATGGACCTTTCTACACTCCCTGGAGCACAGATATTATATTTAGGTGGTGTTCCGCTAAGAGTGTTTTTAAAATAAATTGATTTTTCATGGTTTTTTACGTAATATATTATGAGAGTACAACCTATCTTGATTTTTGAAAAAAAAAAACTATATTTTGTTTTTTTTTTTTTTTGCCAAAATGATAGACGATTTCATTGATAAATAGAAAGACAAAGCCAAAAGAATCAATTGGCGTATCCATCCTTGGATAAAGGACTGAATAGCCACACAGGTGGAAGCGCTTCCCAAGTGGAAACGCTTAAACCTCCAAACCCTCTACTTGCTAAACAATGGGCTACACCGTTAGCGCTATGTCTCACAAAACCAAACTCACACCTAGCAAAATTACAAGCCAATCTTCTAATATCTTCAATAATCACCTCTACCCTATGGTGGACAGTTTCTTCCTTCTTGATCATTCTAATCAAGCTAAGGGAGTCCCCTTCCATATGGACATTCTTCACCTCCAAAGAGAGTGCAAATAGTAGACCTTCTTGGGTCGCAATTGCTTCAGCTATTAATGGATCAACAATGCCCTTCAGAGGTGCCAATCTTGCTGCAATAAAACGAGAACTAGAGTCTCTTAACACCAACCCGAGGCCCCCCACGCGATTTGCAACATCAAGCCCCGCGTCAAAATTAAGTTTTACAGCTCCCTCGGTTGGAGGAGTCCACTGTTGCTGTCCGACTGGTGCAGTGACTTCCGTAGGCCTTCTTGAATATTTCCCTTGTCGCTGAATTTCTGAAAATTCCGTTGCATCCTTGATGGCAATGTTAACAGCTACCCCATGCTCACATTTCTTTCCTGAGAAACAAACATCATTGTTGCACTTCCATATACGCCAAATGACTGTGCATGCCAAAGAAATTAACCGATCAAAATTAGAGCTTCCCTTCCATCGGTCTAGGAGCGTAGAAAACCACTGTTGAAAATCACAAGCTGTAATTGAAGCAGAATCCAAACACAGAGGGGAAGATTTCCAGACCATTTGCGCAAACTTGCACTGGGTGAACAAATGGATTAAAGTTTCTGGCTCATTCAAGCACACCCGGCAAATTGGATTGCAAGTTATTTTCCTTTTGACTAGTACCTCTTTAACTGGAATAATGTTATGGAAACTTTTCCAGAGAAAGTGTTTAATCTTACTCGTCGTAGGTAGCGACCAAAGTTCATTCCAAAAACATTTGTGTTCCTCCCTGCGACTTGATTCTTCAGAGCGTTTCTTACCGAGCATACCATTGCGCTTCATGAAATGGGCCACCTCATATCCTGGCTTGACTGAGTATAATCCGTTGGGGGTAAAATGCCAAATCAATCTGTCGTCGGAGTGAGAAAGCGGTAGTGGCATAGCTAGAATTTCGTTTGCTTCCTCTTCCCACAAAATCTCCTTTACTAGCTCGGTCCGCCACATTTAGTACCCTCATCAATGAGATCCCGAACCTTTAGATCCCTACCGGCTGGAGCTACCCACCGTGGCTTGAAAGTCATTGGTTGAGGGAGCCACGGGTCATCAACCACTCGAATGTTCGGCCCCCAACTGATCCTCCATCGAAGCCCATTTTTGTAGCACTGCCTTACCTTCCCATATACTTCGCCATGCCCATGACGAGTTAGAACCACATCTCGCTTCAAGAAAAGACAATTCTGGATAATACTTTGCCTTCAACACTCGGCTAACCAAAGATTTATTATCTTCTAGTAGACGCCAACCAAATTTAGCCGACATGGCCAAAATAAAGCAAAAAAGATCTCTAAACCCCAGCCCCCATCCCGATTTTTTTTCCCGTCATTCTATCCCATGCCAGCCAATGAGTTTTCTTCTTCCCTCTTCCGTCCCCCCACCAAAACCGAGCCATTGCTGCATTCAGATTGTTGCACACTGAATCGGGAAAACGAAAGCACGCCATTGCATAAACCGGTGTCGCGAGAGCGACAGATTTGAGCATAACCTCTTTCCCTGCTTGATTAAGCTAGTTTTCTTTCCATCCTTTTGTCAAAGCACTCATTCTATTTTCCACAAACTTCAGGACTTCTCTTTTTGATCTTCCAATTTCGGCAGGGAGGCCATGGTAATTCCCCAAAGAAGCATCACCACAGATTCCCAACAGCCGACACAAATCTTGTCTTAAATTTGCTGGTGTGTTCTTGCTAAAGAAAATGCCTGATTTTCCAGAATTTACCGCTTGTCCCGATGCCAAACCATACTTATTTTTTGTTAATGGAACACCCCTTAGACAATGAAAAGAGAAGTTAAATTGCACATTCATAACTTCATGGGAGCAGATCTGTGGACACAACTTTAGACACAAATTTAGATACCCCATCTCAACCCTTGAAATCAAGGGCTGAGATTACAAATTTAGATACCCCATCTCAACCCTTGAAATCAAGGGCTGAGATTACCCATCCCTCTCCATCTTTACACGGTCTCCGCCTCTTCCCCCTCTTGCGTGAAAAAACTGCAAACAAATCCTCTTCCCTCCCCATCTCACGTGACCGACGATGACGACCCTTCTCCAACGGACCCATCTGCAGTGACGGCGACCTTTTCCGGCAGACCCATATCTTGACCTCCCCCTAATTTACCCACATCTCTCAATGCAAAAAGGCCATGGGGAACTCAATTTCTCACCCACTTCGACCATACAGATTTTTATCTTTCAAAAGTTCTGATCAATTATACCAATCCAAGGGCTTTGTCCGGATACAACAAAGGATTCAAAATAGAGAGATTCTCTCTCTAGCCGGCCCTAATCCCACATTTTCCAGATCTGGTTTTTCCCATGGGGGGGGAGGCTCCTCTCCTCTTCTTGCCTCCTCCCCCTCCCCCTTAGTTTTCCCCTTCCTCCCCTTCACCCTCACCTCTCCCCTTAGTGTGTTCTTGCAGCCGTTTTCTTGCTTTCTTCATGGATGTCGACTCCTGGACCGGTGTAGTTCGGTCCTCTTGCCTTCGTCTGGTGGTGGTGTGATCCGGCACACCCGCTTCGGGGTTGGCGTGGTGGAGGCGACAAGAGGACACTAGTACGACGGCTGGAGGTGGAGCAATAAGAGGGTTTGGAGTTTAGGAGTTTTGCCGGCGGCTTCGCTCGGCTTTTAGAACCTGTCTGGTCTCCCCAGATCCGGTGGGTTTTGGTGGTGGGCAATAAACAACTCAGCTTAACTCAGTGCAACTCGGTGTCTCGGCTCAACTCGGTGGGATTCTGGCAACCTAGTTCTATTTGGGTTGGGTTTTGTTGTTTTTTAGTTTGTTTAATTTAGCTTTGTTAGTTTTGCCTTCTCTTTGTTTACTGCTGTTTGATTTTCCGGACTGGGTATAGCCCAGTTTTTCCGATGGTTCTGCCTAGAGATTTCATCTGCTCTTTACTGTCAATGGGGTGAGTTGGGCTCTCCTTTGGGATGCTCTTCTACTGATTCATAGACGGACTCTATGCCGACACCTCGTGTTGGTCTGCTTCGTGCAGTACGACAATCCAGAGCCTGTATTCACCATTTGTGGTTTGTGCTCGTGTCTTTTTTGGTAGTTAGGGTTCACCCCTGTATTGTGTTTGAAATCTTATGAAATGAATGAATGAATTCCTGATCAAAAAAAAAAAAATTATACCAATCCAAGAGACTTAGGGGGTGTTCCACTAACTTGTTTTTTGGTTTTTTGGTTTTTTAGACTTTTAGTTGTAGATTAAATCTATAACTTGTTCCACTAAGGTGTTTTTTGGTTTTTTAGTTGTAGTTTATTGTAAAGGGTAGTTGGTTTTTTGGGGGAGTTTTTTGTTAGTGGAATAGAGTAGTTTTTGAGTTAAAACAAAACTACTTTTTTGGGGGAGTTTTTTGTTAGTGGAATAGAATAGTTTTTGAGTTAAAACAAATCTAGTTTTTTGTTAGTGGAACATGGCCTTAATTTTTATTTTCTCCATCTGGGTCTAGAAATCTTCTCTCTCCTTCGTTGATTTCACATATGCATTCGTGCTCAGCTCTTGTGCATTTGGTCTTGTGATTCGTGGTGGTATATGCAACTATACAGAAAGGTACTTGTATGATGGAATTTACAATCCACATATGTCCATCCAATAATCCTACATAGATAAGCTACCCATGTAATTCAATAGAATTTGCAGTTGGATGCCACATCATTAACCAACTACAACTTTGAAAACCAGTGAAGAGAGAGAAAGAGAGATGTACTCTCCGGAGATGGATTTGCCGGGAGAGGAGCTCGCAAGGGATGGGTTCTGTTCACTGTTAACGGAAGAGGGGGAGACGGTTAAGGACGGAGAGGGAAGCGAGAGAATGTTTTAATTTCAGCCCTAGATTTTAAGGGCTGAGATGGAGTGTCTAAATTTGTGTATAAAGTTGTGTCCTCGGATCTGCCCTTAATTTCATATGCGAGACAGTGGCATAGTTTTCCAAAAGATTTTAGCAATCCAGTTGCTAGCAGGTGCTAAAATCATGATTTTGAAATAAAAAAATGAAGTGGTTCCGTGTATCGTTTTTCGATTTTTTTTCGCACCAAATTAAAGTACTCCTCGTGTACTTTAATTCGGTGTGAAAAATTCAAAAAATAATACTCGAAAACACTTACCTTTTTTTGTTTGAAATATCATGATTTTAGCACCTACTGAACTCATTTGCTAAAATCATGGTTGATTTTAGCAATTGGGTTGCTAAAATCAAACGGAAAACTTAGCCTGCCGTTTGGCTGCTAACATTAACCCATTTTGCATTATGTATTTTTTATAATCTTGTCTCTCTTCGGAGCCAATTATGAACTAGTTTCTAAAAAAATTTACGATTAGAAATGCAAAATAAATAAATAAAACCACCTCTGTTTGGATTCTCATTGTACTTTCGATCACAAAATTCTTCTTCAAAATCTACTTTGTTCATATCATCTAAATAGTTTTATTGATTCTAGTTATGATACAAAAATTTATAATCTTAAATCCACATATCAGAATCTAAAAAATAATTGGCTCCCAAATGCCTGATCAGATAAAATTAAAAAAAAAAAAATCTCTGGGTTGAGCTTTTTGAATTTCTATTATACTTTCATTTACATAATTTATTTTGCACATATTATCCAAGCACTTTTATAGATTCTCATTGAAATAAAACTTTATAATCTACAAACTACAATCCACAATATAGGATCTGAAAATAATCGATCCCAAGTGCCCCCATAATTTATTGAATATTGCTTGAACCAATTGCAAGCAAAATTAAAGTAGCTTATTTTCAAATATATAATGTCACGACCCAAATCCAGTGGATTCGAATTTTGTGACCGGCCAGTGAGTCCGTCTCACCAAAGGCCTCTGTCGTTACTTTTTTTTTTTTTGAATAGAAATAATTAAACATTAGCGGAATCAACTCAAATTAATAAAGTCCTTTATTCATTATGCTAACGGCTGCGTGGTTACATTTTCCCTTATTTATTACATGCTCATAAGCTTAATATATGTAACTGCTTGGCCCGTCCTCTTCTAATTCTGATAACTTGAAAAGGGAAAGATTTCAACGACATAAGCCACTGCTTGTGTGAGATTATGAATTATCAAAGTTACATGATCTACCATGAAATTTTAAAAGAACTTTTTGTCAATAAATCATAATTCATAGCATTAGTTTTTTATAGCTTTAACTGTAACCAAAATCATAGCATGATCAGTTTTTCATGGCTTCAACTGTATCCAAAATTCGTAACGAAATTGTATACAACATAACATGCCATAAACATATACGATATACCATCCAACGATTTTTGTGCCAGATATGAGGGAGCGACCCCCGATGCGCATAAAGTGAATTGATCAATTCAGTTGGACACCTGGTCCTACCCCTTTCCATTCCGCCCTTATAACACCGT
Source organism: Vaccinium vitis-idaea (assembly GCA_963854785.1). Taxonomy (NCBI): domain Eukaryota; kingdom Viridiplantae; phylum Streptophyta; class Magnoliopsida; order Ericales; family Ericaceae; genus Vaccinium; species Vaccinium vitis-idaea. Next base: position 18,963,741 of record OY978223.1, on the reverse strand, counting down.
TTCCACTGGTATCTTTAACGTCCCCCAGATTCCAAGGACACCGTCCGGATGTATCGATAATAGGAGTACTATTTTTTTTTTCAAAAACTAAGCAAAACATTAGAATTCCATGGTAGATTTGCTTCAAAAGAATTTCATATATAAATAATCATAATTTTAATAAGAACATAATTTTTTGCGAAAAACCTCATGTAACAGGGATAATTCATAACTCACCTTTTTGCTTTCGGGATTTACTGTAAAATTAACTGGGTCGTACCGGTCCTAGAATAATGCATTAAAATATTAGCAATACTAAAATTGTGGTTAAGTTACTTAATCATCCTATTATCCTCATTAAATCCGTGTATGTTCTAATAAGTATGAGAGCTGAGGAAATTATGACTAGTAAAAACCCACGGCTAACAGAACTTTATCTAGTGTAAGAATTCTTCTTCTTCTTTTTTTTTTTATTTTTAAAATCAAACCCAACAACCCAATGACTACGCATGATCAATTTGTAAATCTTTAAACTGACTTGATCCCCAAACTATTTTGTTAACTAATCTTATTTTCCTAAACATTGTTTGAACTACAAAAAAAAAATGAGAACAAACTCAATACATGAGCTATTGATGAATCAGAGATTGTGTTTTAACAATTTCCATATTTATCTACTTATTATTATTATTATTATTATTATTATTTATCGAGTTTTTTTTCAAAACATCCCTTAAACTATCACCCATTTCTCTATGTCGTACCTGAACTTTCAAAATCCTTTATGTAGTCCCTGAACTACTTTACTTGAAGGGCATGTGGTCCTTTTTTTAACACCCGTTAGTTTTATGGACGGAAAATGTTGTGTGTGCACGTTATAGAGGATTATTGTCCCAAACCCATGGGTAAAAACGTCATCTCCTTTACTCACACCAATTGACACCAATAAACATCTCTCTCTCTCTCTCTCTCTCTCTCTCTCTCTCTCTCTCTCTCTCTCTCTCTCTCTCTCTCTCTCTCTCTCTCTCTCTCTCTAATCCATACAAACAAGAGCACCTTTGCTTAGAAAAAAAACAGAGCAATAAAAACAAACCCTATAAAAACGATTTTCTCCCTCGGTATCTAATTTTTACTGTGACATCAAACCTATGAAAATGAACAACTACATAAACAAAACCCCTTAACAAAACCAACACAAGACACAATTCAAATTGATGGCCCAATCCAAAACTTGTTTGGGTTACCCTGTCTTGATCCACAAATTAAACTAACAGATCAATGCCCAATGCATAATCTCTTAAAAGAAATTCAAAAGCTACATCCAATACACTAGAGATTAAAGATTTGGTTACCTTAATAATTATCACCTCTTCTCCAAAACCCAATTTTGGAAATCTGGGTTTGCACGATGGAACTTGGATCTTTAAGAATTGAGAATGTACGGTTGCATTGCCTTGCGGAAAACATAGTCTCTGTCTGTTTGATATCTAGTGTGGTGTTTATTCATTTAAAATATTAACCCACAAGAGCATGTCCGGCTATTCTGTGATGTGATGAGAGAGAGGGGTCTATTTTTATTGCTCTGTTTTTTTCTAAACCCAAGTGCTCTGGTTTGTAAGGATTTGGGCAAAGAGAGAGGGAAGAGACAGAGAGTGCATGTTTTGGCATCAATTCGTGTGAGTAAAGGAGATGATGTGTTTACCCTTGGTTTTGGGACAACAATCCCCTGTGACGCGCACACAGAACATTTTTCCATCCATAGAACTAACAGTGTTAAAAAAAGGATCACATGCACTTCAAGTAAAGTAGTTCAGAGACTACATAAAGGATTTTGAAAGTTCAGGTACAAAGTAGAGAAATGGGTGATAGTTTAAGGGATGTTTCGAAAAAAAACTCTTTTTTATCACACTTGAAAGTTTTCGAACCTAAACTAGGATGCAAATTCCTAAGTTTCTAGTCCGGCCAAATTATTGCTAAGTTGAAACTCAGATTGAAACCCGATCATCTAATCAAAGAACCTCGGAACCGGATAAAATCCTTTATTCATAAGTTAGTTTAGTTGTAAAAGACATTACAGTAAGTGCTTGTGTGTGGAGTGGATCAACGGGATTCGGGGTACTACAAATCAAGTCCTACAAATCACCCTGAAAATCACCCCAAAACGACGTCGTTTTGGGGTCTAAAAGACACAACAAAAAAACACACTCAAAACTATGTCGTTTTGAGTCCAAACCTTACGAATATTAATCATAAATTACACTAGTATCATAATGCTTCCTCATTGTTGTTGCTTTTTTGTGACAAACCTTACGAATATTAAAATTCTTAATCATAAATTGGATCTGTTTAGTTAAAATGACATAGTTTTGCTTAAATTTTATGTTTTGTACTCTAAAAGATGAATGATTTTAATTATCAAAGTGTGCCCGGAAAGCATTTCGAAATGGCACAACTAATGCTTGAATAATAGCCAGTTGGATTTGTTCATTACTAAACCAGAAGGATCAATTTGGAAAAATGCATAATGTTGGATGGGGGGTGTCCATTTATTCATTGCTTTCAGGCGTGTAGCCCTTGATTTCTAAGAGAAGACTGTTGACAAAATTTGGACTCAAAACAACGTAGTTTTAGGTGTGTTTTTTTGTTGTGTCTTTTGGACACCAAAATGATGTCGTTTTGAGGTGATTTTCAGGGTGATTTGTAGGGCTTGATTTGTAGTACCCCGGATCCGGAACAACGTGGGGCAGGGAAAAGGTGAACTCACCTCCAATTGGTCCCCTTTTTTTCCTCCTTTTATTATTATTTTTTTCTTTTTCCTCCTTGCTTCCTCCTGTTCCCTCTTTTTTTTTTTTCTTCCCTTTTTACTTCATTTTCCCCTTATTTTTGCCGTGGGTGTGTGTTGTGAAATGGAAGGAACCATTATTTATACTTGCCTAAGTCATGTCTCTAGAGTTCTCCATAATTAATGTTAATGTTGATTCATCCCCTGTGACGCCATCCCACGTGACATCATCCCGCGACATTATCCTATAGCATGGTGCCAACTCATGCACCTTCCAGAGACCCCTTTGCTTGGGCCCCAAGCATCCAACCATAAGGCCCACCTCGCCTATTTCCGGAAGACTCTTTGCTTCGGTCCCAAGGTTACTCGCCTCGCGACGGCTCGTGCCACATTCTCGTGTCCCAATACTGTTAGCAGGGCTAAAATAACATCTTAAAATGTTTTAAAAAAATAACAAATGTCCAAAGAAAATACGCTATTTCATTTTATAGGGTTTAAGTCACCCCAAAAATACATTTCTTATCCTAACGGTCAGCGGATTTCCCAAAGTTAACTCTATTTCTAATTCTTTTTATTCTTTTATTTGTTATTAAAATTCGGGGTGTTACATATAAACCAAGGTTATCAATACCGTACCGTACCGGCCAGTACGTACCGATTTTGTATAAAAACGGTACCAAAGACCCTCAATACCGTACCGTGTTCAATACCGGCCGGTACCGGAAAATACCGGACAGTACAAAACTGCCACCGTATTCCGGCCATAACTTTTTACTCCGAACTCCGATAAAGGCAAGTTATATATCAAAATTTAAGAGAATTTCAAGATCTACAACATTGTAGTTACACACTTTTTCTAATTTGGTACCGATGTGACCCAAAAACTATGATTTCTGAACGGGGAGATTATAAAAAAAACATGGCATGTTTTTTAAAAAGGGTTTGTGATGCATGGGTTCAACTTCTATCACTACCAAACATCAAATGCAACAAATATGTACTAAAATTAAGTGGGTTTAAGGGGGAACCTTGGTTTTTAAGAAAATGGGATTGAAAATGTCATATTCTGTGACAAATTTTGTGTCTCTTGAACCCTCTTTCTCAATATATATATTTATAAATATATAGTTGCGGCAAATCCGATACGGTACCCGGTATCGACCAGTACCGGTACCGTACCGTACCAATAGGAAAACCGGTACTCTAGCCGATACGGTATTCAGAACCTTGATATAAACATATCAAGCTGAAATTTGTTCAAGCTTGAAACTTACACAAACTTTAAAGAAACAAAAAAAAATATGTTAATTTAACAAGTTAATCTTGAACGAGCTTTTCACAAGCAAAAACAACTCGATTTGGGACAAATCTGGGAGCCATCAAAGCGTCGAGATATATAAACACACACTTAACTAAACGGAGTCGCATAAAGCTATACTATCAGCTATAAACTCCATCGTAAAATCTCCATCCCCTCATGAATCTAATGCTTGACATGAACAATATCCAGTGCATCCATATAATACCCAAAACATTCGTAAAGGAAAATTCGCAGCATGCGACATCAGCTGCAGTCGAAGAAACTAATACAGTATTATGATCCAACATTGTTGAACGGAAAAAGGTCCTTAATCTACGCTACTTGCTCGAAACCGAGCATATTGAGCTTAGGTGCTATGAATGTGGATTGTGGACCCCCAAGTGCCCTTACATGCACATGGGTGGACCCCGGAGCAGGATTTTCCCCCAACACACCCATGGATCCAGGGATTGTGTAAGTCTCGGGATGAAATCCGAACCATTGATTGAGCGATCAACGGTTCGGATGCCGCACTACCGCACTATAGGATTCCCAATTCCCACACCCATCTTCTTGGTGAGGGAATCAGGTAAGCCTTAAAATTGGAAGTGCACTTGCATCCACAAAAAAAAGGGATACTAAATGTTCATCGGCAAGTACCACCCGTGCCTAGCGAAAGGGATGTACCGAAACCGCAAGTCAAATTCTAGTTAACCTAAGCAGAAAATCTCAATCAATGGGTTTGATACAATAGTAACAGAACGCAGCTTACGGTGCAGTATTTACGTTGTTTTGGCTCCCGTGAAAAGCACGGTGTGAATAAGAACTGTGGTCCATCGTATACACCCTCTTGTTCTTATTTGCAGGCTTTCTGGATGAAAAACCCCTCAAATACGAGTTCAGAGCCAAACTAGATAGTGTGTTCATGAGGTACAACCACTAACTAGATCTACTTTTATGCAAAATTACCATCAAAGAGGAGAAACCATGTTCAAAGTGCTTCAAAACTAAAACAAACTTAGAAAGTTAGAATCATTATTTTCACTATCTCAAACACTTGCAGCATGTCGCACGAGCCATAAGTTCTACAGTAATTTCTATTCACTGCAGTTAGGGGTGTAATTGTAAACCATTTGGTTTGGCCCAGTAAGGACATTTTCCCACCAAACCAGATATTTCAGTTCAGATATTTTGCAAACCTAACCAAACCAAGTATTTGGTAAAACAGATTGGTTCTGTTTGACCCGGTTTTCGGTTTGGGCAAAAAATGTAAACCTCTAGTTATTTAAGCAAACATAAAGGCTAAATAACTTTAACCTTTAGAATCCAAAAATCAACTAGCACGGAGCAACAACATATTTATCTAGGCTAAATAACTTTAAGCCACTAAATATGAAGTACTAAATAACAAAAAACTAGAACATCTATTCAAAGTCCAAACAACAGCCTACAATAATGAGGAAAAATTATTACACCACTAAACATTGATTGGAGAAAAAAAATCTATAAAACGATTACATTAAAAGTTGATTTTCTATAAGTAAAAAGACGTTAAGTAACTCTATTAAGAGATTAAGCGAGCAATCAAACAGTTAGGATGCACACTCAAAGAGATAGCAACTATATACATAGATATATTTGTGCACATATATATCTGGTTCGGTGTGGTTTAATTAGGATAAGAAGGAGGCAAACCGAACCAGACCAATTTTCTTGGTTCCTTAAAATTTCAAACTGGACCGAACCGGTTACCCCTAAAAATCAAACCAAACCACCCATTTGGTCCTGTTTGCTTTCCGGTTCAGTTCAGCTGTTCTTTTCTCCACCCCCAGCTGCAATGATGCAGTCTTCATGGTAGATTGAAAGTATTTGAGAAGTTAACCAAATGGCACATGCATATAAGGAGCAAGGACAAACTGAATGCTAAATTTTATTCCAAGGAAATATAGTTTTTAAAAATGGAAGGCCAAACTAAGCTTCTTAGGGTCAAAACAACTTTACTTAGGTACGCAAATATTTTGAGGTTGCAAAGAGTAATGAACTTGTTAGAAAGAAGCCTCTTAAGTTTCTGAAATACAGTTCAAATCCAGATAAGCGTTTCATTCTCTTCAAATGCATTGTCCAGTCCCTCTTTGTTTTTGCCCCAGCACCCTCATGTGACAGTAGGAGACAACTAAATCCAAAACAACGTAACTTTATGGTCTTCCTCAGCTCTTTAGTACCTTGGTTTCAATTTTCTCTTTTCCTTTCACGGGTGACTTTCTAAGAATGGAATACATTAAGGGTGAGACAACAGCAACGCTTGTAATCTTATTGGAACAAAAGTTCCTTGAGTTGTTTTTCGTTTTCCGTTGAACCTTATGCATACCAATCCCACAATTTGAACTTAATGGTTAAACAATTACGGCAGGATTTAGCCAACTTCACAGGATAACGAGGTTAAATTTTTAATATACTATGCATTAGTGCACATTGTTTTCTTGAATTTAGCCCAAAGATAAACATGAAGTTTCAGACCCAAAAATCAATTTACTTAACCCACTGCTTTCTAAACAAGCCAAATTTCTCAACCGCATCAAAGACGAAAAGAAAATTTTACATACTCCAAAGTTAATCAAGCCAATAAAGAGAAGATACAGGTATTAAGGCAAATTATTGACTAGGCTGCTATTACTTTGGATACAGCTCGAACAAAAGCCACTACTGATATACCAATACAGCCTGTATCCTAAACAGATCTACAACAAGGAAGCCTTCAGGTGATTAAAATTGGCTAAAAAATCGCGGGATATAGCCATTACAATTCATGATGGTTAAACGAGTAGAAAAATACAACTGGAAACAACTTAGTTCGTATATACACTCAAATGCTGATTAAGGAAATCGAAAACACGAATAAAATCCAAACCTTACTAAGAGGAAGCAGCCTTAATAGCCCTCTGCAATTCACTCTCTACATCACTCGCCCGATTCCCATTCTTCTTCGATTCTTTCTGCCCGTGTTCTTCCCCTCCCCCCTTCTTGCTCTTCCACTGCTCAAACCCACCAGAATTCTCATTCCCAATAGACGGCTTCTTCGCAAGACCCTCCCCATACCCTTGACAACTCCACCCCTGCTGCCCTCGCAACTTTCCAAACCTCATATCCTCCAAACTCTGCTTCATCTCTCTGTTCTCCTTCTGCAAAACCTCCAATTCCCTTCCCACCGAAAGACACAAGCCCTTTAACAGCTCCAAATCACCCACATTGCCATTAGTACTTTTCACCTCCACCTCCTTCACTTCCTTCACCTCATCAACCCTCTCTATACCAATCTTACTCACCGTCAAAAAAGGCATCTTTTTGGTAATATCAGCCGGGAAATTAACGCCCCACCGGCAATTCACTGCCACCCGCTTCGTCACCGGCAACGTCGTCTTCGCTGTGACCGCAATCCCCGAAAGAAGCGAATCTTTACAAGATGACGACGAAGAATCATCCAAACTCAAGTCCTTCCACGCCAAGGGCTTCTCCAGCGGCACGAAACCCATCGAAGTGACCTCGCTATCGGGTTTCGGATTAGGGTTAGGGTTAGGGTTTTGAGGGGGGGAGGAATGGGTGGTTTTGCGTAGGGAGAAGTCGCCGAATTGGGGCTTGAATTGGAGAGAGAAGGTGGGGGTCGTAGGGTTAGGATTTTGAGGGGAGAGGGTGAACTGTGCGGAGATGATGAGAGGGGAGTTGACTGGGGAGCCGAAGAGGCTGACGCCGGATTTTAGGGTTAGGGAGAAGGGTGAGGTGGCGGTGGTGGTGGATGTGGAGGTGGGGGTGTAGGAGAGTTTGAGTGAAGGGCCGGAGGGGAAGTTGGTGCGGAGAGAGAAGGAGAGGTCGGAAGGGTCGGAGGTGGCGACGCTGGAGAGGAAGGGGAGGTTGAAGACTGTTATTGGGAGTTTGGCGCGGAGGAGGAATGGGTTGGTGCGGTGGTGCTGGTGGTGGTGCTGGTGTGATTGGGGATTCGGATGGTGTTGATCTTGGGCCTTTAACGATAACTTCATCTCTCTCTCTCTCTCTCTCTCTCTCTCTCTCTCTCCCGCAGAGTCAGTCAGTGTCAGAGTCACTCCCCGAAACCTGATAGGATAGTATATTCGATTGGGGCTTTTAACTTTCAACCATGATCCGGTTAAGAGCACCAATACGTAACTTAACAATTTAACTTTAAAGTTAAAATAGAGAGTAAATTCCTCTAAAATTTTAAAAATTAGACTCACCAAACGAACTCATTAATTTGAAGATTTCTTAACTTTGCTACAGTAACTTAACAAATTTGGTGACCTACTGTTCACTCACCAAAAGAGAAGGAGAGAGAGAAGAGTGAAAGTTTGAATAGAGGGTCTGATTCTGTGAGTTTTTGATAAAGTTATTTGCTAACGTTTGAATAAATAGTCTGATTTTGTGAAATTTTTAAAAAGTGACTTGCTAAATTATAAAAAGTGTTTTTGAGGTTAAATTTAGTATGTTTTTTTGTGTCAGATAAGGATGCCTAACAAGAGTTACATAAAAAATTCGGTTGAACAGTGAAATGAGACCGCATTAAACCAAATCATACCTTTTGACCAATCAGGGGATTATTGAGATCATGCATATATGTGGGTTTTGACTGTGTACGTGGAAATATTAAAATAAAAACACAAAGGACGTATTCGTTTAATAGTTTTAGTTTAGGGTCTTTTGGCAAAAAAAATCGAAAAGTGATTTTTTTTAGTTTTTTCATTTTGTTTTTATTCAATTTTTTTTTGCATTTGTTAGTTTTGCGTCAAATTTTCGTGGTTTATGAATATGTCTCGAGACGAATCCTAAGAGTATAAAATTATGATCAAAAGTAATATCTTTTTGGAAATAGGGTGTAATGAGTGGAGAGAGATAGAGAGAGAAATTAGGGTAATGATTACAAAATAAAACTAAAACTAAATTAAACCATAAACGAAGAAGGCCAAAGGAATTTGGGGGCAAATAGGTCATTTGTTCTATTATCCTATCAAATCTACCTTCCAAATCTCTCTTCTCAAAATACCATCCAAGCACCTCACTAACAAATCCACCCTTCTTATGAGGTGGGGTCACCCTCATTACAAATTCACCCAAAATCATCTCCGGTCGCCAAACGGGGCGTTATACTCATAGATGTTAAGAATGAAACAAGACAAAGAAGGGTTTTGGGGCCAAACTCATTTCTTAGGAATTTTGTATCTATTTAGGAGATTGAAATGAAGAAATATGTAAACATATAGAGTCATAGACTGCTCTTGGTGAAATAGGGGGGCATGGAGATGGAGTTTGGAGAGAAAATGAGAGAGAGAAATTAGTTGCGCAGCAGAGGTCTGCTGGGAGGCAAAAGCCTAAATAACAGAAATTGGGAGAAGGGGTTACAAGAAGGAAAATGTGGAAATAAATGGAATATTGACACGGAAAATTGTGGAAAACGTTAGGTTTAGGTTGTTTAATTGGCTTGAATTGGTAGAATTTTATTATGGGATGGGGTTGTTGCATAATAGTCCTGAAACAAATTCAAAAATTAGAAAATCGTGAGATATGGTTAATTCCACAAATTTTTTATTTTGAAAACGCAACCAAGAACACTATGTATTTAACTGATAATGCCACGGGAACAGAATCGAAAAAACAAGAGCACTGAACCGAATTTTTCTTGTATTGGACCCATCGGATTTGATCCCTAAATAGGTAAATAGGCAAATGGTGATTGTAACTAGAGTCACCGTCGTTAGACTTTTCTTGAAAGTCACAACGCATCAAGGTATCCATTTGCTCAAACATCACCATTGGTGACATTCCAACAAATCACAATGCTACTAAAATGGAAAAAACTAAAAAACTAGTTTACAATATTATTTTTATTTTGGAAATTATTCAACAATCTTCCACCATTTTCAACATATACACGTAAAATGGAAGAACAATAAAACTTCATTAAAATAGAATAGTTACACCACAAAATGGTTTCCTAGTAGACAAACTAAGAGTACATGGCATTATCGCAAAATCTAGCACATAAAATGAGAAGTGTCATTCGGACTTGAACTTCCACTTAGTGCAAACAATTCAAAGCTTTATCAATGTGTTGTGGTGAACTGATCTTGAACCAAGGACCCTTAGAGATAAGCCGGAGTCATCGCAGCTACTGATTCCTGTGTATCAAAAGTGTTCTGTAAACATGCACATTAATGGCCTTGTGCATATCTTGATGTTCATGAGTGCTCTAGGACCGGTCTAAAGTTCCATAAAAAGCAGCCACACTTTCAACACTCACATAGGTAAGTCTATTAGGGCAATTCTACGAGTCACCCTTATTCAATTTATTAATGAAATAATTTCAACCTCTCTCATGCAGAACTAACACTAGAATATAGGAATGGAACCTTTTATAAATATCTAGTGTTCGACTAAACTAAACTTTAACAATATATAAGCCCAAACAATGCAACCTGCGGAGTAAATGCATTGAAGAACTGAATGGACAATTTCTTGGTCAAATGTTACCAAATACGTCACAATGAAACCAGTAGAACAACACAAGATGAAGAACCTCTACTTCGTCATCTAAACACGAAATATAAGACCAGCCTCAAGTCCAGATCCAGTTTTACCTGTTTCTAGGCATTAAGCAAAAAGACCAAGCTAGATGTTTAGCCTGCCTCCGACGGTTGGTCTGCCAGTTTTGGTTCCTTACAAAAGCATATTGCAAAAAATAGGGTTACGCACACAGACTAGCATACTTTATACATCAATGAAAAGCAAAAGAACTCTTCGGTTTAGAGTAACCCTGATGTCAATCTGTTCTGTAGGCGCAGTATCAATATTAAGAGCCACAAAACTGTTAATATAGTCTTGAAATCTGATGTCAAAGAAATTAACATTTCCAAACTAAAAAGAAAAGTAAAGAACTCTCATACGTTGGGTCAAAGTGGTTAATATAGAGTGTCACTTTGAAGGCAAATCTGTCGTCATTCCAACCCCAATACAATAGATGTACTTCATTGAAACACTCCTAAATGTAGTAAGACGTTCACTAACATGCAGGGTGTCAAATCCATTAGGGTGCATTTGAGGCGCATAATTTATCAGTGAAATATTCTTACATACGTGGACCCGAATTTGGTCAGCTGTCTTCTACACGCCTGTTATCGTCACTCCATAAAAGGGTATCTGTATTCCGGTGAAACACTACTAAATGCAAAAGTACATTCATTAAAGTTTAGTAAGTTGATCTTATTAGGGTACCTTTCAGGAACATGAGCTATCAGTTCTTGCACTGCTAGCTCTGGAGGTTCCTTGTTAAATGATTATGTAGCAATATGCCAATATCCACCTAGGAACGCCACCATGGAGCAGCAGCACGACTAATGTTATGTTGATTACACGAGGCACCACATTTTCATCATTCGCAAGCCTGACATGCCACGAGAGGAAATTAAAGGTTGTTTTCATCTCTCTCACAACCACAAGATCCGAGATGTAGCCAATAGACAGAGAAGAAACTAAAACAAATGAGGTACTAAATTCAGAAACAAGAAGTTTATATATACACATTACTAAAAATATACACGTATCACGTATGTATGTTTGTGTTTACACCCAAATTTGGCATTTTTTCCTTAAGGGCCAAAAAAGTATAATTTTTGGACCGAATTAGGCTAAATTAACTTAATAGAATTAATCAGCCACGTTAATTTCTATTCTTTTTCAAAGCCTAGTGAAAATTTAATATGTTCGGCCTCATTTTCTTATTTTTCGATATATGACGGAGCATTACCGATCTTGGCCCATTAAGATGGAATTGGCAGTTAAGCAAACCAATTTACCAATTCAAAAATGGTTCTTATCTCAATACCCACGTGTAACTTGAAAAGATCAGAAGTTGATGGGTGTAGCCCATGATCTCAAAGGATGAGAAGTGGAGTCTTTGATCACTCCCAATAACCGACAACAACCTCTAATAACTGCCAACATCTGCTGCAAATTGAGGGAAGTTTGACATACTTGGCGGTCACTCATGAAGGCAGATAATACATGGGACATGTGGCAGCGTTTCGAACGGGCAAGTAGCACAACTCAAGGACCTCTCCAGCGGGATTTTCATCTATGAATAGAAGAATTGAAGGCAAAAAAGGGGTTCACACACCAATCAAGCCCAGCGCTTCCTTTATCAAATTATCTCTCTTTCGGCGCCAAATTTATCTTATTAGCATTATTTAGGTTCCCACACCAATCAAGCCCAGCGCTTCCTTTATCAAATTATCTCTCTTTCGGCTCCGGCCAAATTTATCTTATTAGCATTATTTAGGTTCACACTCCAACAAGCCCAGCGCTTATTATCCAATCTATCTTCTTTTCGGCTCCGGCCAATTTTATCTTTGTTACCATGTCTATTTAGGTTCCAACACCAAAAAGCCCAGCGCTTCTCTCCAATTTATCTTTACATTTCCAGCAAATATACCTTTAAATTTCCTCTTCATTTTCCATTTCCTTGTTCGCCATTCAACTTTGTTAATCCGATTTAATGAAGTTGATTTTAGTTTGATTCTTCTTTTTTCTCACACGGTTGGGAAATTTTAAGTCCTCGCACCGAGGCAAACCACGAACCATCATTCGGCCTCGCCCTTTGGGCCGAACACAATCGCTACAATTAGAAGTCAGAATTGAGGCGCTCACGCCTTGTTACACGTTGGACGTCGACAAGTCCTGGCACTCCCGCGCAACAACCACCGGCGCCATTGAGTTTTTCCCAAAAAACGGAGAAACAGTTTGAATGTATGTACAAATAAAGATACTCAACTACTCGTGCATAGATATCTGTATAAAAACAGATAGAAAGAAAACTTCACCAGATTAAAAAGTTTGGTGGTTGAAAAGTGTGGTTGAATCTTTGATTTCATAAAACTATCGAACTAAGTCAAAACTATCTTCGTTTCTCTTTCCTCCCATCGCCTGCCGCTCTCCGGGAGGTATCCTGCGCGTGTTGGTGGCGGCAACGATCAGCCGGTACTCCTTTTGGGTTTCGGCTTTGGCCGGTTGGAGGGGCGGTGACTGGAGGATCTGTCCGATGGTGGGTGGTGGTTGATTTTGGCGTGATCAGTATGATGGCGGTGGCTGCTGGGTTGTTGGAGTAGGGTTTAGGTTGCAAGGTTTTCATGTTTTGGGCTGTTGGGTTATGTTTTGGTCCGGCCCCAGCTTGTTGGGTTTGGACCAATTTAGGTGTCCTCCTTGGTTGGTTTCTTTCCAACTAGGAGATGAGGGTCTTGGGTGGTTAAGCCAGTGTACTGAAGCCCCTTTAGAATTTTTAACTTCATGTTTCAAGTTTATAAAATTTTCTTTTTGCCTATCAAAAAGTTAACATATTTCCCGTCTGCTTGGGGTGCCTAATAGTGAAGAGATAAATTATCACACAGGATACAAAATCCCATAAGATATGTAATCTCATTAGGTTATAGTGATGGGATGGGACTAGTAATACAACACAATGAACATTGAGTTTGGGCTGTAAAAATTTTCACCGAACACCGAATGCATAGCCTGGATAGATAATCCAATCCGACACTCATATCCGGTTAAACAAATGAGCCCTGGCTGTTTAAATGCATTTCCCTTTAGCTTGTAGGTTTTAATTTTCTTTCACATCAGAAGCGAATAGTCCACATATTAGCAGCTACGTGGCTCTTAAACGGTATTGCAGACACAACAGAACAGCTGTCACTTTCAATATATGCACGAACAAAAGATGGAGGATAGAAGTAAAAAATACCTCTTGAGACGGTGGAGCTTTGGACAAAGACTTAAGCTGGCAGCTTTCCATATTAGCAAGTAACTGAGTTACAGTTTTGAGATGAGGAACACTGCAGGAATCAAATCTCACGTAAGCCCATGGATAGTATCACTCAAAAACATAGAGAAAATCGGTTATCGGGGATAAAATTCAGTTTCCCTCCTCTCCTTGTTAATGTCAGACCAAAGAAAACAATCAGATACTCCAAAAACGGTTGCCAAGCACAGTGATGTTTGATCCTAGCCTAAGAAGTAGACAAACTTCAAATTAGGTATATCATGTTAAATACCGATGCTCATAGGCCATTTTCGGACACCATGTCGGACCCCATCTAAAAGATTCCTATTATACTTATATTTTCTTAGAATCAGATACTCTTCGGACACTTCAAGGAGCACGCATTTCATTAATCGAATTAACATGGAATATATCAGTATTCTGAAAACAAGAGTGTCACACAATGATAACATAAGAGCTACGTCAATTTATACCAATCAACTCTTGTCCTTTAGACTAATTCACTTCACTAATGTTGTGCCAGATTGTGCATGCCACAAATGTATAGATCAAAGATATAATTTATGCTTATATGATGTATGTTTACTAATCAATTTCACAAGGATGCATTATTATTTCAATGCTATATTAGTCTTTTAAGTTGCAGAATATATGTTCTTTTGTAAATAAATAATTATTCTTCTGTTGGATTTCCAGGCTATACATTCACACAAAATACGAACGAAAAAATAAATTTCCATCAATATACATTCAACATGTCCTTGGTGTGTCGTGTCCTGCATTTTATGAACAATGGTATTTTGGCTATGTCTGTGTCCGCATCCACACGACTTATGTCATCGCAAACCAACACTTCATATCTATTCATCAGCACCTGTGTAGGTTTGGCAAGTCCAACCTTGACATGACTAAAGCATTGACCCAGCAACTTAAGTAACAGTACAACACTCATTTCCAATTTGAACCAAGTTTTCATCACGAGGAATCAGGAAATCAAAGAAGTTTCTTTTGTAATATTTGAAGTTCTACTTCTTTTCAGAAAGAATGAAAGAAGTGAACAAAGAAAAGAAAAAACTCCTCAAAGGTGAGTTAGAGCTCAGTAAAACGTGAGAAGCCTAATCAAAATCCTTCACTGATCCACGCCATTTAAAATATTTCAATACCCTTTAAAACTGAACAAAAATACAAATAGTAGTTTCACAGTTGCAGATATGGAATGCTGTTGATGACAGCCATGGAATGGTTAGACAAGTCTCATAGGCTTTGGAAGCCTAAACCAAAGGCCATGGGCAGCACAAGCATCGAGAAGTTTTTTTGGTCCAAAAACAAGTGTCAATGGTAGTTGGTAGTTCCAGGGTCATCCATGGTAGTTGGAAGGTCAAGGGTCATCATTAATATTCATCTAAATATATTAAACACATTGCATCTATTTGTTAGTAGGTTCGATGTATGCATTTATATCTAGGATCATTCACATATCTCATTAATTGCATGTTAGTTAGGTTCGTTCACAAGCATTTAATTAGGTTCATTTCACTTAGACTTCTAGTAAATTCAAAAGGCCATTGTTTAGCCTAAAAATATGGATGTGATCTTTCATTTTGAAACAGAGATGATTAATGAATTGAGTTTACAAGGCTAAGGCCATTGTGATTGGGGTTTGGGCTGCGGTCCTTCCTCGCAGAAACCGCCTAACCCTTGTGAGGGTAAAGCACCTCTCTCAGTGTGCTGTAACTCCTCAAAAGTCAAGACACAAGGCCATTGCCACATTTGTGCTTCAAACGTGCATTGTGCAACGCAACAGAACATAACATTTAGTTGGAGCAGAACGAAGACCAATACGACATGCCTTTCTGCATATTTAGGAGTGGATAAAAGAAGTCAAATCTAAATGTTATGACAAAATATAACAATTACCTGCGATAGGCCAATTACACTACTCAAATCCTTCTATATTCTCAATTTGTAACCTACAAAAATTATGTCTACATTCTTTTTAACTCAATAATTAACACACCTCAGATTATATTTTTCCCTTGGTAAACAAAACTAGAAAATAGGTTTGAACAAAAAAAATTAATGGAATAGAATATGTTCATTTCTCTTGGTTCTCTATTGAGAGCATATCAAAGTAAATCTTTTCAAGATCATGATCAAGCATTCTAGTGTCATAGCCCCGAAGCAGTGTGATGCATCAAAATTTATAGGCATATATTTTTGGATGATTAACTCAAGGGGAGTTTCCCAAATCAGCTAAAAGGGCTAAACACAGATTTTCGAGCACGTATTTTGAGACATGAAATTCTCCTTACATACATCAACTATTTTTAGCACTTTTAGCCCTTTTAGCACTTTTGAGAAACTTCCCCTCAATCCAGGCTAATTGTCTTTCATCTTCAATCTCTTTGTTCGCAAAGGGAACTCCAAAGCAATGCTTGTAGAAACAAATTACATTGTTTCACACGGTCATAAAACTTGTAACGACGATCTATAACAAGATTTTGAGGACAATGCCACAACACAACTCAAAACATAGAGGGCTACTTTGTCCATTTTTTCCAGTTTCCTTCATAGGTATGCAAATCAGAAGGCTTATCCTAAAATGAGGGTGGGTTTCAGAGAGATACCAATATATCGGATGGAATATGACATGAGAAAATTATGCAGGAAGCAACCTTTGTAAACCATTGTCCAAATGTGCATCCAAAGATGATATTACACGGGGCATCTGCTCTAATATCTGCATCAAATAAGACAAGAACAAAGATATCACAGGGAATCGTTTGCAAGAGACATCCCCTATTTAAGCTCAATATCATTAGATATGCTGAGTTCGAAAGAACTATGTACCTGCTCAGTATTCTTAATAGTAGAGGCTTTAGCCAACAGGTTTCTAGGAAGCTTTGCTAAGTGGACCTGGAAACAAGACAAACTGATATAAGTGATTGCAGACAGTACACCACGGTGGCAAAGGAAACCTAAGGAATAACAACAGAATTACAACATAATAATCATGTAAAGGAAGTCCTCGAGTACACTTGCTCGTGAGAAGAAATTTAATGCAAGAATCTGCAGTTCACAACAAAGTAGGTACATAGACTGATAGAAACTATACAAGGACAAAACATACTATTAGATATAATACTTATAAATACGAATAGACCAATAGACACTACACCAAAAGGCAAATCTTCTCGTTGTAAGAAACTTCCGAGTAGTTCGGACCACTCCAAACAACGCTATCAACAAATTTAACTGAGTTAATACATACAGCGCCATTGGAACTTAAGTGTTTAATTCAGATGCTCCCCTTAGGGCATTTCTAGCCCTCACTCAGATATTGTCTCAAACTCAATACTTGAGAAGAAAAAACCCAAATCACTCCACACCTTTATTCACAATAGCAACTCTAGAAATTGAGACCAGTGGTATCATTAAAACCTTTGTAACAGAGGTCGAACTTATTATGTTCATCCATGTTTCCTATAAATTAACAATGCAGTTTATGCATGCTTCACAGATTACTAAAAAAAGATATGGCATACACTAAAGTTGGTACAAAAGCAATAAAAAGACAGAAATTTTGCTGATTGACCACGACGAGTTTTCATAGTTTGAAAGCTTTGCAAATAGCCTACTATGAATATTGAATAGTAGTGAAGAAAGTTCAAAAAAAAAAAAAAAAAAAAAAAAACAAGAAGAAGAAGAATACTAGTGAAGATAAAATCAATTCGGACGCAAAGAAAATAAAAACTGAACATCATGTTTAAATCTTCTCTAATTAATGCCCAGTAAAATGACCAAAGGGACTTGTTAACATACGAAGGCCAGTCATATACAAAGAGCAAGGGAATGATGAAAAAATGCTAGTTGGCTCATGAAGTAAATATACATTAGTAGTATTAAAGAAGTAGAATGTAAGCGTAAACACCACACACAATATAGGAATACGAAAATAGTAAAGAGATCGACACACAGAATTTACGTGGTTCCCCAAAACCCGGTACATCCACGAGAGCGAAGCGAGTATTTGTTATTGATCAACTGTAACAGGGTTTACAATAGAGAGTATTTATATCTCTACTCTATTCCCAACCCTAATCCGAGTACATGGCATGTCTTCCCGTAATACCTTACACCGTATCATACCGCAAGAGGCGTAGCGCCCCGCACTCCCCAAACCAATGGACCTATGGCTTAGCACACTCTGTCGAATCTGGGATCGCTTCCCTCGCTGCGCTCCACATCTGGCCTCTCTTCTAGAACTTCTTGGTACCTCTCCATATGAGCCACAAGTTCTAACATAGAACTACTGATCACCGAATACGTTTTTTGCTGTAGGTTCAAGCCTCTCTTTTTTTCCCCTTTTCGTAATTGAGGTTTTATACCAAAGGAAGAAAATCACACAAGGTACAGCAGGGGCATACCCTGGGAATTAACATCAGTTGAAACAAAAAGGAAAAGTAGCAGCTAACAGAAAACTATACAAAGCTAGAACTAGGTCGAATCAACATTTTAGAGGACAAGTTCAAAGCAGTACATGAAGCCACACTCTCTTGAGAGCAAACCACTGAATCCCATGAGCAAACTCTCCCCTGAATATCAGAACCAATGGCTTTGAAAACAGTCGTTGGATCTTTGCTTGAATTCTGAGGCTCTTCCTTTTTGAGTTTCTGAGAATCCCAAGTAAGTTCACTAGACCAAATAGCAGGGGAGTGGGGATTAAAAAACCGACTTGGGACCTGACTCCAAACTTGCTCAGGGGGAGTTCTTGAATGGATTATTTGATTTTATCATCTTTGATTTTATCATCATCTTTTACGAATAGATTTTATCACACTAGATTTTATCAACCATTTTTTAAACTCATAGTGGTCCACAACTATTTTATCACCTAGATTTTATCTATTGGGAAAACAAGGTGATTTTATCACCCCTCCATAAAACACCAACTAAAATCAACTTTCCCATTTTATCTCATAAAATCCATTCAAGAACTCCTCCTCAGAATAAGAACAAGCAAGAAATAAGTGATCATGAGTCTCTAGAGCTTGAGAACAAAGGGGACAGAGAGGGTCCACATCCAAACCCCAACTGGATAATCTGTCTTTGGTAGAAAACGTATTCCAACAAGCAAACCAAAGAATGAAAGCCCACCTGGGAATATTGTTTTTAAACCAAACCACGTGTGGGTTCAAGCCTTATCTGTAGAGGTGTCAAGTGATGGAGCTTTTGTGAAGATAGCATAATTTATTCATCGTAATCAAAGGATATTTTCAATCACTGGGTTCATGTGACCCAGTAATTGTTCAGTGGCGTTGCAACTGTTTATTCATATCAAAACCAAAATGAATATTTCTTTTTCATTTAACTCAACCGATGTTGATTCTTTCCTTTATTCAAATCTTATGACGTTGAAATTTCCAATTTTCCCAGTAGCAAAGATTTTACTCAATCTTGTGCTAAATGAGATCTCGCTTTGCTCATTGGAGTCCTTCATTTCAAATGAAACTTCTGTTCAAATTTGTCCTCAAAATAAGGGGAAAAAATTGAGCAAAGTGCTGAAGACACATTACCAGAAGCAATTCACTCCTGCATAACCCTAACGCATTGTCTTAAGCAAAAACCTAATTTCCAAACTAGTTTGCCATCAAATACCATATCGTCCCATTTCACGAGTTGAACTAAGAATCCCCGTGTGCCTCACTGGTATAACAACTATTTAGCATGACATAATTTCCATTGCAAATGAACTAAATACAGACAAAGGTATACACCTAATCAGCACAACAATCAAAGGTCTTTGCTTTAAGAATACCTCAGACGATAGAATTGAACCCATATTTCAGAAAAGTCAAGAAATAGTAAGACAATGTGCATCTGGGTGCGTGAGAGAGAGAGAGAGAGGGAGGAGGTGCCTGGGACGGAGAGGATTCTTGCATGAGGTGGAGGAGATTAGAGGTGGATTGAACGGCCTGAGAGATTTGTTCAGCCACCATGACTTTTGCCGACCCTTCTCTGCTGCTGGACACTCTTCCCCCGCCGCCGCCGCCGCTCGAAGCTGCCGTTGAAGACGAATTCGTCGCCATTTTTCACTTTGCTTGGCGCAAGACTGAAGACGCCTATTACTAGCGTCACCGGTCGTGATTAAAAAATACACAGTAGACTGGGACGGTTCGGTGGTTCCGGTTGATCCGGTTTTGTTCGGTTGTTTTGCATTCATTTAACATTTTTTACATTTTATAGTTTTTTCAAAAAGAAACTCTTTTTCATTTGGGTCTTCCGAAAGAACAAAAGAAGCAACTGTGGCTGTGGATCTACAACAAAAAGGAACAGCATATACGCTTACTAGACGTCTTTTTTTTTTTTTTTTGTGGGTCTACAAATTTCTTCTTTTTTTATATGGGAAAAAAAAAAAAGGCAATAACCCTTGTTATACTGTGGTGCTGGCAAAATCCCCTTTGTTATACGGTGGTGGTGCTAACGGAACCCTAGTTATACGGTGGTTTTGGTGGTGTTTCATCTTGCCCTTCTTCTTGGTTCTCCCCTTCATCTTCCTGGTCCTCGTCTTCATCATCGTCATCTTCCTCCATCTCTTCATCTTCTTCATCATCTTGTTCCTCCCCATCCTCACTTGGTCTGGCTTGCTGTTGTTCATGTAGCCTGTTGTTCTCGGCTTGTAGAAACTAGGCGTAGACTTGATCTTGGAATGTCTGAATTTTGATTCTTATTTCCTCGATCTCCTCTTGTTGTTGAAGAGCCAGGGCGAGGATGCGATCTTTGCAAGATCGAGTTGCCATGTGGATGATTTCAGCGTTTGTTGACTTCATTTTCTTTATACTGTCAGTCATTTAGCTGAGAAGCAATCCGTTTCCAGAAGACATGGTGAGAGATTTGTTTTGGGAGAGATTTGTTTTGTGTGAGATTGAGGGGTTGGGTTAGTGGTGTTTTATAGGTGAGATTGAGTGTCTTTTGGGTTGTCCACGTGTGGAGTTGAAAGGTTGTATTCGTTTGACCACGTCTATAGGTGAAAACGTGTGTCGGGTATTGAGAAAGGTTGTATTGTTTGGTATTATACACTTACGTCATTCTTTGGAAGGATGAAAACGTCATTATTTTACCCTAGTATAATACAGTTAACCATATCTGGTGTGTTCAATTATGTGCTCGGTTCATTTTCGTTTGTTTTCGAGGATGCTGTCTTTGCGAGACTGGGTTGCGATGTGATGATTTCAGCGTTTGTAGACTTATTTTTCTTCAGACTGTCACTCATTTTATTTAGTGGCAGTCCATTTCCTGAAGATATGGTGAAGAGATTCGAGATTTGTTTGGGAGAGATTTGTTTTGTGTGAGAGTGAGGGGGTGGGTTGGTGGGTTTTTATAGATGAGTTTTAGTGGTGTTTGGGTTGTCCAGGGGGTGGGTTTGAGTTCAAACGTTGTATTCGTTCGACCCATTTTGGAAAGGAAAAAAAAAATAACGAAAACAAAAAAGCAAAAACCCTTGTTATACGGTGGTGCTGGCAAAATCCCCTTTGTTATACGGTGGTGGTGCTGGCAGAACCCTAGTTATGCGGTGGTGTTGGTAAACCCCTAGTTATACGGTGGTGCTGGTGGTGTTGGTGGCGTTTCATCTTGTCCTTCTTCTTGGCTCTCCCCTTCATCTTCCTGGTCCTCATCTTCATCCTCGTCATCTTCTTCCATCTCATCATGCTCATCTTCTTCCATCTCTTCATCTTCGTCGTCATTTTGTTCCTCCCCATCCTCACTTGACCTAGCTTTCTGCTGTTTGCCTGTTTTTCTCGGCTTGCAGAAACTGGGCGTAGAGTTGATCATGGAATATCTGAATTTTGCTTCTCATTTCCTCGATCTCCTCTTGTTGTTGAAAAGCCAGGGCGAGGATGCGATCTTTGCGAGATTGAGTTGCCATGTGGATGATTTCAGCGTTTGTTGACTTCATTTTCTTCAGACTGTCAGTCATTTCATTGAGAGGCAGTCTGTTTCCTGAAGACATGGTGAGAGATTTGTTTTGTGTGAGAATGAGGGGTTGGGTTGGGTTGGTGGTGTTTTATAGGTGAGATTGAGTGCCTTTTGGGTTGTCCACATGTGGAGTTGAAAGGTTATCTCGTTTGGCCACATCTACAGGTGAAAGCATGTGTCGGGTATTGAGAAAGGTTGTGTTGTTTGGTATTATGCACTTACGTCATTATTTGGATGGATGAACACGTCATTATTTTACCCTAGTATAATACAGTTAACCATATCTGGTGAGTTCAATTATGTGTTCGGTTCATTTTTGTTTATTTTCAAGGATGTTGTCTTTGCGAGACTGGGTTGCGATGTTGATCATTTCAGCGTTTGTAGACTTCACTTTCTTCAGACTGTCACTCATTTCATTTAGTGGCTGTCCATTTCCTGAAGACATGGTGAAGAGATTCGAGATTTGTTTGGGAGAGATTTGTTTTGTGTGAGAGTGAGGGGTGGGTTGGTGGGTTTTTATAGATGAGTTTTAGTGGCGTTTGGGTTGTCCAGAGGGTGGGTTGGAGTTCAAATGTTGTTTTCGTTTGACCCATTTTGGAAAAAAAGAAAAAGAAAAAGCAAAAACCCTTGTTATACTGTGGTGCTGGCAAAATCCCCTTTGTTATACGGTGGTGCTGGTGGTGGCGTTTCATCTTGTCCTTCTTCTTGGTTTTCCCCTTCATCTTCCTGGTCCTCGTCTTCATCATCGTCATCTTCCTCCATCTCATCATCGTCATCTTCCTCCATCTCTTCATCTTCTTCATCATCTTATTCCTCCCCATCCTCAATTGATCTGTCTTGTTGCTGTTCCTGTAGCCTGTTGTTCTCGGCTCGCAGAAACTGGGCATAGAGTTGATCTTGGAATGTCTAAATTTTTCTTTTTCTTTTCCTCGATCTCCTCTTCTTGTTGAAGAGCTAGGGTGAGGATGCGATCTTTGTGAGATCGAGTTGCCATGTGGATGATTTCAGCGTTTGTTGACTTCATTTTTTTCAGACTGTCCGTCATTTCATTGAGAGGCAATTCGTTTCCTAAAGACATGATGAGAGATTTGTTTTGGGAGAGATTTGTTTTGTGTGAGAGTGAAGGGTTGGGTTGGTGGTGTTTTATAGGTGAGATTGAGTGCCTTTTGGGTTGTCCACGTGTGAAGTTGAAAGGTTGTATTCGTTTGACCACATATACTTGTGAGCGTGTGTAGGGTATTGAGAAAGGTTTTGTTCGTTTGGTATTATGCACTTACGCCATTCTATGGATGGATGAACACATCATTATTTTACCCTAGTATAATACAGTTAACCATATCTGGTGTGTTCAATTATGTGTTCGATTCATTTTCGTTTGTTTTCGAGAATGCTGTCTTTGCGAGACTCGGTTGCGATGTTGATGATTTCAGCGTTTATAGACTTCATTTTCTTCAGACTGTCACTCATTTCATTTAATGGCAGTCCATTTCCTGAAGACATGGTGAAGAGATTCGAGAATTGTTTGGGAGAGATTTATTTTGTGTGAGAGTGAGGGGGTGGCTTGGTGGGTTTTTATAGATGAGTTTTAGTGGCGTTTGGGTCATCCAGAGCGTGGGTTGGGGTTCAAACATTGTATTCATTTGACCCATTTTGGAAAAAAAGAAAAAGATAAAGCAAAAACCCTTGTTATACTGTGGTGTTGGCAAAATCCCCTTTGTTATATGGTGGTGTTGGTGGTGGCGTTTCATTTTGTCCTTCTTCTTGGTTCTCCCCTTCATCTTCCTGGTCCTCGTCTTCATCATCGTCATCTTCCTCCATCTCATCATTGTCATCTTCTTCCATCTCTTCATCTTCTTCGTCATCTCGTTCCTCCCCATCCTCAATTGGCCTGGCTTGCTGCTGTTCCTGTAGCCTGTTGTTCTTGGCTTGCAGAAACTGGGCGTAGAGTTGATCTTGGAATGTCTGAATTTTGCTTTTTTTTTCCTCGATCTCCTCTTCTTGTTGAAGAGCCAGGGCGAGGATGCGATCTTTGCGAGATCGAGTTGCCATGTGGATGATTTCAACGTTTGTTGACTTCATTTTTTCAGACTGTCCGTCATTTCATTGAGAGGCAGTTCGTTTCCTGAAGACATGGTGAGAGATTTGTTTTGGGAGAGATTTGTTTTGTGTGAGAGTGAGGGGTTGGGTTGGTGGTGTTTTATAGGTGAGATTGAGTGCCTTTTGGGTGGTCCACGTGTGAAGTTGAAAGGTTGTATTCGTTTGACCACATATACCTGTGAAAGTGTGTGTAGGGTATTAAGAAAGGTTTCGTTGTTTGGTATTATGCACTTACGCCATTCTTTGGATGGATGAACACGTCATTATTTTACCCTAGTATAATACAGTTAACCATATCTGGTGTGTTCAATTATGTGTTCGATTCATTTTCGTTTGTTTTTTAGAATGCTGTCTTTGCGAGACTGGGTTGCGATGTTGATCATTTCAGCGTTTGTAGACTTCTTTTTCTTCATACTGTCGCTCATTTCATTTTGTGGCAGTCCATTTCCTGAAGACATGGTGAAAAGATTCGAGATTTGTTTGGGAGAGATTTGTTTTGTGTGAGAGTGAGGGGGTGGGTTGGTGGGTTTTTATAGATGAGTTTTAGTGGCGTTTGGGTTGTCCTGGGGGTGGATTGGAGTTCAAACGTTTTATTCGTTTGACCCATTTTGGAAAAAAAGAAAAAGATAAAGCAAAAACCCTTATTATACTGTGGTGCTGGCAAAATCCCCTTTGTTATACGGTGGTGGTGCTGACAGAACCCTAGTTATACGGTGGTGCTGGTGGTGTTGGTGGTGTTTCATCTTGTCCTTCTTCTTGGTTCTCCTCTTCATCTTCTTGGTCCTCTTCTTCATCATCGTCATCTTCCTCCATCTCATCATCGTCATCTTCCTCCATCTCTTCATCTTCTTCGTCATCTTGTTCCTCCCCATTCCCACTTGGCCTGGCTTGCTGCTATTCCTATAACATGTTGTTCTCGGCTTGCATAAACTGGGCGTAGAGTTGATCTTGGAATGTCTGAATTTTGCTTCTCTTTTTCTCGATCTCCTCATATTGTTGAAGAGCCAGGGCGAGGATGCGATCTTTGCGAGATCAAGTTGCCATGTGGATGATTTCATCGTTTGTTGACTTCATTTTTTTCAGACTGTCCGTCATTTCATTGAAAGGCATTCCGTTTCCTGAAGACATGGTGAGAGATTTGTTTTGTGTGAGAGTGAAGGGTTGGGTTGGTGGTGTTTTGATAAGCCCCAAATGTTGTATATATCCGGGCTTATCTCGCTCGTTGTAATGACACACACGTGCATTTTGTGCCTTTATACGATTGATTTTGCGCGAGTTGTGTTTTTGATAAATTTCAGAAAATCGGAGCTAAGAGGCGTGTCCAAAGCTCCAAATAATCCCCGGTTGTATCCGGAAGTACCTAAGGTCCCGCAATGCCGTGGAGGACAATCGCCGAAGCTTAGAAGTCGATTCAAGGAGCTTTGGAAGGTTCGAGGAAGGCCTGGAACAAAGGAACAAGAAATCTAGAGTGATGAGCCTTGAGAAAATCTGACCAACCGATAGAAAAATGCTCATTTCTCTCAAGATACAAATGCTATGAAGATGAGGTCAATTGGGTTTGAAAGTAGACTCATAGAGCTTTCCAACGGTTCAAGAATCGCCTCATTCCGAGTTCGGACGAAGCCGGGGTGTGCCCGCGAAGTTGGCTCAAAAATCTGCCCAAACAAACGAATCTGGATCGATCCAGATGTGGTGTGGATCGATCCAAATACCTCCGGCCATCATTTTTTGAGCTCTTTTTGCACTTTCCTTTTATGGAAACTTTTGTTTAATGTGTGTGCTTTATTAGATATTATGTAGAGAGAGAAAGGGAAGACTATATTGGGCTCTCTCCTCTCTCCTTCTCCCACACTTACTCTTTCATTTTTAGTTTTAGTTTAGCTCCTCCATTGGAGGATTTTGAAGCTTTCTCTCTCTAGATTTCTCAAGTAAGTTTTCATTTCTAGTTAATTTGTCAATGTTTATTGTTGTAGCTACAATCATTCTCTCTATATAAATCTAGTTTATTTGTGTTTTTATCGATTAAATCTTGTTCTTCATTTCCTAGCTAAATCCTTCTTAAACTCTAGTTTTTATTGGTTGTTTGTTATTTCTCTAAGGTTTAAAGTTGTTGGCAAGTTTGTTATCATCGTTAAAAATCACTTTTCAAAGTTATTGGTCATGTTTATAACTTCCTTAATTAAATTAATTAGTCTTTGCCTAATGAGTGAGTAGTCAATTAGGTAGGGTCATGGGGTGATTGACTCCCCATGACCAAGGTTAATCCAGTTCCTCGCGCAATTTAAAAAAGGCTTTCAACTTTTGTCGAGCAATGAATTGGGATTCACTTTTACGAATCAAAATTAGGGTCTGTAAACCCCTTTGATCGCACGTCGCCCGGGGCTTGACCACTTGGTACGTGCGATGCTTAGGGATAGGGCGACTCAAATGTTTGTCTAAATGGCACAAGAATCCTATTCTTTGTGGAACGCATTTTTCTAGGCGATGGTTTAGTTTCTAAACCATTTGCTCGGGTGCACCTAACGGTGGCTCGAGTCGGTTACCGAGCGTGAGGATTTGGTTAGCTTTGGTTGTGATCGTTATGAACCCCTAGGCTTTACCTTTGTTAATTTAGTCTTTTCGTATTCCGTGTCATTCACGAAGTTAAGTGAATCCACCAACCAATCACAAAAGCCAAGTTTGCCGCTTTAAGGCTAAAAACTTCATTCGCAAGTCAACTCTCACGCCGGGTGCGTTCGGTCCCTGTGGATTCGACCCGGTCTTACCGGTTATCATGCTATGCGATACCTAGCCCTACGCTTGGGGCGACACCATCTACGACACAATCTAAGGTCGCAAGCATGTTTTATAGGTGAGATTGAGTGCCTTTTGAGTTGTCCGCGTGTGGAGTTGAAAGGTTATATTCGTTTGACCACATTTACATGTGAAAGCGTGTGTCGGGTATTGAGAAAGGTTTTGTTTTTTGGTATTATGCACTTACGTCATTCTTTGGATGGATGAACACGTCATTATTTTACCCTAGTATAATACAGTTAACCATATCTGGTGTTCAATTATGTGCTCGGTTCATTTTCGTTTGTTTTCGAGGATTCTGTCTTTGCGAGATTGGGTGCGATGTTAATGATTTCAGTGTTTGTAGACTTCATTTTCTTCAGACTGTCACTCATTTCATTTAGTGGCAGTCCATTTCCTAAAGACATGATGAAGAGATTCAAGATTTATTTGGGGGAGATTTGTTTTGTATGAGAGTGAGGGGGTGGATTGGTGGGTTTTTATAGATGAGTTTTAGTGGCGTTTGGGTTGTCCAGGAGGTGGGTTGGAGTTCAATCATTGTATTCGTTTGACCACATCTCCAGGTGAGAAAGCGTGTGTGTAATGAGAAAAGTTGTGTTGTTTGGTATTATCCCCTTACGTCATTCTTTGGATGGATGAACACATCATTATTTTTCCCTAGTATGATACAGTTAACCATAGGTGATGATTTAGATTTTGGTATTATCCCCTTTTTTTGAGGTTTTGAAATCTATCTTTGTAGGTGATGATTTAGATTTTGGTATTATCCCCTTTTTTTGAGGTTTTGAAATCTATCTTTATAGGTGATGATTTAGATTTAGTGGCAGATCTTGTTTTCTTTTTTGGAGATTGTTCGTATACCAGCCAAATCCTGTTGTTTTCTTTTGGTTTCCTATTCCTGTAGAATCATGAAATTATGATAAGCAGATAACCACATGTTAGGTAAAGACTTAATGAACAAGTTACTAAGAGTATACAAGATAAGCACATCTTCTCATATTTTTTTGAACTACAAATTCTACAAACGAACCGATTAGAAGTTATGATGACTATAATTATTACTTCTTGTCAGTACATATCCACATCTAGTAGTTTCTTCTCTTGTCAGTAGATATCCACAATTAGTAGATATCCACATCTAGTATACAAGATAACCACATCTCTTATCAAAATGATAACGATTAGGAGATATATACGTCTTGTATTTTCAGATCCCTCATATTGACACCATATAACCACATTTTGTTTGTTTGTTACAAGTCTAAGGAGTACTGTTTGACAACACATAACAATATCTTATCAAAATGATAACAATTAGCAGATAACCACATTTTTGTAGTGCTTTTAAAAGAAAAAACACAGATAAACATTTGCTATCAAAATGATAAGGATTAGCAGATATGCACATCTTGTAGTATACAACGAAAAACGTGGCAGCAGAAGGAAAAATTGGCAAAATTAACACAAAAACGTAATTAAAGTACACACATATTGACACCATTTAGCAGATATCCATATATTGACAACCACAATTAGTAGATATCCACATCTAGTATACAAGATAACCACATCTCTTATCAAAATAATAACGATTAGGAGATATCTACATCTTGTATTTTCAGATCACTCATATTGACACCATATAACCACATATTGTTTGTTACAAGTCTAAGGAGTACTGTTTGACAGCACATAACAATATCTTATCAAAATGATAACAATTAGTAGATAACCACATTTTTGTAATGCTTTTAAAAGAAAAAACACAGATAAACATTTGCTATCAAAATGATAACGACTAGAAGATATGTACATCTTGTAGTATACAACCAAAAATGTGGCAGTAGAAGGAAAAATTGGCAAAATTAAGACAAAAGCGTAATTAAAGGACACACAGATTGACACCATTAACAATTAAAAGATATCCACATATTGACAACCACATTGTTCGTCTATTATTACTTGATTACAACAATTAACCACATCTTCTAGGTTTTTTTTCGTTTCCGAGAGAGAATAGAAATTGAGTGAACAAATAATCACATTTTTGTAGTGTTTTTTGACAGTTTTCGACATCTCTTTGTGTACAATCACTAGAACAATCAATTCATGTGGCATAAACTGATGTCGAAAAACGATGATTAGAGTGCGATATCTTCAATCACGACGCCAATTCAACACTTCGGCTAAAACGTCTGTTCGAGATCGATGGAGTGGAGTAGCTGTTTTCCGATCGATGGAGTAGAGTAGCTATTTTCCAATCGATGGACGACGTATGTGCGAGATCGATGTTTTCGCGAGCCCTAGGTTTTCGGAGTGATGTTTGTAGAGTGAGGATGGCGTTAAAAATTGAAGATGCAAACGGCTTCAGTTCGCTTCATAAACGTTGGGGTATTTTTGTCTTTTGGTTTCGCGTGTGGACTGCATCTCTTAGGAAATTATGGTGTGGACCTTGGACTTTATGTAATAGCTGTAGTGGACCCTATAGCAACTGACCCTTATTTTTTCTAATCACAGGTCTTGCTAACACACCATTACACCTGTACAAAAAATACACTTAAAAGTGTACTTTAAAATATAAGTGAGACCTAACAAATGTACTTTTTTACACTCTTAACCGGTGCAATGGTGCACCCATTAGCATTTCCCATTTCGCTCTTATTTTTTCTCATTTCCACTCATTTTCTTTTTGTTAACACCCCGCGGAGTTGTCCACAAAATTGATTTGGTTTTGGAAAACGGTTTGATTGATTGACTGGAGTCGCCACCCGAATTTGAGGTCCGTACCCGATAAACCAATTGAAAAATGACGTTTGCCCTTTGTATAGAAAACATTTCACCGGTCTGCTTTTATAAAGATTTCTCGGGTCCAGGAGCTAGGTTACGAGAGGGGAAGGAATTCAAAGCACCCCTCTCGCCCGACACGATTACCGGTCTCTACTCAATGCACAAGGGATTTTAGAAAATGTTGTTTTATACGGACTTTAATCGCAAATACATACAAAAGCATGTAAATGCATCAATGAGATTAGAATGATGTGCATGGATACATGTGCTAAATGATATGAGTGATTGATCTATATGCATATAAACATTTGAACTTCACCGAACTATGCTTAGACTGCCTTGGAAAGCCCCAGAAACTGATCACGAACATTACACCTGCCACACCTGGATGGCAATCTAGGCACCTGGATTAGGCAAATCCAGGCGCCTGGATTGAATGCATGAATGGAGGCGCCTGGAATAAGTGAATCCAAGCGCCTGGAAAGCATACCAGACAGAAACTTCCAAACTCCAAACCTCACAATAAACAACAAGTGCAATGTTTTTAACCTACTCTCACATGCTCAGAATGATGTTTAATGGTTCTATGAGTGAAATGGACCTCAAAATCAACTCCACAACATGATATGAACTTGATAAAGACATAATTTTAGATGATTCAATGATGAAATGCAATGCATAAGACATATTTCAGAACTGATGTACTATATCCATGCATGTAAGATGCTATTTGAGCAACTTATGCTTGTAGCAAAATGAAATGGAATGAATCTATACTAATGAGAGCATAAAATGCTTATAATGGACCCTAGCAATTGGAAATGCTTAAATGACATAAGAACTTCTCTAAACACATTAAGAACTTAATGATCAAACTCTATAAATGACATATGAACTCATGCAAGTATTCTTTTCTCACATAGCCCCTTTGCTAATCATGATTTTGCCACCAAAATGTCATTTTCCATGCCTTAAAATGATTCTCATGATCACATTGTGATGAATACATGCTCAAATGACCTGTTAATGCTTCAAATGACCACAAGAGAGTAAATAAAGCAACAAAACACAACAATGGGAGGAGAATCCAGGCGCCTGTATTGAGATGGTCCAGGCGCCTGCATTGAAGGAATCCAGGCGCCTGGATTTGCTACTGATGCTCAACTTGATTTTCTTTTCTTATGACTTTTGAACCTCTCCCAAGTTCTCCACTAGTATAGGAGACTAGTAAGAACCTGGTTGAGTCCCCCTCAGGGCCTATTTGAGAACTTTGGTAGAAAAATCTACCTTTTATGGCTTGATTTATGAACTTAGATGATTGGTTTAGGTGATTCTTGATGGTTGTAAGGACTGAAATGTGCTACTGGTATAGTATGGGTTTGGATTCAAGCATTTGATTTTGGATGAACAAAGGATTGAGTGATTCTTAGTTGGGGGATGATGGTGAAAATTGATTTATTAGCTTTGATGGAATGAGAATGGAGAGTAGCTGGATTAGGATCAATTTTCTGGAGAGATTTGGGCAGCATAACAATAGGGAAAGAAGTGTGGTTGATCCTCTTAAATGGAGTGGGATGAGGTGCTTTATATAGGCAACATAAGGTTAAAAAAGGGTCATTAGAACCCTTAGGGGTCAAGGTTAGGGGCAATAGGGTACCCTATATTCCCTCCACTATATTACTGCAGAAAATCTCTGCCAAGATCTCCAAGATGCTCCTCCCCACTCAGTTCACCTTGGGATGCAAGTGTCTGGAGAGAGTCCAGGCGCCCATATTGATCTAATCCAAGCGCCTGGATTCAATATGGGCGCCTGGAATCATCCAATCCAGGCGCCTGGACTTGGAGACAGCACAAAATTTCAAACTTTGCGGGGCCATTCTGGGTGCTACCGAACTCCGTTTTGCACATGGTTTGAAGCGTTGGAAAGCTTGTCAAATCTACTCTCTAACCCAAGTGGTTTGAGCCCAATATGATTGGTACATCAAAATATATGACCATTTTACCCTCAAAAGGTCAAAAAATAAGTCATTTTGGTAAAACGTGCACATCTCCCTCATTTCAAAATGGATTGGGACGTATTATATATCAAAAAAAAGGGTTTTGAATGTACTAGAAGGTGGTGCAAGGTTGGGTTTATTTTGAAGAGGTTTTGGAGGGGTTTCCAAGTTCACAATCAAACCTCGCGTGCTCGTATCGGGCATTTCATCCTTGGGGATGCTTGATAAGTTTCTTGGGTCAAAATCGGGGTGTCTACACTTTTCCTTTCTTTTCTCCCACATTCCTCAACTTTGAAACTCAACGTAATCAAGACATACACCAATAATCGTAGAAGCCCAACTAATAGCTCATTAAGAGAACAAAGAACTAAACTAATAACCCACGTCGAAGTGTATAAGGGAGGTCAAATGAAAATATAAAAGGGTGACCAACTTAGCTGACTTTAGTTTGTTGCTAGGATATTTTAAAGTGTTTTACAAATTTCGAAAACATTTATGAAGCTGCAACATGTACACACACAAAACAAAACAAAAAAGTTTCTTTTAATAATATACCATTCTCTCATGGACACACACAAAAAAAAAAAAAAAATTTCTCTTAATAATATACCCTTCTCATTTACTGAATGAGCTTAAAAATTCAATTCAGTCCAAAGCCAACCCAATGGGCCTAAATACATACTATTTCCATCACACAATGATAGTATTTTGGGGATTCCAATTTCCAACTTTGTTTTCCATCACACAATGATAGTATTTTGGGGATTCCAATTTCCAACTTTGTAAGGGACAGAGCCGGCCCTGACGTTTAGGTTGCTTAAGTCCGACTCCAATTTTGGTTGCCCAGTTATTATTAAGTCAAAAAAATAAAATGACATACAAGTCAGAAAAAATAAATCAAGGTTACATTAGACTTTTAGCTTGAACAACATTAAAAAAACCATAATCAAAATGCAACCCTGGTTATAGTGCTATATGATGAACAAGATCCAATTAAAAGAAACTTCTCATTGTATATTTTTATGCAAAATTTGCAATTGAGTTATCGTACTAACTTATCGAATAACTTATTTTCAATTGAGATCATAACTAATCCACTTAATCTCTTGTATGACATGGTACTGCAAAAGTAAGTTTTTATCAAGTTCAACTAATAAAAACTCCTCTCCACCGAAGCAACTATAATTGGCAGTATAGACCCCATTCAAGAGTTATTTTAAAAAATTTATAAAATACAAAAATTCAAACTAAAAGGATACAAAGATAAATGTAAAAATATATGATTGGAAGAATTTATTTTCAAGAAAATATGAAAACAGTTCAAATTTTCAAAGTCCAGTTCAAATTTTCAAGTTCAAATTCAAAAATCAATTTCCAAGTTTGAATGTCAAGCTTATTCAAGTTCAAATTATCAAAATAAATGGTCTAATTTTCAAGAATTAATTGTCAAATTTTCAAAATACCATTGAATATCATCACTTTTCAAAAGTCAAGTTCAAGATTTTTAAATCATTTCAAGCTCAAAATTTTCAAATCAATCTTCAAAATTAATTTCAAATCAATTGATCAAATCAAATTTCATGCCTCAAAGTAAATTTTTCAATAAACGTTGTGCAACTTTATTTGCTTTCTTCCATCAAGAAGTTTCAAGCTCAAAATTTTCAAAAATATATCAAATCAATTTTCAAAATTTCCAAATCAATTTTTGCACTAGTTGATCTTCATCAACAAAGCTTGGGAGTTTTAAGTCATTTTTTGAATATCATCACTTTTCAAAAGTCAAGTTCAAGATTTTTAAATCATTTCAAGCTCAAAATTTTCAAATCAATCTTCAAAATTAATTTCAAATCAATTGATCAAATCAAATTTCATGCCTCAAAGTAAATTTTTCAATAAACGTTGTGCAACTTTATTTGCTTTCTTCCATCAAGAAGTTTCAAGCTCAAAATTTTCAAAAATATATCAAATCAATTTTCAAAATTTCCAAAT
Organism: Vaccinium vitis-idaea; assembly: GCA_963854785.1. Classification (NCBI taxonomy): domain Eukaryota; kingdom Viridiplantae; phylum Streptophyta; class Magnoliopsida; order Ericales; family Ericaceae; genus Vaccinium; species Vaccinium vitis-idaea. The sequence goes on along the minus strand of OY978223.1, from coordinate 18,930,208 downwards.
CAATTTTTGCACTAGTTGATCTTCATCAACAAAGCTTGGGAGTTTTAAGTCATTTTTTGAATATCATCACTTTTCAAAAGTCAAGTTCAAGATTTTTAAATCATTTCAAGCTCAAAATTTTCAAATCAATCTTCAAAATTAATTTCAAATCAATTGATCAAATCAAATTTCATGCCTCAAAGTAAATTTTTCAATAAACGTTGTGCAACTTTATTTGCTTTCTTCCATCAAGAAGTTTCAAGCTCAAAATTTTCAAAAATATATCAAATCAATTTTCAAAATTTCCAAATCAATTTTTGCACTAGTTGATCTTCATCAACAAAGCTTGGGAGTTTTAAGTCATTTTTAGAAATATCGAATCAATTTCTTGATTTTCATCTTTCAAACCCAAGGTGAATTTTTCAATAAACTTTACATGATTTCATTTGCATGTTCCTCACCGAGAAAATTTCAATAACGCAAATTGGGTTGTCTCAAATCTTTGACGTTACTCAATATCAAATTAATGATATGTGAGTTCCGTCAAAAAGGGGGCAACTGTAGACACCCCAATTTGCGCTACTAAAAAACTCGGATCATGGCCCGTCGGCCTTCCCGATGATGAGGATGAATCAACAATTACCATGAAATTGATTTTGGGATGCACCCAAAGGATTCTTCCATAGCCTAAATAAATCCCAAACCAAGGCACCCCAGTTCAACCCAAACCAAGGCACCCGAGTTCAACCCAAAACACCCCAGTTCAAGCCAAACCAGGGCGCCCCAGTTCAGGCCAAACCAGGGTGCCCCTATTTCTTGGTAACTGGGGCGCCCTAGTTCCCTAAAATCATGATTGGCATTGCAAGAGAATAATATCATAGTGTTTTCACTGCACGGGCAGTTCAGCATGAAACCAGGAGGCCTGCTTTGTCTTACCCTCTTAACCAGGGCGCCCCTATTGCTTGTTGAACCTTTTCCAAGCCTATAAATAGGCCCATGCATGAAAGACGTAGGGATCTCCTCTCTGGTTGCTATGCTTCCTCTAGCACCATTATCATTACTATTCTTATTCACCCCCCTTTTGATCTGCAGCAAAACACTATCAAAAACTCTCTCAATAATCCTCCAAAAATCCAAACTACTTCCAACTCACTGTTGTTTTACTCCTCTGCTATCTCCTCTCCCATACTTCCTGCTACTGTAACCTCCATTACCACCTTCCTAAATTACATCAAAAACACCATCACCAAAATTTTCCAAAAAACCACTACAATCTTGAAATTTTTCCTAAAACTTGGAACTACTTTGAAACCAAATTTTTCAGTACCGTAATCAACCCCTACCATCGGCAAACAACCACAGCTGTCCTATCCTTTCCAAGCAAAAGTCCAAAGAGTGCATTCTAAAAAGGAAGTTTCAAGGTAAAACATCAAGTTGAATCCTGAGGGAAAAATTCCTCAACTTCACATCCCAGTAATATATACTGGAAATGTGCCTAAGGAGGAATGAAATCTGTTGTTATCAAAATATCATAATTTTCTAAAATTAAATGAACTAGGGCGCCCTAGTTCTCTAATTCTGGGGGCACCCTAGTTCCCCAATTCTGGGGACACCCTAGTTCAGCCCAAATTGGGGCGCCCCAGTTCAAAATTTTCATCATTTCTTTTATTTTGAATAGTTAAATTATTTTTCAAATCAAAACAGGGCAAAAATTCATTATTTTCTGTTGTTAAATAATTTTTACAATTACTATAATTTATTTTCCCCAATTTCAAATCTCTTCTTTTAAATATTTTTCCTTTTTGAAGGAACAATAATCTTTCTGTTCAAATCATGATTTTTCCTAAATTAAAAACCATATTTTAATTGTTGAAACTAATTTTCCAAAAAATGTCATCAGAACCAAAATGGGAAAAAAAATAAATTTTGGTAATTCATTAAACTAGGGCGCCCCAGTTCTTTGAAAATTGAAATTTATTTAATTAATTTCAATTTTAAATTATCCTGTTGCATTTTTATTGTTTTAATTATTTTGATGCATCTCATTGTAATTATCATCATTTTATGTACTTTATTGCTTGATTACTTGGTAAAATTTCATTATAAAATATTTTATAAAATCCCACGAATATTAAAGTAGAGACCGACCTCGTGTCGGGTGAGTGGGGTGTCGTAAAACCCTTCCCTTCTCGTAACCTGGCTCCGTACCCAGATATTTTTTTAAAATGACCAGTCGTAAACCCCTTTTTCAAATTAATGGCACGGAAGTCACATTTTTCCGTCAAAAATGGTTTCTCGGGTTATTTTCCGCAAACCTGGGTGGCGACTCCAAAAATCAAAATCAAATCAAATTTTTAAATCGGCGAAGTCGATGGTCCCGTGGCAACGTCCACACAAAGCTCTCCAAGGCAAATGCAAGCAAAAGCCAAACTCCAACTACCAGTAGATGATGGATGTATTCAAAGTTCATGGAGATTTTGTGTTCTATGGCGAGTATGAGGAGAGAAGTGACGAAAAATGGAGAGAGGAAGAGAGAAGAAGGGCTGGCTGATGGAGGAAGGAGGGGAATGAAATTTCTCTCTCTCCTCACTTATTTAGTTATTTATATACTCTCAAATCAATTAATCACACAACACACCCTTTAAGTTACTAAGGTGCTACCTACAAGTCCCACACAAATCGACTTTACACATTTACTTCACAAGTAACATCCAAAATACAATTTCACACTATTTTCTCAATTTTAAATCGAAAATGCATTACGAAATATTTCGGGTTTTTACATGACTGAGGGGGAAGAAAGAATGAAGAGCACAAAAAAGTGGGGGGGGGGGGGCAAGAAGAAGGGGGGAAACAGATAAGTGGGCAGCAAGGGGGGAGGGGTGGAAACCACCATCCATTCTCTCTCTCTAGAACATTTTCATCTTTCTCCCATTCCTCATCCCTTACCCCTAAGGTTTTAATTTATACCAAATTAATACATTATCGTGTTTAAAACTTGATAATATACTCCCTCTGCCCATTTTAAGTGTCTTCTACGAGGAATCGAGTTTTTTAAGATGTTAAAACTATTGCCTTAAATTTTCAAAATTAATTAACCTTCAAAATTGTGAAGGTATAAATGTATTTAAATTGTTTGTAACTTTCAATACAGAACTCAAATCATATGTAATATAGATATTGTTTGATAGATATAAATTAGTTTTATTATATAAAGTTTTCAAAATCATGAAAAACATTACTATATATTAAAAGATAATAGACAGACCAATTGGGATGAAAAGATTGCTTTTAAGAGGTAAAACCAGAAGTTTGGCATGTTTTGATGGATGTTTTTAGAAAAGGGACGTTTATTTTGGGACATCCCAAAATAGAGAGACACTTTTAAACTGGGTCAGAGGGAGTATAATTATAGGTAGAATTAATTACTAAATATCTCACAGTCCAAGAGAGAATTTTAAATATGGTTTGGCTAAAAAGTGGTTTTTGGTTTTTTGGTTTTTTCGTTTCGTCTTTATTCAAAAAAATTTAGCATTTGTTAGTTTCGCGTCAAGATTTTGTGGTTTTTGGATTCCTCTCGGCGAGACGAATCTAACAAGTATAAATTTATGGTCAAAACTCAATTTTTTTTGAATAATTTTATACTTGTTAGATTCGTCTCGCTGAGAGGAATCCAGAAACAAAAAAATCTTGACGCGAAACTAACAAATGCTAAAAAAATTTGAATAAAGACGAAATGAAAAAACGAAAAAACCAAAAACCATTTTTTAGCCAAACCACCCAATATATGAAGCATACATTGTTACACCTAATTTTATTCCTCAAGTATCCACAACCAAACGGTGTTTTTGGTATTTGGAACTTCTTCTTATATTATTGGAGACAATTCATTTCTCCCAATTAGTAGGCTCATATTTATTTTTAGTGAAAACGAGTAGTATTTGGAATTAAGCTGGAGTAAAAAAATATAGCTCCAACAGCTCATTACGGCGTCGTTCCATAGTGGCCAATCCGTGCGGACCTCTTCGTCCCCAATCGAAACGAAATCCGTGTTAAAACAGAGAAGCGAAGCGCCATACATACATACCAAAAACAGCAACAAAGAAAGAGAGAGAAACTCCACAAAAGCTCTCTCTCTCTCTCTCTCTCTCTCTCTCTGAAACAGAACAATGAAACCCTAGCCCCTATCACAGCGATAAACTCACACAACCGTTCATCTAAAGCACGTATCATTTTCCACACATGGCTTCTCTGCTTTTACCCTCGCCTACGTCTTCTTCTTCTTCAACTTCACCATCTTCTTCTCTCTCCTCATCTCTGTTCTCTCGCTCCTCTCTCAGCCACCGATGTTTCCTTGCCAATGCGTCTCCTTCTCGAATCTTCTTACCTCACGTCGTAGTAAGTTTTTCTCTTCTCTAGCAGCCGTAACATTGTTTGGTGGCTACTTAAACGTCCCCTACATTCAGTTGTTACGCTGTTTAATGACCTAGTTCTCGAGTCGATGGTGCCAATTATGTATGAATTTTGAATAATAAAGATGTAAACTTCGCTGTTTTATTATTATCTTCCAGTTTTCTCGGCGGCCAAGCATTGATGGTTTCTCACGTCGCAGTTTAGATTTTCATTTTTTTTTTCCTTATTTTTTTTATCACATTTTTTTATATCATCCACTTGGAAAAATCAGGGGAAGTTTTCTTCATTTTTGTTGTGACAATGCCTTGGTTCGGTTAAGTTTTGAATTGCTGCAGTTTCGCATGTAAAAAGGGAACAGTATCTGCGGAAAAAATTCTATAGTTGTTTCAAAATACTTGTCAGTTTTCTTCATTTTATAAAATACGAGCTGGTCTTGTTGTTTTGTGGTGTTTGGCTTTTGTGTAGCTAGGTATGTGTTGTCTGTTGTAATCTTTATGGGTTTGGTTGCTTTTTTATGAAATCATTTGTTCGCCAAAAAACCCTTCTAGCATCTCCAGTCCTTACTCTTATTTTTACTCATTTGAGTGGAAAATTGAGAAAAAGCTTCATTTGGTATGAAACACTCCAGTAAGCACAAATTTGAGTAAAAGCTTCGTTAACGGCATGATTATAAATATACCCTTGCAAAATTTAACCTTTTGAGTCTCTCTTGATTTGAGTAAAAAGCTTAATTGTTTTGCATGGAGGGAGGGAAATAGAAAACAGTATCCACATAGAAAATTCGATGTTTGTTTCAGATTTTTTTTTTTTGTGTTCATGTACTCAAGTTAACCTTACATCGACTTTTGGTGTCTATTCTTGGTTTCAGAAATGTGGTCTCAGTGAACCATTGAATGGAAAACCATGTGTTCCGATACTTAATGACGGAACTCTGTCCAAGTTTTTGGAATCCAAACGCCTTGAGAGTGCAGTTAATAGAAGCAATACCAGGTTGAAAATTTTCTCTGGCACCGCTAATCCTTCTCTTTCAAAGGTAAAAGGCTTTTTTACTCCCTGGTTCCCCTTTAATCATTGCAATTTTAGGTCTTTTAGATTTTATAAAAAAACGTGACTTGGATCTCAAAACTAACACGGTTATGGCTGTCTTGGCGGATAGCTTGTTTAAAGAAATTGATATTGCAGACTGTAGCAGATTCAGTAATTACTTAGTACTTTCTGTCTTGTATGTTGTTTCTTAGTCAGTCAGAGTAAGCATGGAATCATGGCATTATGAAGTCGGCAACAAGAAATCTTGTTTGCTAATCAGCTCTATCCGGCGTGTAGCCTCCCAAATGATCATGAAAGTGGTTGATTAATCAGCAATGAATAAATAAATTGACCAAATTATTTTTGTGCAATGCATGACATTTGCTAGCAATCGATTGATATTTGCTAAAGAAAATAACCAAACACTATTATTTCCAAGTCTCTCAAGATCTTCTCCATTGGTAGTTGTCAAAATGGCACTGCCAAAGCTATAATTTGGAACTGCTATGCTATACAGCTATAGTACCAAAATATCAAATATTAGCAGAGTTTTTTGCCATTGCTATGCTAGTCATACTGGGGCACAATCAGTGAGTGGTAGAGAGAGGGATCATTTGGAACGTAAGGTTGGCTGCCAAATTTGGCGCAACAAGTGGCATTGGAATTTTTTTGACTAGACATGTAGCTAACCCATGGAGCTTTACGTTTGGTGAACTCTTGCCAACCTTTGACAGTGACAAGTGTTTTGCCGAACCAACAGATAAGCTCTAAGATCTCCATGTATGATTAAAACTGTGGGTACCATGTACAACTGAACCAATCATACTATGTTGGGCCCGATTCCAGTTTCGTAGTTGCATGAGGGTTACTGCTGTTATTCTTCCGGTGTGAAAGCAGTTCTACTAATTTTAGTGTTTGCGATTTTTAAACAAATAGATAATTGGAATTTTCGTAGGATGCTGAATACTGATATACCAGTATAGTTTTGGAAAATTCTCTTGTTTTGTTCTACTCTATGTGTGTGTGTTTACTGGAGGTCACTTGGGGTTTTGGCTAGTTGGCTGGCATTTGTTGTGATTAGTGTTTTTCCAATGTCGCTCTAGTACTTTAATGTTTAATGGCACTCAATTGCACTTTTGTAACTTGTTAAAGCATTCAACTCAAAACCAATTGGCAATGAGTGGAGAGGCCGCCCAGGCTCATACACTAGCTTTGGAGGTTGTAATTAACCAATGTGGGACAAGCTCTAACACTCTCCTGCAAGTGCAACCATGACCCGCACGTGGAGAGGTAAATAAACAATTCAACACATACGACAATTATCAACCATCATCAATGACAAACAAAAAGGAAACCAACCATCAAAGACATAGAGTCTTGTCCAAAAGCCTAGCTCTGATACCCTGTTAAGGCATCCAACTCAAAACCAATTGGCAATGAGTGGAGAGGCCGCCCAGGCTCATATACTAGCTTTGGAGGTTATAATTAACCAATGTGGGACAAGCTCTAAGATAACTTATGCAAGTCAATGAAGTCCCTGGAAGTAGGGTTATGTAGGATTATTGTCAATCCTTTACGAGGCTCTGGTGAAATGACTTCTTAGCCAAGTAAAATGCAATTTTCTTATCCCCACTTTCATTACGTCACTTCTATTCATCCTTTTTAAAGTTAATTTTGGGCCTCTTCCTTTAGACACAAATTGGAAGGAGAAGATAGAGAGACTTTGTTTGCATATATTTAGAGATGCTAATGGTTGCAGTGTAGTATCAATTTGCTGTCATGAGCTAAAAAAAACTTTTCGATTTTGTGAACCTTGTAATTTTCCTTCAATGACATTGTATTTTACTACTTAGGAAATTGCTTGGTACATGGGCCTTGATCTGGGAAGAATAAAAATAAAGCGGTTTGCTGATGGCGAGATTTATGTTCAGTTGCAAGAAAGTGTTCGAGGATGTGATGTGTACTTAGTGCAGCCCACGTGCCCTCCAGCAAATGAAAATCTCATGGAGCTTTTGATTATGATAGATGCTTGTCGAAGGGCATCGGCTAAAAATATCACTGCAGTGATTCCATATTTTGGATATGCCAGAGCTGATAGAAAGGCAAGTTAAATCTACGAAGATTAGATGTACTTTTTGGTGATGGATTTCTCTGCTGAGTGTAGCTCTAGAATACAGATCACAGGCACAGGATACTGGAACTGTTGAACCACGTTTTCTTCTTTCACCATTCCAAACCCAACCTACATGAAAAATTGCTCTGTAATCCTGGTCACTAGTATCCTTTGGTTTCAATAATGAAAAATCTCCTTTTCACTTTCTTGTTATCTTCAGACACAAGGGCGTGAATCCATTGCTGCCAAACTTGTAGCGAACCTAATCACAGAAGCAGGTGCAGATCGTGTTCTTGCTTGTGATCTTCATTCCGGGCAGTCCATGGGCTACTTTGACATTCCCGTAGATCACGTATACTGTCAGGTAACGGTCCATAGGTTGCACCCTTTGAATCAGTTTATATTCGTTATTGTACGATTGCCATTTGTTTGACTTATTTATTTTTCCCTCGTGTGCACAAGCCTGTGATTCTCGATTATCTTGCTAGCAAGACGATTTGCTCTAATGATTTGGTAGTAGTCTCACCTGATGTCGGAGGAGTTGCTAGAGCACGTGCTTTTGCAAAGAAATTATCTGATGCACCTTTGGCCATTGTGGATAAAAGACGTTATGGGCACAATCTTGCTGAGGTACTTCAGCTCCTGGCTTTGCAATGATTTTTCAATATTGTCTCACTTTCTCTGGTATATCCTTGGTGTGGATTTGAGCAACTTGCTGACAGTTATTCACTACACAATTTTGTTTGGGGAATAATCTAGGGTATGTCTGAATGTGGATTTTTTTCACAGTTCCTATGTGTCCGTTGTAGGGAGAGAAAGGGGCATGCACGGAACTAATATTAGATCACAATTTTTTCTCTCCAATCGAGGTATTTCATCCTCGTAGTATGCAGTGTCTGTAAGATGTTTCTATGAGCGAGGAAACTAATTGGCAGCCATCATAAAAGTATGCATATCAAATGTCTTTCGTTCTGTATCCTGAGCTAGGCAATATTAGCTATCAGCACACGGTGCTTGAAATTAGGGGCCTTGGAGCTGGCTGATGTCAGCTATCATTGTGAAGCTCAACGTTCTTCCAAATGAAAATATATTTGAGTTGGGTTTTGACTTAAAAAAATTGGACTAGCCAGATAGCAACGAAATTGGAAGTACGATAACTTTTTGTGTTTGGAAAGAAGTTTTTGTTTTCTACCCTTGTTACATAGGGAATTTCCAGAGCCCACCAAAATTGATTGGGACGGGAGGCTTAGTTTGCTTTGGGTTTTTTCCTGTTCTTTGTAATTTTATGTCAGGAGCCTGATGTTTTGGTCATCTGGTCTTCTTTTGTCAGTAATAATCCCTGGTTCTTGGTTTTTGGCAGTCAGATTTTCTTTTATTTGTTTATTATCCCTCATCAGCATGGCCAAAAGTTGATTCGTTTACTACTTTGTCTTTGCTGGAGCATAGCATATGTTTTCCAGAAGGGGCTGAAATTTCAGGGTTGAGAAATGGTATCCTACGAGCTTTTAGTTAATACTTCATACTAGAGATCAGCAGTCTTTTGGAATGTTTAATGTCGAAAGTTATGTCTCCTAAGTAACTGGTCACCAATACCACAGTGTAAGGTTCTTTTTTTGCCGAGTTTTCCGCAACATTCGTTGGACGATATTTAGAAGATTAATTAAAGGAGCAGTAGACTGGCTTGCCAAACTTGACTATTAGCTCAAGGGGTTAATATGTTGGTGGTCTATTCGCGGCAATACTTTTAAGTAAATTAATGACACAGTCAAGTTCACTTGCTAATGAGTTGCATCCTTGTCATTAGTATGTTCTTACTTTTTAGTCAAAGCCAGAATGCCCTCGTGTTAAAATAGATCATGATCTGACTCTCTGACTCTCTCTCTCTCTCTCTCTCTCTCTCTCTCTCTCTATGCGTGCATGTGCTGGGATGTGATTGATGGGTAGGTGATGTTACTGGAAAGCATTCTGGCTTTTTGATCTTTTTTCTGTCATGAAGCTATCTTCATGGACATCATTTTGAACATAAATATTGTTGTGTAGGTGATGAATCTTATTGGTGATGTTAAAGGAAAAGTTGCAGTTATGGTGGATGACATGATTGACACTGCTGGTGAGTGGGTTGAAGTCTCCTAGATGTAAAAAAATCTTGCTTATAGGCCATTAATGAGGAACTGAAATAGAAGGTGAAAATTTGATAAAAAGGACCTTGGGTGTCATGCTGTTTTCAATGGAGACTGGAGAGTTGTTGATTCCATGCAGCATGGGCAAAATTTCCATTGGTTCAAGCTCTAAAAATTGCAAACTACATTTGCAACTGAATTTTGTTATTCTAGTTGCCCATCTTAATTCATTACCTTTCAAAAGTTTTCTTATTTATTTCTTATTTTTGTTGACCAACTTATCCAAGTCCTTAGTGTTATAGGATTGTGTGCATATTATAAATTTATAATGTCCAATTGATATTGAATTTTCTTTCCTCTTAACTTCGAATTTTGGATCCCAAAATTGATTATCGTTTGTATCGGGCTCAAGCTTACAGTCTAAGCCATGGGAGATGCTTTCTCTGGTTGTCAGAGTCCAATGTTAGCAACTAGAGAAGATGGTTTTGCTAGTGTTATTTCATAATCTATGGAAGGCGCTCCAACTTTGGAGAAAGCACAAAAGATTATTGGCTTTCAGAATCTGAACACTTTCTTTTAATTGAGTAGGTACTATTGCAAAAGGTGCAGCTCTGTTACATGATGAGGGGGCCAGGGAAGTCTATGCTTGCAGCACTCATGCTGTTTTCAGGTAAGGGCTTCTTCATCCGCGGTGTTCAATCTTTGAGTGGATCTCTCTAACTGCATGGCTGAAAGCTTTTGAGTTTTCCAAATTTATCCTTTTACACTTACGATCAAAGTTAGTTTCTTGATTGCTTTGACGAATGGAAATTGGGATGTGGGGTGGTTACTTGTTACTACTAGATAGAGTTCCAACTTTAAAAACTTTTTTGTGCATGGTTTGTGTGGTGGTCGGAATATCTGGCTCGCCTCTCTTCGACTCGGATTAATTGGGTTGTTGCTTCTGGGTTGAACCTCTTCACGAGCTTCGCTCTTGCACACTGAGCGAACTTGTTAGCACCACACTGGACCATCAAGTCCGGAATGTTACTCTGACGATCAAGTCAGTGACTGAAAGAGAAGGGGAGAAAGTACTCAGATCTAGGGTTTCAGTGTGAGATTGTGCGTACCTCTTTGGGCTGATGAAGTTGCCTTTTATAGGTGAAGTACCCTGTGCAAGTTTGCACAGTAACCGCCCGGATAATGGCACTATTGACTTAACTGAGCATCATTGCTAACAACACATGCGGCCCATCTCCTCTTGACGCGTGTCACAACCGTGTGAGGGACATTACTCGTGACATTTGAGCAAGGTGGCCATGTAAGTGAACGTAACTGCCTCCCTCGGGTCACGCGTATCTGACCCGTACCCGAGCAATGGGTCCCCGTGATTCTGGCTTATAAGCATTCGGATCACTAGTGCAGGCCTGAAAGCCTGCTAACTTTATTACCACTTGGGACTGGGCTTCTAACACTCAGCTTGGGCCTGGGGTAAACCCAAATGGGCCTCAGTTCCTTCTGGTTTAATTGAGCCTGAGCCTCTTCGTTACACTTATTCAGGCCCCCCAAGTTTGAAGATGGGAACTATCATATTCTGTATTCATCTAGTTTAGTGTTGTGTTAGGAATCTTTTAAATGCGCAAATCGTGTTTCTTGTCTTGTTGTCTTGCATCATAATACATGCTATACATACCGTTGGGACTTGGGACATCGTTTAGATCGACGAGTCACTAGTAGAGAAAGAAGAAATTACCTCTCTTCTATAATTACACCAGTTACTTTTCCTCAAACGGGAGGAACACTTCAGGATGAGATCTCTTTATTTCTACCTCTGAAGAGCTTATCTTATCTGTAACATGTTTCCTTTACAGCCCTCCTGCAGTTGAAAGGTTGTCTAGTGGCCTGTTTCAAGAGGTCATCATCACAAACACAATACCAGTGACGGAGAAGAACTACTTCCCACAGTTGACGGTGCTTTCCATTGCAAACTTACTGGGTGAAACCATTTGGCGGGTCCACGATGATTGTTCAGTAAGCAGTATTTTTCAGTGACATCGATCCTCATATTGAGTGTTTGTAAATCCCCGCCATTTACATTAGTGGTGCAAAGGTTCATTCCTCTGTCAGATTTGTTTCCCTGTACACTTCCCCTTATACCCTCCCCTTCATTTACCTAACTGCACCCTACGCCACCCCCATCCTCCCAAGCCACATATACTTTGCCCCCCTTAAAAGGGTTCTGGGGTGGGTGTTGCGTGTCCTTCATGGGCCACCCCTGGGCCCACCAATTTGACCGCATCCTCTATTTTCAAGGGTTTGCAAAGCAGATCATTCATGGAAAAATATTAGGTTTTTCGAACATCAGTAAAAGATCAGTTTAAGTTTTTGTTTTTGTGTTATTGCTTGTCCTGCTGGATGATCTGCTATGAAATTCCTAGAAAATTAAAGGTTCATATCACATTGTGGGTCCTCAAAGACGCACGACATGGTGTTGTACACTGGTGGCACACAACCCGTGCGTTCCCCATTTAAAATGGTTAGGACAGCTTTTATCAGCATTTCAAACATTGCTGCTGGAAGAGCTAGTGTTTCTTATTTCTCACATTCATTTCTCCCTTGCTATTTTGATTGTTGGCCTGGAGCTTATTAATGATTTGGCATTCTGGTTAAAAGCCCAGTATTTGATATTCGTTTTGGAAATAAATAGCTTGTGTAGGACATTTGATCGAACATTATGTTGTCTGTATTATTCTGTAATTCGGGTATTCAAATGATGAGATAAATATAACTTCCTATTTCATTTAAGGTGGTGATATGTAATAGCATTTGTTGAAGTTGCGATGACTCAATTATTGTTACTTGTTATCACAGAGCAAATTATCACAATTGGGCTGTCGATATCTGAAGTATTTGTAGGAACATTCTTTGCATCATGTTGGCAGAGTTCAATCTCCAATTCAAGTTAAATATCCACTGTCCTGTTAAACATTGCAGGTGCAAGATCACAAGTGAAACAAATATATATTCGGAGCCTTAATCATCTCATTGGATTCAGTACTAGAATTTCATTGATCTGAATTTCCTCTAATGCACAAAAATTAAAGGATCGGAGCAGATAGAATGGCCGAGTTCTGGGACTGCCTTGCTTGTTGACAGACAATATTGTCATAGCTTGCCTTCTGGGGACCCTGCTGAGCCGATCGAGACCGTCCAAATGTGTTTTGGACGGTCCAGATGTGAGGGGACCTTCCAAAACACCCTTCGGCACCCTTCAAATTTGGACCGTCCAAAACATATTTGGAGAGTCCCGATCAGCTTGGCAGGGCCCCACATTCCTTCTTGTGTCTGCTTGCCATGCCTGTGACATGCAATATCGAGTTATAACGTGCTATGTCGTGTCTATTGACGGGCCAAGCCGTGTCACAGCTTCCCTTGCATTGCTTCAACAAGACGTGTCATGGATTTAGTTCCATGGGCCAAGCTTTTTGTCCTCTTCTCTTGCATTTTCATCTGGCCATCCGGCTTTCTATTCCGACACGTCCCTCCCCTATGATTCTACCTGACCCGAGTAAGGAATTGTTTTGATAAAATTTCGTGAACTGAAACTATTGAATTGAAGGAACTGTGATGATCAAAAGTTAAATTCAATACTGTGATGATCAAAAGTTGAATTCAACAGGCCAGCATAAATGGGAATCATATATGTTTCTGCATAGATAAAATAGGGGAGTGGGTTCTCTTTGTTGTGCAGCGGTTATAGGGCCCTCCTCAGGTTCCGTCATTTGATCCGAACCACGAATTTTGTTCGTGTCGTCGAGTATATATTACATGTAAAAGTTTAGGTTGATCGGACATTGTTAACTATTTGATTGGTGATCATTAAACTTCCAATTTTGTAAAACATAATCACCTACAACTGTTTCTCTTTTCGTTTTCATGAAAAATGTAGTTTGCAAACATAGTTATTTGATCAACTTGAATTTTTAAATGGATTGGATACTCAATGAGACGAAAGAAATGAACAGTTTGTATTAAACAATGAATCCGAGGTGGGCCCTATAACTGCTGCACAACATGTGTGCTATGCAACAATGCACAATACATAGCCTAAACCGATAATATACCATGCACTGAAAAGGAGAAAATATTGACATTTTATTTAGTTATCCATTTATTTTTTCAATCATAAGAAGTCGTTTCTGAGTATCACAATAATTATTTCAAATTAGATACGGGAATGTATCTTATAAAAACACACAAGCACAATAACCACACCTATAGTACACAAAAGAGGCTGATAGTGAAGAACAAACAACTCTCACAAGAAATCCATAATAAGAGAGAATAAATGTTTTCCTTGCCCTTGCCTTCTCAACTAGTTAGCCCAACTGATCTCAATAAGATAAGAAGGGTACCAGGACCTAACTCTCCTTCATTCATCTCACCTAAATCAAGTATTATCAAGGCTAAATTTTTAATAACAAACTCACCAAGAGCTAGAGTAAGGAATGAAAGTCAATAGTATTAGTTTGTGTCTTGATATTGGAATGTGAGATCACTTATAGAAATGTTTCAAGGCAAAACCGTTTATGCTAACCCAAGTTATTTAGAAAAAAAATGTTGGCCTTCTCAATAAGATGACTTCTCAATTTTACCGTCTCAAAAAAAATAACAATAATAAATAATAAAATCTCAACTAAAAAAGCAATTGACATAACTAATCCAACTCCAAATCAAATTTAGAGGTAGAGAATACGATAGTTGTGTTTGGTTAGATAGTTTAGTTTAGTTTTGATGATGTCAGCAGATGTAATGAGTGGAGAGAGATAGAGAGAAAATGAGAAAAATGATGATGTCATCAAAACTAAAACTAAAACTAAACTGGGAAACGAACAAGGCCGATAAATTTCCTTGCAACCCTTCTAAGCTTAAGTAAAATTACGTGATGGGGGGGATCGAGTGAGGTTAAATGTGAATATCTTTTTTTTGGGGGGGGGGGGGTTTAAATACGAATATCGAGAATAGTAAAATGGCAACAATCATTTATCCGTAATGGCGTAATCTGCCAATAGTTGAACAATAGAGGGGTCATTTGTGATGCAATAACAACTTATAGTGCGTTGGAATGTAATCTGTAGATTCTGGGGGACGTTATCAGAAAATTATAAAACCTCAACGCGGATAAAACTAGGGCACCGCCGCCACCTTAGGGTTTCGCGGCGGTTTTTAGGGTTCCTCCTCTCTCTTTAAATACCCTCGCAGTCTCCTCGTCACTCTACCTCTCTCTCTCTCTCTCTCTCTCGCGTCTGTGTTCGCAATTGTGTTTATGCGTATGCAGTTTTCGATTCATGTATGTAATTGTTCTTCAGTTTTTTCTAAATAGATGTGCTATGAAGATCCAATTTTGTGTACCAGAGACGGTTTCACTTGAATCCGTCTATGACGGCAACACAACCCTCTAAGAAGTTCTGAGCCTTCCATAATTCTTTCCCTAAGATGAGTTGAAAATTCGATCCACTTTTTGGTTCAATTTCTTAATAGACGGATAGAAATTTCTAATCTGTGTTTCTGAGATTTACTACTTAATTTTGTAACGATTTGGAGTTGAAGGTAAAGCGAGATGAAGATAGAAATTCATTAGTCTGTCAATCCACTGATTCATTGTGATGTTATAATGAAATCCCGACAGGTTCTGATCGCTTTCTCTCACTCTTCACAAGCATATAGGAATATTTACACTCTCTTTTTATATGTATGTATAGTCTCTTGTATCGTTATGTTTTTTTTTTTTGATCGGCTGTATTGTTATTTTTTTGTTTAGATATGTATTTGGGGTTGCTTTTTTGAAATTGGGCAGAGGATGAATCTCAATAACAAATGGGTAATTTGCGTCTGAAGCATTTCAATGATGCTAAATCACCTTGGAGAACTGATGCCTTATTTATTTTCAAGTAAGCATTTTTCTTCTGTATCAGACGTAGAGAAATTCTTATTAATTTTTCTTAGCTTTTCTTTTAGATTCTGAATTTTCTCAGCTTTTTAGTTTTTTGCTATGAGGATTTTTGAATCATGCCTCTAATGATGATGAAACTATACTTTCGTTCTTCTGAGAAATTCCATGCGGAAAAATTATTGGAGACCTGAACTGAAGAGGCTTGATTTTGATCTTGTAATTTTTAGGCTCTGCTCGTTTGCTTATTTCGGATATTAATTCTGAAAATTTCTCATAGCTTTGAACTCTTCTCAAAATTTATGTTCGTTTCACTACTCTGAAAAATGTTTTCAAAATGAATTTCATAATTTCTGTTTGTTTTGGTTAATTATCTTTTTAATTTTCATTTTTTATTTTGAAGACAAATGCAAACCCACTTTCAAGTTGGCGAATTGGGATTTGCAAAATATGAAACTTTTCCATAAAAGACTTAGATAGCAGTTTTCATTTAATTCACCCATAGAATAAGAATGCGATACAAAAAATATTTCGAAAAAGCAAAAAAGGATTATAACAAAACATTAACTTTCAAAAGCACATATTGATAGCTATTAGGTGGGTACTGCGGTGCTTTGCATGTTCGGGGCAATCCATTAATGTCGATTGACATCTTTTGTTTTATTTTTATTTTTTTGATTAGCAACAAGATTTTATTAAAACTTGACAAAGGGTACATCGAAAAAAGCCTAAACCAAGCACAAAGCAATGATAGGCCCGAACAAAGAAAAAATTTCATTGAGCTTCTGAAAGACAAATGCAGAGAACAGATTCAAATACAACCTTCAAATGTAAAAGCCAATAGACATCCAGTAGAGATCACTCCTTGATGAAAGATTAGAAAAAGCGAGCAAGACCAAATTTTGATAGCCTCTATGAAGATGCACAAATAGAACTACAGGTATCGGATCAGCCTCAATAGATAAAACAATCTGGGATATGATAGTCGCACGCACACCTGGGCCTTAAATAGGGCAAGAAACCAAAACAGAAGCCAAGATAGTGTCAATGCCTGAGCAAAAAGATGCAGAGATAAAACAATCTGAAGGACGACCGTGATTTAGGAAACTAAGGTAACACAATTCAATACAAAGAACCAACAAGCACAACAGAACAAAAAGATGCAGAGATAAAACATTTAGAATTATGAAAATTGGCAAGTTTGAGGTGTTTGGATTAGGGGTGAAACCGGTCCGCTTCGGTCTAGTTCTTGGCCATTTTTGAGAGAACCGGAGAAAACCGGTTCGGGACTAATAGAGAACCGGAACCAAGTTTTCAAAGTCGGTTCGGTTCGTGTTTCGGTTCGGCCGGTTCAGTTCGGTTCGGTTTGGACGTCGGTTTGGTTGGATGGGCTAGTTTTTGGGCCAAGCCCAACGGCATTCTCAGCCCATTAAAAGGCATGATAAGCCCATTCAAACATAATAAACCCCATTAAATTGAGTTTTGGGCCAAGCCCAATAATGAAAAAAAAAACCAGCAGCATAATCCAACTGATTATATAGTCCCTACAACTACAAGTTACAACTTACAACAGCATAACCAAACCCAGCAGCATAGAGTATGCATAATAAAATTCGCAACAAAAGTAGCAAGAATAATTAAAATCTCTCGAACACAACAGTAGCAAATTAATAAGGCACTAGGCAGTCATCAATTTCTTTTTTCAAGTCCCAGCAACATCCATTTGTTAGCCAAAAAATCCCAGCAACATCCATTTCCAACAGTAGCAAAATCCCAGCAAGTCAGCAACATCCATTTATTTTTTCAAGTCCCAGCAAGGCAGCAACATGGCAGCCAACAGTAGCTCCTAAATTAGCCAAAAAATAAAATAGTGATGGTAAAACACTAAAAACGTTAAAACTTAAACCACAGAGCACAGATCGCTAACTTGGTGATATTTGGGGTTTTAAACCACAGAGCACAGATTGCTTATCGCTAATTGTAAAAAAAAATTCCATTTAGGGGGTTTTTAACCACAAATCGGAGAGAGAGGCTGTGTGAGAGAGAGAGAGAGAGAGGCTGTGAGAGAGAGAGAGAGAGAGAGAGAGAGAGAGAGAGAGAGATTACCACAGATGGGACTTGGGAGATGTTGATGTCGAACAGGTTGCTGATCGGACCGAGAGATGGATGAGGCTTGCCGATCGGAGGAGGTATTGAAGTTGATTTGGACGCCGGACGGAGAGAGAGAGAAAGAGAGAGAGAGAGAGAGAGAGAGAGAGAGAGCAACTCTCAGTCAGCAGTCGCCGCAGCACTGGGTTGGGGATTAGGGTTATCAATGGGGTGGGGGCGACTGATGTTTGATGGGGTTGGGACTTGGGAGGAAAAAAAGGTTTATATATGAGATGTATTAAAAATATATAAATATATAAATATATAATTAAAATCGGATCGGTTTGGTTTGAACTGGCCCTAAAAATTGCAGAACCAAGAACCGAACCGGATTTCAAAAAATAAAAATTTCGCGAACCGGACCGAACCGGATGAAGTAAAAAATCGAACAAAACAACCGGTTCTAACCGGTTCACAGGTTCGGTTCGGTTTTTTTTTTTTTTCTTTCTTTCAGCCCTAGTTTGGATGACATTGTTCCAACTATACTTGCTTAGAACAGAAACATAATAATAAGTAGAAATCACAATATCGAACGGAACCTTATTCTCCATAGGTAGCGCTTCCAAAAACAGACTTTGAAGCATCCTTATAGCTGGCAGCTTAACACTTTGATAGCTTTAAGACTTTTAACTCTTCATATCAAAATATCTCCACTTAAAGAAGCAATAGTAGCATCAGTAAAGCTCCATAATCTTGCAAAAATTAGGCGTAGACAGACTCAATGTAGAGGTACCCCAAACCCAGATTAAATATGGATACTCCCCAAATCTGCAAGACTCCCCAAACATTATATAAAAGAAGATACAGATAAAAAGCTCTCAAAATAAACCTCACCCACAGACTCTTAACAAGATACAGACAACAAGCCTACCATAACAATACCCACTTTCAAATTCTAAAACTTGAAGCTATCCCCTGAAATGAACAAGAGAAACTACATTAATCTATTGTTTAATCCAGCACAAGCAGGAGGATTCTTCGATCCACGTGGATAAGACCTTAATACCAATTACTTGAGTGTTTGCTATGCATGTCATTAAGTTTAGAGCCATAAACAAAATCACTGACCATTTAGTATGCATCCCATAGTGCAACAACAATTTGGTCCCGCCTAGTTGCTATTTGCTGTAAAGTTTGGTTGGACATATTCCCTCATTCCAAATCATCCTCCCCCGCTTCTTCATTGTCACTATCACTATCCTCCTCATCATCATCAGAATAAAAAAGAGAGTCCCTCCCATGGTGGATTAGGATAAAGTTGTGAATTACACAACAAGCTGTCACAATTGTCGGTTGTCGCACTAGCAGGGTAAGAGGGCATATTTTTCAGTATTTGGAATCGCTTCTTCAATACCCCAAAGCTTCTTTCAATAACATTTCTCAACGATGAGTGCCTATGATTGAACAACTCCCTAGGAGAGTTGTAAACAACATTGGGACCATTGTATTGATTCAAGTGATATCGTTTGCCACGATATAGAGCTAAGTTTAACCAGATAATACTTATCTAAATCAAATAATGGTTAGTGAGTATTTAAAATCGCATAGAGCTATCTTATATAACAAAATTGAAGATGTTTGTACTTACTTATCGGGGGGTGCGGAAATTCTAGATTGGGCTTTGTAACCGCGGCTAAAAGACACCTGAATCATGGGCGCTACCTTCCCATCCAGAGTAGACGACTGTGAATTTCATGTCAAAAGAACATACTGCCATCACATTTTGAGTTTTGGTGACCTTCCTTCCACGGTAAGCTATTTGTTGGTTGGTGGGCACCCAAGCTTCAATGTGTGTACCATTTGTAGCACCGATACAGTCCTATAAAAGTATATATATATATAAAATAAAAAACCTTCTCAAATGTATGATCGAAGACATGTTTTTGATGTAACTTTTGACATTGAAAGGAATACTTGATATATGAGTATACATAGTTACCTCAAACCATGGGTGGTATCTTTCATCATGGAGAATTTCAGGTGGGGTGTTGGGCAAAACTAGGCGGTCGAATAATAAATGGAGCCAAAGCACAAAGGGCACACCTCATGTACTTGAAGTGTTGGCATATGGTGTTGGTGGAATGTTGGAAACTGTCAGCGGCAAGGCTATGATTTTTCCTTTGCCCGCAAATATATAAAAAAAATGGCCAATGACTCTTCCACGGATAAACGCATGTGATTTCATTTACGATTGCCCCTAAGTGTCAACTCACTTACTAATGCCTGAATGTTCCCGTATCTACATGTAAATGGGACGTGTGTTGACCATTGAATGGGACGTGCGTTGTGGTCGTCTTTCATCCTTTGAATCAAACGAAAAGTATTTCCATTAGTAAAATCTCATCCTCGTCACTACTACTTTCTTCATCGTACTGCCAAAAGGCATTACGTGATGACGACATATCCTTCCGTACTCTAGTAAGAATGCAGCCTCTATTTTGTTGCAGAATCGCTGGCTAAAAAGGGGTGGAACACAACATGGCAAAAACATCGTAATAACAGGGATAAGTAAGTTGTAGCATCAAACCAAAAATTCTAGTAAAATACCAAAGATGAATGGAAAAATGGAAGAATCAGAAGATGTTACGACAAGATCTCTACTAGTGTTGTGTACTAAAACAAGGCCAACAAGCGCTCAAGTTTCCAAATTAATATGAAAAATTGGTCTTCCAAGCAAAAAACTAGAACATCACAAAATCTAATACGGCATGGCCTTTATTGATACATATGGGACATGACGGGAACACACGGGATACATATGGGAAATGCCAAGTAGCCAAAGTGGCACGCCCAATTAGTTATGAAAGTCAATGGTATCTATATACTTACGGGGATGCATGTTAATCGGGTTCATATGTAACTCTCTTGACATTTTCTACAGGGTCGTATGCTATTTAATTTCTATTAGAAATAGGTATTTCATTTATGAAAAGAGAATACAAAAAGAAAAAAGGAGGTTAATAGAGACTTAAGTTTAAAAAAAATTGGTCTTTTTTGCCCTTTCGATATTAAAGTGCAGAAGTTTCAGGTTATTTTATTGCCATTCAGCTGTTAGGGTGTCTCAAGTTTCTATTTTATGCTTCTTGGCTCAAAAGGGTTTGATTGCTTAGTCTTCTAAATGGACAGTTAATGTTAAGTGCCTTATGACTTACTCCCTGCGTTCCATTCCATTGGTCCCCTACGAAACTACGTGCAATTTTCAAACTAAAAAATAATGTACTTATGAACATAATTTGTTCATCAATATGGATCTTGTTTGATAGATCTCATTGTGAACTTTTAAACGGTGCAGAAAAAATTCAAAAATTATTTTATAGATGCGTTATTTTTTAGTTTGAAAATTGCACGTAGTTTCGTAGGGGACCAATATTATGGAACGGAGGGAGTATTATTTTAGTTATACATTTTGAGAACTTGTAACCAATTGGGTTTTTTTTGGTTAAAAGCAATCTGGGGGTAGTAAGAAAAGAAGAGACGAAAGAAAAGAAAAATTGGAAGCAATTACTCCAACTTGCTTATAGGCTTGAAAATTTCACAAACTCTTTTAGTGTAATAATGGGGAAGAAAAACTCTTTCAAATGGGAACGAGCCCGAGCCAACCAAACCAAGCTTCATACAGATTCATTACCTTTTTTTGTTAGTGGATCAAAAAATGATAATTGGACCTGCTATAGTGACGTTCAAGGTCAAGGGCAAGGGCAAGTCTAACAAAATGAACGATAAACCATAATGCTTACTATTTCTAAAGTCCATTTTTGAGATGCAATTGATAAATTCATCTCTCACTGTTGCAGTTGTTGATAGAACTAGATGAATTCATCTCCACCTCAATGCTGAAGATCAGAGACGGTGTTTAGTCATTGGTGCTACAAATAGGTGAATAGTGTTTACTTGTTTCTTAAAGGTTGCTTCTACTGCTCCTCCTAATTCCTCAAGAATTGTTAGCTTATAGGGACAAATAGACAACATAAAGCCAATCACTACATTGCTAGCATATAAGGACAACTAATAATAAAAAAAATTCAATGACAACTAATCAAGCTTTCTTTAACTCTTTAAGGTACATTCAATCAAGCTTTTTCCATTTAAATCCTTTTATAAATACCATTTGCCAATGCTAAAACAAGACCATCAATGACTGCACCACACTTAACCAAACAAAGGATAAAACAAAAGAAAGCAGGCAAACGAACAAGGAGAAACTTCAACATAATAGTAACCACTTCGAAGTGCTACACAAAGAGCTCAAATTTTGCAACCACTTCATTAGCATAATAGTAACCAAACATTGTGGATTTTTTCTTACAACATAAAAAACACACAAGACCTTAATCCTATGACCAACAAGCAAACCTAAAAAGCGTAAAAAAAAATCCCGATAACCAACAATAAAAACTTCAACATAGCTTACAACAAACATCCAAATAAACCACAACCTACATAAAAAGACATTAGAACCAACCCAACCAACCTAAATACCTCAGATTAGGCTATTGACCTAAACTTGCCTCATCATGGGATCTAACTCAAGCCATGCTACCTTTAGTTCATTGTTGAACGCAAGCTGGTTAAAAGTCTTGACAAAACTGCGTTGGTTCCACAAAGTCGTTCATTAAGTTCAAGAGTTGAATACATTGTTGCATTGTAGTTAACGAACCCTCCCCTTGGGTGGTTTTAGCCTTTACGGTTTCATACGACTCTCCTTTCACTTGTTGACAGAATGCTATTTTCTCCCATGCTTGTTTTTTCCTCACTGCCTTGCCTTTACCTTTACACGGTTTAGAATAACTTTCGCTACCGTCTGACTTTCTTTTACCCTTGAACCCAAAGAGGTTTCACTAGCCAACCCTTTGCCATTCCTCATCCTAAACATAAGTGCCTCCCTTTCACGCTCATCGTCTGATGTGGGTTCCCCTGGCTTATTGCCATGACCAAATGCTCCATTTGCCATAGAGTTGCCTAACAATTCAGCAAGGAAGTCATAATGGTCAAACCCTTTCATTCGAAAACCTTTCGCATCAGGGTGTGCCTGCATGTCATGAAATCAAGTGCTAAGGGAAAGTTTAACTGCATATACTAATAAATGATGGGAACATGAGTGGTAACTAGGGTTGCTTAAGGCGGAGATACCTGAATGTAAAGCTTCCATTGGATGTCCGACATGGTGACCGTTTCTATTTCTGGATCCCACCCTAGCCCCTTCTTATTGTCTTTAAGAGAATCCACAATGGCCTAACTAAAATTGGATAACCAAAAGTTGCCACATCAGCTTTTGATTATCCATTTAGAGGTTGTTAAAGTTAGCAACGTCAAGTTCCACATTGGTGTTTTTTTGTCCATAATCAAAAGCAATGGTCCCCGGTCACTTTTTCAAACTTGGATAACCCAAAACTTGCCACATCACTTTTTCATACTAAAAAATATTACTCCACTCTTTTTAAAATAAAATAAAAACATTTAAAAAAAAAAAAAGATTTTGAAAACTTTTTTTTAAATATATATTTTCGAAAAAAATAATTTTTTGAGTAAAAAGAGATTATTTTTTTACCAAAACCTATATTAAAAAAAAACTCAAAAACTGTTTTTTGTGTTAAAAAAAATTTTAAACTGTTTTTGAAAAAACAGTTTTTAAACAAAACGTTATTTTGAAAAGAAAAAAAACAATTTTTTTAAAATGCTTTTTGAATATAAAATAATTTTCCAAAATAAATTTTTGTAAACATTGGAGAGCGAGAGAGAGAAGGTTTTTGTCATTTTGTGTAATCATGAGTGTACTTGATTGCGTACACGTGGGATCCATCAAATTTGGTTATTGGCAAAAGGTTGCTAGTTTTGGTTATCCAAGTGCCAAAATTTGGTTAGTTGCTAAGGGGATGCTAAGTTTGGTTATTCCAATGTGAGCACTTTTTTTAACAAACATTGTTAACCTTAGCAACGTTTTGATTTTGGTTAGGTCAATGTGGATGCTCTAAGGTCTCTAAAAGCCCTATACCCCTTTTTCCAACCTCACCAACTTTCCCTGCAGTTTTTTTCACAAAATATCCCCACCTCTTCAACCTCTTCTCTATCTCCACCTAAATAGAGTGTGATTGCTTAGCTGTAAAATTTATGTCCATCTTACTACTTGTTAGTCCCTCCTGCACCTCATTAAACATGATATTTATGAAAATCCCCGTAGTGTTGTACCCCACATCCCCATATCCGCCAATTCAATAGCCATTCTAGCCTAATTTTAAAACGAATATATAGACACTATGATGGAACAATCAAACAATAAAACCTAGAAAGATTGGGGTATTTGGTAAGCTGTATATAACCATAAATTATTATTATTATTATTATTATTATTATTATTATTTTGCATTTTAGCTTTTCTAGTTTAAAGTTTCTAGTTGCAAACTAGGTTAAAAAAAAATAGAATCAATTAACTGCAACAAAAAATGTGGTAGAACCAATACCTAATAATAGACAATAAAAACGGAAATTGAAGACAAAAGAAGAATCAATGCTATGCTATTTTCACCTACACAAGATTCTTCTGAACGAATTGAAGGAGGTTGGCGTTTCCTCTTCTTGCTTAGATCCTTAGTAGGAGGTGTCGTACAGGTGCTTTGTTTGGAGACTGAAAAAAAAAACTAAATAAATCAAATTAATGTAACCAAACAAACATAACAAAAAAAGAGATTGCAAACCATTCCGTGTATGATTTTTCCTGAACCTCTAGCTTGCCGGATTTTAGTTTGCCTAAGTACCAATCTTCGGCATGTCTCCCCAACCTTCTCTATGCTGGACTTTCGAGTTCTCTTAACCTGGGTTTGGAGAGCCCGTTGCTTGCCCATTCTATAGACCAATAACTACCATTGGTTGCTCTATATGTTGAAGGTGAGATCCACTTGCTCTTCTAGATGATTGATTGGAATGACTACTCAGTGTAGAGAAAAGATCATAGTTTACAGCTGTGGGAAGGTGAATTATAGCACTGTCCAAGATCCAAAAATAAGATTTGGAGGAAGGGGGAATCACATAGAGTAGTAGGGTTAGTAGATGACAAAGAAAGCAGAAGTAGCGTTGAATGCGTTGAAGGAGGTAGTAGTTTGATTTTAGTGAAGAATAAAGAAAAGAGGGGGAGAATTATGGGCATTAAAAAATTATCTGAGAGGGGGAGGGGGAGTAACGCTGTCATCTGTAAAAGGGAGAAAGAATAGAGAGGAAAGTTAGTTAGGGTTTGTGTTGGACTGTTGGACAAAGAAGATTTCTTGGATGTCTTTTTTATCACCAACATATTCGATCTCTGTAAAAGAGAAAGAGAACATGCAAGTTGAGCTGGGAAATGATCCTATATTTGATCTCATAGCGTAATTTTTGAACATTGGATCGAACACAATTTTTGGGTTTTTTTAGCCCAAAACACGTTTACAAAAAGCCTAACCGAATGGGGCCTACATCTTCGTTTCTATTTTGAACATACCATTTTCTTGGTTGCCACAACTATATATACGAGAACAACAAAGTATATGGTATCCAATTGAAGACCCCACATTGATCTATGTGATCGACATTTAATAGATCTACTATCTTCAGCAACCAAAATAGTAAAGAAACAAATCAATAGCAATGTAGAGAGCATTGGAAATTGAAATAATTATAAAACAACAGGTCATATAACAGCAGTCATTGAATAGAATTAGAAAAGAAAGATCATGAAAACCACATAAATATACAAAAAAGGAAATAGAAAAAGGCAAAATAAAATAACACTCTGAAAATAAGTTAATCTCTGGAAGAAGATAAAGTTATCAGAAGTGGCGATGTGAAGAGGTTATGAAAAGGGCGAATCTAATGTGCGATACTTTTTACAAATGGAAACCTTATAATTTATTATGTAAAATTATAAAAATATATGAAATAGCTCTGGTAAAAAAATGATTCTTCTTTAATTGTTGGATCTAAAGTTTGGCATGTCCGTGTTGTCAACAATCAATTTGTTGAAAGATGGCCTAAATTCTTTAGAGACCACCATGAGTTGAAGTCTGATTATGGAGTTGTTTTTGGATGCGAACGAGGTAACGTTGAAAATCCAATTTTGTTTGCATCCAAGAATGACTCCATAATCAGACTTCAACTCATGGTCTCTAAAGAATTTAAGCCGTGCTTCAACAAATTGATTATTGACAACACGAACATGCCAAACTTTAGATCCAACAATTAAAGAGGAATTGTTTTTTTACAAGAGCTGTTGCTTGCGACCTTAGATTATATTGCAAAAGGTGTCGCCCCAATCGTAGGGCTAGGAATCGCGTAGCAAGATAACCGGTAAGACCAGGTCTAATCAACAGAGACCGAATGCGCTGAGTGTGATGGTTGACTTGCGAATAAAGATTTTAGCCTTAAAAGCGGCAAACTGTGGTTTTGTAGTTTGTTTGGTGGAATTCCCTCAACTTCGAGAATGACTCAGATTTAAAAATCAACTAATTAAACTAAGGCAAAGTCTAAGGGTATTTAACTACCATGACTCGCGTTAATCCATCCCCTCTTGATAACCGGCTCGGGGCATCGTTAAATGCCCCCGAATAGAAGATTTAGAGTTTAAAACCTTTTTCAAGAAAATGTGTTTACTGAAGATTAGGGGTTTTCGAGACATTTTGCAAATAGATGAGTTGACATCGCCCAAAGCATCCCACGTGCCAAGTGGTGAAACCCTTGGCTACGTGGGATCAAAGGGGTTAACAAACCCAACCTTTGGTACATAAAATCGAAACCCCAAATTTCTGGTAGACAAGCAATGTACGCTTTATGAACGATATGGATGGATTAATCCCAAGTCATGGAGTGTTAATCACCCAATGACTAAACCTATTAAACTACTCACACATTATGCTAGAAATAAAACCTAGGAATTTGAAGAAAACCAAAAACATGTTTAATAACTCTAAAACCTAATTTTTAATGTTTATTCTAAGTTTGCCTACCACTTTAAACTTTGAGAAATTAACAAACAATAACTAAAAACAAGAGTTTTACTAAGGAAGAAGCTAGAAAAAACACAAACACTAGAAACTTGATGAAATTGAAAATAAGCTACATATATTGAACGATCTACACGAGAGCAACAAGTTTAATTCATGGTAAATAAACGGGAAATGAAAGCTTACTTGAGTATTCTAGAGAGAGAGAGAGCTTACAAGTCTCTCCAATGGAGGAGAGAGGTGAGAGCAAAATAGACTAAAAAGAAAAAATGAAAAGTCAAGTAAAAAGAGAGAGGAGAGAGTCTATATCCTTGCAATTTCTCTCTCTCAAAATATCCTAAAAAGCCCCAAAAAGCTAAACTTTCCATAAGTGGAAAGTCCAAAAGGCAAGTTCAAAATCATCAGAATTTTGGCTTGGTATGGATACCTCTCAATAGAGGTATGGATACCAATGATTTTGCTTGTCTGTGACCAGAGGTATGGATACCTCCCATCAGAGGTATCCATACTAATCTCTCTGTTCGTCTGGGTGCAAAAGGTATGGATACCACTCATCAGAGGTATGGATACCAATCTGATTTTTCTTGTTTTCATGCCTTGGTCCCTCCTTGGTCAAATGTGATGCTTTCAGATTTCTTCCAAAGCACTTCTAATCAATTTGCGGCCTTGGGGAGGGACGGTACTTGGTCTTGTGGATGCTTGAATACTCCCAAATTCACCAGGAGTACTTGTGAGTCTTGGTCACGGCTTTAACCTTCCAGTTGGACTTGTGACTTTACGAATTCCCGGGCCTTTGTCGAATCATCGTTTCGTGGCTCTTGAGGCCCGGTATTGGCATGCCATGGGGTACGTGGCCCTCGGTACTTGGACGGTTCCCAATGCGCTCCAAAATGCGCTTATTTGCTTGTTTAACCTGTAACTAACAAAAACAACACTACGTGCATATCAAGCATATAAGGCGCGAAATCGTGTGTGCATGTGAGCAAAATGAGCTAGATAAGCCCCGGATATATACAATATTGGGGGCTTATCAGCTGTTTCGTAGTTTTTATGATTTTATATAATAAATTATAAGGTTTCCCTGTGTAGAAGCATCGGACATTACATTCGCCCTTTTCATAACCGCTTCACATTGCCACTTCTGATAACTTTATCTTCTTCCAGAGATTAACCTATTTTTAGACTGTGATTTTATTTGGCCTTTCCTATTTCGTTTTTGTATATTTATGTGGTTTTCATAATCTTTCTGTTCAACCACTGCTACTACTTGACCAATTGTTTGATAATGATTTCAGTTTTCAATGTTCTCTGCGTTGCTATTAATTTGTTTCTTGAGAGCTTTTTCAATGAGGACATAATATAGGGGCTATTCATGCAATTAGGACATTAACTTTTCCCATAATGCCAATGGGACATTTAAGCAATAGGTGACAAAAGTACCCTCCAGCAAGGGCCTTGTTTGGCTAACACAAAAATAAATTTTTCATTTTTTTTCTCATTTGATTGCACATATAACGTTATTTGTTGACCCTCTGGGAAAGGGCCTTGTTTGGCTAACATAGAAAATAAAATTTTCATTTTTTTAGATCTAGTTCCGCAGATAATGTTATCTGTTAACACAAAATACATATTTTTCATATTTTTTTTCTTCTTGAAATGCACATATACCATTATCTGTTGATTTTTCTAATATACAAATAATTGATAGCAAAAATACCCTTATTTGTTGATTTTTTAAGGGAATATATAGAGAATTGATTAGCATAAATACACTTATTGTTAACAATAACTATAGTTATATATATTATGCCAACAAAACACACATATATGATAATCTGTTGCAATCTGGCCTCTATTTCAAGCCAGTAACAACAGATTACCAAATATGTGTAGATTTGTACTCTGTATCATGCCAGTAAGCAGACATATATGGTAGCCTGTTTCCATAGTTGTCAAATCGTGAATCGAAAATGCTTGGTTGCAAATCGTGAATCGCTTCGATTCGGTCTTTTATAATAAAAAAAATGCATAAAAATTGTAGATTTCAAGTTGGAGTATTGTTTCAAAACATAAATGGATAATCTTGTGGTTTGATAAGAATAAAGGTTATTAAAAAAAAAAAAGAATATATGGTTGTAGTGAACAAATAAAGTTGTATATTTATATTGTTAGGAGCCTTGGACTTAGAATATAATAAGCATAAGGGGGTGTTCCACTAACTTTGTTTTTTTAGTTTTTTGGTTTTTTGGTTTTTTTTTTATCTTTAGTTTTTTGGTTTTTTGAGTTGTGTAACCAAATTACCAATCTACCCTTGTACCCAAACAACTATTGCTCCCTTTTTTGAAAGCCACGGGCCCACAACACAGTAGCTAATAGGAATGTGTTTGGAGAATATGCGAGATAGTGATGGGAGATAGAGTGTGGTTACTGGTTAGGAGGGGCTAAAGGACAAGGGAGGGCAGATTCGTAATTTCACATGATTTGGGTACATTTACCAGATTGTACGGCTGTTTGGTTTTTTTTTTAAGTTAGTGGAATGAAGTAGTTTTTTTGTTGGTTTGTTGTGGGTTTTTAGTTAGTGGAATGAATTAGTTTTTGAGTTAAAACAAAACTGTTTTTTTTTTAGCGGAACGGGGCCTAAATAGTTGTAGTGGACAAAAGAAAGAATATAATAATCATAAATGGTTGCAGTGGACAACAAAGCTCATTTCCTGTTTACTCTTCTTCTTCTTGATCGATAACACCAACCAAAGTCGGTGGAGAAGATTTTTGGTGGGTTTTCAGTTCGACAAATGAATCTCTCTTCTAATCTCTGATCGAAGCTCAGTTACTTTTCGTAGTTGATGATCGAAGCTCTAATTTTCTGGTGGACCTTTGTTCTGCCAAAGCCCAGTAAGTGAAACCCTAAAATTTTTGGTTAATGACTGTTGAAAACCAAAATTGATTGTGTCATATGCATTCTCAAAGGGTTTGACCCTTTCTATGGAAGAAAAAGCAAAAAAAAAAAACCCTGATATTTTCAGTTAATCTCATTTTCGGTATAAAAAAACCCAAAAATTTTCAGTTTTTATTAATTGTACAATTCATATGATTTAGCATGCGATTCAGCGGTTCTCGAATCGATTCCTCGATTCCATCCACGATTATACACCATTTGCGATTCTTAGTATCAGTTTGAATCGATTATTACCCTGAATCGAACCGAATCGTACGATTCACATCTCACATCGCGAATCGTACGATTTTGATAACTATGCATGTTGCAATTTGGCCTATATTTGTGTCAATAACAGACAAATTACCAAACATGGTGTAAAAAAAGGAACACATTACCAAATATGATCAACAATTTTAATTCTTCAATTTATTTTAAACAAATAACAGTATCAAATTACCAAATATGTGTAAATTTGTACTCTGTATTATGCCAGCAAAGCAGACATACATGGTAAGTCTATTGTGTCATGCCAACAAAGCAAACATATATGGTGGTCTATTGCAATCCGGCCTCTATTTCATGCCAATAACAACAACAGATTACCAAATATGTGTACATCTGTATCATGCCAGCAAATTGGTATTATTGCTCAAAATCTATTTTATGCATGTTTGAAATAAAAAATCAACAGATGATGTAGTATGTGAAAAAAATAACAGACAGTCCAACATCAAATTAAAAAGTTGATGATTTGATGGAAATTGGGGAAATTTGCAACCAAAGCTTGCTCCAAAGGAAATCCTAATTTGTTCTTGAACAAGTGGAGTTTGAGCATTTTTTTTGCATATGTACTGATAAATAAATAAAAAATACACCAAAGATAGAAATGATTTGGACCGTGTACTTAGATATACCTGGTACACTATCGGTACCCATAATTGTATAAAAATTTAACCTTTTTAGGTCTGTAAAACAATTCTATGTTTGGAAATCGGAACACAAACAGTCGTACGTAATTAAACAAGATATACGTGGAAAATCTTAACACAAGAAAAAAATCACGGGAGCCACACCAGTTCACTATGAAATCGAAAATAAGAGTACAAGTCTTCTCGCAATCTCTCTGAGATCTGCATTTTCTCTCGCCTCTCTTTGTTTTTCTCTGAAAAACTGATAACCCTAAATTTGACAACCGCTAAATAAATAGGTCAGGCTCTATGGCCAAAATTATACCCCGAGATCCAAAAATATCGTTTTCGTTGCAGTCCAGAGTATCTTTGTGGTGTGCTGCTAAGGTCGCCCTCCGAACTGCGGGACTTTGTAGTCCCGTGGGGGCTCCACCCCCCACACCCCCAGTGCCGTGGGGGCGCTGCCCCCTACACCCGAGATAGACCATTGCTAAAGGTTGTTTACACTCCAACATTCTATGTGTAAATCATATTGATGTATGCAAAAATTAGTTGTCCACAAGTTCCAAAACTTGGTATCAAGGCTCCGTTTGTTTCGGGCGGAGAACATTTTCTAGGTTCCGTGGAAAACACTTTCTAGTGTTTTTTTTGTTTGAACTGCCACTTTCTAGTGTTTAGGTGCAACAGAAAATCCACGTCAACGGAAAACCTTTTTCGAAGGTGAAAAAGTCCAAAAAAAAAAACTACCGTCTCAGGAAAATGTTTTCCTTAATAATGAAGACACGGAAAACATTTTCCCAGGCGTTGTTCTCCCAGTCTCCCAGCCCCGACATTCATCCCAGCTCCCCATCCCGACATACAGGTAACCACTCATCTCTCTCCTCTCTCTCTCCACTCATCTCTCTGTGTACTTAGCCACTGCTTCGAAACGTTATTGTTTAAACCCAGTTGCCCAACTGATGGTTGTTTAATTTCTGCTTTGAAACGTGGGGTAGTACATGTTCGATGAAATGCCTGAGACACTGGGTGCAAGCTTTTTTCTCTTGTTGTCTGATTTCTGTTGAAAAAACTACTTTGTTAGGCCCATTTCTAATAACTTTAGCTTTTGGGCCAAGTGCTCAGTTACAATGGTATTAAGAAGAGAAAAAAACAATTAAATGGTATTAGTAGACAACATGGTTAAGGCTCTGAATTATGATTGTGTCATCTTGCTTCATCATGAATTTTCAAAAGCTAATTACCTCAGCAAATGTAATGAATTTTCTTCATAAGTTCATTTGGTCACCTGTTTAATGTCTAATATTTTCTATTATTTACTGGCTATTAGATCCTTAGGAATAGTGTAGTGGGATTCAATTGGATGTAAGTATGTAACCGTGGAGGAAATTATAGGCATTACATAAGAGATAGTTTATGAGTCAATTCCTGATTGATCTTGAATTATGATTGTTTCATCTTGCTTCATCATGAAAGCTTGATCGTCGGTATAGATGAAAGTGTGAGAACTGAGAAGTTAACTTGGTTTGAACTATATTTTCGGACGAGGTTGGGAGGTCAGGGATTCATGGCGTCCCGTGATTCGTTAGATAAAAGGTTCTTCCTGTTATGTTCATTTGGCATTTCATTTACGACCTATGATTTTAATGTACTTATTAAAAGGAAAGGAAAATATATTAAATGTGCAACTTTAGGTGATTCTACAAAGTAGTTTACACAGAAAAATTACTCTGTCATGCTGCTTTGGTTAAAAAGTCTTGCCAAGTTTCACGATGCATGCCAGAAAAGCATTCCCAAAGTAGGTCTGATGCACTACAACTACATCCTTCTGATTGTTTTATCAAATCTCAATGTTAGACATGCTTTTCAGCCTCCAACTGTGGATTTCTTCCATTGAGTTTGTCTTTAATACAGCGTATAGAAATGGTACCCATACTATACACTCAACTAGTACATCTTCTGGTATTCTTCAGAGGTCAGTGGCACGCCGAGCATGGACTTTAACACAGCGTATTGAAGGAGTTTATGAAGCTGCCTCATTTGGCAACCTGCTTATATTTCTTTACACTGGAAGGTATGTTGTTGTGCACAGTCATTCTTTATGTTATATCTACAAAATAATGGGTTACACTGAAAGGGTCCCCACATTAGTGGATAACCTGCAAATGCTATAGTTGGTGAATATTGTATGTGAAAGTGGACAAGCTGTGAGATTGATTAAATGCGAGACAAACCTATTATGATGACGTGAAATTTTAATAACCGGTGTCATTAAGAGTTTGAAGTTCTGTATTGTTTTGACAATGTTGTGGTTGTGTGGTTAAGTCCTGTCTTGATGCTATATCTTGATACTGGGCAATAGCGGTGCTACATCTCTATGTTCTATCTAAATAATGAATGTAAGCATTACTAGCCAATACTTATCCTAAACTTAATGACCTGAAACATGAAGCATTACTAGCCAATACTTATCTAAATAATGAATATACGCATGCTGTCAAGTGCCCTCCACAAAGATAACACAGTATTAGCCACAAAATATGATCAACAGACCGGAATATTAATCCTTGGTTAGAAGGCATGATTACGTAAGAGGAGTAGTGACATGGAAGGAAGGAAGAAAGCTTATTGCAATGGAGATATATCCACTGTGTTTGGTTGGCAGTTTTGAGAAATAACTTTGAGATATATATTTGAGAAAGTGTCTTGTTTGATTTTTGGAAATGGTTTTTGAGTAATGATTGGAGAGAAAAATGAGCGTAATAATTGAAGATAGGGGTAATAAGTGGAGAGAGACAGAGAGAGAAATTATAGTAATGATTGGAGATAGGGGTAATGAGTGGAGAAAAATGTGAGTAATGATTGGAGAGATGAGTAATGACTTGATAGAGAAGAAAATTATTCCAAAGTGGCAAAGTAACTTCTGAATTGTTTTCCCGCCAATGCAAACCAAACAAGGTGATCATTATTGCATTGGATTTGCTTCTGTTTTTTAGTATTCTTTGTTTTACGAATCTCTGTTATCCTGTGTCCTGCTACTTACATTTTTTTTGCGGTCATTGCTTCTGGTCTGTCTTTTTCCCTTCCAACTTTCGATCACTGTCTTTTGTTCTTGTCTCCCAAAACTGTTCTCCCACCTCCATTTTCATCTTGACTTCATTGTATAGCTCGAGATGTACTGAAAATTGGCAATTAAGTACTGCAATATTATTTGGAACTTAGTTACACCGAATTCTGGGATGATTTATGTAGAGTCTTAGTGTTATTCTTTTGCCAGATCTAAAGTGTTGAAAATGGAGAAGTCTTGCACACTCCTTGTCCACTTTGACAAGGGAACACCAGCAATCGCCAATGAGATCAAGGAAGCTTTAGAGGGCAATGATGTGCCCTCGAAGATCGATGCCCTGAAGAAGGCTATTATGCTTTTACTTAATGGCGAAACCATCCCACAATTATTCATCACCATTGTCCGGTATGTTGTTCCTTGTGAAGATCACACGATTCAGAGGCTTTTGCTTCTCTATTTCGAGATCATTGAAAAAACTGATTCGAAAGGGAAGGTGCTACAGGAAATGATCTTGATTTGTCAAAACTTGTTGAACAATCTGAATCACCCCAATGAGTACATCAGGGGCGTCACGCTCCGGTTCCTTTGTCGGTTGAAGGAAACCGAAGTTATTGAGCCCTTGATCCTCGCAGTTTTGTTGAATTTAGAGCATAGGCACCTGTTTGTTAGGCGGAATGCAGTTCTTGCTGTGATGTCAATTTATAAGCTTCCCCAAGGGGAACAGTTACTGGATAATGCCCCTGATTTGATTGAGAAGTTGATTTCGACGGAACAAGATCCGTCAGCCAAAAGGAATGCGTTCCTTATGCTTTACTTCTGCCCAAGAAAGGGCAGTCAATTACCTATTCACCCACATTGACCGAATAAACGATTGGGGCGAACAACTTCAGATGGTGGTGTTGGAGTTGATCCGCAAGGTTTGTAGAGCGAACAAGGGTGAGAAGGGAAAGTACATAAAGATAATCATATCGTTGCTCAGTGCCCCATCAGCTGCAGTGGTTTATGAATGTGCTGGGACTCTGGTTTCTCTCTCCTCGGCTCCTACAGCAATCAGAGCTGCTGCGAATACTTACTGCCAGCTTCTGCTCTCACAAAGCGACAACAATGTTAAGCTTATTGTGCTTGACCGGCTGAATGAGCTTAAATCTTCACATAGGGAAATTATGGTTGAGATGATAATGGATGTTCTTAGGGCACTTTCAAGCCCAAATCTTGACATCCGTAGGAAAACTATTGACATTGCTCTGGAGTTGATAACTCCAAGAAACATTGATGAAGTTGTTCTTTTGCTCAAGAAGGAAGTTATGAAGACTCAGGGTGGAGAGCTTGAGAAGAATGGGGAGTATCGGCAAATGCTCGTTCAAGCCATTCATTCCTGTGCAATCAAATTCCCAGATGTGGCGAGCACCGTTGTGCATCTTCTGATGGATTTCCTGGGAGACAGCAATGTTGCTTCGGCTATTGATGTGGTTGTCTTTGTGCGGGAGATAATTGAAACAAATCCAAAATTGAGAATATCTATAGTAGCTAGGCTTTTGGATACGTTCTACCAAATACGGGCTGCACGTGTCTGCTCTTGTGCTCTTTGGATCATTGGTGAATACTGTCTTTCTCTTGCCGAAGTTGAGAGTGGCATTGCAACTATTAAGCACTGCCTCGGGGAGCTCCCATTCTACACCCCTGCAGAGGAAGGGGAGAGTCAAGATACTTCAAAGAATTCACAGCAGGCAAACTCCATGACAGTATCGTCTAGAAGGCCTGCAATTCTTGCGGATGGAACCTATGCTACCCAGAGTGCTGCTTCGGAAACTGCCATGTCACCTCCAATGCTTGCACAAGGATCATTGGCATCTGTTGGAAACTTGAGATCATTGATTGTTGCAGGTGATTTTTTCCTTGGTGCAGTTGTGGCATGTGCTCTGTCAAAACTTGTTTTGAGATTGGAAGAGGTCCAGCCGTCTAAAGTAGAAGTTAATAAAGCAAGTACCCAGGCCTTGTTGATTATGGCCTCTATGCTTCAACTGGGACAATCTTCATTTCTTCCACACCCAATTGACAATGATTCCTATGATAGGATTGTCCTATGCATCAGATTGCTTTGCAATACTGGCGACGAGGTAAGGAAGATATGGTTGCAATCTTGCCGACAAAGTTTTGTAAAAATGCTTGCAGATAAGCAGTTCCGCGAAGCAGAGGAGATTAAAGCAAAAGCTCAGATAACTCATGCCCAGCCTGATGACCTTATTGATTTCTATCACTTGAAGAGCAGGAAGGTAATAAAAAGATTGCCTTTGTTTTCTCTCTTGTTTAATAACCAGGCCTTTTAAACATTCAATTCACTTTTCTTTGTTTTGAGTGGAAAATATTATTGTTGACAATTTATCATTTTCACTTGAGGTTTAATGTGTTCTCATTTTGATGCCGTAAAGGAGGAGCATTTGATTCTGATTTACTTTTTCATTCGTTGTTGATTCTGTGCTTGTCATTATCCGGAGATGACATATTGAGTCTACAAATAACCTTTCTTTATCTTCTATGTGGACACTATTTCTTGTCATTTATTATCTTGTTTTTTTGTCCGGATTTAGCCAACAAATACCATGTCGTTTTTTCCCCCACTTGTTTACCCTCTTTCATTTCCTAAAGGCCTAACTCCTGATTCTGTTTCTTTTCCCCCTGTTTTTCTGTATTTGAGGCCATCCCATTCAACGCTATTCTTGTTCTTTACAATTCACTTCTCCTTCCCACCAAATTCCACCCCCCTCTTTAATTATACTAAGTTTGAATGTATGGTTGCTTATTTATTTATTTTGTGTTATTTTTTAATTTCTTTTTGGAGTGGGGGTGGGGGGAAGGGAAAGGGGCTTCCGGGGTTTGATCTGAATTGGTGAGCTGGCTGAACCCTAGGCGTCGACTGCTTTTCCTCTGCACCTGACCATGTGCTCGTTTCTTGGATCATTTAGTTTTTGCCATGTTGAATATGACAAGGGGCTAGCGTGAAAATATCGTCCATCTGCATACAGCTTTGTGATATATGTCCTGTAATCAGTGGATTGTAATTTTTTCACTTCCTACCCCAATTTAGTTGTTGTATTGCATGGATCTCATCTCATTTATGTTTTTCATTTCTTTTGAATCCACATAACTGTCAGGGTATGAGCCAGCTTGAGTTGGAAGATGAGGTGCACGATGACTTAAAGCGTGCTACAGGAGAGTTCGTGAAAGATAGTGACGATGCGAATAAACTTAATCGCATTCTTCAACTAACAGGATTCAGTGATCCTGTTTATGCTGAAGCATATGTGACAGTTCATCATTACGACATTGTCCTCGATGTCACTGTCATCAACCGCACGAAGTAGACACTCCAAAATCTGTGCTTGGAGTTGGCAACCATGGGTGACCTCAAACTGGTGGAACGGCCGCAAAACTACACACTAGCACCAGAATCGAGCAAGCAGATAAGGGCCAATATTAAAGTTTCTTCAACTGAAACTGGAGTAATATTTGGGAATATAGTCTATGAGACGTCAAATGTTCTTGAGCGAAATGTCATAGTCCTCAACGACATTCACATTGATATAATGGACTACATTTCTCCTGCAACTTGTGCTGATGTGGCATTTAGGACAATGTGGGCTGAGTTTGAATGGGAAAACAAGGTATATCTTCCTTTTCTTGCCTATTAGTGTTCTATATTTTATTGACTAAAATTAATCTTTTTGTTGATTTTTTGAAACTATTTTGGCCAAACACTTTTATTAACTGCAGGTCATGTTAATAATGCGTCTCATACTTGTTTTAGTTTTCAGCATAGACAGTTATATTATATATTGTGTTTCTAGAATTGAAGTTAGAAGACAATGGTTAGATCGTGGTTTAATATGTAACAACTTCAGAAGATTTGTTTCTCATGTAAGATTATATCTATAAATCACTGCATTACTTATAACGAAAATGTCAGACAAGATCAGAAAAAAATCCAGTTTTTTTGTCTCTTGTAGTGGTGTTGGAGAAATATGATTGGTGGGGGCACTATTGATGCCAATGATTATGTTGACGCCATATACGTCGGATCTCTCTCTCTCTCTCTCTCTCTCTCTCTAGTTGGTCTGTTTTCTTTACTGACTTATTTTGTGGATGGTTATTGACGTGTGTGATACGTCCATGGGCTCTAATGCTGTTTGAATACTTGGCAGGGAGCTCCATTACACTACTCTTCGTGTTTAGTAGATTCATGAATATGCATGCAGGATATGCAACTTCTTAGGCTTTTCTGATTGGGTTCTATTTAGTTGCAAGTTAAAGGAGTGTACTTTAATAGATGCTGTAAGATTCCAAAATTAGGGTGCTTCTGTATGCCGTATCATTTCTACTTTAATGTAGTGATCGATTGCAAGTCGGTGATGGTATGGAAGAACTGGTAGTCTTCTGCTTCCATATTTTTAGTAAGGGCTCTTCTGCCCTATTGGTATGCATAGTGATGAGATTAAGCTAGACCTTAGTAGTTTTCTGCTTCTCACCTCCCCTTCTCCTTGTGAAACATCTTTTCTTATGCTTTATTAGCTTCCTTTGGCAGGATTCTAATCTTATTGGTGTTTAAATGATGTGCTGTGGATTTGATGTTAAAAGTAGGCTGTTACCATCCTTTCAGGTTGCTGTTAATACTGTTATTCAAAATGAGAAGGGATTCCTGAGCCACATCATCAAGTCAACGAATATGAAGTGCCTTACTCCACCGTAAGTCCTTCAAAACTCTCTATCTCCTCCTTGTTCACGACACTTTCTTGTTTTTTGTTCCTTATTTTTCAACAAATATCATCATTTCATATTTGCTGATTGATAAACCAGGTCGGCTCTTGAAGGTGAGTGTGGATTCCTTGCCGCTAACCTCTATGCGAAAAGTATTTTTGGGGAGGACGCTTTGGTGAATTTGAGTATTGAGAAGCAAGCGGATGGAAAACTGAGCGGTTACATCAGAATAAGGAGCAAGACACAAGGAATTGCTCTTAGCCTTGGTGACAAGATCACTCTTAAGCAGAAAGGAACTGTTTGAATTCGCTAAATACATACGTTTTGAGAATTGTTTCTATCTTCTCGCAAAGCTCTTTTTGGCATTTTGTTTTTTGGGTATGTACAGGCGTCACATTCTTCTTACTCGACCCTATCTGAACATTTTCTTTTTACGTTCTCTCCTTCATGTAAATGACATGCCGAGTCTTCCATTCGTTTGGCCATGGCTTCACTGACAGTCCTTATAATTCCCCCTGACTATATGTCTCACAAACAGATGTCCTACTTTTGTTCTTCATCATGCAATATTTTTGTCCTTAATATCTTGAAATTGTTTCTGTCCTTGTCTTCGTTTAAGTTTCACTGGAATTCGTATGCTTTCCATTGTTTTGAGCCTCTGATTAACTCAAGTTTCAGACGTGATATTGTTCGGTGACACTAGTTATGTTGTATTCAATTCACAAATGTGCTGACTCTGTGTGTGCTGCTACCACTCTTCGTTATTTTGGATTTGGCCCCTGTGATAAACTTGTGTTCCACACTATGATCATACTAATTTCAAATTTGCTATGCCATGTTCACTTTTTTTTTTTTTTTTTAAACATAAAAGATCATCCGATTAATAGAGGGTCTGTCCCCAAACTCTGTTGAGATCAGTATATATACATGTGGATAGAATACCGTAGAACAAACACTAAATGACATCTTAAATATATACAGATATTATGTACAACTACAAGAGTAAAATAGTTAGAAAAGAGAGAGAACTAATAAATACATGTCTAGCACTTGCTTGTTGAGTTTCCCACTAACTCTCTACGAGCAGAAGCCCTATGCAAGGACTTAGCCAACCATGGCAACACGCCCCATTGGTAACAAACACAAAACCGTTAGCAGGCCTTCCGTCGTAATTATTCCTCACAAACTTGAAACAAGAGGCATCCGCCACACCTTAAAAAATGGAAAACACTCCAGCTTTCGTGTTCCAGGCGTAGAAAAGTGGAGTAATAAAAAAAAACGAGAGGTGAGTGAATAGTTATTCCTCATTTTTGTTAAGTTACTGTAGCTTTCACAGATTGTTGAGTGCAACAAGGGAGGCTGAATTTCTAAAGTTTTTGCGGGTTTCCCTCCCTATTTTACCTCAAAAGTGAGTTTGAGTATGTTAATATTAATGCTTTTATAAGCCAACCACTCTTCTCTAGCAGCACAAAATCCTCACCCAGCCTAGTGCTCAAACAATCCGTTAAAAGATTTGTTCACCCTCACCAAAAGAGAGTGAACAAAACCCTCACAATGATTGGTTGAAATGGTGTAGGGTCCACAGAATCAATACATTTTTTGGTAAACGTGACATCATTTTGTGGTGGGATCCACACAATTTTTGGTGGACCCCACGCCATTCAACCAATCAGGGTAAGGATTTTGTTCACCCTCTTTTGGTAAAGGTGAACAAATTTTTTTCCGTGAAACTGAGACATAACTTCATGTAAAGAGCAAAACTCTACCTTAAACAAAGCATCATTCCTATCACACCAAATTACCCATGTAATACACACATAATCCCCGATCAAGACTAGGCCAAATGAAATCGCGGAAAATGAAACATGGTGGTAGTATACGGTATACCCCTTTTTTTCGTGTTCAACGTCTTACTTGTGACGTGCCGAAAAACAAAAATATAGAGCATGCGAATCGCGAAATTATATGTGTTCGTTAGTCTGTCTTACTTCTAATCTCCCTTTAATTGAGAGTTATTAAAATTAATTAACTTAATTTTTTATTTATAAAGATATTTTTTTTTTAGTTGTATGAATGATTACTCTACCTAGTTACATTAATGGGTATCAAATCGTCATGCTATTATGTTTTCATTAATTAACATCTACCACGCGATCTACAAGAAATATTTGATGAATCCAAAATAATGTGGTTCAGAATGTTTGCGTGATCAATTTCGTCAACAAATTAATTGTTTGTGCAATCCCTAAATTCTATTGGGAGATATTATTTATAGCAATAAACAAGCATGACATGAGATATTCTTTACACTTCAATTCTTGCTTGCTCTATATCACCTCCTCACTACATTCTCATTTAATTTAAATATTAGAACAACCCTTAGATTACACCACACAGATGACCACGTTTTTGCATGAATGCTGTAAAAGAAAGGTAAATATGTCTCCCATCTCTTTAGTTCTCCATTTCTTATCTCAACTTTTTGAGAAGTGTGTGCTCTTGTTTGAGACTCCATTGAACCCTGGTGATGAATTTCTGGGTTTTGATCACTTTAACTAATCGAGACTCCACAAGCCTGCGCCAGTGTATTCGTTGTAAGTCGGTACTAAACCTGCAAAGCACCAATTTTTACATGAATGAATATACTGAAATCATACTGTAGTGGTCTCCTTTTTTATTTTTTTTTGTAGAGATAGACATTGGAGTTAAAAAAGGAACTGGGAAACTGTATATATTTCCTCTGCCCCTCCGGGACGGAGCCAAGAATTTCACTATACAGTGATACAGGGGCGAGCCTATATTATATAGTTTGTATAGATTTTTTTTTCTATATAGTACTTGATTTTTTTTTTCTTATAGGCCCTCCCTGGCTCCATCCCTGCCCCCTGTTGGTTACATCATGTTTGTTGAGCTTGAGTGATTTTGTTACGTTGCCCAAAATTTTTCATTAGTAATATCCACCTTGGGCAACGTATGGAAAGGTCCACAATTACTTTGTGAGTGTATGTGATCACTTTAGATCTAAGAAGCATGAATGAATCTACTGGCCTCATGTATCCCTGTCCAACACATGTTGGTGATGGACACGACACAACACTCTCCGTACACGTGTTGTACAAGCCTAAATACTTGTCCGGTGTTTTCACTTTTCATTATATTTCTTTTGATACATCTATATTCTACTTTAGTTTTCTAGTTAATTTTTGGTAGTTTAATTCCAAAAATTAACGTAACCCTAGTTTACACCAAAACAAACTAACCCTAGTTCACACCAAAACAAACTAACCCTAGTTTTCCTTTTCAAATTGGGGTCGGATACATGAATTCATTCCTGCCATCTCCATCTGTCTACGACTATATATTCAATTACCTTCAATTCTTGGTGTATATTATTCATTGTTTAATGTAATTAGTTTTTGGTTTATATTCTGGATTGATCATATGCAGAATCTGAATATGGAGGTTAGAGGTGAGATGGCTATGATGGGGGAAGATTTGGACCCTAGACTTTTGGGAATGTTCAAAGAAAATGGACTCAAGGGATTCTGTGAAAGTGATCAATTCGAAGGCGCTTCAAGCGATGATCAGGACGGCAGAAGTGGTAAACGGAAAAAGAAGAAGAAATACCATTGGCACACTCCCGAACAAATTAAATTTGCTTGAAATATTTTTGTTGTCTTGATTTCATGAGTCGCTAATTTGTGTTATCTGCTAATGAATATTATGCTTTACTTTTACAGCTATTTCAAAAACTGTAATCGTCCTAATGAGAATGAAAGGTTTGAACTTGGTAAGAAGCTATCCTTGGATAGCAAGCAAGTTAAGTTTTGGATTCAGAATCGGCGAACCCCAGTTGAAGGTAAATTGTTTCACATTGTTTCCTTTTGGTTCTCAATTTGGTTTATTTTTCAAGTAAGCATTGTCCCCTTTTTTACTCGAACTAAAAATTATGATTGGATCAGACCCAACTGGAACGCTGTGAAAACGGTATCCTTAAACAGCAAATGGACTGACTCATAATTGAGAATATTAGAATGAATGAGGCTATGAGGAATCTGATTTGCAGCAACTGTGGTGGCTTAGCAATTCTGAGTGACGTCTATATTTAAGAAAACCATTTTATGGTCTAGAATGCTCAATTAAAGGATGAACTAACTCGGGTCTCCGCCTTGGCGAACAAATTCTTAGGGAGGCCAATATCATCGATAGCCGCTTCCATCCCCTCTCCAATGTCAAACTCTAGCTTGGAAATTGTGGTAGGACAACGTGGCTTTGACGGTTTAAGTTTAGTCGTCACCACTTTTTCCATGGGACTTGATTCTAAAGATGGGTTCTCGAATGCGTTGCCTATAGCATCCATGCCTCCCACAACATCAATGGTTGGCATGGGTTGACCTGATATGCATTTGGAGAAACCGATGTTTCTAGAACTCGGATTACGTGCGTTGAATGCGTTAATTAAGTTGGCTCAGATTGATAAACTGTAGACACCCCAATTTTGAACCTGAGATACGCTTGTGCATCTCCGATGATGAAATGGATCAATCATAATTACCTGGAACTTGTGAGAATGACTTGAATTTGATCAAAACCAACCAAAACACCATCCAAACAATCAAAATGTGCCAAATCAACCCAAGCACTGTTGAACCAAACCAAGCCAGCAAATTGCCATCCATAGCCTTGAGCGCTCAAGCCCATGGATTTGAGCGCTCAAACCCCTGAGGAGCACCTTGAGCGCTCAAGCCCACGGCTTTGAGCGCTCAACTCCGGTCCAGTCAGCAACTTGCAGAGTATCTCATCATGAGATTTCCTGCATGGGAGCGTCTGGGGTTGATCTTATACGATCTCCATGTGTACAATACACTCCACCAACTCCTAAAATACACCTAGAATACTCCTAAATACACAAACCCACTTCCTCTCTCTCCTCTCTTCCCTCCCACTCACTCTATAAAAGCCACCCACTACCCCTGGTTTTGAAAAAAAACTCTCATACTCCTCACCTTCGGTTTCCACCAGAAAACCACTCCTCTCTCTCTCTCTCTACAAAACCACTCTTTTACCATCAAAACCACCTACA
This sequence comes from Vaccinium vitis-idaea, assembly GCA_963854785.1. NCBI lineage: Eukaryota > Viridiplantae > Streptophyta > Magnoliopsida > Ericales > Ericaceae > Vaccinium > Vaccinium vitis-idaea. Next base: position 18,886,769 of record OY978223.1, on the reverse strand, counting down.
AAACCACTCATAAAACCCAGAAATTCGACCCTTGATCATCGATCAACCACCTACATTGTTCAATTCGTCCAGATTACAAGCCAAAAACATCCACAATCAACCTCTCAAAGCCCAGAATCAAGCTCAAATCACAAACATCTTCCAAAAGGTAGTAAAACATGTGATGAACTCACTGTTTTGATCCTTCTGAGGAAGGCTAGTGAGTTTAAGCAAGTTCTCTATACTTGCATTGAACTCACAAAGGTCTGAAAGTTGCTCAAAAACCTTTTTCAAATTTGCAGTTACAACAGGTTTGAGCGCTCAAGCCCAGTTCTGAACAAGCCTCTGTTTTGCTAACTTCTGAGCTTTCTTTTGATTTTGATCATTATTTAAAAGTTAATTTCGTTCATGTAACACTCGAAGCAGTTTATTTCCACACCAAAACCACATGCATGAATGTAAATTAACCGTTTTATGGTGATCAAAGAACAAAATCTTCAAATTTCTTATATTCAACTGCAAAACAGTGGCTGTCAAACCTTTTGAAACTTCATTTTATGCCTTTGGTGATCCTGAGGAGGTATTGAAATCTGTTTAAAGGTCAAAAAGTGGAAAGCCGTGTAATGGTTTGAGCGCTCAAGGTCAGATCCTTGAGCGCTCAAGCTGTTCTTGACTTTATTTGCAATTTTCCAGCAACTCTGATGATGGATTATGATTTAATTCCTTATTGGTGTGTATAAATCGTCAGTGCAGCGTTTGCAATCTGAATCCCTCTCTCTTGCAAAAATTGGTTTGAGCGCTCAATCCATGAACCTTGAGCGCTCAAACTGGTTCTAAAGCAAGTATGTTTTAAGCATTTTCTGGTGATTTCTAGAGTGAGGTGATACTTGTGTGATGTTTCTGTAGTGGTTCAAAGTCTTAAAACATCATCAAACATTAAAAACCAGCAAGGAAAATGTGTGGGTGGAATGAGGGTTGAGCGCTCAAGTCATCACCCTTGAGCGCTCAATCCCCATTCTGGGATCCAGATTGCAAGCAGTATGATAAGTTTCATGATCATAATTTCTTGAGTTATTGTGTGATTTCTGTTGTAATTTATTTCTGTGAACATTTGTAGTTTCATGGTCATCATCTATGTAGATCGCGCGCACAAGCATCCACTGTAAAATCGTATCCCTTGTATATTTTGTTATTATGTGATCCCTGTCCCCGATTCCCCATTTATGTGAATAAATTAAATTTCACACATTTTTAAAATCCCACAAAATGTTAAGTAGAGACCGGTTCACGGACCGGGCGAGAGGGGTGCCGTAAAACCCTTCCCTTCTCGTAACCAAACCCCCGAATCCGAGAAATCTTTGGTTCCGTCAGGACTAGTAAAATCTTTTTCAATGGGCAGCGAGTCATATTTTTTTTATCGGTTTCTCGGGTTCGGACCTCAAATCCGGGTGGCGACTCAAACAATCGCAATCTTTTTCGCGCGATCCTGGTGGGCCGTCCACAAGCTGGCGACTCCGCTGGGGACATTGGTTAATATATATTTTATTTAATTACACTTGTGCAATTTTTGTTGCACTTGTGTAATTTTATTGAAATACGTGTTAATCAAAGCGGGTTTAATTTGAAAAATATTTTGTGGGATTTTTCAAATGTTTGAAATTTAATTTTTGCATTACATTTGCATTGTTCTTAACCCCGCTGGCGTGTTTTGGCAATCCTGCCCGGCTTGCCGGTGACAGGGAATCCCGAAATGCCCAGCAGCTCTCGACCGTGATAAATCACATTGTCACTATCGTTTTTAACGGTAGGAGACGATTTTGATTTTGAGTCCGGGGTACCCTCAGTGACCAAAACCGGCCTTTGCATATAATTAACCATAGAACCCCACGATTAGCAATCCACCTGTGTGTTAGGTTTACGTGCTCCATTTTGTTACATGCTATGTGTTACCGCTTTTTCTCGCCATGCCATGTTGCATTCATGCATTCGCATTATATATATAGTCACTGCGAGCGTCGTTTGTATAGGTTTTCTGTGTACATATCCCATTTGGTTTTAATGCCTTTACAGTTAGAAGAAGGTTGCCTTGGCCCGATGATGAATCGTGCATTCCATATGCGCGTTGTTTTTGCGAGATAGCCTTTAGGACGGCCGGACGTGGGAAAATTTGGATCATCGAATTCCTAAACACTGATCTAAACAGGTTTAAGGGACCTTGGCCCGAGGAGGGTCAATCGCCCTTAGGCATCTGATCTTAGATCATTGTCGGAAGTTGTATGGACCAGAATTTCCCAAATCCGACCATCCGATATTAAGGACTTATTACTCAAAAGGAAAACTTGAGGATTGAGGCAATCTTCCAAAGCTGTCAATTTTTAGTCCAGGAGACTTAAAATCCACGGAGTTTGAGATACCTCCGGTGTTGGTCGTGCCCGAACGGCCACCGTGATTTGAACTAGCCTTAAGATCATTGATATCTGGATTACAACATCCAAATTGCTTTGTCTCAGATGATCAAGAAAAGTGATTGGCTCTGATTCCAACAAAGTTTGGAGTTTAACCTGCCGAGTAATGGTCTACCCGGGGTGTTGGAAAATCTTCTGTGCAATGATCTTAAGTGAGATTCGGATCCGGTAGACTAACCCTAAGATTGTACATGTAGTCTAGGAGACTTAAAATCCACGGAGTTTGAGATACCTCCGGTGTTGGTCGTGCCCGAACGGCCACCCGTGTTTCGGACTAGCCTTAGAATCGATTGTAACTGGATGGCAACATCTCATTGCTTTGTCTCGGATAGTCAAGGAAAGGATAACGATTGCAGTTTCAACACCTAGGCTGTAGGTTGAAGCTGCAATTGCCGAGTAAAACGACTTACCCGTGGTGTTGATACAATCTGCTGTGCAAACAATTCTAAGTGAGTTCCGAAACCGGTAGACTAATTCCTAAGGCTAGAAATAAGACTAACTCCGTGAGTTAAGTTGTGGCGAGACGATAGTGAGCATTCATAATTCATTCATTTTGTGCATAGTAGACACATCGAGTACACATCTGAGTCCGGTTTTTGCTTTATAATCAGTCCTTGAATCATTGGGCCTGCAAAGAAGAAGAAGACCTTACCTGTTTGGACTCGACCTCCTGGACAAAGATTGTCTAGATCTTTATCACCAAAGGCCGAGACAAGTATGGCAGAAGAACAGGGACAAGACCCCCCAAATGAGTTTGAACGACTAAGGAAGGAAATGCATGATGAGAGGGTCCGAAATGATACCCGAATCGCTCAACTGATGGCGATTATGGTAAACATCCAGGGTCGACTTCCCCCACCGCAGCAGCGAGTACATGATGATGAAGCTCGGGATCAGGAGATTCCCAATGATGAACATCCGGAACAGCCTCCTCCCCCTGAAAATCCCCAGCTGGCTGAAATGCTAGCTAAAATACTTAAGCTGGAAGAATCTGTGGCTAAAAGTGAAAAGCGAGCCATTACCGGCTTTGACATGAACAAACTCTGCATCTTCCCAGGCGCAAAGCTTCCCAAGAGGTTCAAGCATGTAGACTTCGAAAAGTTTGATGGGACTGGGGATCCAAGAGGACATATTCAGGCATATGTAAGCTCCCTCTCATTGCAAGAAGTCGATGAGCCTGCCATGGCACAGATGTTTCACGAAACTCTCACAGGGCCTGCGCTTCAGTGGCTTTTATCCCTTGACATTTCGAAGAGACAAACTTGGGAAGAAATGGTGGCCGCTTTCATTAAGCAGTATGAGTATAATGTTCAGCTTAAAGTCACCACTCGAGAGCTTGAGAGCATCAAGATGAAGGAAAGGGAATCTTTCGCAGATTTTGTGAAAAGATGGAGAGCAAAGGCCGCGCAAATGACTGACCGTCCCAGTGACAAGGACCAGATGCGCATCATAACCAAGAACCTTCAACCCGATTTAGCTCAGTACATGGTCATGGCCCAAGCACATAACTTTGAAACCTACTTTGAGATGGGTCTGTCGATTGAAGAGGCTCTGCAAAGCGGGATGTTAAAGAAGGGAGACTCATTCCCCAAACCAAAGCGAAACTACATTGGTAATACCTCTTCCCTGTATGCAAACCCCAGTTATACAGCCGGTACTTCATCCAACGCCATGAATCACCAACCCCATAAAGCTGAACCCATAAACGCCATCTTATCTCAACCAATCCAATCAATTCAACCGCCGCAAAATCAAAGAGGACGGCGTGTCTTCACCCCTCTTCCCCTACCTTTACCTGTTGTTTTCGAACGACTCGTACAACAGGGAAAAATCAAACCTCTTCAGCCAACTCCACCTCCACAAAATCCCCCGCCAACATATAACCCTAACACCTTCTGTATATTTCACCAGACACCCGGTCATCCCACTGAAAGATGCCAGCGCCTGCGTCATGAGATTCAAGATCTCATTGACAACAAACAAATCCGAGATCCCACTGAAAAGCCCAATATCCTCACAAACCCTCTGCCAACCCACAAAAGGAATGCTGACATAGGTCAAATTACCTTTAGCTCCACTCAAAAAGACCTAAAATCCACTCCGTTTGACCCAAGCCAGTTCATCTTACCCGAAACAGACCCCAAGCCATTGTGCCAATACCTGTTGAGCACGAGGTATGCTTTCTTGACATCCACTTGGACCCCACTGTGTGGCAAGAATGGGGTGATTTGATAATGGTTATGGAAGCTCGGGAGTATGAGCAGATGGTGGCCAACAATGTGGCAAATGAAGAAGTTTGGCCGCATAATGAACAGCTTAATGAAGGACTTCCATTTGGCGCAATGATTAACCTACTTTGGGATCCAATGTTTGAGGATCCACTGGATGGACTTGCGCTTCCCAACCTATTTGAACCTTTGCCTATGCTACAAGATCAACAACCTGTGGAAGAAGGACAAGGACAGAATTGGCAAGAAGAGAATGAGGCACCCAATGGTGCACAAGAAGATGAATGGGACCCCACACCCAATGAATGGCAGCTCATGGACCCTAACGACCCTCTGGATGGATCCACACTTCCCATGTTCTTCGAAGAAGCATATTTTCCAATGCCACCACTATGGGAGGGTCGCCCTGATTTTTCCATGATGAGTGAGTACGCAATAAATCGAATGACGGAAGGGATAGAGTTCACACCTTATGACTACATAGTTGATGAAAACCTTCCGGTACCCCGAGTGCAAGTCCCGGAGGACTGCAACATCATGGTTTTAAATGGAGGTCTACCCGATGTTTGGGGACAGCAAATGGAAGAAAATGTTGTAGCAAATATGTGGGCCAATCAGAATGAAGGCATAGCACCGCTGTGGGTCGGAAACAATGAGGTTTGGGCTGTTAACGAGGCTGCCATGGAAAATGGAGATGTTTGGAGTGAAGCGACTGTGGAAGGAATTACCAAGGGTTTGGAAGGAGCCAGTATTGCAAAGGGAAAGAGAAAGGCGGAAGGGGATCTTGTCGATTTCTACACGGACTACACCGATTTATGGGGGGATGACATCGACTCGGTTCTTCATCTTCTTCGGAGTGGTCGGTTTTATCAACCACCACAGAGGTTCACTGGAAACACTTCCAACCCACCACCAAATACTACAAACCAGCTACCTTTCAACCTAGCTCCACAAAACAACCCAGCTCCACAAAATAACCCAACTCCACAAAATAACCTAGCCACACCGCCCTATCCAAACAACCTTAGTGACCCAATCGCTAACCCAGTCGATTTTCAAAATCTCTTTAACCCAACAACCAACCAATCCCAAGCTACTTCCACGGCCAACAGTCGTGTTCCTCGTCCGAAGCCTCTGCCAACCAACGAAGAAAATCCCATCCAGAAACAACTTGAGAAAACTCCAGCCGCTCTTACCATTTGGGGATTGCTTATGAGTTCCAGTGAGCATCGTCAGAAACTCGCTCAAACATTATCTTGTATGGAAATTGCGCCTGATATCACCCCTGAGGCCATGATGGCCGCCATTGTCACCAAGCCTACCATTGCCACCAAGCCAACTAAACATGTTGTAACCTTTACCGAAGCTGACCTGCCACTTGAGGGAACTGACCACAATAAGCCTTTGCATGTCACCATGAAGTGCATGGGGAAATGGATCCCGGTTGTATTAATAGACAATGGGTCAGCGCTCAATGTATGCCCTCTTCGAACGGCTTTATGTTTGGGACTTAAACCAAAGGATTTCACGCCATCTAGTCTCACTGTTCGGGCTTATGATAACACCCGTCGCAATGTGCTTGGGACTGTTGAAATGGAGATTGCTGCAGAGGGGTTTAAATCAACAGTTGAGTTTCATGTGCTTGAGATCCCAGCTTCGTTCAATTTGTTGTTGGGACATCCTTGGATGCATCGATCTGATATCATGGCAGTTCCATCCACCTTGCATCAAAAGGTTTTGCTTGGTTTGGAAGGTGGGACAGTTGCTCTCTACGGAGACACAGGCATTCGCCCTCATGCTGAAGACAATGCTCCCTTGTTAGAAATTATGCATGATGAGAATGATGTCCAGCTTGGGGGCTTTGCTTTCGATACGTCCGGTGGTGTGTTTACGCTTCGTATCGATGATGATTTTTCAATCAGCACCACAGCTCTCGAGATGATGAGAAGGATGTCTTATCTGCCAGGAACGGGCTTGGGACGAACTCACCAGGGGGTGGCTCAGTTTCCAGAATTCCTTTCTCAGCGAGGCCGTTTCGGGTTGGGATACGAACCTACACTGAAAGAGATGCAAAGGGGGAAGACCAATGGAGCGAGTAGCAGTGCAAACCGTCGGATTCGCTTTGTTGGAGAAGGGTCGAAAGCACCCTATCGTGGCCAACCTGAGCCGTTTGTGAATGAAATAAGTGGAAAGGTGCACCCTGGGTTCGAAATCTTTGCTAACGATGCTTGGGACAGCGAAGATGAACATGAAAAGGTCGAGAAATTGGTGAAAGACCTTAAAGCAGATTGGATGGAGGCTTTGGATGGTGGGGTCTTGATGTCAATGTTCGACGAGGTCAGTCTGACAGGTAAGGATGAAGAAGAGCCAGCTGTGATGATGCTCGGACAGGAGGCCCTCGATGATCCCAGTGTGCTGATAGTGGATGCAGTCGGTGAATACAAGAATTGCACTTTCACTCCTGTTGTAAAATTTACTAATGCATTCACTAAGTTAGAGTTCGAGTCTGAGTCAGGGTTTGAATTTGGCTGTGAGTCGGAGTTTGTGCCTCTTGGCCCTCCACGTCGTCATTTCTATTTCGAGTTTGAGTCTGATGCCATGTACTGTGCCCCAGAGGGCTTTGTTAATGAAATAAATGGTGATTTCGCTTACTTTGCTGTTCCCGAAATAAATTGTGTTGACCCTGACAATGATGAGACTGAGTTCGAGGGAGAAATACCCAAAGAACTCAAGTCTCTAATCGAAAGGGAAAATGAAAGGCATGCTCAGCCAATAAAAGAAGAAGTTATTTCAGTTAAATTGAGGGATGAGGAGAATCCTCGCATGGTTCAAATCGGTTCCGAGCTATCTACTGAGGAACAAGAATTACTCGTCGATTTACTCAAAGAATTTGAAGATGTCTTTGCTTGGTCCCACGCAGATATGCCCGGAATCGATCCTGAAATTGTGCAACATCGAATTCCCCTGTATCCTGATGCAAAACCGGTAAAACAGAAATTGAGAAAAATCAGGCCAGATTGGGTTGAAAAAGTCAAAGAGGAAGTCACCAAGCAATTCAATGCCGGCTTTTTGATGGTAACTGAATATCCACAGTGGGTTGCAAATATTGTGCCGGTACCCAAGAAAGATGGAAAAGTCAGGGTATGTGTAGATTTCAGGGATTTAAACAAGGCCAGTCCGAAAGATGATTTTCCTTTACCGCACATTGATGTACTGGTAGACAACACGGCAGGGCACGCGCTGCTATCATTTATGGATGGTTTTTCGGGATACAATCAGATTTTGATGGCACCAGAAGATCGAGAGAAAACGACCTTCACCACCGAATGGGGGACGTTCTGTTATCGGGTCATGCCGTTTGGATTAAAGAACGCTGGGTCGACCTACCAACGGGCAGCTACAACCCTGTTACATGATATGATGCATAGAGAAGTTGAGGTATATGTGGATGACATGATTGTAAAAGCCAAGGAAAGGGAAGGACATCTCCCGGCGTTACGCAAGTTCTTTGAAAGGATACGGAAGTATCGGATGCGTCTCAATCCGCAGAAGTGCACATTCGGAGTCACCGCAGGGAAAATGTTGGGGTTTATGATCACTACCCGAGGGATTGAAGTTGATCCAATGAAGATCAAGGCGATATTAGAAATGGAGCCACCAAAGACAGAAAAAGAGGTTCGAAGTTTTCTTGGGAAAATTCAGTTCATCAGCAGATTCATCGCCAAGTTGACTTCAACTTGCAAGCCGATGTTTCATTTGCTCAAGAAAGGAGTGCTGTTCAAGTGGGATGGCAGGTGCCAAAAAGCCTTTGAATCAATTCGGCAGTATCTTCAAAGTCCCCCAGTATTGATGCCGCCGACACCTGGAAAGCCGCTGATTCTGTATTTATCAGTAACACAATCTGCAATGGGTTGCATGTTGGCACAGGAAGGTGAAGCAGGTATCGAGAAGGCAGTGTATTATTTAAGTAAGAAAATGGTCGGAGCCGAAGAAAGATACACCCCTTTGGAGAAGACTTGTTGGGCTCTTGTATGGGCCTCTAAAAAGCTTAGGCATTACATGTTAGCTTATTCGGTAGTGTTGATTTCTCGGATGGACCCTCTCAAATATCTGTTCGAGAAACCGGCACTCACTGGGAAGTTGGCACGGTGGTTGCTCTTATTGGCCGAGTTTGAACTCAAGTATGTAACACGAAAATCGGTGAAAGGCAGGGCTGTGGCAGAATTCTTGGCAGATCATCCAATCGAAGGGCCAGAAGATACGGAATTCCAATTTCCCGATGAACACGTTATGACAGTAACAGAGGATGTTTGGAAATTGTACTTCGATGGAGCTGCAAATCAGAGAGGATTCGGGATCGGCATACTATTGGTCTCACCAGAAGGGCCGCACATTCCTCTATCTTTCAAGTTAAATTTCGAAGTTACCAATAATCAAGCAGAATATGAAGCATGCATTGTTGGAATGGAGGCTGCTTTCGAAATTGGGGTTAAGAAGTTGGAAGTGGTTGGAGATTTGAATCTGGTAGTTTCTCAAGCCAATGGTGATTGGAAAGTGCGAGAGGAAAAGTTGAAACCATACCACAAAGACCTCGATGACCTGATCCATCGATTCGAGCAAGTTACTTTTACACATATCCCGAGAATGAAGAACCAGTTTGCTGACGCTCTTGCTACTTTGGCATCCATGGTAGAATTGCCCGTGGGAGTGAGAATGAGACCAATCATGATTGAGCAAAGGAATAGGCCGGCATATGAATATGTGATGAATGTTGGCGAAATTGATGATGGTCTGCCTTGGTACCATGATATCTGGAATTTGGTTGAGAAAGGAGAATATCCAGAAGGAGCAAACAAGAAAGATCGAATAGCATTACAAAGGTTAGCTTCACAATACATCCTCTGCGGTGGAAGGTTATACAAAAGGTCGTATTGTGGCATGCATAAGTTGTGCATCTATGGTGATGACACGAAAAGGGTGATGGAGGAAATTCACGAAGGAATCTGTGGTCCTCACATGAGCGGATTAATGATGGCAAAGAAGATTCTGAGGCAGGGGTATTTTTGGTCAACCTTGGAAACAGATTGCGTGCAGTATGTGCGGAGATGCCATAAGTGTCAGGTCCACGCTAACCTCATGCATGTACCGCCATCTGAACTTCATACAATGGCAACGCCTTGGCCTTTCTCAGTATGGGGGATAGATGTGATTGGGAAAATCACGCCACCAGCATCGAACGGACACAAGTTTATATTGGTGGCAATTGATTATTTCACAAAGTGGGTAGAGTCGGCCTCTTACGCTACATTGACCGCAGTACAAGTGGCTCATTTCATTAAGCAAAACATCATCTACCGATATGGGGTTCCTAATGCCTTCGTGTCAGACAATGGTGTGCATTTCAAAGGAAGAGCAGCAGAGGTGCTTGAGGAATTCAATGTTCAGGTTCACAAGTCAACAGTATACAGACCACAAACCAATGGGGCAGTAGAAGCAGCAAACAAGTCAATCAAGAACATCTTGGAGAAAACCATCGAGTCATCCAGGGATTGGCATGAGAAGCTACCATTAGCATTATGGGGGTACCGCACTTCGATCCGAACTCCAACAGGGGCAACGCCCTATTCACTGGTTTATGGAATGGAAGCAGTACTTCCTATTGAGCTCGAAGTACCATCCCTGAGGGTGATGATAGAAAGTGAGATTAACGAAGCCGATTGGTTGAGCGACAGGTTCGCAGAGCTAATGTTGTTTGATGAAAGGAGGTTGCGGGCATTGTATCACATTCAGGGATATCAGAGAAGAATTGCCCGCGCATTCAACAAAAAGGTGAAGTCCAGGGATCTGATTGAAGGGGATATGGTGGTGAAGGAAATTCGGGCACCAATATTCGATCCGCGGGGAAAATTCAGGCCAAAATGGGCAGGACCATACATCATCAAGACTATCCTCGACGGTGGAGCAGTAGTGATCCTTGATTTGGATGGTAACGAGTTCAGCAATCTTGTCAACTTGGACCAACTCAAGCGATATTACCCCTGAGAGATGCTCATTGGGCGGAAAATCGCAAGGGCGAACCGACCCAAGCAAAAATCAGAGCAAGCCTGCTAGTCTGAAAACCCACACTGGGCAGTCTAGGCAAAATTTAAGGCGAAAATTCAAAAGAAGCTCGCTGGACCGAAAACCTGAAAAGGCGGTACCAGGCAAAACTTAGAGCACAAAAAGGAGAGTGTTAATACCCGAGTGAACCTTTCCCTGAACTACGCCATGACCTGATTCCTTGAAAAGGGATACGTAGGCAACCCTATCTTGGGGTTCGGTCTAAATCTGATGAGTTGGCCCGCAGTTTTGCAATATTCGAAGGAGATAGCATATGGAACTAGATGAACCAAGAGGGGGAAACCCTTCATTGTTCAATTTTATTCAAATCACTTCTTCGATTACATAAGCTGAGCATAAAAACCTAAAAAAAAAAAAAAAAAACACCATTTATTTTGGGAAACAGCCTAGTGGGTCGGAAAGAAAGTTGCGCTAATTTCTTCAGCGTATGGCCCTCATCTGCATCCTCATCCAATCTCTGTAGTGTCCATTCAAATGAATAGTTGGGTAGGGATCAGGAGCCCAAACAACCCTGTGCCTCCAAGAAGTACGATAGCGCTCAAGAACGGAATGTTTGAATGTGGGAAGGATGAAAGTAGCAGGAACTGTATACTCCACTTCTTGGCGAATGCAGTATTGACGGAGAATACGCTGTGGAAAATAATATGCATAACCTTGCAGTCCCGCTAAAATCACCCAGGTGTCTCCCATGTGATTGGCCGTCATATCTGGCAAAGGCAACCAATGGCACCTCCAAGTGATGTGATCCTCTTCCAATGACCTGAAGAAGTCGACCCATTCATCTTCATCAGGTTCGTCATGAGCAAATGGCCTACTCACCCAAGTTCGAGGCTCGTAAACCCAATCACCTGCCGGCTCCCTCAAAAGCCCAACCTTGTCACACAACCATATCTACAAAACCAAAACACCCAAGTCAAAGTCAAAACCAAAGCCAAACAACCAAAAATCCCCCAAAATTCCCAAAAACCCAAAGCATCCAAACCAAATAAACCAAACCTGAAGCAAAAGCGGACTCCCAGCAAATGTATCTGTTCTCCCAGCCTTAACCGCATCCAAGCCCATGGTTGTTTCAGCCAAAACCAAAGGAACCACATCCCGTCGCTGTTCGATCTGAGCAGCCACACCGACAGTGGCAGAACTGGGACGGCCATCATGGGGGACCAACAAGTATAATGCCAAGAGGCACATGCAAAGTGCAAACATGCGCCTGTTCTGAATGGTAAAATCTAAGAGATCGCCTGTTGGGCTGTAATCCGCAAAGAGACGGAGGATGTTGAGAGTCTCGTTGCGAATCAAAAAGCGCGCAGCACCATTCCCAAGACCAAGCTTCCTGCTGAGAATGTCGGCGTAATTTTGGCGGATGGGCGGTATGACGGGATCGGCAAAAGCATTACCGCCAAGATATGCTTGAAATTCTTCGACGGTCGGGCAAAGTTCTTGCATGCCGAAGCGGAACACATGGAGCTCTGAATCCCAACAGCGGACGGCGGCACGTAAGATGTCCTGGCAAATAGGAAAAGTGTGGAGGTGGCGAAGGGCATTAAGGCCAAGACCCCGAAAGTTGAACCAATCGATGTTTTCAAGGCTAGCAACCCAAGTGTTGATAATGGAAGGGTCAAGGGTGGCCATGGAAAAACAATAGAAGATTGATGAAGAAATATGTGGAGTAAGAAATGAGAATGGATGAGGAAATGGTGTGTGGGAAAAGCTTGATCATGAATGGTATTTATAGGGGACTTGTGAGGAATCTTACAAATTTGCCATGCAACATTGGAAATCAAAGATTACATTTTCAAGATGGTCAATTGCATGTTTTCAAAGTATTTGTGTTTGAAAATTTGAAAGTGCATTGGAAATGCATGGCATTTGTGGGGAAAATGTGAAAAGACCTTGGGAAGGTGATGTTCAAAGATTGAAAGGTGTTATAGCAGAGCAACAAGACATTTGGGGCAGAGGAAACCATGCAAAAGAGTCCAAAAAATGCATTGGGAAGCAATACCACAAACCAGCCCAGCACAGGCATTGAGCGCTCAAGGCCAGAGAGTTGAGCGCTCAACTCCCCCCAGACCACCTTGAGCGCTCAAGGTAGTGAGCTTGAGCGCTCAATCCCCATTGAGCGCTCAAGGCCTGCAGAAACTGCAGCAGACAGCAGCAGCAGTACAATGGCCTGTTTGATGCCCGAAACCTTTTCTAGGCCTCCTAACCCTCATTTAACACCCAAGCCAAGTTTCAATGAGCATTTGTGACTTCACGGGACGTCCCGTACCCCGAGTTATCAAGCCGATACGTGTACGGATACGAGATACGAGAATATGGAAGGTTAAAGCTTAAAATGGCCATTCGATGTTCAAATCCATTTCCAAACCTTGCTAGCCATATCCAATCATCAAAACACGTGTCGGAAGGTATTTGTGACTTGTCGGAATCATTCCCGGGGCAATTCTTCAAAGATTCAAGGTTTTGAGGTTCCGACGGCTTATTCAAGCAATGAAATGGCGGCCGTCACCATGTCAAAAATGGTTTTTGAAGTTTTCTTGATGAATGGTCACAATCCCAGGGGCATTTATGTCATTTTTGACTTGGTCAAGGTGGTAACATGGCAATTCATTACATACAAAGAGGCTCATGAAGCATTTTACTTTCAAATTTGCCTTATGAACATCAAATTCCGTTCTAAGGTCACTTTGTATAGATTGTTATTGATTGCTTATATGCGGGAAGTGTGTCAAGTTGTGCGGCATGTAAATACATCTTCCGGTTGTGCATAAATTCAAATAATCATGTTTCGTCCAAATTCTCGAACATGTTAGCTTTTCTTAAAGGTTGAATTTTAGGACCTTATACTCGGATGTTTGAATTCAAGAGTTTGGTGGATAAATCGCGTACATTCTACAACAGGTTTGTTCGTTTGTACATCAAAACAGCAAGTAATACAACGAACGATGAAAGTGCAAATCATGTGCATAAACTGAACTAAATCCATGCAAGTCAAAATATCGAATCTGTGCAGGGCACACAACGCCCAATAAAGAAAACCGCAACTGGGGCACGCAGGCCCAATCCATCTATCTACTGGGGCACGCAGGCCCAATCAAAAAGAAAAGATAAAAAGCAAGACTCTAAGCTACTCTATATCTACTATGTACTACTCCGCCTCATCCATCGTCTCGTCCGAGCTCTCAGTCTCGTCCCCCTGTCACTGCTCCTGTCGCTCCTGCCGGGAAGAGGGATAGTTAGCGTCATCAACGCTATCATCGCTCGAGCTCGTGGTCTCAACTATCCCCCCAGGTGCTACCTCCACCCTCTGACGGGTCGATCTCCGTGGCCTCACCTCCGCAGGCTTTGAACGCCCAAGCCGCACAGTCGTGTCTCCAGGACCACCAGCTCCGTCGTGAGTCCTCTTCCTAATCACGGGTGGCTGCATCATCAAGCAAACAAGGAAAAGAATCAGCACATGGTACAGTCAAGGAGTTGAAAGCACAAGGGAGGTAAATTGCATACCGGTGCGACTCTCAGTCGAGAAGGACCAGGAGCAGCGGGAGGTACTGGCTCGCCCTCCCGGCGGATAGTGACCTCCTCTCCGGCTATGAGGCGGCGAATCAGGACGCGCAGTCCTCGGTTCTGCTCATGCAAAGTCTGTACCGCCTCATGTGAAACCTGCAAGCACATCAAAATTTGAGTCATCAAGTACATTTGGGCATTCATAATTGAAGTTCACAAATTGAAAGAATGAAGTGTTTCTTACCGGTGCTGCAAGCCGCGGGAAGTCTACCGGAGGTCTTGGGATGTCTATATCCCCTATCTCACCTCCGGCAGAGGTGACGCGCACCCACCACCTAGCCCCCGCTATCTCCAGAGATGAGGTACCAGTACCCTCACCTCCTGCAACCCCTCCAGCTGAGGCACGCGCCTTCGCGGCCTTCTCCCTCTCCATCTTCTCCATCCACTCCGCCGCTCTCAAGGGACCGGCCAGGTACCTGCTCCGGTAGTCAATATAGCTCAAAGCAGGGCGCAGATACTGACGCAGGTCCAGGTCGGGCGTCGTGTAGCGCTCTATCTCCGCTAGCGTATACCGGGACGTCATCAGCACCCGGGGAGGAAGGCGTCCTGGCACCCGTGGTTTATCGGCCCGTATCGACTGGCGCAGCACCCTGTCACCAAGGTACCAGAACCAGCCGTACTGGCACTCGAGTAGGACCCTCCCCCTCGTGAGCTCCCTGCTCCGGGCCAGGTAAGGCTCATCAACGGTGTCCCATACTTCCCAGCGAACCTGCAAGAGTCGTTAAGAGCATCAGATATTGAGTACATGAGGGAATCAAAAGCAAAATGAGTACATGAAAAAGAGTTCGATATCTACCAGAGAAGCAGGAAGTCTGTCCAGTGAAGCACGGAGAACGTGGATGTTCCCCCGTGCTGTACCGCCGTAGCGGAAGCCTTCACCCCAGCACAATGCCCGGGGGATGACATTCGGATCCTGGTGCCGTGTCTCAGGGGGGTGCAACCCCAACACCTCGTAAGCCCAGAGCTGCAATGAAAACAACAAATCAGTCAGTCAGTGTGAATTTTGGTAATCAAGTGCGAGTATCGAAATGCATGCAATTAAATTTGAAACTAAGAGTTTTGAGTTTTACCTCCCAGGCGCTCCATAGTCCTGAAATGCCCGTCCCTTTCCGCCTCGAGACGGCATTCATGAACGCGTAGCAGCTTCCCAGCGCTGCCCCACCCCAGTCATACCTCGCCGCCCTGGCGAAATCTCTCAATCCTCCGAGATAGGAGAGGTGCACCCTGTTATGCCTGTTTGGGTACAGTGATGCCCCAAACAGGTATAACAAGTAGCACCTCGCCTTCCGTGCTGCATCCTCCTCGTCGGTCGGCTCGCCCAATCCCTTTGTCTTGAATTGGCCATATGTGGCCGTCTCCCCCTCTTTGTTGGGCACGAAACCCAAGAACCACCTCAGCGCAGCATCATCCCTGCCAATCCCCGAGTCAAATGGGATCGGGTCTCCTCCTACCTGCAGTCCCGTGATCGCCGAGAAGTCCAGCGGCGTCATCGTCGCCTCTCCGAAGGTAAGGTGAAAAGAACTCGTAGAGTCCCTCCACCTCTCGGCCAGTGCTGTCACCACAGCATGGTCGTGCTGTGTGCCTGTGAGAGTCGGGATGAACCTCCCAAACCCGGCCAGATCCACCAGAGCCCTCACAGAGGCATGCAGCTGCTGGTATACCTCCCAACTTGAGCCCATGCCTCCATAAGCCTTCAAGTGCAAGTCACTCTGCACACAATCAACAAACAGACAAACAATCAGCTGTCAGTCCGATCTCTCATTCAAATCCAGTCATCAACAAGCAGTAATTCAATCATTCAATGCAAATCAGGTTTATTAATTGCTAAAAGCGCGTGAAAACAATAAAGCAAGGAAGTAAAAGCAAGTGTACTGTCAAGCAGTCCGTCGAAAGGTGGACCTCGGGGTCCAGTAGCACCTCCTCTCCAAAGTACAACTCCCGTTGGGGAGTGTAAGCGTCTGAAGCGGAAGGCACAAAGAGGTGCACTGGTGGAGCATAAGTCGCCGCATCGAAAGCTGGCCTCCCTCTCCTCAGCCACTGTCTAGCAGCCTGGACCACCGTCACTCTCCGCCCAGCTGCCCTCTCCTCCTCCTCAGCCTGTGTCCTCGCCGCCTCCTCTGTCTCAAACTCCTCGCAGAAGGCCCTCGCCGCCTCATCCTCAGCGGCGGCCTCCCGTAGCATCGCCGCCTCTCTCTCTCTGCTCTCAACTACAGCCTCCCTCGCTGCATCTAGGATCCCCGGGGCATCTGCTGCGGCTGCCATCACCACCTCCGGTGGCGCGTGCTCAAGATAGTCCCCCCGAGAAATCCCAACCGGACCCTGAACCGTCGTCCTACTACTCTGTCCCCGAGTCAGTGACTCCCCACCAATCACCACTGCCTTCCCCTTATCCCCCTCGTTAGGCTGCCGATCAGGTCTCGGCTCAATCCTCCAGCGAGTTACCCTAACCTCGGTATCCTCGCTGTCACTACTGCTGTCGCTGTCCACTTCTTGGACCTCCGCCATCTCTTTGTCTCTCCCAACTCCCCTCTCCTCTACTCTCTCCTCTACCCTCTCCGACGCCGGGGCATCGTCACCACCACCGTCACCATCACCACCACCACCACCATCACCACCCTCACCATCATCACCCTCACCATCACCACCATCACCACCCTCACCATCACCACCACCTAAACCACTACCCCCACTGCCGCCTTCTCTCTCCCTCTCTCCTTCATCGTTTCCTCCTCTCTCAACCGTCTCCACGGCCGTAGATGACGGCGCGGCTTCTGATGGCCCCTCAACCGCCGGGCCAGGGCCTTGAGCGCTCAAGCTCGGTGGTGACAAAACCTCAGCACCACCGTTGCCCTCTCTCGCCGTCGGCGAGTCCACCGGAGGTTGTGATTCGTCGGGATACTCCATGGAAATTGATCAACACCTCAAAATCGAGCCCTAATCGACTGGAATCGAACCGAAATTGATCGAAATCGTACGGGAAAACCCTAGAATTTGGGGGTTTTGATTTTTCAAGAAATTTGAGTGAAGAAACGAGTGGGTTTAGATCGGATTCGCTAGAGGTATACACGGTTTTAATCTCTGGAAGTTTTGAAACGTTATGAGGTTTAATCGGAGTAAAATCGGAGTTTTAAACGGACGTTATGTTTCTGAACCGTCGTCCCCGATCAGGGGTTCAAGCGCTCAAGCTGGACCTTTTGAGCGCTGGAGGGTCAACTTTTGAAGTTGAGCGCTCAAGGCTTTGGAGTTGAGCGCTCAAGGTAGGGTTGAGCGCTCAAGAGGGGGGACCCTGAGCGCTCAAACCCAATCCTGGCATGACTCTTGGCTTCTTTTGCAAGTTTTGCAGGAGCATTTTGGGCATCCCTTATGATTTGTTAGTGTGATTTGGACTTGTTGGTCCCAATCAATCGAACGCATATAGATTCAAGGATCCAAATCTCGGTAATTGGTCGCGCTAGACCGTGTTAATTAATCAAAGTGTGTTGTATATATATGTTTCGTGTTCGCGTATGCACGAAGTGTTTTGACTGCGGTCTGAGAGCTTTATGCTCATTTAAATCATTTTCTGAGGGCCACGTGCTCGTTTAAATCATTGTTTACCGATCATGTTTTCATGTTAGCGTATGCACGAAGTGTTTTGACTGCGGTCTGAGAGCTTTATGCTCATTTAAATCATTTTCTGAGAGCCACGTGCTCGTTTAAATCATAGTTCACCAATCATGTTTTCGCGTTAGCGTACGCGCGAAGTATTCTGACTATGGCCTGAGGGCCACGTGCTCGTTTACATCATCATTTTTGAGGGCCATGTGCTCGTTTAAAAACATCTCTTGAAGCCACGCGCTTGTTTAAATCATGTTTAGCAATCGTGTTTCGAGTCAATCTCGTTAATCATCAGAGTTTTCGTTGATTATTTAACTATTATGCCGCTAAAACCATCACATTTATGTGTTTGGTTCAACAACGTATCGATTGCCTCTTTGCTCAGCAAGCAATCACATTTCCTCGACTGTCTCGTTGCTCAGTAGACAATCATCTTATCATTGGCTATCTTGTTGCTCAAGGGATTGCCCCATTAAATTTAGCCTCCCCGTTGTTCAGAGGGTAGCTACACAATCACAATCACAATCACAATCACAATCACAATCACAATCACAATCATAATCACAATCATTTGCTTTTTGTGTTTCGACTCAGGAAGGCCTGAATGATTCACGAAAAATCATAAGTTGATTTGCTTAGGCGTTTCACGACCCGGGAAGGCTCGTCGATTCGCGTTGTATCAATCGTCCTGAGGGACCAAACTTTTTGATTAATCGTCCTGAGGGACGGGAGAACCCATTGCGTTTGTGTGCCCATACCCCCAGGAACTACGCCGGTCTGATCCCTACAATGGGGTACGTAGGCAGCCTGAATGGCACGACCGATTGATTTTTAATGTTTCCTTTTGCAGTTTGAGATGTATTACGGGTAGCGAGTTGGGTTGTCTATATCTTGGACGTTACTCATACCAAATCAATGGCATCGAGTCTCATCCAAGAGGGGCAACTGTAGACACCCCAATTTTGAACCTGAGATACGCTTGTGCATCTCCGATGATGAAATGGATCAATCATAATTACCTGGAACTTGTGAGAATGACTTGAATTTGATCAAAACCAACCAAAACACCATCCAAACAATCAAAATGTGCCAAATCAACCCAAGCACTGTTGAACCAAACCAAGCCAGCAAATTGCCATCCATAGCCTTGAGCGCTCAAGCCCATGGATTTGAGCGCTCAAACCCCTGAGGAGCACCTTGAGCGCTCAAGCCCACGGCTTTGAGCGCTCAACTCCGGTCCAGTCAGCAACTTGCAGAGTATCTCATCATGAGATTTCCTGCATGGGAGCGTCTGGGGTTGATCTTATACGATCTCCATGTGTACAATACACTCCACCAACTCCTAAAATACACCTAGAATACTCCTAAATACACAAACCCACTTCCTCTCTCTCCTCTCTTCCCTCCCACTCACTCTATAAAAGCCACCCACTACCCCTGGTTTTGAAAAAAAACTCTCATACTCCTCACCTTCGGTTTCCACCAGAAAACCACTCCTCTCTCTCTCTCTCTACAAAACCACTCTTTTACCATCAAAACCACCTACAAAACCACTCATAAAACCCAGAAATTCGACCCTTGATCATCGATCAACCACCTACATTGTTCAATTCGTCCAGATTACAAGCCAAAAACATCCACAATCAACCTCTCAAAGCCCAGAATCAAGCTCAAATCACAAACATCTTCCAAAAGGTAGTAAAACATGTGATGAACTCACTGTTTTGATCCTTCTGAGGAAGGCTAGTGAGTTTAAGCAAGTTCTCTATACTTGCATTGAACTCACAAAGGTCTGAAAGTTGCTCAAAAACCTTTTTCAAATTTGCAGTTACAACAGGTTTGAGCGCTCAAGCCCAGTTCTGAACAAGCCTCTGTTTTGCTAACTTCTGAGCTTTCTTTTGATTTTGATCATTATTTAAAAGTTAATTTCGTTCATGTAACACTCGAAGCAGTTTATTTCCACACCAAAACCACATGCATGAATGTAAATTAACCGTTTTATGGTGATCAAAGAACAAAATCTTCAAATTTCTTATATTCAACTGCAAAACAGTGGCTGTCAAACCTTTTGAAACTTCATTTTATGCCTTTGGTGATCCTGAGGAGGTATTGAAATCTGTTTAAAGGTCAAAAAGTGGAAAGCCGTGTAATGGTTTGAGCGCTCAAGGTCAGATCCTTGAGCGCTCAAGCTGTTCTTGACTTTATTTGCAATTTTCCAGCAACTCTGATGATGGATTATGATTTAATTCCTTATTGGTGTGTATAAATCGTCAGTGCAGCGTTTGCAATCTGAATCCCTCTCTCTTGCAAAAATTGGTTTGAGCGCTCAATCCATGAACCTTGAGCGCTCAAACTGGTTCTAAAGCAAGTATGTTTTAAGCATTTTCTGGTGATTTCTAGAGTGAGGTGATACTTGTGTGATGTTTCTGTAGTGGTTCAAAGTCTTAAAACATCATCAAACATTAAAAACCAGCAAGGAAAATGTGTGGGTGGAATGAGGGTTGAGCGCTCAAGTCATCACCCTTGAGCGCTCAATCCCCATTCTGGGATCCAGATTGCAAGCAGTATGATAAGTTTCATGATCATAATTTCTTGAGTTATTGTGTGATTTCTGTTGTAATTTATTTCTGTGAACATTTGTAGTTTCATGGTCATCATCTATGTAGATCGCGCGCACAAGCATCCACTGTAAAATCGTATCCCTTGTATATTTTGTTATTATGTGATCCCTGTCCCCGATTCCCCATTTATGTGAATAAATTAAATTTCACACATTTTTAAAATCCCACAAAATGTTAAGTAGAGACCGGTTCACGGACCGGGCGAGAGGGGTGCCGTAAAACCCTTCCCTTCTCGTAACCAAACCCCCGAATCCGAGAAATCTTTGGTTCCGTCAGGACTAGTAAAATCTTTTTCAATGGGCAGCGAGTCATATTTTTTTTATCGGTTTCTCGGGTTCGGACCTCAAATCCGGGTGGCGACTCAAACAATCGCAATCTTTTTCGCGCGATCCTGGTGGGCCGTCCACATAATCCGTTATGGTTGAAAAGCTTAGATGGAGGAACGGAAGTATTAAACCATGAGGCGTACATGAGGTCGTGTCCTCCTTGTACTGGAATGAAACTATGTGATCTTGTAACCGAGGCTACAAGGGCAACTAGTTCAATGGCTATTAATAGCTTGGCTATTGTGGAGACATTGATGGATGTGGTAAGCTATTCAATCATTATATGATGTTTATTGATATTTTTTATTTATTTGTCCTACTTTACTTTCATGAAGATTAGTTATTCTAGAATTACCTTTGGACTTTGGTCGATCTGGTTGCCATATTTTCCATATAATGCCTCCTGAATGGCCACTTGAATCAATTTTCCATCTAAGTGGAGAGGCTTCTGTTTACCATTGAATTTAGAATTGAGATACTCCATGCTTGAATGCGGTTGATAGTTATTTTATATGCACTCTTTTGTGTAGAATTAATGGATAGAAATGTTTCCGTGCATGGTTGGTAGAGCATCTGCAGATGTGATTTTTAGTGGAACGGCTGGTTCCTGAAATTGTGCTCTGCAACTGGTATTGGTCTTCTTTCTTTTCGAATATTCTTTTTTGCTTTTCTCTTTCTGTTCAAACCCTCCACTTAAATTATCACTTTGTAGATGCATGCAGAGTTCCAAGCACTTTCGTCGTTGGTCCCCGTTCGATATATAAAGTTTCTCCGTTTTTGCAAGCAGCCCATGGAGGGGGTGTGGGCCGTAGTTGATGTTTCCGTTGAAGGCATCCTTGAATTTTCAGATGCACACCCATTTGTGAATTGCAGGAGGCTTCCCTCTGGTTGCATTGTACAAGACTTGCCAAATGGTTCTTCCAAGGTAATCAATATTATAACCTATTATGCAACCCATAGGTCCTTTAGTGTGTTTATGGATCGTGGAATTGTGGAGTCATTTACTGACCGTGTCGTACCGTATCAAAATTAAATTTATAAAAACTTAGAATTAACTACTACTCAGAAGAATAGTGGCTAAGTCCGAGTGTCGATCCGCGGGGACAATTTGGCTAAGTGACGCTAACTTCGATTTGTTTATAATTTAATTCTGTAAAAAGAGGATTGGTTTGATCGATTTTGGAAACTGATTGAATTAAGAGAACCAGTAATTAAATTGGTGAAAAACTAGTGAGAGAAAGATCTAGGGTTTCGAATCCACCCCGACCACGTAACTAGGTTATGCATAGGTTAGGATTTCTACTCAAATCACAATTTGTCAAGAAAATAATTGAGTTGTTAACATGCATCGATTATCCCATAGCACGGATCGTCTCGCTGGCACAAACCGTCTCTTTCACGGACTGTCCAGTGGCACGAGTGTAGACACCCCAATTTTAATCCAAAGTGCATCCCCTATGACGAAAGGAACATGCGTAAATTACCTCGGAACGATCGATCAGAGCTCACAAAAAATCAATAAAATAACTAGCTTTTGGCCGAGCGGTCCAGTTTGACAGTCGAGCGGTCTATTTGCCTTCATGTTGGCCGGGCGGCTAACATGGTTGGTCGTGCGGCCAATCTTGGTTGTCAAATCAGACAGCTTGTTTCGCAGGGATTCTTCGTAGACGAATATATTCCCCGGCGCAGGGAATATCATCATCGCGAAAAATCTTTCCGAAAATTTTCTCATCATTTCCACTCCTCCTCCACGGCTATAAAAACCTCCTCCGGCCTCCACTCCAAACCCCCAGAGACAGACACACACAAGGCCAGAAAACCGAAATCCGTTACTCCGTGTTTCGAAACACTGCCAAACTACTTCCTCTCAAACCCTCGATTATCACCAATATTCCTCTCCTTATTCTCGTTCTCTCATTCACCCAGCATCCAACAAAGAACCTGAAGCTTTTCTTTCCCGAAACAAAGAAAACCAAAAACTCTCGCAAGCTCGATCGTTTCGTTCCGAAAAGGTACAACGCCGCTCGTTTAATCGAATCATCCAGCATTCTGAGGGGAGCTATTCCAAGGTCGGGATGATTCCCGTAATCATCCCCGGGTTTGGATAACCATATTTCAAGCAAAACCCACCCCCACGGCTCCGTATCGGGCGATATCCTCTGTTATCGCACGATACGATCTCATCGGGGGAACAGCTTTATCAAAATCTACTTCTCAAGTCTATTTTGAACCCAAAGGAACCAGTTTCCCTCAAAAGAAAGATTTCTTAAGGCGTTTTTCCAGTCTGCAAAGTTTCCAAAAAAGGTGAAGACGGTTGGCCGGGCGGCCAACATAATTGGCCGAGCGGCCAACATAGAATGGTCAGGCAGCTGACTTTTGAGGGATAAGTTCATCCCCTGTTTCAAACAGAATCGTGCTCTGTTTTTGGGTTCTATGGTTTTAAACGGCTGATATTACGACGTTTCCCCTCAGGTTCTGCTTATCTACTATCAAGTGCATGTATTTCATTTTATTTCCGTTATGGTTCTATGAACTATTTGTTTATTCTTGTCGCTTATATTTTGTATTTTTGTTAAAAGTTTTGCAATAAAATATTTTCTGAAAAATCCCACAAATATTTAGTAGAGACCGGAAATTGTCCGGGCGAGCGGGGTGCTTTTTAACAAAACCTTCCCCGATCGTAACTTGGCTTCCGAATCCAAAAGAATCTTTTCGCAGACCAAACCTTTTTCAAAACGGCACAAGAGTCATTCTTTTCAACGGTTTCTCGGGTACCAAAAAATTTATTTTCTAAATAAATCCCGGGTGGCGACTCTATTCATTTCCACTATTCTTTTACATACATTCCAAATCCGCCGAGCGGCGTGGATCCGACCGTCCACAACGAGTATAATCCATCTCAGTTACCCAAGCACAAGCAAAGAAAACCATTGATTAACTAGGTATTTGAGAGTGCACAGACAAATACTCAACCGATAGAAAGAACTGAGACGATTCCATTCATATGTAATGAAAACAAGTTCTTAGTTAACCAATCGATTCGAAATAGAAAACCTAGGCCTACACATAAACAAAGTTATTTGGAACGGGGCTTCATCTTCCCCCTAGAAGGTGTTTAGCCAGCCATGGAGATGGAGATGAACGCTTGATTTGATGAAGAACTTGAAGAACCCGTGGATTGGCTTGCTTTTCTCCTTCTAAACTTGCCTCAAAATATTCTAGGACCCCCAAAACGTATAGAGCAATGACCTATTTATAACAAAACTCAAAAAAACATGATCAACGCCCTAATCCACGTTTGACCCGGGTAAAACCGCCCGGGCGAAAAATCCAGATTGTGGCCCAAACTTCGCGGACTCGCCTCGACTTCATCTGAACTCGAAATGATGCGATTCTTGGACCGTTGCGAAGCTCTATACGTCTACTTTGTGTTCCATGCATCGTATTGACTCCAATTAGCACTTTTAATTGCTCGGCACTCTCCAAAGCCTACAAACACAATTCAACCATTATAACTCATCAAGTAACTCCATGATTGGACTATTAATGTGTTAATTAGAGGGTTAAATGGGTGCTTTTCGACACCTATCATTTACCAAGGGAAAGGAAGATAAGAAACGAAAGAAATAAATTTAGCTTCTTTACTTCATTATCTTCTTATCCTTTCCACCAAAATCCATGATGCATTATTTTCCGTTTGACATTATATGGGAATGCATCAAAATGTTGTTGTGGACATTGGATTCAAAGCGATCCTTCGAGTTGTGCTACTTAGAACTTGTTAGTTTATGTTAGTGGGAAACTTCAATTACTATGGGGTTCGCTCTTGATTATTTATAATGGGACCATTCAAAGCGATCCTTCCGAATGCTTGTATATAATACTCTACTCATTGTCACGTCAATTTTCTTTTCTTTTGTTTAACTTTGATGCATTATCACTACAAAATCAAAGTTCTGAGTAGGGTTGTAAATGAACTGAGCCGTTCGTGAACTATTCGAGGCTCGACTCGGGAAAGGCTCATTCGAGTTTGATTCGGTTACTAAACGAACTGAACTTGAACCTCAATTTTAGGCTCGTTTAATAAACAAGCCGAACTTGAACTTGACAATATTCGGCTCGATTAGGCTCGCGAACTTAGAATATATATGTATATCTCATAAGAATTTCATATATAACCTTGAATATGTATCACTTTCAAGTATACATAATGAAAGTTTTATAACTTGTACATGTGTAAACTTCTAAATGTATTATAAACTTAAATTTTAGTATGTTTTTATAATTTTATATATGGGATAGGCTTCTTTATGTACAAAATAAAAAATTTGTTTGTAGTTCTAGACTTGTATGAGAGCATAAATATCTAGTATTTTTTACTCGCTAAGGCTCGTGAACAAGTTCGAGTTCGACTCAAACCTTGGCAAGCTCGGCTCGAACTCGGCTCATCAAATTTTCACTGAGTTTGAGCTCAGCTCAAGTTTGTTTAAAAACTTAATGAACGAGCTTGAACATTTTAAAGCTCGGCTCGATTCGGCTCGTTTACGGCCCTAGTTCTGAGGTAGGAGATTTCTACACAATCAGTACTGTTAAACAGACTAGAACCAAAATCACATTAGGAGCTGAAAACTTGTAAACCTTACTGACTGTCATGTTTAAAACATCCTTTGCCATCTGCCCATAAGACAATGGATAACGGAACTAGATCCCCTGTTCCAAATTCTCCCCGTTCCTCTGTTGCAGGAGGGTTTGGGCCGTTGGATTACATATAAATTTTTAAAACACAAAAATAAAATTCATCATCCAATGATCCAAACCCCCTGCAATAGATGAACTGGAGGGTTTTGGAACAGGGGATCTGGAACCATGGATAACCAGTGACAATTGATAACTACTACGGTTTAGTGAAGGATACTTTAAATATAGCTTTAGCCTGTAGGGTTTACTAGTTTTAGTTTAATTTCTGATGTAATTCCGGTTCAATTGTGTAGGGCTCCCCTATCCCTGAACTTAGCTTTCATAGTGTCATTGCATCTCGGTTTCACCCACACAAAAAAAAAAATAGAGAGAAGAAATTATGGGATAACGAGTACTCGAGTAGTATTCAATATTCATATGTGTGTTGAACAGTCCGGTTTCTATGAGAGATTCCTTACTTTACTACGATGCGGACCTCCCCTCTTCCGGTTCTATTTTGATGATCTTCACTATTCAATGTGTTTAAAACATATTTTAAGGGTTCCCGCGAAGAATCAACAAAAAAAAAAAAAAAGAAGACTGGGAAAGTCTTACATATAGTTTCTGAAAAACTACTTGAATCAACAAGCCATTCCCGGTTATTTTGACTGGATTAACAGAGGATTGTCGGAATTGGGGGCCCTGTAGTGAGTGAGCTCACTACATGCAGTGAGCTCTCTCGGCCGTCCGATCCGAGATCAACGGTCCGGATAATTTGGAGTTGAAGTAAATGTAAAAAGTGTTTTTTAAAGTGTAAGACAATCTGGGCCGTTGATCTCGGATCAGACGACCGAGAGAACTCACTACATGGATGTAGTGAGCTCACTCACTACAGGACCCCCGGATCCAGGACTATAAATGTTTGTAGAATACAATTCCCAAAATTAAAATCAAGTGAGTATTAAACCCTCCAAATAGAAAACCTTCAATCACCTATGTGTTTACAGACCTACAATTCCTCCTGATCTCTCCCTCTTCTCCAGTAAGTACATTGATACCCCCCATCTTGATCATAGAATTCCCAAATGACTTATAGAAAAAATCTTGATCGCTGGCGAAATTCCAGACATGCTTTTTGATATCTCCTTCAACATCTTCACTCACCAACACATTATCCGATATTAACAAACCTTGTCCTTGGATTATATTATGGAAGTAAAGGTTGTCAAACCTCGCCGGAGACACTGAATCGAGCGGTGCGAACGCATCATCCCTCCCTGAATGGGGACATATCGATCGTAGGATTTGTTGGTAGCTTGTGTCCCTCTTGTGATGCTGCAATTGTTCCTCTTGATAGATTCCCTGCCTGAAGCTTACGCATCTTGCTTTTCCCAGTGTGTGGCTTCCTGTTAACAAATTCTTTGTGGATGCAAATGTATCATGATCATTTCATGTAGGGGTAATTAGGAAGTTAAGGAAAGATTACTTTTGGTTGCTTAGGAAATTGCTTCAAAGCAAGGAAAAAAATAGCACTAGATAATGATTTTCAGCTAAAATGACAAATCCCAGAGTAAAAAGTCAAATTGACATGCTGCATTGTTCGGACTTGGGGTTGCTGTTGTGCAACCCGTGCATAGCACGGTGTTGCGCACATTCGGCTGTCCGTTGCTCGGATGGACGGTCCAGATTTCACCTCGACACCTTTGCATCCGAATCGTTCATTGTCGTTCGTGCAAGATGAAATATGGGCCGACCATCCAAGCAACAGACGGCCCGGATGTGCGCAACACTGTGTTGTGCACACGCTGCACATCAGCATCCCCTCTTCCACATTGTTTACGATGGAAGAATTGGAGATCCTGTAGTGTGGAGATGCACTATAGGGTTATAATGCTGCTTTCGAATCTTTGATCGCACAATTAATGGTGCAAATTAAAAATAGCACTAGAAGATGATTTTTGGCTGAAATTAAAAATCCCCGGGTCAAAACTATATAGGATTTGACAAGATTTCTTTAATGGTGCAAATTTCATTTTTTCCGGTTTCCTCAGAGCTTAGAGGGGGCATTAAGTTATCAAAAATATTTGCGCTACAATGCCAAATTGTATTTTTCTCTCCAACTACTACTTCACCGCAACCATTTAGAATATTGTAGCAAAAAATGTCAGTGTCACTAGATTTCTCAATGCAATTCATTTTAGAGCACGATTAAATAGGAAAAATTATTAGCGATACTGCCTTCGGTGAAAATTAGCACAATCAATTGGAGATGGGTTACTAAAATGAAAATGTTTTTAGCATGCATGAGAGGCAAAGAGGAAGAGTTTTCAATTTCTATAATTTGGCAAGAAGTTTGGTAGACCATTGGAGATGGTTTCTTAAAAGCTCTTGCCAAATTTAGCTTCCAACCACATCACTGGAGATTTTGCAAGAACTTGAACATGAGTGCAAATATTATAGATTACCTGATAAAGCAACCAAGTCTCTAGTGTCAAGACCATGTTTCTGGAAATTGGCAACAAGAGTCTCTAGAGATGAATTCGGAGCAGGTAATAACTTGTTGGCATCATCTAAGCTTGCTTTTACGGAGTCTCTCCTCCCGAAATAAACATTCCATCTGCGTCCACCCCTCTTTGGAGAAAAGGAACAACACAATTTCGTTTAGGCAAACTTAGTAGTTTTTTTTAAAAAAAAATTACGGAATTATTGAGATTAAAAGGGGAAAATATACGTACTGAAACGACAGCATCACGAGCGGCCAGGGCTAAGATATCAGCACATGAAACCGTTTGTGGACATGCCTCTTCTAGTCTCTCTTTTATCTCATCGATGACCTCGAATCCTCGCAGTGAGTTTTTGTTAGGCCCTGCTTGTTTTTCACTTACGATGCTTTCAGAGTTGTCCAGTAAAACTGATGCATCGCATCCCTGCCCACCCATGAAAAGTTCAATGCAATGCAAAAACTTTTATATTTTGGCAATATTATGGCAATAGTCACCCTTGTACATAGCAGCCTTACAATCCACAATGGCTAATAAGAATGTCCATTACTAAATAATGTTATGCCTTCAGCATTGATTTTAGCATGCTAGATAACTTCTTTTCTTGGGGGGTAAATTATAATACATAACTCAAAATGCTAGAAGATAATAACCTTCCTCCATTTCTAAACCGTGGCGTTATTTGGCATTGCCAAACCTCATGCCAAATTTAACACCAAGTTTAGCATTGTTAAAATTTGGCAGCTCATTCGACAAGTGCACGAACAAAAAGACGTATAACATTACTCTTTCACCATTGAACGCATTTGGCCAGCGCAATAGAGATTCAACACACTAACCGTTGTAAAAGCTTAAGTTGTTAGAGAGAGAGAGAGAGAGGAGAGAGAGAGAGAGGCTTCACCAAGACAAAACAATCGTGAAAGTGCAGGCGAAGGAGAGAACCAGCCATTCGAGGTTCTCTTATCACTGCGATTGCCACATTCCGCTGCACAATCTTTTCTAACAGTGGGCATCTTTCTTTGTAGTAGTCAATAGCCAAAGGGCCATTGTCACTTAAACTTCCAATGCCATGAAAAATCAAAACCATTACTATTAACAATATTTCCACTCCTGAATCCATGACTAAAGAAGAAAAAGGAAAAAACTGTAGTTATAGGCAAATAGAATGGCCGAGGGCTATATATATAAAGTACAAAACAGAGATGAGGAGTCTCTTGTACTGATTCTGCAGATGTTTTTTCCTCTTTTTAAATTCCAACCAACTTTTATATATATTGAAGAAATTCCTTTTGGACGTAGTAGATACACCTAACTCTCGATCATAGTAATGGTTTTTGTATTTTACCCACCCTATTAAAAATAATCAAGTTGAACTTAGTACTGGGTGCTAGCAGAGCCCGCCTTAAGCTAAAGCTCGAGGCGCGACCTCTTTAAGCCCCGAAACCTTACAAATTTTGGGGCTTCTCCTACTTTGCTACTTCTTATAATAATGATTTAAAAAAATGGATCCCATCTTTAATTTTCGCTTTAGGTCTCCGAAAAGTTAGGGCCGGTTGTGCTCGAGACAGTAATTCCATTTTAACCCATAAAAAATCCCGTCTTTTGTCTGGCAATTGTCATAGTGTCATAGACTATCAAATAGGGCTATCAACTCTTTTGGAGTCAATTCTTACAGAGCTTGGGTTCTCAGTAAGTGAGAAGTGAGATTGGGCCCCCAGGATTAGCAAATGGGCGGTGGGATTGAGCCCCCGGATTAGTAGAGGCGCGTGAAATTTGATTCAGGCGCGTGAAATTTGATTCAGACACCTGAGTTATAAAAAAAGACTACCAAATAGGGTCTAGGAACGATCCAAAACAACTTTCAATCTTTTGGGTACAACAAATTCTGAAAAAAAGTGAAACATTTGTTAAAACAGGAAGCTGATCTTTCAGTAAGGTGAGAAACCAAGGCAGATATTGAAAATGCCAAAACAGGATTAGAACTGAACTCAACTGCTTACCTAAAAGTTTCCTCTTCCTCCTCCCAAAGGTGCACTAGAGAGAGAGTATTTATTTACTGGCCAAGTGTTGAACACTCACACGAGCCTTCCTTTTTACCATGGTGGAAAAGGTAGTGGACTTGGATTAAATTAATTGGTGTTAAAAATAATTTGTATTATTGGTTCTTATTATTTAACGCACTTTTTAAACTTTTCGTTAGAAGTTTTAGAATTAATAATCCCTGAAAGAGAGAGGAATTGAAAAACGAAAAATATGTCAACTGAATTTGGCAAAATGTTAAGATAAGATAAAGACACTCGTTTCAAACTCTTTTTGTCAAATTTTTATTTTTATTTTTTTGCTTTTTTATTATAATCAATTACTTTTAAATTTCAGCTCGTCACAAAGAATGATATCCACCAAAAGCCTTTTCTCGTTTGAACCTTGCCCAAATATTGTTGACACGAATCTCACTTAAGTTTCAGAGCCTAGAATTAGTTGAGGAGCGTGCAAGCAGTACCCGGGGGGCCTGCTGTCCATGCGCGGGGGTCAGTAGGCCCTGCCAACCCCCACCCGCTCCGTCCATTTTCCGCATCAGCATCACAGATTGCATCAAACAATGGATGGTTCGGATACACTTTGGAGATGTGAAAATCTGAGCCGTTGATGCACGAAATGGACGGCCGGATGGGGTCGGCACCCAGGGTCCCCCAATTCGTGCAAGGCTGACCCAATAAGGGTCACATTAGCATTTTTGATGGGTTGTGCACGCCTGTCTAAATATTTTCCTAGTGTTCACATTGAGTGGCTTATGGAACTTAATTTGAGTGGAGTACATTGATAGTAGTGCTTAACCCAAAACACAAAAAAAAAAAAAAAAAAAAAACCGACAGTTGTGGTTTCTTGTCAAGTTAAATGAATCTGATGGCACCAGGCCAGGGTTCACTCCAACATGCAACGACCCCACTCCTGTTTTCTTGTTTTTTGACTCTAAATTACTTGTGGGAAACCAAAAACTAATTGAGGAAAATACTAACAGAATGGACTGATCATGAGTCAACAAGCTGGCAAAAACAAGATATATAGTTTTCATACAAATACAATTCAGATAAGGAAATTCAGTACACTCAAAAGAATTAATAGCCACCCCAACTTTCTTAAATGAGGAGAAATAATAAAGCAAAAAAGAAAGGTGTCCTCAAAACTACTACTCCCTCCGTCCGTTTTTAAAAAAATTAAAAAACTATATAAAAAAATAAAAACAATGTGGGCTTGAGTGAGCACACATCACCGGGCTGCAATGGATACAAAAAAGAAGAAAAAAAAAAATCTGAAATGGAAGAGTATGAACCTCAAATTATAGCAATATGAAGTTATAGTATTGCCATTTTGGTTTCAACAACCACAGATAATCTTTAAGATTAAGAAAGCATACGTGCCTGAGAAAATGTGGAAAGATTAAAAAATAAGCAGTCAGAAGTCTTAAATTCTTTGGGACAAGTTGTTTAGCGGTCCTGTACAAAAAATATCATTATGATTTCATCCTATGAGATTTGAATACTTATGATTCCATCCCGATATTCAAATAAACCCCAAAATACCCTTTCTCTCTCCTAATTTTTCTAATATCTCTCTCCCAATTTTCCTAATATTTCTCTCTCCTAGCTAATCTTTCCTAATCTCTCTCTCTCTCTCCCCCCTAATCTTCTCACACCTAAAAAATTTAAAAATAAATAATCATGATTTTTTGTCTTAAAAACACGAGTCATGAGATTGATTTCATGCACTTTTGTAGTAATTCACCATTTTTTTTAAAATCATGATAGGTAGATTAATACACCACAAAAAAAATCTTTAAAAAATCATGAAATATATGGTAATATATGGTAAATTAACATACCACAAAACCACAACCCAAGCCAAAACCATGAAAAACATGGTTGATTAATGCACCATAAAACCAAAAGAAAAACATGGTTAAAACATGTGTTGATTTATCTTGTTTACTTTTCCGGATCACCGAAGCGCCGAAGTGGTAAACCAGTAAACCATTTTTTATTGTATCAAATTACCCAATATGGAAAGTGAACATGGTTTAGTGATTTACCACTTTTACTGTATCAAATCACCAAAATGGGTAAATCAATAAGCCATATTCACTGTTTGAAAAAACCATCTTTTAAAAGGCATGTGAACCTGGTTTATTTGATTTATTTCATTATATCGATGAAAAACACCATACTTGAATCGAAAAAAAATCCACCATTGAATCGAAAAACAACGCCGCCATTAATAAGATTCGGAACCCATCACCACCATAAATAATAACATGATTCTACAACCGAAAAAGAAAAAAGAACCCAATCTATCGTGAAAGTGGGTGACGATCTTGATCCAGAGAGAGTGGGCGGCGGCTTCCGTGGCGGCCGCCACCGCAATGGATCTGAGCATGGCTCATCGGAGTGGGTTGCCTCGTTGAACTTGGATGATGGTGTTGATGGTGACGGTCGGTGCTCGTCGTAGGACGCCGGAAGAGTTGGCCGGCCGGAGAGAGCGGAAGAGAGAAGACAATGGTTTTGGGTTTAATGGAGAGAGAGAGAGAGAGAGAGAGAGAGAGAGAGAGAGAGAGAGAGAGAGAGAGAGAGAGAGAGAGAGTAAATTAAAATTCGGAAAAGAATGAAATTGTTATTAGATTTACTAAACAGTTATGGAAAAGAATAGAAAAGAATCATGATTATTAATCAATTATGGAAAAGAACGGAAAAGAATGAAACTGTTATTAAACAATTGTGGCAGTTTAACTTATTGGTTTCGTGATATTGGTTTTGTGATTGATCTTTATTACGGAAATATTTATTAGATTTACTATATCTACTACTAAGGGTAAATAAGGGTACAATAGTCCAATTTCAATTTACAGGATGGAATCATAATGACTCAAATCCACTAGGGTGGAATCATAAAGGAAATATTAGTTTAGGATGACAAATTAAAATTAGATATCGTTAAGCTACCGACAAATGTTCAATTTAGTCTCAAACTCCAATCAATTTTCAGATAGAACAAGCAGGAATAGTCCCTACGGATTAGGGTCTCAAACTCCAACGTGCGACGTGATCTTGTACATGCCGTAACACTCCCAATAACCTTCCAATAGAAGGTAATAGCCATCTGCGTTTGAATTAGCTCGCATGGGAAACTCCCAGCCCTACACCTTGCTCCTTAGGGCCACGACATATCGAGTGGGAGTACCACAAGGCTGAGCTACACAAAGGGGTAAAATGTGAAACATATGACCTAATTGAGACGCGGAGGCATATGGACGGCGTGAGAATGGTCGGGGGGATGGACTTGTGGATTTTGGCAATCCAGATTCTTGGGTCACTGAAACTACGCTTAATATTCTAACTCTTTCTTATATCACCAATCTCATCCCACACTTAGATATTCTGATAATCGGGGCGTGACAAAAATGTTGGGGAAAGCGCAATGAGAACTCAACATGATTGTGTATTGTACACAAAC
Organism: Vaccinium vitis-idaea; assembly: GCA_963854785.1. Lineage (NCBI taxonomy): Eukaryota > Viridiplantae > Streptophyta > Magnoliopsida > Ericales > Ericaceae > Vaccinium > Vaccinium vitis-idaea. The sequence continues at coordinate 18,853,189 of OY978223.1, read as the reverse complement.
TCAAGAATACGAAAGCAAACGTCTATTTAAGATACAAAGTTCTGACACCAGACAGCGAAAAACACAGTTTCCAGAAACTGATCCAATTTCTAATTCTGCAAAACCAAGATGGCGATTACAGTATGCTGCAACGACCCTTCTCCTCTGCTGGCTGCGCTGCTGTTGGCTGGTTCCTGTTTGACTCGGATGTGAACGCGGAAGTATCAAGCCCATACTGATATTTACATGCAGAAACAATCAAGGCAAAGATTAATGCAAGTATTGGGCAAAAGAAGCTATTCAGAATGCAATATAAATCCATCAGGGGTGTTCATTTGGTAGTCTATGGTAAAATGCAACTTGGTGGCGCAAAAAGAAACAAGTGAAACACAAAAATATACTATGCATCAAGAACAAGCCAGAAGAGCGACATCATCCAATAATTATCTCTTTCATAATTGGGATGGTTTTATCTAATAAATTTGACATTGGATAATTGAGATTCTAACTGTTTGATTCTGACACTGAAGAATAGAAAGGAACTGTAATATTCAGACTTCGATGCAAGAACGCATTATGATCGCAGGGACTGACAGGATCTAATCATGGCAAGGGAAAATAGAGACATTGAGTTACAAATTGGCCTGGAGGAGGAATTTTAACAGGCAATAAATTCTGAAATCTACAACTAGCACAAGACCTATGGAAATGAGAACACACCAAAACTAAGCAAATATAAGATGATCAAGGAACAACTGGTGTTCGAAAAGTATCAGAACACCGTATAAAATTGTGTATAACCTTTGTCTCACGTGTCCCAGTAGTCACATAGTTCATAAAAGTCCTATAAGCCCCCAAATAATGAACTCAGATATTTTGTAACATAACAGTAAAACAGAACAGAATTGCACCTTTTCTCTCATACGTGTACTCCAAGCATCAGTTCTGCCTGAACGCTGATCAACGTTACCAGCAGCTGGGACACCCGTAGCTGGAACTGGTGGCCTGTTGATCAGCGGTTGTCGTGCTTGCTGCCTTTGCCCAATTATATACTCATCATCGCTATCGTATTCTGCTGGTCTGTTTGCAGCTCTAACAATTAAGGCTAACAAGAAAAGGAGGACCTGCAATTCCCAGCTCAAGGGTAGTCAGTAGAAAGAGAGGCAGTAGCAGATCACACAGCATAGAAAACTCAATAGCATACACACTTACAGCAATTTAATCAAGTAGTTTCGATGTTCTAGACTCATATGAGTAAAATTCTATAAAGAAATGCTTATTCCAAGGTTTTTATTACCAAATTATATTCAGGCAAACCCTCTAATAAGCAAATCAAGCTCAAAGTCCTCGCAGCATCGCATGTTTTGCCATACCAAAACTGCCGAAATGCTTACAGGTCAGACTACTTGAGAGATACTAAAATTCAAAATCCGTTCAGCAATTTTGTTCTCTTCTCGGGTTGGCATGTGTGACAAACTAATGCTGAAGCCTACAACAATGCACTACCGCTGTCGCTTATTATTGGTCCTTTTTAAGTATTCAGGATATCAAAAAATGGCCTTTATTTTTTGGTTTTATTACTTTATTCTTTATCAGATGATTTTGAAAACTGTCTACACAAGCTAATTGAGATCTTTTGATTGGGGAATCAATTTTGGTTTCTTTTTGAAAAAATACATTATGTCTTAGTTTGAATAAAGGGTAGACCCGCTGAAATAGAACCAAGAATATGGGACAGTGGGAGTAACACCTCCCTCCCTCCCTACCACACAGACATATCAGGCGAGCACCAATACAGCCACAGATATGCATACCCATCTTAAATACATGCAGGTGACTCAATTTTTCAACTATCTGCCGGCAAAACTCAATCATGACATCCAATTTTCCTGGAACCCTCCTAAGTGGTAATCATGGCACGGTGGAAACTGGGATATGCCCATTCTTAGTATGAGAGTAGTATGAAAATGAAAAATGTGAAGAACAAATAAAGTAACCATTCGCTTGAGTTCTATCAAATTTTAGAAGTCAAAGGGGGAGGAAGATAGGGAAGCAAAATGTAAAATAGACTTATAAGTCAAAAACCATTCTTAGTATGATTTTGGTATTGCAAGCAATCACATGAGAAAAAACGATATGCATATGCACGAAACTAAGAAATCATGCATTGCACTTACTTCACTTTAACTGCAACTCAGATCCAGGAAAGAATAAACTGATATTTTGTCTCAAAAGCAAGGGGCATTTCCATTGCTTACCTCAAAAATAACAATCCCAAGAGCAACCCATTTTACAATTTCCCAGTTCTCCTCCAGAAAGTCATATATCATAGCAAAGTCTCCAGTATCATCAGTTGGAATATCCTAAAAAAATAGTACACAATCTAATCAAACACCAAAATATAACATCTTGAAAATCAAAAGGTCAGTCAGAGAACACTCACATCTTTCCAGCTACTGTCAAAGAATATGAAAGCTGCACAAGCCACTTCTACCAAGATCAGCAAGAACACCAATACTGCATACTGTCTTCAGTTAAAGAATCCAGACATCAATATCCAACAAGAAAAAAGAAGAAGAAAAAGACAAATGGAAAAATGCAGGGGCGGAGCCAGCAGCGTTTTCCCATGTTTTTTGATAGTAAGCCGTGATAAGCTAAATGCAGGGGCGGAGGGTCAATGCTAAAAGACATACCTTTTTTTGTTTTTCCTTATCAAAAAAGAATTATATATATTACTAGTAGGAAAAAAAATGCTAGTGACTGGCAACTGCCCTTAGTGCGGTGCTTAATGTGCTCGAAGTGCCTCGATATCTGGAAAACACAAATAGAAACTAGTAATTGAGCGGTGGTTAAAAAAATATCAGTGTTTGGTCAAGACCTGGGACTTAGGGTTTGCTCCCTCCCAAGGTCTTAGATTCAAAACCTCTCAGGTGCTATCACCTCCTTTGGGGCCAGTCCATACTCCGATTTTAATTGGGCTCTCCGCAAGTGGGCAGTGGTATTGGGCGCAAGATTGTGCGTAAGCTGGCTTAGACTCCTAAGTTATCAAAAAACAAAATACTATTAAAATGGGACGAATATGTAATTGTTAGTTCGATTGCTGTTTGGGACAATTTTATGATAGTGGTGGAGTCAAAAGTCACCAAATGGAGATAAATATCAACTGAGTAGTGAAGAAATTTGGAATTGACCCATACCCTCTCCGCCCCTGTAAAAAGAGAATAGTGTATGCGTGTCAATTCGCCCACCAAACACGATCCTACAACCTTCCAGGGTTCCTCATCACAAATTTCATTTCCAGAGCAATTAATATAGGCATGATTAATGAGGATGAAGAGTTACCTAGTCATCATGATTGATTCATAAAAAACAAGGAATAAAGGAGAAAAAAAAAATAGAAAGGATATGTATATGCATACACCAATTCCCACAAACCACAATTTGGCAATATAGAAAGGTTTCATTTACCAACTTTCACTAGTGAAGCAAATAATGCGAGGAGTGCTCGACAAACATGAAATGCATAAAACTAACTTTATGCTCAGGACAATGGCCTCATGGCAATATCTACAACTGGTCATATGGTGCATAATCCTAGAAATGCAGAGTGGATGAGTAATTAGGATACGCAAGTCAGGCAGCATCCATTTCGCATGGCTGCTCCAATACACCCGAAACAAGAGATTAAAAAGAGAATCACGCCAACGGCAACAAATACACATATGAACCTGCAAAAACATGTACAGTAGGAAAATAAGTTTGTATTTTAGAAAATAATCATTCAACATTGATCCTCACACTATGTCACGCATTTAGACAAAAATAAGAAAAGAACAAACAAAAAGTAAAGAGTAAAAAGAACATAATTTGACAGGGACTCCAATAAAAAAATAAAATTAACACCTTAGTAGTGTAATGTGCTTCTGGCCAACAAAGTGGCTCACAGTTTCTTAAGCAATAATCACACAATAAGCATTTCACATTTAACCAAGAAGTGTACATCTATTACTGCATAAAAATTGTAGATTCGTGAAATTCCTCACCAATATCAAACTAAGCATCATCAAACGTTGCATACTTTTTCTGTCTGCGGACCAAAAAAAGCATGATTCTGGATTATAAAATTCACAAAACTGTGTAGCACGCTGCCATGCTGGTGGCACCAGGAAGCACCAAGACTCCTCTTGTCCTGCTTTCTTATATTAACACATTTGAACCTCATAGATTGTGGATACATCGTGTGAAAGCTTTTAATAGTTCTAGGGAAACGGTTACATTTTCAGATTTAATGTGCTCTAGAAGATGTGGTCAATTTCTATCATTACTCCCTTAAGTTTCTAAACCAGACTCAGTAGGGACAGATAACCGAGATACATGAGACACATCTAAGGCCATAGTTAGTTACATTTCAAGAAAATGATTGGGTCAGCATTTGAAATCAAAAGAGGCAGATTTTGTTTAGCTTTTGTCTTTAACAATATTAATTCAAACAACTTGGATGGTTGTTGGTACTTGGGGCTTGTGATAACAGAGTAATTGTGTTATGCAACATATAGCGAAACACATGTAATAAGAACACTTAGATGTCACGTGAAAAATGAATTCCTTATTTTAGAAGTATTAAGACTTCTGATTTCTAGATTCATATAACTTCGTACAATATTTTTAAGAGGTTTTCACCACTATGCTTTTAGCATAAACGCAGCACGAAAAAATACTTTTAAGTACCTTAAAAATGTGAATGATTTCTTAATACTTTTCTACTCTACATATAGAACATTTCAGTTTTTCTCGGGAAAAAAAAAAAGTTTATCATTTCAGTATAAACACGAATATATATTTTTATCTGTTATGGTGTCACCGTAGTGTCCTGTTAGTATTATACTGTTATTGTGGGCGTATCATGTCGTATCTGTGTCTTGTGCCTCTTAGAATGGAATCAAATAATGCCACCACCCCTCTGTGTCAAACTTGCACTGCTGTTGGATTAACATGGATTTATTCCAATGCTCTATATATATAAGTCTTACTTCACTGGGTTCACTCATATTGCAACTCGCCTTGCCAACAACAATCATGAAGTTGCCAACTCAACCCCAAATGGGCTCACGCATATAAATTGCACAATACTCACATACTGAGACAATGGGTGACATTGCTTCACAATCTCTCTCCAGGCAACATGCTTGGAGAGAGGGTGACGGCCTCGCGCATGTATAGGCACAATGCTTTTCATACCGAGACAATGGGTGAGACATCCCTGCAGGCTCTCTCCACAGGTAACATGCCACTTGGCAGCACCCGCAGAATGAGAACAGGGACATGCACCCTAGCCATTTTTGATTAATCCATAACCAAAGCCATGTTACACATATCGGTTAGAACTTAGAAGTTAGAAGGAAATCCCAAGAGCTAGCTATTGAGTAATGACACTGCCCCTGAAGATTGTACCCAGAGAATGTGGAACTTTCCTGCAGACTACTACAGTCACTATTTATTTGGGGACTGGTAAAAGGACAACCATAGTCAGTGACAGAGCCACCTTGAGACCAGTGTGGGCACGTGCCTACACTGCTCTTTCCTTTTTTGTTAGTTTTTTTTTTTTTTTTTTCTTTTTCAAAGGTAAGGAGTGTTCGGGTCAGCTTACATGCACCTCGACTATTCTCCTCTCCGATCTGGTTGAGAGCAGGCCATCCATGCTTGAACTAGAGGATTCAAAAGAGATTTCTCTCTTGTGGCCTAACCCCAAGAGGTTACCAAGTTCCGAAGATGTCAGAGTTTACACTATCCCTGTTGTCACTTGAGCTACCCCTAGGTGTTTCTTATTTTCCTAGTTTTACTTGTTACTTGAACCCTTCGAAGATGTCAGGGTTTACAGCTATCTTTGTTGTCACTTGAGCTTCACTTGTGCTACCCCTTGGTGTTTCTTATTTTGATAGTTTTACTTGTTACTTGAACCCTCAGACACGTAATCCTTCAAAATGGTCTTTGCTCTCACTCTCAATTCTCGCTCTGCGCTCGCAATCCTCGCACTCACGGATTTTAGTTGTCTGGGAAGTCTTTGGAAGTCTCTTTCACACTCTCACCCCGCACCCCCACTCGCCCACGCATTATGTGAGAACCAAACAATTATCATTATTTAAACAATTCTTCACTTACACAAACATTTAGAGTAATATTCACCTACTTTTAGGTGGGTGAATAATAAAGTAGATGAATAATAAAATAACACTCTACACAAGCCTAAAACTCTCATTAATTTCTTATGCCGCAAGACGCATGTCATCATCACATCGTCAACAACCATCAACTCGGGGGTGTAAGTTGTTGATATCTAGCTATTCTCGGAGCTCGTGATTAATTTATAGTGCCCACACTGATGCATAATCCTGGCTACGCCACTAACCATAGCATGACCAATAAACCAAGCATTTTTATTCAAGCTAATAAAAAAAAGAGAGAGCTAAGGCAATGCATTTAGTTGTGGCAGTGGTTCTGGTTCTCAGATAATCCAGGGCAAAAATATAGTAGATGACCAGAATGATGATTGATGTGTACCCATTTCTCAATGGAACACACTCTACCACATCAATTCCTATCTTTCATTGTTGAGTTGATTTCAAGAAGTTGAAAAAAAAAAAAAAAAAAGATGCCAACTATGTCGCACGTTTCTATCAGGCACAGGGTGACCAAAGTTTTTGCCCAAAGTACTAACACATATCACAAGGTCGGTGTACCATACCAAGCTTTGGGAAGGTCATCCAAAAAGCTGCTTGACAGAGGGACAGCCATGAGCATCGGCCGACCAAGCTGTATCATAGCATCACTTGTGGGTGAGGCAGTAGAAACAGTGGAAGACGACTTCTCATACTCCACAAACAAGTAGATCCCATACCCCACAATTGCCAGACCCGCAAGAGTCATCAATAAGTTCAAAATCTTCAATATGCATTCCCAAAAACCCCTGCACGCCATTCTGTACAACCCCTCTAACCCCTTTAATCACAGGCCCCAGCAATACCCTTCAATTCTTCAAACTTCCAATTCACTGCAACAAGAACTAAAAGGAAAATCAAACCCACGAAAAAATAACCATCTCAAACATAAAGACAATCCTCTCATGAAAAATTGAATTACAAGAAAATCAAGACCCCTCTTGTTTCCACAAAATAAAAATAAATAAACGTAAATGTAAGGAAAATGAAAATCACCATCCACAAGGCGGTGGATAATCTGGAAAAAAATGCATTGATAATCTTAACTGTATTTAGTGAATTGTGTACAGAAATCTTTAACTTATTTCACATGACAAGCATACTATTACTAGGCAGCGGTTGGCAAGATCCAAATTGTAGATCCAGCTTTAAAGGAATTTGACCTTGAAGCTCAAAGCGATTAACGTATATCAATAAGTGTATAATTCAGCGGAATTCTGATAATCTAAGGCTCAGATCTTCAACGTAAAATACAATGCATGCAAATCCCCAATGAAATTTCAATCGAAAAAATACTTCTTGAAATCACCTAGGTTGGGAAAAATTGTGTGATCGAAAGGAAAACAATGAAATGTAACTTAATTGGCGAAAAATTAAGGAAAAACATCATGAAAACATGTGGTTTGATCGTGAAGAGAAAAACGATTGATTTCTATATCTAGCTACAAAAATCGAAGGGAACTTACGATTAACAAGAGACAATATCGAGTTCAAAGATTGCGAGCCACAGAGATTCGAAGAAATCTGAGAGAGAGAGAGAGAGAGAAAGGGTCTGGAAAATTGGAAGTGGAAGAAGTACTAGTAAAAGGCATAATTCTTTGTTCTGGTCGGTAGGCTGTGTCGATATCTGGGTGTTGATTGGGGCGCTTATATTTTTACTATGCCAAGCACATTGCATTATGAAATGACATTACTGTCCCCTTCACCATTTTCTTTTTTAGTGTTTAAATTTTATAGGGAATTGATAATCGCACTCTAAAAATTGTTGCATGCACTCCAAGCTACAGTGATTTTCCAAAATCACCCTTTTGCAAGGTCTAATTTTACTTCAGGCGCTCCTAAAGTTTCTCTCTCTATTTTACTTTAGGCGCTCTTAAATTTTTTTACTCTTCTCCTCTGCCTCCTCTGTTAATAGAAGAAGAAAAAATGGACGTCCACTAAACCCTAACATGTAACAAAAATTCTATTGTGAATTGGGTGCCTGTAGATCAAGGATTCAAGCTCGGAAGGTAGTTTTTTTGTTCTTTTCTTATGATTTTGTCGAGATTAAGTTATGATTTGGTGGGTTTTGTGTATTTTAAGAAGGGCGTGGTTCGGCTAAATTTTTTTGCCATCATCGCTTCACAAATCCAGATGAGAGGGGAACCAAACAGGGAAAAAAATATCGATGCGCTTCAATACATCACCACCACTACCACTACAGACATAAATGTTGGAAATTTTCGGATGAAAGCTGGTTTAAGCTCGTGGTTATTTTTATTTCTTTTTTTGAGTAGATTTTCCACGTCGAAACTTACCTTTGTATTCTGATATAAGGTTTCCTTGTTCTAGCGGTAAATTTTTTAAGGTTTCCATGTTCTAGCTGTAAATTTGTTATGTATATTTTTGAAGTTTTTTCTAACCCAACTCTCTCTAACCTAACTTCTCTCGTAAGCCCCTTTTTTCAGCCGCCTCTCAGCCAGTCGCGGCTGCTCAGGGAGGCTGGGCACCTCACGCCAGTCTCTTGAACACCGGCTCCCCTCCCCTCCCCTTGTTTTTTTTTTATTTCTTTTTATTTTCTAAGTGTTTTGATTAATCTCCCTCCGCAATCCATCCAGCCGCCGCGTCAATCGTTGATTTCTCCTGCTCCGATCTAACATGTAACAGTAGATTTGTCTAGCTATGGACTATGATTGCTCCTGCCTTTACCATTTGGACTGCTAATGTTAATTGCTTATGACTTTTTCCGTTTGGTTTTGGTTCAATATTTTGTTTGGAGTGCCTTAGTAAATGAGGAGATAATTTGGGGGTGGAGTGCCTCTAGTAATTTTTATATTTTCAAAAGGATAGTTTTGTAACTTCATTACATTTTGGAGTGCTTGCATAAAAAAAGGGAGCCCCAAAATCAACTCCCATTTTATATTGGCATGATTCCAATTTTTTTTTTTTTTAACTCATGCAGGATTCCACATGAACTCCTAAAAAAAGATCTCTTTAAACCCAGTTCTTAAAATAAAAAACACTAATTTTATTTCCTTCTCAATTCTCACGAAACAAACAACGGGTAATTGTTCTAGGGTCCAGAAGTGTGGACTTATTGTGCCATTTAGTCCATGTTAAAGTTTTACGAGGTCTAAGGTCCACCAATTTTTTTTATATAGAATTTAGGCACTTTCAAATAATACCCTAGGGTTTAGGTTTTAGGGTGCACTTTTCTATTATAGGGTTTTAGTGGTTTAGGCACTTTCATAGGGTATCCTAGTGTTTTAGGCACTTTCATAGGTACCCTAGAGTTTTAGGCACTTTCATAGGGTACCCTAGAATTTTAGGCACTTTCATAGAGTACAAACTTTTTTGGCACTTTCATAGATGTACAAACTTTTTTGGTAAAAAAAAAAAAAAAAAGATGTCACGTTAGGACTGGATAGGTTATAAACTTGTTTGGTGGATTAATGGGATTACAAATTCTTTGCCTAGGACTTTTGAACAAGTTGCCCAAACAAACAAAGAACGAGTATTCTTTTGCACGCATTTAAAGAATTTAATGTTTGTCCAAAATTACTCATCTTCAATTAAATTATAAACCTAATTTTTTCCTTCAATCTTCCCAATTTAATGGCGAATCCATGACAAAGCAACATGCAGTTGGCAATTGCAACAATTAATGATTGTTTTGCTTCTTTCAGTAAATAAACAACAACCAAATAACAAAGGACGAAAAGAAAGCATCGGCCTCGCTTATTTGACCGGGGATAAATGGATGAGATATGAAATTCTTTGGGATATGAGTGTGATATGAAATTCTTGAGATATTGCTCAGGTTATCAATGGATGGAGAAATCGATGTCCAGTGTTTGTATTCAACGGAATATAGCCAAAACTTGTTACTTTTCAAGTTTACCCTTCATTGGTTGACTACTAAACTAGGAAGCTTTAAAAAAATTTAGAGCGCACTTTAAACTTTTCAATTATTATTTTTTGGTCTCATTGTTTTGACTGTTAAAAGCATCTTAAGGGCAAAATGGAATTTTACAACTTTCATTTGATGAAAAATTTAAATTAGCCCTATATTTTGGGACAATAAAAAAAAAGAAAGTATGACAAATATTTTGGGACGAAGTGTTGTACTTTTTATCAAAATAAATTTAATGCTACTTGCGTTTTGACTGCCGTCCAATCGTAAAAAAATTTATATATGAAAAAACTTGTATTTGGCGGACAACGTTAGTTTTCATTGAATATTGCAAAGGTTACATCACCTTAGGGCTTGTGTGTTGCATTTACGGCCACAAGATACATTGTTTTGTTTTTTTTGATAGGTCAGGTCAGGGTTGGGTGTCCGGATCGATTTCCGTGTATTTTAACTAATTTCCTTTCCAATATATTCAAAATATTCAAAAGTATATTATTTACGTCCGAATTAGAAAATTCACAAGAAATTATTTTTTTACAACCTGACCCCAAAAATTAAATATTGATAAATTATATGGGAAACAAACCTTTCAATTTACCGGACTACTCTTGAGGGTTGTTAGGGTTTTGTTTATAGCAAACTATAGTGTGGGCTCTCTGTATGCCACGTTAGATGTCTAATTGTACACTTGAAAAGGCGGGAAAATGGCTCCTTTAAAGATGGAGGTCGACAAAAGGATCCCAGCAGTCATTCAAAGACGTTAACTACCTGTCAAAGAAGAAGAAAGATTTACAGTACTATTTAATCTGGGGATTGCTCAATTTTCATACACTTCCCACCATGTTTTGACAAATTTCTTCAACATTCAAGGACTTCTTTGTTTTGCATCTTGATCCATCCTTCAATAGAATAATGGGGTTAAATTTTTTTTATTTTATGAGCTTAGATTCAAGTTCTGGACATCGAGTTAAATACTACTTTTAAACAGGAAATTTAACAATCAAACTATGAGTACACCATTTGGTGCACACTAAATACACACCGTGTTGTGTGAAAGTTATCTTGGGGTGTTCCATATAAATGATCGAAGTCGCTCAAGTTGTTTAAAATGTTTTGTTAAGGATCGCAATAAGAAATCAACTCAATTGGATATCAATAGAGGCTTGATTAATTCTTTGCTCATTTTTCTGACAGGAAATTGAGCGAAGAATCGATCAAGTTCTTATCGATATCCGATTGAGCTGTTTTTTTACGGGAATCCTTAAATTATATTTTGAATAAATTGAGCGGTTCTAATCATTTGTGTAGAATCCCGAAATGGATCCTACACAACGCAGTGTGTATTTGGTGTGCACCAAATGATGTACCCAGTTTGGTTGCAAATCCTCCATCGATGAGCATAGATTCAAAGTTATGGACATTGGACAAAATAGTTCTTCCTTCGTCCGGATTTGTTTGTCATTCATTCTATTGTAACTGGATAAAAAATTAGTTATATCTTTAAATTGGCAATACATTTTATATCCAATGTAGATCTTGTTTAATAAATCTTGTATGTACATTTTATAAGACAACATTTTTAAAATTACATAAAAACATTATAAATTACTAGATATAATCATTTGAAAAGTGGCACGAACTCCCAAAATCTATGTTACAATACAAAGCGGTTTTTGTCCTAGTCATCATATTACATTTTATCCCTTTCTCTGCCAACTCACTCTCTCTCTCTCTCTCTAGCCTTTTCCTTCACCGGCCCACCACACCCAAAATTTCAAACCACATTCTCACTCTCTTCCCTTTTTGAAATTCAAATAACATTTGCTGTGTTTGGATGGGTATTGAGAAGAAAATTTTGAGAAGAATTTTTGAGATAGTGTTTGGTTGGGTTATTGAAAATAAGAATAATGAGGTAATGATTAGAGAGAGATAGAGATAGAGAGAGAAATGAAATGATAAGGTAATGAGTCGAGAAAGAATATTTTTGAAAAAAAAATTTTGAAAATGGGGAAAGAAGGGAAGTGAACAAGTCTCTCACTATCTCCTCTCCTTTCCCCTCTCTGAAATTCAAAGGATCATAGAGAATGAGCACGAGTACGGGCGTCGATTGCTCAAGTCGTGCCTTCAGGCAAGGACATGCTCTAGTGAACTAACAAATCCGGACGAGGGAGCAGTAAATACCAAAGTAATGAATCTCGTACCGTACCGGCCAGTACAGGCCGAGATGTACTGTACCGGCCAGAAAACGGGATACCCAGCTTGCTGTTCCGTTCCGGCAGAAATACCGCTCTATTCCGGCCATTCCGCTCTGTTCTGACCGTTTCCCGAATTCCATCCGGTACATAAATCAAAACGTTTATTAGGTTGTCTGGCATGAAATTTGTGCACTTTCGGATTTCCAACACAAAAAAGCACAGATCTGTTCGGATTTTTCAACAAAAAAACACAAATTTTTAGTTGATTTGGAGTGATTGGCGACCTTCTCACCGGAAAAAATGGTGTTTTCCGAACAAGAAAGAGGAGAGAGAAGAAGTAAGGGGTAACGTAGAGAGAGAGAGATTTGACAGTAGTGTGTGTTCCAGTACTTCCAGTACATATGGTGCAAAGCTCCGTAAAATCTACTTTTCTAGCATTTTCCTTTCACTTTTTTTTAAGCAAAGTGTTTAGCTTGTTACAAATTTCTAGAAAAAAAATTCATTAGATATATTAAATACAGTAAAAATATTTATTGCGTTAAATCCGGAACGGGACCGAGATAAACACCGGTACCGGTACGTACCGTTTCAGTAGAGAAAACGGTATGTTTACCGGTACGAGATTAATAACTTTGGTAAATACTACACTGTCGAAAGTGTAAAAGACAAGTTTGGTCACCCGTACTAAAAAGTTTCAAAGTTTCACTTGGATCCTCAAGTTTTATTAATTCTTTTAATTTTCCCGAAAATGTTATGTATGTCTAATGAAAACAATCCATATTGGTACAATATTCCCAAGAAAGGGGATTCAGAACGAGGATTGGGAGTATAAGTACATGATCATACCAAAAGATTATGCGACCTTGGGTCATAAGTTGCTCCCTTGAATCGTTGTTAGAAGTTTTTTCACAGATGCACATCAGTGTCAGCAGAGTTTTTATTCACAAAACTGGATGAAATCTACGGGTTTCGGCAAGGCGACTATCACCCAAAATATTAAAGAAATTCTATTAGTTATGTCGCTTATGAATTGGGGTAAAAATATCTACTTCAGAAAGGCTTATATCCGTGGTGTTGTCGCACAACTGCCCGCCTAGAAGAGCCAATCACTCTAGTGTTCCTATTCAATGTGAACTTTATTAATTTCTCCCCAAATTGGAATAATGCTAGGATATTAATCGGTGCATGGTTGTGCACATAGTTTTACTTAAACTTTTTTTCGTAATTATTTGTCTTCGCTAAGAGTATTCTTTCATAGTAAAGAGGATTGTGACATCATTTTACTTGGAAAATTTTATATTTACTTCATATAAAATTCTATAAAATTATCAACCAATGCGTCGCTATATTCATTCTCTAGATTGGATATGTTTTGCTCTAATAGAACCTCTGACTTGGAGAGTTTGATTTGGCAAACTTTGCAACCATTGTGGACCAGTCGTTGGCCTTGGGCCTGCTGGCTTCAAACAACACACAAAAGGGTCTAACAATGAGACAAAAGGGTCTAAACGTGCATGAAAAACTTAAAAAGTAACTAAGTCTAAATCTTAGAGTATAACCTACAGGTAAAAATCCAGATAATATGTGGGAAAGTACATTCTTTTAAACAAATACTCCATGCAAACAAGGCCCAAATAAAACATTGAGAATGTTGTTGAGAAAAGGACTCGGTAACTAGTATCTAATCTAAATCATATACGAAAATGTCTAGGAACACCATTTTAGCATTACAGTTGTGCTCGAAATTGTGTTCTAGAGGTGTGTTTCTTACATTGCTCAGAAATAATTTGGCAAGGTGATATCGTGCACATATGAGAAAGTAGGAGAAGTAAGCAGCTTCTGTCACTTGTGAAACGAGACCCGCGAAACCAAAATGTCCAAAACTCTACTAAAAAGAGCTTAATTGGGGTCTTTAGAATGAAAAATCTCTGCCTCAAGAAGCCAGTCTGTAGTCATTCTTTATAATTTTAGGGCCAACATCCACGATTGTCATCGGCATTCAGCAGATATGTGAAAAAGCACATCTAGTCCGAAACATGGAGGGGAAAAAATCCGAGCAAATGAAATTTGCAATATTCATGAAGTTAAGGTTTATTGATAAACACAGACAAAATATTTCTGCAGGGTACATCATCAGCCCATGTTAATTGGGCTATAAAATTTTCTGTATTAAATAAGAGCATAGCCACATATCACAAATCATTGAAATGCAAGTGATTTGGCAGTTCAAAACTTTATATTTTCCATCATTTTTATTTCTGCCATAGAAATGAACCTAAAAGCAGCATCATTTTCAATTGAAGAGCCATTACAGCTACCTTGCCAACATATTTCGCGTACATAGGCGAATCCAGAGTCCAAGGTGAGCACTTTATATGAGCAAAAAAAACTCTCCTGCTAGGCTGCTCATCCAAAGGTAAAAGTAGTACTGCTGATGTGTAATTGTGATTGGTCAAGGGTTCTTAATCCTGAGTCCAAGGCGAGCACACTCTCGCGGGATAGATCTTCGTCATCATGAGGCCGTGAGTGTGGAATTGGGCTGCACCTTAAAACCATCATGAGAATCAAGATCAGCGGAATTTGTCCAACTGTTGGATTCATTAATTCTCATGTCGAAGGTTACTAGTGGTCCTATTGCTAATCCTGGCTTTCAAATGGTTGTGACATATGATGACCAGTTAGTAAATTGGACTGTCCATGTTCATGTCCAAGTAGATATGTTGGAGGCATAGACCCAATTCTAAGGGTCCAATGTCTACCCTGCCTACTTCATAAATGTTGAAGAATCCATGTAAGATACGACGTCAATACGAATGTGACCAACCAAGTGACTTCCAATTGCAACAATTCAACATTAACTACCCATGGACAAAGCCACGCATACAAACTACAAGGCTGCCTGTGGAGCATAGACTCGGCCCACATGCACTGAATGTTAGTACAACGGCCATGCGCAGCACGTTCAAAGGGATATGTCTCCCAAGTCCCAACCCAGAAGCAATTGGATGTGAAACGACACACTGGGTAGGTGATCTGTAGGAAAAAAAGATAGGGCCATTCGGGAAGAAAAACAAAGGAAAGAAAGATAGGAGCACCTAGACAGATACATGGATAAATACAGAAAGTTGAGCATCATCCAACCGCTCTCTATATGCTAACAAAAACCTTCACTATCGGTCATACTTGGGGAACCGGACCTGCAAAAAACATCATTGAAGATTTTAGCACATGAAGTACCTCACATTAAGTGGAGAGGTTGGCACAATTTTAACAGGTATTTACTAGAAGAAAAAAAAAACGGTCACTGGGATGAAAGAAACACCACCAAACAGAACTAGATCTCTATTGATTCAACAATGCACATGTTGCAATGATTCAAAATCCTGGATATTTTGAAAACACTGTCCCAACTATAGGTCAGCCACATTATGCAAAGTAAGCTGGGTAAGGTCTATAACCAGTTCAAACTCCCAGGCAGCGTCACAGCATGCAGGGTCGATGGGATCAACCTTTGGTAGTAATCACTCATTCACTATCATGATCATTTAAGAAAAAACTGGGAGATGATTTTAGAACAGATCAATTGGTTTAAAATTAATACAAGGATACTATGGAAAAACATACCAAACAAAAAATTAGAATAAAAGGAAAGTCTCAAGCATCTCTAGAGCTGAGCATGTTCTTCCAAAATATTTATCTGGTCAACTTCAAAATTTGTTAGAACTAGCATTTGGCGTGCCAACGGTTACCTTCTATTGAATTAGGGAAAAGAAAAAAGAAAAACAAGGAGTAGTGCATCCTCCAACCACTCTTGAAAGGGCATAGATGCTTACTTGTTTGAGAGCTTCACAACGGGTACTCAAATGGTGGAATTTGGCAATGTCTTAAAGGCATTTCACTATCAAATAATAGGGCAACCTTTTTTGTGATTGTGCTTCTTTATTCGATGCTAACCCAGCAAGGGAGATTCCACCTCCTCCCCATTGCCATACCCAACCTTCAAAAGAAATAAAGAAGATGATAACGTTATCACTTGGCACAATTTCAACTTCAAGTGTAAAATCAACACAAAATGGTAAAAGAATGAAAACCACCTACAAAGAGTTGCATCTTCCGCTGAATACTCATCCTCAAATAAGTTATTATTCTCCACCAATCCTTCTGTAAACAAAGAACTTCATTCAGAAATGAAATTCTGAATTGACTGAACCTCAAGCTTGCAGTACGTGACTATCTAAAAAACATTGATAACTGTGCTCCTTGAATCTAACATTAAAATGTCAATTTAGTCCAAATTCCCTGTACAGAGATGATAATTCTTTCTACATCAGGAAACCACGAAAAACCTACACCAAATTTAGAGGTCGAGGAATATTTCATATTTCATGAGATATAGACCATTTTACCCTCATAATGTTGGAAAACAAGTCATTTTCTTAAAAAGGTCGTATGTCCCTTGTTATAAATTAGATTGAAACCCACATATATTGTTCAATGGAATTTTATAGTACTAAAGATAGTGAAAACCAATCGTTAAAATTATGAACTCTAGTTTTTCAAAAAATGGTCTTGCTCACATGATGTTGTCACTTACTTTCCAATCACACTCCAGACTCCACGCAGAAGCTATACATATCCATTTCTGTTATTCTGCCGTCTGATCCACTACAGAGTACAGTCAGTAGATGACTTGGTCACTCTTTAGTCCTTACATAAGTTGACAGGAGAAGGGCCACAGTCTTAGTCTTCCATGTTGAGAACAAGACATTCAAATTTAGTAACGCCACTCTCATCTTTCATCAGTTTTGTCAAATCCTTCAAAACTTCATGTATTTCACCAGCATTGGGATGAGACTTATCCCCTGCAATAAATAAGTTTGTCTTCTCTCTAACTACTATCCAGCTACACCCCGGGAACTTCCTCACACCTTTTTCTTTCATCCTCCTCCTCACAGAGTTAACCCCATCCCAGTTCCCTGATGCAGCAAGTAGGTGAGAAAGCAGCACATAGGGAGAAGATTTTATGGGTTCTAACTCTAGGAGTTTCTCAGCTGCATGCTGCCCTCTCATGCCATCCCCGTGCAATCTGCAAGCGCCAAGGAATGTGGCCCACATCATAGCATCAGGTTCAAATTCGAGGTCATGGATGAACTGCTGTGCTTCATCAATAAAGCCCCATCTGCCGAGAAGATCAATCATACAGCCATAATGCTCTGGTCTTGGCTCAATATGATAGTGATCGATCATGGTATTATAGACTTGGCAGCCTTCAAATACCCTTCCTGCATGGCTACACGCAGTGAGAACACCAAGGAAAGTCACATCATCAGGCTTCACATGGGTCTCTTTCATTTTGTCAAATGTTTGCAGTGCATCTTCTGCGTACCCATTTTTCGCGAATGCAACTATCATTGAATTCCAAGAAATAACATCATTTTTAGAATTCATTTCGGTAAAAACTTGAACTGAACTTTCTACATCCCCACATTTAGCGTACATGTCTATCAGTGCACTACTCGTTAACTCATCCGAGTCAAAACCAGTATGGAAAATGAGAGAATGAACCTCTCTACCATCTCTCAAAGAAGATAAGACAGAACATGCTCTCAGGACACTGACAAATGTTGCCTGGTCTGGCATGGCATTCTGCCTTCGCATTTCTAGGTAAAACTGCAAAGCCTCCTCACTGCAATCATTTTGCGCATGTCCTGAAATAATAGCCGTCCATAATACTGCACTCTTTGGATTTGGGAGCTCTGAAAAAAGAATATTTGCATCTATTTTGCCTTGGGAACTCATGTACATGCCCAAAAGAGAAATACTCAAGAAATCATCCTCGTACGAAAGCCCTGCTTTCAGTATGAAGCAATGGATTAGCCTTCCAAGATTTAGTGTAGAAAGCCCAGTGCATGCATCTAGAAGGCAGGCAAAGGTTACTTCAGACGGCATCAAACCTTCAGTCAGCATATCATGTAGCAGGTATACAGCTCTCTCTAAATTGTGTTGAGCATATCCAGCAATCAGAGCATTAGCGGAGACCACACTCCTCTTCCGCATGGATATGAAAACTTCATATGCAGTGGCAATAGCCCCACACTTAGCATACATGTCAATAAGAGAGCTTCCGGCGTAAAGGCTAGTTTCCAAACCATATTTGACTGATAAACAATGTACTTGCTTTCCTCGATCAAGCGATCGGAGATTTGCACAAGCACTTAGTATACTGGCCAAGGACACTTCGTCGGGTGTGATACCATCTGAGGTCATTCTCTCAAACAGTTTAAAAGCCTCGTCCTCTTTTTCATCCTGCACATACCCTACTATAATCGCATTCCAAGAAACATTATCACGGTTCCTCAGTAGCTCGAATTGTCGTCTTGCATGATCTAGAGCCCCAGATTTAGCATACATATCTACTAATGCATTTCCAACAAATAAGTTATCTTGAAGTTTATTCTTGATTATACATGAATGGAGTTGCCGCCCCATTTCCAAGCAACCACATGCACTGAGAATGCTAGTATAGGTAAATTCATCAGGATGGAAACCTGAAACCCTCATGCTAAAGTATAACTCCATGACTTCACTGGCATACCCATTTTGCAAATAACCTCCAAGCATTGCATTCCACAACACAACATTCTTCTCATCTAAAGGAACAAACAATCTCTTTGCGTCTTCCATTTTCTGACACTTAGCATACATGTTAATTAGAGAACTTCCCACATAAACATTAGAATCAAACCCTTGTTTCGTAGCCTGGGCATGAACCTGCAATCCATACTCAAGATTCTCTATGCTTGCAATGGCACTCAAAACACTGCCTAATGTGGATCTTGTGGATTTAACACCAGCATTCCTCATGTTTTGGAACAATTTGACAGCCTCCCACTCATAACCTCTCTTGCCATGCCCTGAAATCATCACATTCCATGCCACAGCATTTGGGTTAGGCATCTGGGCAAACAAGTGGCAAGCATCATCAAGCCTACCTAGCTCCATAAAGGCACTTATGACAGTAACAAACGCTACCTGGTCCGGGAAACAGCTTGGTTTCTGCATATCTTCAAACAATTTGATCGCCTCCTCTGGCAAACCAGCTTGAACATACCCAGCAATAATTGCAGTCCAAGAAACTGTATCGGGTTCCTCAGCAGCATCAAAAATTCTACGAGCATCGATCATACTATTGAGTTTAGAATACAGGTCAATAAGAGAACCTTCACAAAAGGAATTAAACTCAAACCCCGTCTTGATAACATTACAATGGACTTGTTTCCCAAACTCTGCATCCATCAGTCTACCACAAACAGATAAAAGAACAGCAAAAGTGTATTGGTTTGGCCACACCCCACAATTCCTCATCGACCCAAAATGCCAAATAGCCTGTTCAAGCATTCCCTTCCTTGAATACAACGATAAAACCGAGTTCCAAGCAGTTAAATCTGCACTCTGTAGCTGATCAAATGCCTTTTCTGCAAACTCCGTATTGCCACATTTGGCGTACAAATCCACAATGGCATTTCCCAGCCTCCCTTTTGATCCAATCCCAAGTTTCAAGCTCTGTGAATGGACCACTTTACTGGTTTTCGAAGCACGTGAAAGTCTTTCGGGCATTTCATCGAACAGACGGCGGGATTGAATTTGTTTGCACTGCTGAATGCATGTGTTAAGGAGATGGGTATGTATGTGATGCTCAGAAGTAGAATATGCTTCCGAGTGTAAGTGTGGCTGCCTTGTTTCTTGTGGGATTGTAGAGGAATTGGGTTGGTGATGAAAAGAGTGGGAGTTTGGCTTGTGTAGCAATCTGAAATAAGCTCTTTTAGCCATCTCCTACCACTCATACTTTCACTCAACTTAACAAAAGAATCTGAGCAAAAGTTCTACTTGAGATGATCCAGTCAGTGAACAAACTCAAATCTGAGTAAAAATTTTATTTGAGTACAAGATTCATCAATGATAAAGTTGTAATTTGAGGACCAAAAGAGTTTCAAAAATTTGAGTGAATTGAAGTAAAGTTGTAGTCTTTGCAAGGGTTAGATCGTCGCCCTTTCAAAGTCTTTGGCCGTGCCCGTGATGTCTTTAGCAAATGGGCGGATTGGGTTTAAACAGTTTGATATTGAGTTATGAATTAAATATAGAGGAATTGAATATGCGTCAATAATAATAGACGGTTGAATATTACAAATGTGTGAGCTTGAATATGGGTCGTGGGCTCCACCACCAAATGCATGGCTTTCAATCTTCCACACAAATACGTGGTGGAGAAGGCTCCTAAAACACTACATGGCGGTGCTCCAAAAATACTAAATAATCATTTCATATCCACAGCTTCATGGATTTTATACACTCAATACTGAGCCCTCAAAAAATGTATGTGGTGGATAATAATGTTGAGAAACCATATAGCGGTACCGCAAGGCAACCAAATAAAAAAAAAAATTCCCCGTTGTCTGTTGTTTTTTGAACAATTTCACGTTTGTGTTGTTTTTTGGGCATGTATTACTAAAGAACAAAAAAGAAGGAAAATTAAACTTTTTGAAGTAGCAAAAAAGAGGAAAAACATTATTTCAGAGAGGTCCGATACTCCGAGATCAAATCAATCTCTACTGAGTGGGAGTACCGCAAGGCTGAGCTACACAAAGGGGTGAAATGTGTAACATATGACCTAATTGAGACGCGGAGGCATGTGGACGACGTGAGAATGGTCGGGGCATGACAAAAATTATTTCGCAATCGAGATTCTTGGGTCACTGAGACTACGCTTAATATTCTAACTCTTTCTTATATCACCAATCTCATCCCGCACTTAGATATTCTGATAATCGGGGCATGACAAAAATGTTGGGGAAAGCAATGAGAAAAACTCAATATGATTGTGTATTGTACACAAACTCGAGAATACGAAAGCAAACGTCTTTTTAAGATACAAAGTTCTGACACCAGACAGCGAAAAACACAGTTTCCAGAAACTGATCCAATTTCTAGAAACTGATCCAATTTCTAATTCTGCAAAACCAAGATGGCGATCACATTATGCTGCAACGACCCTTCTCCTCTGCTGGCTGCGCTGCTGTTTGCTGGTTCCAGTTTGACTCGGTTGTGAATGCGGAAGTATCAAGCCCGTACTGATATTTACATGCAGAAACAATCAAAGCAAGATTAATGCAAGTATTGGGCAAAAAAAGCTATTCAGAATGTAATATAAATCCATCAGGGGTGTTCACTTGGTAGTCTATGGTAAAATGCAACTTGGTGTCGCAAAAAGAAACAAGTGGAACACAAAAATATATTAGCCAGAAGAGCGACATCATCCAATAATTATTTCTTTCATACTTGGGATGGTTTTATCTAATAAATTTGACATTGGATAATTGAGATTCTAACTGTTTGATTCTGACACTGAAGAATAGAAAGGAACTGTAATATTCAGACTTCGATGCAAGAACGCATTATGATCGCAGGGACAGACAGGATCTAATCATTGCAAGGGAAAATAGAGACATTGAGCTACAAATTGGCCTGGAGGAGGAATTTTAACAGGCAATAAATTCTGAAATCTACAACTAGCACAAGAACTATGGAAATGAGAACACACCGAAACTAAGCAAATATAAGATGATCAAGGAACAACTGGTGTTCGAAAAGTATCTGAACACCGTATAAAATTGTGTATGACCTTCGTCTCACGTGTCCCAGTAGTCATTAGTTCATAAAAGTCCTATAAGCCCCCAAATAATGAACTCAGATATTTTTTAACATAACAGTAAAACAGGACAGAACTGCACCTTTTCTCTCATATGTGTACTCCAAGCATCAGTTCTGCCTGAACGCTGATCAATGTTAGAGCATCCTTATCAGGCTCAACAAAAATTGAGCCAAATTTAACCACAAAAACACCTTTTACAATTTAGCAAATCACTTTATCAAAAACTCAAAAAATCAGACTCTCTATCCAAACTTTACTATATTACTATTCCCCTCAAATCTTTAAAAAAAAAAAAAAAAGTATAAAGAAAGAAACCCCACCCTTTCTCTATCGGAAAGTGCAGTGGTACCTTTACCATTTAAATATCCCCCCACCACACACACTTAGCCACGTGTAATAAACCCCACCCTCTCTCCTGTTCACCTCCCTCTCTCTCTTCTGACGCAACCTCCCTCCCTCTCTCCTGGCGCACAAAACCCGGGAAAAGCTACCGAAGAAAACAATAAAAAAACAAAAGGCAAAGGCTACCCCGTGAACAGTGCCATTACCCCAATACTGAGTTACTGTAGCGCAGTTGCAATTTTTGCAAATTAGCCAAACATTTGTTGAGGCTGATTTTGGGGTGTTTTTTCCACTTGGACTCAACAAAATAACCATTTTGCCAAAGTAGCAATCCTGATGAGGATGCTCTTACCAGCAACTGGGACACCCGTAGCTGGAACTGGTGACCTGTTGATCAGTGGTTGTCGGGCTTGCTGCCTTGGCCCAATTATATACTCATCATCGCTATCGTATTCTGCTGGTCTGTTTGCAGCTCTAACAATTAGAGCTAACAAGAAAAGAAGGGCCTGCAATTCCCAACTCAAGGGTAGTCACTAGAAAGAGAGGCAGTAGCAGATCACACAGCATAGAAAACTCAATAGCATACACACTTACAGCAATTTAATCAAGTAGTTTTGATTTTCTAGATTCATATGAGTAAAATTCTATAAAGAAATGCTTATTCCAAGGTTTTTATTACCAAATTATATTCAGGCAAACCCTCTAATAAGCAAATCAAGCTCAAAGTCCTTGCAGCATCACATGTTTTGCCATACCAAAACTGCCGAAATGTTTACAGGTCAGACTACTTGAGAGATCCTAAAATTCAAAATCCGTTCAGCAATTTTGTTCTCTTCTCAGGTTGGCACGTGTGACAAACTAATGCTGAAGCCTACAACAATGCACTACCTCTGTCGCTTATTATTGGTCCCTTTTCGGTATTCAGGATATCAAAAAATGGCCTTTATTTTTTGGTTTATCAGATGATTTGGAAAACTGTCTACGCAAGCTAATTGAGATCTTTTGATTGGGGAATCAATTTTGGTTTCCTTTTGGAAAAATACATTATGTCTTAGTTTGAATAAAGGGTAGACCCGCTGAAAAAGAACCAAGAATATGGGACAGTGGAAGTAACACCTCCCTCCCTCCCTACCACACAGACCAGTGAGCACCAATACCGCCACAGATAAGCATACCCATCTTAAATACATGCAGGTGACTCAATTTTTCAACAATCTGCCGGCAAAACTTAATCATGCCATCCAATTTTCCTGGAACCCTCCTAAGTGGTAATCACGGCACGGTGGAAACTGGGATATGCCCATTCTAAGTATTAGAATAGTATGAAAATGAAAAATGTAAAGAACAAATAAAGTAACCATTCACTTGAGTTCTATCAAATTTTAAAAGTCAAAGGGGGAGGAAGATAGGTAAGCAAAATGTAAAATAGACTTATAAGTCAAAAACCATTCGTAGTATGATTTTGGTATTGCAAGCAATCACATGAGAAAAAACAATACACGTATGCATGAAACTAAGAAATGTCACATTGCACTTCAATTTAACTGCAACTCAGATCCAGGAAAGAATAAACTAATATTTTGTCTCAAAAGCAAGTGGCATTTCCATTGCTTACCTCAAAAATAACAATCCCAAGAGCAACCCATTTTACAATTTCCCAGTTCTCGTCCAGAAAGTCCTATAACATAGCAAAGTCTCCAGTATCATCGGTTGGAATATCCTAAAAAAATAGTACACAATCTAATCAAACACCAGAGTATAACATCTTGAAAATCAAAAGGTCAGTCAGAGAACACTCACTTCTTTCCAACTACTGTCGAAGAATATGAAAGCTGCACGTCACTTCTACCAAGATCAGCAAGAACACCAATACTGCATACTG
The DNA here is from genome assembly GCA_963854785.1 of Vaccinium vitis-idaea. NCBI lineage: Eukaryota > Viridiplantae > Streptophyta > Magnoliopsida > Ericales > Ericaceae > Vaccinium > Vaccinium vitis-idaea. The sequence continues at coordinate 18,828,975 of OY978223.1, read as the reverse complement.
TCTTCAGTTAAAGAATCCAGACATCAATATCCAACAAGAAAAAAGACGAAGAAAAAGACAAATGGAAAAATGCAGGGACGGAGCCAGTAGTGTTCAATGATCTTAGCATCTGAGTAACATTCATGACAGAAAAGAAAAGACACAAGAAAGTACCAAATACACTCAAACCCCTCATCTCTCACATGCATGAGCGCGCTCCAAACATTGATTTTGAAACCTTGGCATTTACTTTGTACTCGATGGAACCAAGAAATATAGGGAAACAGAATAAGTAGCATTTGAGTTTGCAGCAGTAACAGCCAAAAGTCATAGAAATGAGAAGAAAAGCATTAAGCAAGTCAAGAGGCAAACAGACCTGATCAAATCAATTTTATCATGCCACGTGTATCCTTTTTCTCCAATCAGGTGAGGAAGAGGCTTAAGTGTTCGAAATGATGAGGTTCCATTGCCCCAACCCAATAGGCTTTCCAGTGAATGAAAATCTTCACTTCTCGAGCCTTATGATTTCCGAATTATTGCCTCCAATTTTCAACCTCCTTATGAATCTATGATAGCAAAGAATTATTGCCTCCAATCCAATTCGATCATACGGGGACACTTGTAATACAATATTCGGATGTCACGAATTGAGTAGCCACTCAAATTTCACATCCAAAGGGCGCAGAACGGAAGTAGTCTGCAATCCGAACTGCACTCAGAAGCTTCAACACTTTAAAAGTGCGCATACCGCCAAATGAAAGCATATAATAACGTCACAAGTAACAAAAAATGTGATTGAAGCCATAGTTTATACAAGCTATCATTTACAATCTGAATTGGCGAGGAAGACGGCCACATTTTCTCTGCAATCTCAAAATCTCTTTTGTGAAACCTTGATTGCCAGTAAGCAAATGCCCATTCAGGATGCACAAACTGAAGTCTGTAATATCATGATCCAAGCGTCCAAGACAGGCCATGGGCTTGGTTACCACTATTCCTTTTTTGAAGAAGTAGATCAGTCAAAATTTTCACTGCAAGAGAATTCAGCCAGGAACTACCCCAAAACCAAACTAGCCAACTACGATCAACATTCAGTATTCACGATCCCAAAGTGCATGCAATGCTGTTTCGTCATATAAAACGCAGGTCGCAGTTATGGATTAGGACATAACTCTTTGTTTTTCTTGTTACTGTGGCTAGTGTTTTTATCAGTAGAGAAATTTCCACATCCTGCAAAAAGTGAACAAAAGTTCAAACAGACGTTCAACTAGAAATGTGCAGTGGAAAACCGTAATATAAATTTCTAATGACAAATATTCACACAACTAATGTAAACAGAAAAAAAATCAATGCCACCACGAGGTACTTTCAGTTAATTTCCAACTAGATAGCACGTCCTCCAAGTTTCTTATGTACAAGAAAAATGCCAGGGTGACAGATACTGCCAAGACCATCGTCAGGAGCACGTGTGATGGGATTTAGGACTAAACCTGTTCAAGTGTGGATGACAATCAAGTCCACAATCAGCTGGACATGGACTAGTGCATGTATCTAGACCAAACTAAATCTCTAAACTGCTCCATTAATAAGATTCTCAAAGTACAACACAATCTTATACCTCATACATGTTTGTTTAAGCAATGTTGCAATCGCTACAATCTCTAGAAAATACGTCAGTAGATAAGATCATCTGAGTAACATTCATGAGAGAAAAGAAACGACACGACAAAGTACCAAATACACTCAAACCCCTCTCACTCTCTTAAAGGCAGGAGCACGCTCCAAACATTGATTTTGAAACCTTAGCATTTACTTTGTGCTCGATGGAACCAAGAAATATAGGGAAACATACAAGCAAGTAGCATTTGAGTTTGCAGTGGTAACAGCCAAAAGACATAGAAATGAGAAGAAAAGCATTAAGCAAGTCGAGGCAAACAAATACCTGATCAAATCAATTTCATCATGCCAAGTGTATCCTTTTTCTCCAATCTGCTGAGGAAGAAGCTTAAGTGTGTGAAATGATGAGGTTCCATGGCCCAAACCAATAGGCTTTCCAGTGAAATGAAAATCTTCGCTTCTTGAGCCTTATCATTTCCGAATTATTGCCTCCAATTTTCAACCTCTTTATGATATCAAGCATGGAAACAATTCGATCATATGGAGACACTTGTAATAGCAATATTCGGATGTCACAAATTGACACTCAATTTTCTCATCCACAGGGCACAGAACAGAAGTAGTATGTGATCTGAACTGCACTAAGAAGCTTCAACACTTTAAAAGTGTAATCATACAACCAAATGAAAGCATGAAATAGTGTTACAAGTAACAATGAATGTGACTGAAGCCATATTTTATACAAGCTATCATTTACAATCTGAACTGGCGAGGAAGACGGCCACATTTGCTCTGCAACCTCAAAATCTCTTTCGCGAAACTTTGATTGCCAGTAAGCAAAAGCCCATTCAGGACCCGATTAAAAGTGAACTTCCTAGGCAGAAAACCTCTATCAACCATCTCTATCAACAACTTCCCAGCCACCAATAAATCATCTGATTTCTTTCTAACAAACATCGCACTTATCAAAATATTATATGTATCTAAATTGGGCAAACAATTCCCACCCATTTTCTCAAACACTTCTATTCCCTTCTCAATTTCTCCATCATCACAATAATAACGAATCAGAAGATTGTATGTCTGAACATTCGGCTCACACTCATCTTCCTTCATTCTACGCATGTATTCTGTTGCCCTATCCATTTTCCCTGCATGACACAATCCTCTGATAACCACATTGTAGGTCGTAGAATTGGGAACATAACCCTTCCTCAACATCTCCTCAAACACCACTATCGCGTTTTCTACACTATCTTTCTTGCACAAAACCTGAATCAACGCATTATACGTCGCAACCGAAGGGAGTATGCCCATCCCAATCATCTCATCGAACACCTTCCGAGCCTTCTTTACCTCACCTGCAACACCAAACCCATGCACCACGGTAGTATAAGTAAAAACATCAATCTCACACTTCCTCTTCTTCATCTGCAAGAAAAACTCCCAAGCCTCATTATTTTGACCAGTCCTAAAGAACCCTTTCAGCACTATATTATACGTAATCAGAGTCGGATCCAATCCCCTCTCCACCATCTCCCTCAAAACTTCCAATGCCCTCGGCGTTCGCTTAACTAAACAAAACCCATTTGCAACAATGTTATAGCTAATAGTATCAGCTCCAAACCTAACCCTAAGAACCTTTAGTAGCGAATAAGCCTTTTCAACCCTCCTAGATTTACAAAGCACGTCAAGAATAGTATTGAAAGAATGCAAATTCTGAGGACAATCCTGATGGTGCATCGACAAGAAAATCTTAACAGCCTTATCGGGTTTTCCAGCTGCCACGTACCTTTCGGTGATAATTGCAAACGTTTTCGGGGTTGGGCCGACGCGGCGGGCTTTCATCTGGGCGACGAGGGCCCAAACAGCCTTGTAGTCGCGCAATCGGGCGGCAATGTCGATGGCGTGATCGAAGGCGGCGGTGGAGTGGGCGTAGGTGGGGTGGTGGGATAAGGCTTTGAAGAATTGAAGGGATTTGGGGCCGTGGTTCCATAGACGTTTGAGGGTTTTGGTGACCAGCTCGGGTGTGTATTGGACTGGGTTGTTTTTTAGGGCTGAGGTTAGGGTTTGTGGGCTGGTGGCGAGAACGAGGTTAGCAAGGGTGGTTTCTGGTTGGGGCGGCGGCGGTGGAGTGGCGGCGGAGGTGGTGGTGAGGGTGTGGGGAAGGAGGTGGTGTATGAATGGGTGAGTGTTTCTGGGTCTTGGGTTACAAGTGGTGAGCATTTTGGATCAAGTTTCAGGTTTTGCTGGTTTCTACCATTTTGATTTGATATCCCGTTCCGTACCGGCCGGTAAGTACCGGATTTGCTTATAAACGGTACCACCAACCTATAATTTAGTCCCGCCCCTAATACCAGCCCTTACCGGTCGGTACCCGCAAGGCCAATACCGGCCAAGATACACTTACCGGTAATTTCGTCCGAAAAATTGCAGAGATGCAGATCTGAACGTTCAAAGAGAGGGAGAAAAGAGACAGCAAGAGAGAGCGAAAGGGAGATAGAGATAGTAGCTATACCTATTTTGCCATGGTCAATCGGAGAGAGAGAGAGAGAGAGAGAGAGATGTCCTGCTGCTACTGCATATGTCGACGCAGCAGTTGGGAGCCAGAGCAAAGGAAGCTGCTACTGGAGAAGAGAGTTTTGTATTGCGACTTTGTGAGAAATCCTAAAATAACATAATGACTTAATTACCCTTTTCTCTATGCCATTTGAATTGGCTGTAGGCTGAAGCTTTGCCGTGAATGGGATTTGACTGGCCCTTCACTTTTGTTTTTTTCTTTCTTTTTTTTTTAATCAGTACCATTACCTTTGGTTGTTGTAAGTTGTACTCCCTCCGTCCCATTTTGTTTGTCATTTTTAGTAGACCGTGTCTGGTTTCAATTTCTTATATCTTTTAATATGAATTTCAAAAAATATTCAATATGGATCTTGTTTGATAGTTCTCGATGAGTTCTATAATACGAAGTTTTCAAAATTATGAAAACATAATATATTAAAATTGTTTTGGCTTTGTTTGGTTAGATAATTTAGTTTAGTTTTGATGATGTCAATAGGTGTAATGAGTGGAGAGAGAAATGAGGGAAATAATGATGTCATCAAAACTAAAACTGAACAGGGAAACGAACAAGGTTTTTGTTTTTAATCAGTATCAGAGAGTTTTGTTTTAAAATTGCTTTAGTTTTTTGTATTCACATCTTTTTATGTAATATATTGTGAGAGGGTGACCTGTCTTGATTTTTGGCGAAAACGGAGTAGTTTTTTTATAAAAAAAAACTAGTTAGTGGAACACAAGTATTGTTATGAGATTTAAGTTGATAATTATAAATAGAATAAAAATTATACAATAAGAGTGTATCTATTATTAGATAAAAAAATTAAAATTATAATAAATTGGACGAGATGGAAAAACTTCATAGATTTATAACTATATGTAATAGTAGTGCCGCTAAATTCAAAACGGTACCCAATACCGATCGGTATCGGTACCGAACTAGTAGAAAAATCGGTACCCTGACCGGTACAGAATTTAGAACCATGATCGGATCTCTTTGCAATTTTTTTCTTAACTTCTTTTAGCCCCTCCGGCGGATAACACCCCCCCGACCCCACTTCCACTTAAATTTAAAGAAATAAATAATGCCTTTTTTTGTGATTTTATTCTCTTTCTCTGTAAACCAAACAATGGAAGGACGAACATTTTAATTTACCCTCTCTTTTTTCTTTCCCCATCCACAAATTAGAGACAGACTGTTAGACACGGGTGGTTGGTTCCACTGTTAGATGAGGGGGTCAAGCGAACCCTTGTATTCAAAAAATGTACTAAAAATTATTATTATTATTTATTTATTACATATAATTTAGTTTTTCTTTATCATCGTCTGTTGTAATTTATTAGTATGAAGTGAAATTAAATACATTTGACTTAAATTTGCGAATAAGTAAATCTAATAGCTTAACAAATCAAAATAAATCTGGTCCGACAAAATTTCAACGAAAGTTAAAAGAAAAAAAAACTGTTATTTATATAAGATTATGTATCAGAAAAAAAAATTATACATTTACGGTGAGACAACTGTACTGAGCTTAACTAAAATTCTGGAGCCACTCGCCCCCCTACTGACACTGTTAGTTCCTAACTACCCTACCAAATAAACTAAGGAAATTGCTACAATACACACCCCTTATTTAGGTGTACCATATGCACCTATTGTGTGGTCCAGATTGTGCCACCTCATCAGCAATCGTAACATTTTTTAGTTTTTCGTAACTTTTCAGCAATATGATTTGTAACATTTTGATGTGTCTTGTAACTTTTATAAAAAAATTCGTAACTTTTACAAAAAAATCGTAACTTCTACAAAAAATTCGTAACTTTTACAAAAAAATCGTAACTTCTACAAAAAATTTGTAACTTTTGTAGGGGCGTGTATGATACACACCCAAACAAGAGGTGTGTATTGTAGCCTTTTCCAATAACTAATACCAATAGACGATGAATATTCAACTACTTTCTAGGTTCCTAGCACGAACACTCTCTATAAGGCAAATTAAGCTCCTCCATCATTTGGTTTGATCTCTCTCCAAGAGCTAAGTCTAACTCTAATCCCATCAGCAAAATTATCCATCAAAAAAAAATATGTTGAAAGGCGTCCCTTTCAAAAATGCCATTATTTTTACACTTGGCCAGTCAAAATATGACAATATGCCCTATAGTAAAAGATACTTTCACCGGTCTGCTTGAATCCACCTTGATTAGTAATGCTATCGCGACATTCTTAGCCCCAGAACACACGTACATCAAATTTCATTGATCAAATGCTAATGCACTTGTTCTCCATCCATCAGATTCTATATAACGAAAGATAATCCCAGAAGTTACAAATGCAAGATTTCCTTAATTTGTTTTACAGTGATTTGGTCATACTTTTAGGCACATTATTTTCAAAATCATTCTAACGAAATCAAACACAGCCTAAAAAGAGTCTTTAAAAACATGGAGGGGAAATAATCCGAGCACTCAAAAATACCAATAAAGGGAATATTCTAATGGCATTACAAAGCTTAAAAAAAAAACGTACCTGTAGTGGGCCAAAAAATAACTATTCAAAAGGGTCTCGGGTCACGAGCCAAGAAGGTCCAAGGCCTAGGTGCGGTACCTTAGCCCAGCAATGGAGACATACATGATGGGCCATCCGAGACAAACTGGCGTCTCGGCTGGAATGAACCATGAACCGGACGGGTCATCCGAGAAGGATTATATCCAAGATGACTTGGAAGGATGACCCAAGATACCGGAGACGTCATGTGTGACATCACCCGAGGCGGTTAACGCTCGTAACAAACTTGGGAAGGCACATGTGCATGCAACAGTTGTCCCTACGTCAGCATGACAGTACCCAAAGCGGTTACGCTACGTGCCCAATTCTCATTGAAGGACGCGTGCATGCGATGATTTCATATCTGGCTCGTGACGCTTGGTGACGTCACCCGAGCCAAAATGACTGATTTGCTCCTGTATTTGGGGAGCCTATATAAACGAAGTGAAAGAGCCCTAAAGAGATACATAACACTTCCTCCCTCTACTTACACATTCCCTCTGGTGTTTCTTTCTCCGATCACTTACTAGACCGTCGGAGTGCCTTCCCTGGCCACACTCCGGCCAGGTTGGGTTCTAACGGCGTGTGCTACGTATGCAGGTGTGCCTAGAGGTCATCTCGTTGCTCACTCGGGTCAAGAGACGTTCAAGAGGTGCATCCAGGAAAATCAGGACACCACAGTACCTAAAATACACAAACACGCGTGTGGACACACACACAGACTATTTTGCATCTTGATTATTTAACATCTATTTGAAGTTATGAACATTCTTGTGCTAATTATTAGATGTTGTCACACCTGCGAATGCTATTCTTCTTCTGTCCCGTCCAAGATCTGATCCCAGAACTATATGTAGAATCAAACTGTAATTGTGAAGAGATTTCCCAAGAAATAAAAGAAAAGAAAATACAAGTAGCGAACCAAGGAAGCTAAACTCATTTCTTGGCAAAATTTCTTGAATGAAATGGGGTGATTTTGGATCGAGCTCATACAACCGTCCGATTGACTCGATTCCCGCGTGGACCCACTCAGAATTTGATTTTGAGAAGGATGAACAGCTCGGATCGACCGGATGGGACCCACGACGCCGTCAGTGCGCCGTCTGTACACGTGCATCTATGCACGTATCTTTACTGCTTGCGTTGTATACCCATAATTGAACCAAACGATTTCCTTATCCGATTTTTGTATTTACTCTGTACTCGTTAAAACCAAATTTGTACTGTTAGAGTTGTTACATTAGATAAACTCTATTTCCCGCGATTGTACTGAGTTTCATATAATGGTGCAAAGAAAATGTGGTAATAAAAAGGAATAACAAGATGGTAATAATAGACCTTTGATCTTCTTCAAGACCTTAATTGGTGATTTCTCACGGGGCCCCTCAAAAAATTATTCTAAGATGAATGAATGACTCGGATCATTTGTGTGGGACCCAAAAGTGAATCCCTGAGCTGATCTTTACCTTTTTCTCTGTACGCGTAGCAGCTTCCTTTTGGAAGTGCCTGGAGGAAAGCATTTACTGCTTTTATTAAGGGGATGAACAAAGGCATCTATTAGTGCTAAAGTGCAATATTTCATACTTTTATAAGCATCGTCTTTCGAATTGCTATTAGTATTTCTTTTTAATCAGCAATCGCGAAGATAAAAATTTAAAATCAGTACAATAAAAAAAATACATTGAGAGAGTTTCAAAGAGTGAGCAAAGACCCTCCTAGTGCTAACTGTGATGCTGCTTGTGAAATCTCCAAAAAAAAAAAAAAAGGGTAAAGTTAATATCTGAGGGAATGGTTACAATACACACCCATTGAGAATGTGTACCATATGCACTTATTGTATGATTCATATTATGCCACCTTATAGCAATCGTAACATTTTTTAGTGTTTTGTAACCTTTATATTAAAAATTCAGAACTTTAGAGAAATATGATTCATAACATTTTCCCTATGATTCATAACTTTTTGGTGCATATCATAATTTTTATACAAAAAAAATCGTAACTTTTTATCCACAATAAATAATCGATTCGTAACATTTTTAGGGTGTGTATACTTACCCAAAGAGTGTCTATTGTAGTGAGAAGATAACCACCAAATGCACCACCCCACATTTTGAGGGACTACTGCTCATGTATGAGAGAGAGAGAGAGAGAGAGAGAGAGAGAGAGAGAGAGAGAGAGAGAACCATAGAGCTTTGTTCGAATCTTGTGGGAAAAAACCACAAACCTATAAGAAAAAGTATAACGAAGTGATGGAAGAATGATTCGGTGTCGAAGATGTGGCGGTGGCATAAAAAAAAGCTACTATCGAAGTGATGGAAGAATGATTCGGTGTCGACGGTGTGGCATACAGAAGAGACTAATCTATGTACATCGGCATATACGTATCTATATATATATAGTGACAAACTTATGATAGAACAAAGAAGATAAAAACACTGCTTCTGTGTGTTCGTAATATATATGGGCGTGAGAGAAATTGAAGTCGCCGGCGAGAAACTGGTGATTCACGAGTTCGACGACGTGTACGACTCGGTCACTGGCCGAGCACTCACCGGGTCATGGCTGTGGGACTCGGCATTACTCCTGTCCCACTGGATGGCCACTCAGGGCCGAGTCGAGTTCGATTTCGCGGGAAAAAACGTAATTGAGCTCGGCGCCGGAACCGGACTTCCTGGCTTGATGGCGGCTCGGCTAGGCGCAAGCCGAGTCATTCTCACCGACGTCGAGCCTCTTCTTCCCGGGCTGGAAAAGAACGTTGAAGCCAACGGGCTGGGTAACCGTGCTGAAGTGAGTCGACTCGTTTGGGGATCGGACGAGTTACCGAGTCGAGTTCAGGAGATGGGCAGGGTGGTGGACTTGGTGCTGATGTCAGACGTGTTTTTCGACGCAGTGGAGACGGCTGCATTGGGTAAGACTCTGAAGAGGGTTTGCGGGGAGGAGACGGTGGTATGGGCGGCATGCGAGGTTCGGCCGTGGACTGGCTATTGCTTGAATCAGTTGGTGAGTCAGGGGTTCGAGCTCGTTGAGTTGCTAAGCCACCTCAGTGACGATTTTGGCAATTTTTCTGTTTTTCGCCTTGTTTCACTTGCACAAGGATCCGTGTCTGAAAAAGAGTGGCTGATGCCATTGTTAAATGGCTAATTGGCATCAAAACTAGAGAATGAAGGAAAATCTGTTATGTACATTTCAAAATCATGATTCTTATTATCTCAGGAAATTGAAAAGTAAAGAACAGGACCTGAAAGTAGAATGTGAATTAAACCACAGGAGTAAAATCCCACTTGTCAATCCATTTCTCAACCACAAAACGAACAGAAATCTTTTGTTGTCGGATCAAATTAATTTTCCATAAACTGTCAAACTTACAAAAAAATCAGATAAATAATTGGAGTTGAGCCCGTGACAGCTCGATTCCAAACCAAAAAAAAGGAAGCAAGCAATCCAATCTCGTCAGTTTCAACATCATATCCCACCGGTAAAGCTTGAACGTATAGACCCCAACAAAGGATTTCAAAGCAACCCAGCTTCAATTAAACCAGTATCGCCTATATACATGCCACGCAAGAGTCTTAAGGCTGGTACTAAACTTGCAATGCATGCAACTCAAGAACACCTATTAACATGCCATCAAAGAGTATAATTACATGTAAGGGCGGGCTGAAAGGGTAAGGTGAATTTCCCCGGCTTGCTGTACAAAAGTTATACTTGTAGCTCCTGGTGTAAGTAAAGGGTTTGGTTTTCCCCATTTACGTAAAAGCAACCGACTCTGCTTCTTCACAACCCAAGAAGACCCGTTCCATGTAACTCTCTCCTGCAAATTATTTACCATCTCGAAGTATTATATAATCTGGAAAAGATAAGGGGCTATCCCTTTTCTTTCTCAGAGCCTGAAATGTGCCAACTGTGTCTGTTCCTGTGCCCAAATCCTTCTCACCACCTCGAAACTCAGATTCCAATCATTCAGAATCATAGGTCTCTATTATTGGCACTCTCTTCATCAGTATCTAAAGGCAGAATAGTGGGCACACGTGACAGCACAAATCAAGTTGCTGGAGGCAAAAGACTATAACCCATTCTATGTTCAAAGCCCCACTATGATCCTTCAACCGTTGTAGTGAAGTTTCTGATTTTGGGAGCTCTGGCCCTGCTGTGACTGCTGCTGTGTAGCTTGCAAGTTCATTGGCTGAGTATTGTAGTGGGCAAAGGGTTGGGAATACAGAGGATTCATCAAACCCTGCAAACAAGCAAAGAATGTTATAACAGATTCTGGAACCTGGATAAAGTCAACAAGCAAAGCAAAACAAACTACAAATTAACATCAAGAAAGGATGCTGAAAAGATGTGCGACAAGTGAAACCCTCCCAGCCTTACAAAATTCTGGGTGGAAAACAGCAATGATCCATATTAATAAGATGCACGGCACACATTATATGATGCATGCTTCCTACATAATGTGTATTGTGTCGAGCACTGCGATCTCTATGTAAGATCTTCCAAACAAAGCAATCGGAAAGGGATAAAAACCTGCGACTGGAGTTGGTTGGCATTGGGCAGGCCAAAGTGGCGCTGGGAAGCATCATCTTGGGATGGATCACCGAAAGCAACCTGTGTAAAGAGACCTTGAGACCCATGAGCCATGTAATCCTGTTACAACAGTTCAATAGAGTGAGAGACAACAAGATTAAATAACAAAGGGAAAAATGAAGAAAGCAGCAGCAAACAAGATAAAGGCAACTTGTGATATCAAACATATATGCAAGATGAGAGTTTTATTGCATTTCTACTCTTCCGCTTTTCTCGTCCTTTAAATGGTGTCCTCTTTTTAGTTTTGCATCGCCTTAGACTTCATTTCCAATTTTTAATGCAAATCAATGAAGCTTGCCAAACACCACACTCCTCCAAAAGAAGAAGAAAAAAATCCCCAATACAGAGTGTACATGAATGACCAAATAAATGGACAAACCTGAGACATGAATTCATTTCCTGTACCAAAGCGAGAATACCCAGCCTGAGAATTCTGGTTCAAAAAGCTTCCTGGGAAACCAGCTTGTGCTCCCTGTGTATTTACATAATCAATTGCATATCCATTTTGAGAAGCCTGCATTGCGAGGCAGCACGATATCATCAGATGTACTCAACATTTGATAACAATGTCATACACACGCCAAATGGGTCATTTTGGAAATATTTTTCATGCGGGAAAAAAAAAAAAAAAACAGCCCAACAATTCCCATCGCAGGTCACCCAAATCCATTACCTACACGCCTAAGATCTTAAATACATGAGATGAAGCTATGGGTTGAATGAAGGCATTACCTGTGTGGAGAAGTCCGCAACATTATATGGAACATGTGATCCCTGGCTTTTGAAATCATCACTCAAGAAGTCCTGTTTTGGTTCAAAGATGAGCTCCCAAAAAACATAATCAAACAAAAGCAAAGTTGGCATTTACAGAATCAACCTGAGACATGCCCCCCATAGAGAAACTGTCACGAAATGTTTGGCCTTGTCCATGAAGTGACATCTGTGGCACAGACAACAATAACCCTATTACTCGAGCCTGTTAATGAAGTATAAAGCTGCTTTGGATCAAGGATTTGGAAGAAAAGGAAAAATAAATGGAAAAGTTAAAAGGATCTAATTTAACACAACAGCTGGATCCTTAAACTTTTCCATCTCTTTTTTCTCTTCCTTACCCAAATCCTTGATCCAAGTAGAACCTAAAGGTAATAGGTATAGGACAAAAACAATAGTTAAAATTAACAAACATTGGAAAGAAATCCAGGCTGAGACAATGGTGTGCCAACAGATGGCTGGCTATTAGGATTCTCCAGAGGAAAGTTGAAAGAGGACCCAAGGCTTCCTATAGGTTGCTGGGAGCCTTGTTGGTGCGGAAGATGACTGCCAATAGGAGCACCAGCATTGCCCCGGCCTGCACCAAAACCACGCTGTCCGGGTTGAGGGGCATGCGGACCTCCAACAGGCCCATGAACAGCCCCACGAGTTGGAATAGCATACGGTTGAGAATGTGGGGCACCATGATATGGTGGAATAGGCACCCGAGGCATTGGATAACCAGCAGGATGTAACCCAGGCTTATGGGTACCGTTGGGTGGGCCAGGCGCCATGTAAGAACCTGCTTTTCAAAAAAAGAATATACCGTTGTTATGGGCACAATTTGTATGCCAAAACCATCTATAAAATAAATAATCACTGATAAAGAGCAGAGAAGGTATTTTATAGTGTTATTCACATCATGCAGACAGTAGGGCTCAGGTTCTCGGAGAGGTGGTGGGGGTGTGGAAATAGTGGTTACAATATTGGTAGTCTTGAGAGAAAAATAAGGCGTGGAACATCATCAATTGCCAACTTTATAGGTTGGTAAAACAAACTGTAATTGGAAGGGAAAACAACTTAAATAAACAATAAACCAGTGTAGCATACCCCTAGAATGGCTGCTTCTCCTATCCGAATTTGGACTTGACGAGGCAACAGACCCAAGAGCATCAGGAACGATCCCAGGTCCACCACCAAAGAAAAATCTGCGGTCGTTGTAGATCTGCATCATACCAACAATAAAACAACATGAACGACACCCTCAACAGGGTTGATGGAGTAAATTGAGACAACAATAATACATCACGATCAACACTTCACAATCAACCCTTGGTTTCATACCTTTTTGGGCTTTTGGAACTGAACCATACTCTGCTTTAAGTTATTCAGAGGCCCTTCCACCAAGCACTCGTGTTCCTGAAGATCCAGAATTATGGGAAATAAAGGGGAAGGGGAGCACAATTAATATCCATTACTGAGAGATCTGTGAGCCTGGAACCAAAAAACCAACTCAAACACAACTTGATCATTTCTTGGTCTCTTAAAGTAGGAAGGTCAACATCCAGAATGAGTTTAGTGAACTATTTAAGGCCCTAACATCAGTACCTGAAATTACTATTTGCGCAGAAGGCCACCCAACACCAACATCAGATGGCCAACTAAAAGTTAACTAAAATCCACCTCGGGCCAGGGAAACTCACGCACTCTAAATATGAAATTCGACATCGACATTACATATATCAAGTGATGTGGACCAACACCAACATCAGATGGCCAACTAGAAGTTAACTAAAATCCACCTCAGGCCAGGGAAACTCACGCACTCTAAATATGAAATTCGACATCGACATTACATATATCAAGTGATGTGGACCAACACCAACATCAGATGGCCAACTAGAAGTTAACTAAAATCCACCTCAGGCGAGGGAAACTCACACTCTCTAAATATGAAATTCAACATCGACATTACAGATATCAAGCGATGTGGATACCTTATAGTGCGTCAATAAACCATTCCACAGTGGCTGTTTGCTTAGAACTTTGGGGTTCCCCAAGATGACAATACCATAACGGGCTCGAGTGAGTGCAACATTAAGCCTTCGAGGATCATTAAGGAATCCAATACCCTGGGTAAAAAGGAGCCACCTACAAGCATCAGATTCTAGTGGTGTATGACAAAACAAGGAAACATAATCTCATTTTTTATGTGAATCAATCAACGCATATTTGAGATTCAACAAACAAAACAACTATGTCTAGAAGGCATATGGAACAGAAAAAACAATCAACATGAAAACAGGAGTCACTTGTGGACGATGTGGGGTAGTGTATATGCATAAATTTCAAGGTTGTGTGAATGTTCCGAATTTTTATGAACTGTTTGATACAACAACAACAATAACAAAACCCATCTAGTTCCCAATCATTGGGGGTATGGGCGGAGGATGATTGGAGACAAACCTAACCTTTGGCAATGTGCACAAAGTGGCTGCTCACGCCTCACAGAATACCACTGAAACAGTGGCCCCCCTAAACCTCCAAGAACCGAGGAGCTACAGGGACGTTTTATTAATTGTTTGATAATGGACTAAATTTTTACTAGTCCCAAATGACATTGAAAGATGGGTTCCAAGATGAACTCCCCCCAACGCAACATTTTTCATCCAAAGCCTGTTAAAAAATATTCAACCAAACTGATAGAACTGGTTAAAATGGGCATGTTTGACAAGTTCTTATATTCTGAAATCACCGCTTACACTTGGAGGATAGTTCTTCAATTCGTAAGTTCTCTCAGTTAGGCAGAAACACAAATCAAATTATCAAACCAACAGACTCACATAAATGCACTGCAGAAGCTCTGCAGAGGAAAGTTTCAAGTTTCAAACACCCCAGTACCACAATGGCAGAACCTCTTAACTACAAGAAGACTCCAAACAACGAGACAGGCAAACCAAAGACAAATCCACCAACCTGATGTTCATTGCTTCTTACACAAGACAAAATAATGTAATCTTTCTCCCTTCCTTGGAATGAATCTACACTGGCAACCTGGAAAAAGAAACCATTATATGTAGGATTTTCATCGAAGGATGTAATTGCACCTCCATCAAATAAGTCATATGCATATAATACCTCAATTTCCTTGTAAAGTTGCTGTCTGAGAGCACCATTTCTGGACATATAGTTTACAATATATGCTCGTTGTCCTTCGTAAGGTGTTATAACACCAATCTGCAAAATAGTATTAAAAAACATCATAGACTGAATACATACTGAAAACCAAACCAAACCAAACCAGATCAGTAGGCAAACCTGACTAGGAATCACACCGCTCCTTAAAAACGTAGTCACAAGTTTCTCAACATTTGCAGCCTCTGTCCGGTTAAGGTAGGATGTTCCACTGGCACTTATCTCCTCTTGTCCCATCTACAAAACCAACAAAAGCCCGTTAAATGATACACTTAAACAAGAGAGTGAGAGCACAAAGAATCAGAGCAAAGTCTGGTGCACTTCTTCAAGACATATTAAACTTGTTTTTTGTGGAATCAATCAGATCCCTGATGTCTGCAAACAGACTATAACAGTTCTCGTGGTAAGTGGTTGAAATGAGCCACCCATATGCACCGAATACTAACCATAATTATATTGTTACTTTTCTGACATTAAAATAACTGTAGTCATCGTTTTTGGGGGATCCAATGAACTCAATGGTTCCATGTCATTCCAGTTTTTACTTCTCCGCCGATGTGTTGTATAGTCAAATTGAAGTTTTCCAACAATGCTCTTATTCTTATGCTCTTTAAGATTTCCAAGTCAAACTTTTAACAGGTATACTATGGAGTATTCACTATGCAAATCTTATGGCTGGAGGGATTTGGACCCACATCTCTTGCGAAGAGGGCAAATGTTGTCTCGTATGAATGATTGTTAACATCATTTTTATAAATGGGTTTTCCCCCAATCAGAAACAATGGAAATTGGATTCAAAAATGTAGAGGGGACACAACCTAAATAAAAGAAAAAGAAGAAAACAAAAACACTATGTCACGAGATAGAATAATCTCCAACTAAAACAACCCCCACCGCCACCCAAAATAAATCCACTCCCCAATAACCAAAAATTTGGCTATAGTGCGAAAAGTTAAAAAGTTTGTTATACCTGAACATAAAAGAACATCGGACGGTTGGGCACGGGCCAAGGAAAATCAATGCCTGATGATTGTCTTTCATTTATAGTCACTCCATTTTGAAGAGTACCTTCATAAAAGCTGTTGGAAGGGAATTCAGAAAGGGCTGGATGCATACGGTATTGAACCTGGAATTCAAGTGCACCAGAAACAAAGATTTAAATGTTTGTCACATTTGGGTATTGGTAGGTATGTCTAGGAATAGAGAGCCAGTGAGGTAAAATGACAACAGAGGGAAGGCAGGATAAATTGTACTAGTCCCTACCGTTCAGTCCTCTGACCAAATAGTCATGCCCTAAAAGCATCCTCATATGAGGCAAATATACTTGCATACGGATTACCAGAAGTCATAAGACTTCTTTAACAAGATTAAAAGCAATTCCACCACGATTGTTAAAGGAAAAGATGCAGCAACAAGCATACGAAATAATGGTCCTTTTTAATTAATACAGATTAGAAAGAATGAATAGGTTTACAAACACAAGATAATATAACCCAAAAGGTTATAAGCACAAGTCTCCAGTTCAACTCCAACTAAGAGCGAAATCCTTTGGACCACCTTCCCTACAGGAGAAAGTTTGAGCTACATGGTTGTGGTAGCAGGCTCCGGTTTCCCAAACACCAAAACATACCAACCAATCAAGAGTCACTCTGTGGGGTGCGTGCGTGCATGCTATGCACATTGTTGTACGACATGTTATGTTACTAGACGTACTCAAAAGAATATAATAGAAAACCTTGAACTGGAAAGATCTACCACCTGCAATCTAATTGGTTTGACACCAAGTAGGACAAGGCGCTCAAATAGAGACTGTGCTAGTCCCGCACGAGCTGCTTTTTTGCACATTATGACTGGACCGAGCTGGCAATGGTCGCCAACAAGGACAACCTAATGAAGAAATCTTTATCAGAAAAAGAAGCAGATAAAAAACGGACTAAAAAGTAGCACATGAAACACTGTTTCAGCAACTACCTGCTTCACTCCAAGAACCAAGGGAATAAGACACTCCGGCTCAGTAGCTTGAGTAGATTCATCAATAAGGACCTATAAATAATTAACAAAACATGTAAACCAGAGCAAAAAAGATTAGCATAATTTTTAATAGACAATCTTCCACAAACCAACCTGACGAAATCTAAAATTAGCCAATCGAGGATCGCCAGCACCAACACAAGTACAACAAATGACATCAGCACTCTGAGATATCTCCCTCTCCGTTGCTCGCTTCAGAGATTTATATTTCTTCTCATCGCTGCTGGATAATTCTCCTGTATGCGTAAAATGTATCATCCATAAATGTAAATCCTGAAAATGACAAACATAACATACCAATACCAAGAATGCACAGCCAATAAACACACAAGCACTCCAGGTTAGCCGCATCTATTGAACTCTACCAAACAAATCTATAACCCCAGATAAATGTGGTACAAAAAGTGAGATTGACTTGGATTGCCCATGTTATTGGAACATGAAAAACGAATTCAGGAGATACATTTTAGTGGTCGATCCATTGAGTCACTATTTCTCTTTTTTAATAGGTATCATTCATAGCTAGTGATGGTTTACGAAGTTCTACTGAAAAGGAATCACCACAACACACGTTTGGCAAACAATGTAAACAGATATGTGAGTATGTGACTACAAGAACTACTATGACAAGGTTATACTAAAGGTATGATCGCTGGCTCTCTCTTCAGTCTTCACTCACATTCTTTTTGTATTCTAAAGTGGTACGTAGTCTCTAGTCGCTAATAACTAATGATGGTTTACAAAGTTCTACTTAAAAGGAATTGCCACACCACACGTTTGGCAAACAATGTGAACGGAAACGCGACTACAGGAACAACTATGAGAAGGTTATACTATATGTCTCTCTGCTGGGATGAGATGCTGACATTAAGTAAGAAGCGAACTAGAATCATGTTTGAGTAGCATGGGGAAGCCTAAACTTAGCCTGAAGCCCGTAGAACATACAAGTTTCAATTGCGTCTTGGGAGCATACTTTTTAGCGGCTGAGTTTTTGGGATGAGCTCTGGCACACCTGAGCCCCACCTACATCACACAATTCAAAAAGCTGTTCCGATGAATCGCTAACCGATTCATGGATTGGTTGAGGCAAGTTATTAACATCGCCATGTGAACTAACCTCAAGGAGCAGCTAGCGCCAGAAGCAAATTGTCGCCACAGTCATTGATTACCAAAGGGAGGGAAAAGGCTTTACAACTCTGGACTATGTTGGCAATTCCTTATTAATTTACAGGTAGTGAAACAGAGGTAACAGAATTACAATACCATTTTAAAACAAAAAAAAAACACTAATCACATACATTCGCAATTGAAACTTCACAACAATTATATCGATGCCTCTCAGTGTGCATAGGATATCAAGATACTTCTGATGAAGGCTACCACGTGATCTCGCTCCCCTCCCCGTCCACACTTTTTTAGTAAGGGCCTAACCCAGACTGATTAAGACTCCTATAGCTGAGCATAATGGTCTTCCTAATAATAAGTTCACAAAATAACAACACCCCTGACTTACTGGAGAACCGTAATAACTACCCAAATCTCACCTTGTTCATCTTTCAGTAACTGTAACTTGTGAAGTTCACTCTTCTCAGATGTGTCAAGATGCCGAACCTGCAGTAAATCAACGTACAATGTAAAATGCATGGATCCAAGAAGTTGCTAAAAGCAGCATGCAACAAAATATTTCAACAATCAACAAATTAACAAACCTGATAGTGAAGGGTTAAATGCTCAACAGGAGAACTTACAGCTTCCCTTGACTTTGCACATAACCTAACAACCTGGTTTTGTTTATAAGAACAAAAATCACATCAATTAATCAAGTACCAGAATAAACAACCAAAAAAAAGATTGACATAACACATCAAAAACGCAAAAAAAATAAAAAATAATAATGCATGTGGGTTTACAGTCTGGCCTGATCAGCATTTTCTTCATCTTAAAAAATAAATAGATAAATTCAATAAACAGATTGGAAGCCCACAAAAGATCAAAACTTATTCCAGTCCACACAAAGAAATCCCAAAGAAAAATAGCTTACACAGAAGATACTCATAAAACAAAGCGTTATGGGGACATCCATCAGAACATAACCGGTAACCCTCTTCTAGGAGACAAAAAGCAAGGCAATAAAAATGGGAATTTCAACAGCCCAAAGGCGATGTAGCTTAGAATAACTTTATTTGCTTGTTGTTTGTTTTATTTAATCAGGGTTAAAGTACTTCAAATGTTTGGTGTTTTAACTTATGTGTGGGGGATTGTCAACATTTGTTTCTAAGTGGCAAATTTTATCCACAGCCAGTAGGACTGAGACACCAAGGGGAAGTAGGGTTCTCTTTGTCCCTATATTAGCCCCACTCCTCACTTTTTGGAGAAATGATGATTGACAACAAAAAAAAAAAACGTTGGCCACTGGTTCTCTCTCCTCTTTACCCCTTCTCTCCCTGGATCTCTGTTTCTCTGCTGGTGCTGAGTCTTTTGCTCCTCTGCTGTGGATTCTGCTGTATCTCACTCTGTTGGTAACTCTCGGCCTTCTTCAATTCTTCTTCTACTTGGCTATTCTTTCCTCTTTCTCTGTTTCATCTTCTAATGCTGCATCTGCCCTCTCTTCCCTACCCCTTTCTACCAAGATTCTGCAACTGTTGAACCCTTTTCCGACTTTTCTTCCCTTTCCCTCCTCTCCTGATGTTGTTCTGCTACTGCTGTTGCTGTTGCTGTATCAGCAACTGCTGTGTTCAATCCCCTCCCTTAGTGCTTAGTGTCCCATTGGTTTGCTTAGATTCAATGAATCTGTATTGAACTACTTGTTTCTGCAATCGAAATGGTTCTATTAAGGCTCCATTCTTTTGGTTTTTCATGTTTTGTTCGTCTTTTCTGAATTGTTAGATTCCTGATATATTTTTTGAATTAATCATCAGTCAAGACGAGGAATCTTAAAGTAAAAAATTATGACCAAAAACCAAAAAAAAAAAAAATTACTAAAGACGAAAAAAAACCAACCAGCTGTCTTTTTGTCTAAGTGTCAATCTTATATGAACTAATTACGAAAACGAAAAAAGTCATTTAGATAAAAAGACAAGAATGGAGCATACGTTCAGTTGAATTGTTTATATCATGATATCTTCCATATTATGTGGCTGTGAATATTTACTGGTGTTTTGTTATCTGTTATAGATCATGTACATGCTGAATCTTACTTGGATTGTGCTGAATCTATAAAGTACACCGTGTCTCATCATTGGAGATCAAGTTCTACACCCACGCTGCATTACAAGGTCCAGCATAACCTTCGTCTTTCCACTTTAACATCATCTTAAGTCCTCTACCAACATTATCCGGAGTCCTCTTATCATATATAAGTGAAGGAAGACAAGGCTTCCCCGTTTGTACAGGCAGTACAGCTTCAGTTCATGTCATAAAAATATCAAACTGACCATGATTTCCAGTCCAAGACTCCAAGGTTTATTTGCAAGTTTAGCATGAAAAGGCTCGGCTCATTTCTGTTTGTAACATATGGAGGTCAGATTGATTTACCTTAAAGATCCAATGAGCTCTCTTCTTATAGTGCCTAATTTTGTAAGAACATTGGATTTTGGCAACTACATTAAATAGGTTGCCTGAAATACGTGTCCCAAAGCCATCTAAATCTACTCTCACCACATCTTTACTTTCCACCTTCATAAAAAAATAAAATAAAATAAACAATGGATGTACCTTCAATCCTGTTGCACTGATCTTTTCAGCTAGCTGGTCAACAGCCACGTTACTTGGAGCACAAACCAAAACCTGATAGGTACAAATTATCAGCAAAGGCATGTAAACATAAATGCTATTTCCGTAAATGAAAAACATGCAATTGTGTTTACCTGCCCCTGGCCTTGTTTGGCCATATGATATACGATTGCTGCAGAAGTCACAGTTTTACCAGTGCCAGGTGGACCTTGAATCAAACTAATTGGCTTCTGAAGGACACTTTTTACAGCAAAAACCTAATGATAGGCAACAAAGGCCAACCCTTAACACCATCACAAATAATCACTGTGTTCACTTCACATTTTCAAAAAAAAATTCAAAAAGATTCTTTCCCCATCTCTCATCTTTCCAATCATTAATCACATTTCTCTCTCTACTCATACCCCTCTCTCCAATCATTATTTTCATTTCTCTCTCTATCTCTCTCCAATTATTACACCTCTCTCTAATTATTACTTTTTCCAAAAACCCATCCAAACACTATTTCTCAAAATATTCTTCTCAAAATTCTCAACCAAACAAAGCCAATAACTCTCGAAGACATGGGAACAGATAAGTGTGAACAAGAAAAAAATAGCAGTGGTGCACCCAGGAGTTTGACTTGGGAGGAAGTGTGGTGTGGCAATTGGCGACAATACCAAAGCCTTGGCAATATTTATCCAAGTAATCTAAATCCAAATCTCAGCTCCCCCCATGTCGTATGTGCATTTATCCTTTATTTAAAACAACTACTTCTGATTCTATGGAATACATGTGCTGTTAACTGATGTATGGTCTCCACATTATTTATATTCATGACCAAAAAGAAAAAGAAAAAGAAAAAGCATCAGGCGCTGAATTTTAATGCTTGGGTTGGCCAAGCCTTCCATTATATTATTCTGCATTGTTTTTATTGTATTAGATAGGTTTGTTTGTCGATTTCTTAAGTTGTTCTTTCATTGTCTATTTTAGCTTCTGAACAGGAGTTTGGTTTCTTCCGATGCATAGTGGAAAAGTAGTCCAGGAAAGAAATGGATCTCTGCCTCAATCTTGAAATTAAATCGAGGTACTTAGTATCTATTCCAGCACATTCACTGTCGTGCAGCATGCCAGCATCAATTCCAAACTAGCTGAAAGGAAAATTTTCATGCCTAAATTGTGGTACACTAGGGTAGGCTTTTTATGGATACCAAAATTAGAATTTACTCTTCCAAGCAATAAACATCTAACAAAAAAAGTATTACTTTTTAACCCATTCAATTAAAACACATTACTAAGAGCATAATGATCGATATATTGACATTGTCTCTGGCCCAAATTCCAGAGACTACATTTTTACCGGAATACAGTTGGTTTTGGGGGGAACAATTGGGAACCGTTGTGGATCAAGCAATGTAATGTTTCGAGAACGAAGGTGTACCGTATTTCGGAACGTGTGTACCAAGACAATTTTTCCTAGGTATTTTTTCCCCCGGGCAACAGCTAAAAACCATCTCATTGTTATTGCCCACCCAATGTGCTTACACTCAAATTTTGGGGATTCTAGAAAAGAAGTTACAGACGTTTCCTGAGAATATATATTCATGTAGAAAAAGGCCGACTGGCAGTCATCATTCAACTTTCATTCTAAAAGCAAGATGTTGGTTATGATTTCTTCATTGTCTTGGTAAGTTTCTGACACGTGTTAACTATTTTCGTCAAGAGCGATCTACTTCATAGAAGTCCACTAGTTCAGTGGTTAAAACACGGCCTATTAGCCTTGAGATTGTAGGTTCCAATCAGATGGCAGCCACTTTGTGCGCATATAACCTTCTAACACCAAGGTACTACCAAGTGAAAGCGTGGCACATTATCTAACATCAATTGCAGCATATGCAATTGTAAAGCCAGAAATCAAGACTCGATTCAGAAACTGCCCCAAGCAGCTACTACAAGCAAAGTCTACTTCTCAGCTTTGCCTCAGCAATTTATGATCGAGCAAATATAAATGGGAACCAACCTCCATTCATGACTTAAATACTTGGGTCACAACGTAAATCAAATAAAATACTAATTCTCCTACACTAAACAGCTAAGAGGCACGCGTAAGGTACTTCGGTACGGTAAATCCTAAAAGATGAAGGGTACGGTATGGCCATAACAAATTTATTTTTTTAAAATAAAACAATGTATTACACACAAAAAATTATACTTGAAACAAAGGAAATAGTTAACAATGGGGGCAATCAGGAATTCAAATAATAGTTTGACGTTAAACTCAAAGAGTAAATCATAGTTTAATGCCATTGTACTAAAGAACCTTTAGACCAAAATCATTTTCGTAGAATCACACTAAGCATAGAACACTGAACTCTCAAGTCTCATCCACTTAGTTTCATATCTATGTTGGGTACGGCATATTGGGGTACTTCCAGGGTACAGTAGAAGTCCCATCCACTTAGTTTCATATCTGTGTTGTTCCGGGATACAGTAGAAGTCAAAGAAAAAAGTTTGTGTATGTGTTTCATACCCTGTATGGATTTAGAAGTACCATGCAAAGTACCGTACCCACTTTTGCTACGGGGACGAGTACGCTTTTTAACAAAAACCATGCTTCATAGCTTAACAGCAAAATTGTACTTCATACATAATCCATTCACTCACCCCACGTTCTTAGAGCATCCCCAACCCTTCTTTTATTTTTCCTAATAAAAAATACCAAAAAATACTGTTTATTTTCCTATTCACTTTTTCATTCACATGCTCAAATTCTACTCTTTTTTGCCTTCCATTCATACATCAAGGCTTGGTTTGTACTCAGTAGAGTGAGATGGAGTAAGCTGGACACTTAGTACTGTTTTGCTAGCCTCCCCAAGCTACTCTCAATGACGGAGGGGTTGTGTTTCGAGTGGTATATCAGTTGCTCTTCTCAATCGTCGCCTGTCAGCTTCGACTCCACAATCGGAAACAGAAAGTTTTCGGTACTGCTACACTCGGGCCTAATAACAGGTAAATGTAGCTAGTGAGGTTGGACTGAGCAAAAATGCCTAGCCATATAGACTATAGAGAGCCATTGGAGTGCGATATTGGGTTGGGCTAGCAATTTTTGCTAATAGAGCTCATTTGCCTAGAGCATTGGAGATGCTCTTACGTTGGATTGCATCATAATTAGGAAGTACCTGTCAAATATCCTGGACAAAAGAATACAAAATCTTCCACACAAACTGGAAAAAAAAAGGTGCAGAACAGAGAGAGAGACTCCTAGTATAAAGAGCGAAACTAATATCTATATCATTTACGGCATAGTACTCAATCATTACAAATCAAAAGAGTAAACAGTCAGACAGCTTACTTGAGATGCATTAAGCTCTGGTAGGCCGGGTGCACCAAATCGTCGAGGCAACGTATTACGGACCATCTGAACCTCAACTTCATGGCCCAACAGGTGGTGATAAATGTACCTGCATGAAGTAAGCATTTGAAAGAACTCAACTGCTACGAATTCTAACTGCTCAGAACAAATTATAAACTCAGAATTGCCTAGACATAAGGAAGGCCAGACCAACGCGATTGGGCCTTCTTTGTTACAATTCAGGAAAAGAATTTCAGCAAAAATCACGTCCGCCATACTTGGAAGAGAGCAAGTCATTGCCAGTGCAACCAGAGCTGGTTTGAGGCAGATTTGCCAGCTTGTGGGGAGTTCAACCAGCAATGCAATGGTTTAGACTGACTTAAAATAAGTAGACAGACCCCAAGCAAAGCCAACTTGCACAAACATAGTGAATTTATACATACCATCGTATAGACCGGATTTCTAATCCCAAATGTTTAAGTTTCAGCATGTACTTTCTCTAAAACTATATCAGCAATCATACAAGAAGAAAAAGGGTGGCATGCAACACAAGCAAATTGCATAGGCCTGGCTAGTCCAGTTAAACTACAAATCAATATTTGCCTATCAAACTTGTTACAAGTATCACATCCACCATTGGATTCCCAGCACCTAAATTCAGTACAAATGGTAACGCATGCAAAATTCTCATTGAAAACGACGTAATAAGAAAGACATGGGCCATTCACATTGGTATTTCTTGTTGTCAGTAGTTACTAACTAATAACTACTATTTCGACGAACATAAGAAAAGATGGAAAGAAAAATATAGGATGATAGTATAGTTAGAAGTGACTTGAGAACTGGCGCAATACAAATCAGCAACCCACCCACTAACACTTGTTTCATCCACTGCAAAAGTTTTCATTGCACCCTGCATCCGATCAAAACTTGTGCTCTTCCACACGAAATCAACGCTAAAACCATGGTTCACATCAACAGGAACTCCCTGTAGAACATATTGATAATGAGGACCAACAAAAGTTGTCACTCAAAGCAACCTGAAGGTACCAAAGTTAATCACCAAGCTACCTGACTGACACGCAGTTCAAGGGCAACCTCCTCTTGTGCAGTTAATTTTATCTGAAACAACAAAATTAACTTGTCATACCATCCATCCAAAATTCCACAACAGTAAAAATCAATAACAATCAAGAAACAAGAAACAAAATGATTAAGACTCGAGAAAAAAGGGTACTTACCACATGTCCCACTGACTGCCAGGCTTGATGAGCTGCATCTCCTGAATAACGTAGACGCAACTCATCACCAGGTACAAGACGCAATTCATTGTCTTCCTACAACAACATAAAGCGTCCCTTTAGCTCTAATAGCTTTTTTTAAACAGAAAATAACCAATTTATAAAATGGGGACTACAAAGAAGTAAAAAGTAAGTGCAACGGGAATTGGAAGTGCAAAATATAAGATGACCGTATTTGAGAGTGAAGCACCTTTGGAAAAACAAAATATGCAACACGCTTCTTGTTGAGACCAATATCCCACCGTATTGTGAGGTTGTCTTTGCTTTGAGATTCTTTCATCATCTACAATAAAACAGAAAACAAATCCATGTAAGGGGGCGCCATATATTTTGATTGGAGCAGTTTTGGTAACAGGTTTGCCAGCATTGTTCAAAACGACTAATAAAAAAAACTAGCAGTGGAACAATAAGTGCGTCAGAAGATCAAATGATATGACATTTCTAAACCCAAAAAGGAGGAGAAAAGCAAAGCAAGGTGGAAGGAATCAGAATTCAGAAAAGAAGGAAAAAAACAAAAGAAAAAGATAGCCATCACCCATACCTTATCGTAATCAGCTTCAAGCTTGATAAGTGGTGCAAAGACATTTTGATACTGCAATTGGGAGTATATAAGCAAAAATTAGCTAGTAGAAACTGAAACATAATTACCAGTCTAAAAACTCTTTCACAGCATTTTCATGCTGTAAAAACAATCATAACATGTATGACACCAACCCGCAGTAACTTAGCGTAAAGAAATTAAGCACCTGATAAGCATCGTCATATTTAAGCACAACGGGCTGAGGTTCATCATCCACACCAGGCTTCTCAAGATCTTCCAGGGTAGCATCAGGATTGGTCTTCCATAGTTCCTCAACCTTATTTATTTGCTGGGCACTGATATGGCGCGCTCTCAACTGCTCCTGTTCAGATGGGACCTGTAGAGAGCAAACGGTTAGCAATTCTAAGGAATTGCATTATAGAGACAGACAAGACGGAAATGAAAAGATGGGGTAAATAAAGTAGCAACCTTGACAAGCCACTGCAAAAAACACCTATCATCAATAAGTGGACACCACTGACTCAGATCCCAATTCATGTCCTTCAATGCGTTGACACTAAGACAAGGTTCCCTGCACAGAAGAACGACAACACTCTCGGTCTTGGCAGATATGAATCCAAGAAGGAAAACGTTTCGGCATCCACAATTGTAACATTCGAGGATTGTTTCCCCCAGAGGACTATCTTTATGAAGACAAACTTCTTTGTGCTTAGCTCGAACCTACAAGAAACAACAACATAGCATAAAGTTCCAGAAATAAACAAATCAAAAAAGGCATTCAGGCGAAACTAGCAAACCGTATAATCACTTATCTTCGAAATATAACCCTGAGTGAAAAAAACAATTTCCTGCCTCAAGAACATTAACCAAACAAGAAGAATGAAATCCTATCAAAGCTGCACCATCAATTAAGCAAGACCAAAAGGCAACCATACTTGAGCTCAGACAACCATACGCATAATTATGGGTACGCACTTGGTTCTTCATTGTAATATTTTTACCATCGTCCGGCAAAGAAAAATCCAGTATAGAGGATGGGGGCTGATAAGGGTAGGTTACAGAAAAAGCAAATATATATACTGCCACCAATTTAGGGGAGAGAGAGAGAGAGTAATAAACTGATAAACTCCTCCAACCACCCCAGAATGCTGTCACCATGGTCAATCAAGACAAACAAGGTTCTATAATGCAAAGCTATGCACCAAAAGATTCTCCACCTCCTTGCAGTGCTGTAGATGGAAATGTTCCGCCATCTCCGGCATAATCAGCATCAGTCCAGCGGCACAGAGAGAGTTAAATCATCCCGGTAGATGAAGGCTGGTCTAAGTCAACCCATAAGAAATTTCTTCCCATGTCTCAAGGCAGACTTCAGTCTCAATTTTGTGCCTAAAGAGACCTTGCGATGTGGCAATTAATGTAGCCAGAAGGAACATATCGAGACAAAGTCAAGCTAATATACAACTCCATCAATCACCACTGAAGTTCAAATCGGAAAGAACCACATTGCAATTTAACAAAAGCAACAAGATGATTTCGGCTCTAATTTCTTCCCCTTCTACAAAATGCTTAATCTATAGATCTTCCACTCGACTTCAAAAAAGCACTGTAGAATTGCATTAAAACCCATAAAGTTCATAACTTACTTCTTATCCCAAATGAAGCCATTAAAGTAAACTTAACATTCAACTATATCCAACTCCATCCAGGGGAGAAATTTTGCTTCCCAGAAGCTGCTATCACATTACCAGCCTTGATTCTTAAAGGATCAAAAACGTCGTCTTTTCCTTACATTTTTGCGTCCAACGTATCCCCCTACGTGATTACAGACAGTGTCGCAAGAATTTTATGTTATGATTCCTTGATTCTTCCGTGCATGCAGCTGATATTGGACAAATAGTCAGAGACATGTATAAG
This sequence comes from Vaccinium vitis-idaea, assembly GCA_963854785.1. Taxonomy (NCBI): domain Eukaryota; kingdom Viridiplantae; phylum Streptophyta; class Magnoliopsida; order Ericales; family Ericaceae; genus Vaccinium; species Vaccinium vitis-idaea. The sequence goes on along the minus strand of OY978223.1, from coordinate 18,800,899 downwards.
CCTTACAACCACTAGCCTGCCCGATCCACTATGTTACGCGGACTCTCATAATGGTATAAAGTACTCGTGTCAGACACTCGACACTCGGATAAGGGTGTGGGATATGTGTCCGATAAGTATAGTAAGACACTTCTATAGAAAACCTAATTGTAATTTGAGTTCATCATGGAAGTATGCATAAAAACCTCTCTTATTATCCATGAAATGCGCTGTAGAACCTTAAAGCACCATTTTACATAAGAAAATACACAAAGAATACAAAGAAATTTGAATATTTTGCCGTGTCCCCGTGTCTTTGACATGAGAAATAGTTGAATCCGACACCTAGATACATACACGCACCCAACACCCGTACCAACATAGCCTATCCAAATAAGTTCAAGATCCGCATGGCTCCATTCAGTTGTCAATGGCGCAATAGTAGGTTGCCAAGGAGCTTTGGAATGCAGTTCTTATTTCATGGGGGATGTTGTGGATTTTCCCTGCAATAGTGGTGGAGCTTATTCAAGAATGATAAGGGGCTAGACGGAAAGTATGGATTTTGATACCACTGTGCTTGATGTGGTTAATCTGGAGATACAAGACTTAAAGATAATTCAACGGCGAGGATAGGCCAATATTCAGAATTAAGAATCTTTTAATTTCTACTTTGTTTAGTTGGAAGTATTCAGAGTTAAGAGTCTTTTACTTTCTACATTGGTTAGTCGAGTGAGTGCAACCCTACATGGCTACATATGATCAAATCCTTGACATGTTAGACTTTTTGGACTTCAGAGAGGTGTATAGGTCCTTTTATTGTTGGGCTTATTATTCTCGCTTTCTTATGTACGTGAGTGGCATTCTCTTGATGCTTTTTATGTTAACTTTTTTACTTATCAAAGAATATATTGCGGTGAAGTGCATTTAAAGCAAAGGAAAATGAAACATATTTCCGCTGTTCATTTGACAGAAAAACTTTCTAAGAAAGACATAATATAACAAACTAATCATAGGAAGCTAGTTGAAAATTTTATTCGGAAACTTCCATTTCATTTCTATGGGGCTTCTTACGACGTAATTTTCAAAAACTTCCCCCAGCTCCAAATAAGTTCCTAAGGGGTACATTTAGGGCTGAAAGAAAAAAAAAACGAACCAAACCGGTAATTTTGTTCGGTTTTTTAATTTACCCGGTTCGGTCCGGTTCGCGAAATTTTTATTTTTTGAAAACCGGTTCGGTTCTCGGTTCTGAAAATTTTGGGACCGGTTCGAACCGAACCGAACCGGTTTTAATTATATATATATAATACATAGTATATAAATGTTTTTTTTTTCTTTCAGCCCATTTTAGTCGCGCCCCCACCCCATTCCTAACCCTAATCCCCAACCCGATCGACTCTGCGAGTGGCGACTCTCTCTCTCTCTCTCCCTCTCCCCGTCCGAGATACCTCCAATCGGCGATCTATTATCCATCTCTTGGTCCGGTGATCTATTATCCACCTCCGATCGGCGATCTATTATCCCATCTGTGGTACTCTCTCTCTCTCTCTCTCTCTCTCTCTCTCTCTCTCTCTCTCTCTCTCTCTCTCCTCTGTGTGTGTGTGTGTGTGTGTGTGTGTGACACATGCATACCAGCTATATCTCACATCGACTGGATTTCAGCTTGCAAGTGGCATAATATCTCACAATAAGTCCTGGTTTCATTTGGTTTCTGGTTCCTATGACACTGCCGATCTGTTACAGGTTAAAAACCCCAAATCAGCTTCAAGTCTCTCTCTCTCTCTCTCTCTCTCTCTCTCTCTCTCTCTCTCTCTCTCTCTCTCTCTCTCTCTCTACATCTATTTAATCCTCTTCCGATCTGTTACAGGTTTACACTTACCGATCTGTTATAGGTTTAAGACCAGTTGGAACATTTGACAACCAGTGATTCTTGTTCACAGAATGTATAAATCTTCTGCATTAATGGCTTGTTTGACACCACCAGTGATGCTGTTGGGCTTGGCCCAGAATGTACCCATCCAACCGAACCGACATGCAAACCGAACCGAACCGGCCGAATCGAAACACGAACCGAACCGACCTTAAAAACTCAGTTCCGGTTCTCTATTGTCCCCGAACCGGTTTTTCCCGGTTCTCTCAAAAATCGCCAAGAACCGGACCGGTTTCACCCCTAGGTACATTGCACTCTAACCTACCTCAGCGGTACATTGCACTCTAACCTACCTCAGCGAGGTAAATAATTGTTCATCACTCTCAACCTAACCAAATCAACCACTACAACTGCACTCAATGTTAACACACATATGTATGAAGAAATGGAAAAAAACTGTGAGCATCATTTTCAGAAACTTAAACATCTATAAATGCTCCTACTCACCAGATGATTCACTATATGTGAACCCGAAGTATTCCCTCGAGAGTTACAAAACCACTTTCGACACGACGGCACATTACATCTCACCACGCACGCCGGGTTCGTCACCCCACAGTACCTACACGCGTGCTCCGCAAAACCCCCCTTTCCATAGTCATACCCCTCATCATCCCCCCCAGTCTCTTCGAAATTCAACCCGCTCATCCCCGCCGCCAGCGCATCCACCACCGCCGCGGCCTGATTATTATTACCCCTCCCCTTCGGCGCCCCCGCGCTGCCGCTTCCCGAAGCCACAGAGACCGGGGAGGCGTCGGCGGAGGAGGCTCTGTCTGTTCTTTCGGGGGCTTCGGATACGGACACGGAATCGGAGGGTGTGGGCCAGACGGAGGAGCGGATTGGCTGAGAGAGCTCGTGAAATTCTGGGTAAGAGAAGTTGACGTCGTCGTCGTCGTCGCCGACTCCACCCTGTGTGTTGAATTCGAGGAAGGTGTAGGCGTCGGTGCCGGTGTCCGGCTGGGACGCCGTGTCGTAGAGGTTGTTGCCGTGAGAATCCATTTGAGGGTTAGGGTTAGGGTTTAGGGGTGTTTTGAGTGATAGGGTAGGACTTAGCTTTAGGGTTTAATGTGAATTGCTGAAGAGATTGACGCGAGGTGTCACTGCGATGGCGAGAGACGGAGAGAGAGAGAGACAGATAGAGAGAGAGACTGAAAATCGTAACGACCGTGTGAATGAAGAGACGTCACGACTTACGAGGAATGGGGGAAAGAGGGAATGTGGAAATGGAAAATGTGTCAACAAAGATAAAATTAAGACAATGCGACTTTCGAACAATCAAATTTATACTCCCTCCGTCCCAATTTAGACCGGACTACTTTGACTTTAAAAAATAAAATACTTTTCAAATTACTTTTTTTATTTTTTTTGCACCGTTCAAAAGATTTCAATGAGTACTTTTGAATAGTGTAAAAAAATTTAAAAAAATTATTTAGAATACATTTTCTTTTAAAGCCAAAATTACACGACTTTACGTAGAAGACATTTAAAATGGGACGAAGGGAGTACTTGATTTGCTACATTATCATATAGGCTTAATTAAAAAATATACTGGTTTTGTTCGTTTCATAGTTTTAGTTTAGTTTTAATTTTGTTTTGTAATCATTACCTTCATTTCTCTTTCTATCTCTCTTCACTTATTACTCATATCTCCAAAACTAAACTAAAACTACTAAACCAACAAGGCCACTATATTTTTTAATAACCGAAAACGTTCACCTTATAAAGTGTAAGGACTCGTGTTTTTATATAATTTTCTATAAATAATGTTGGGGAGATGTGAGGAAATGAAAATAGAGTAATATAGGGTCTATGTGAAACTAGTATTGCATTTGGGTCTTTGTGAGATGCATTATGTGCATGAGGGGTGTAAGTGTGATTGGTGGGATGTGCACTTAGACATATATGGCTGATTTTTTTTTGGGGGGAGAAATACATTTTTCTTCTTCCCCAAACATGTCTACACTTCCTCTCTCTACTCCTCTCCCAAATTTCCTCCATCTCTCCACAAATTCACACCTCCACACCTCATTTTCCTCAAGATTCAACCTCAAATCCATCATCTACGCGTGTCTTGGAGCCCGGGACTCCGTGATTTTGCTTGGAGCAAGCACATTTCGGTTGGGTTTGCAAGGAAAAACTAGGGCTTTCACTCTCCCATCCTTGGAGCTAAAACATTGAGGGAGGGAACCCATTTCTACCTCTTCTAAGTGTATATGGTTTGAATTATTGCATAATGTTCATATCTCTCCTTGATTTTTTCTTCCTAACTTTTATACCTCCATGGAAATTGGGTTTGAGCTTGTGAAATCTTGATCCTCCATACTTTGTTGGATTGGTCTTTGATTAAGTGTTTAGACATGCTACAATGATGCTTTGTTGTGCTTTGGAACCTCAATTTTTACCTTGGATTGAAAGCCCCATTCATTTGGAACAAAGCTGTGGAAATTTCGCTCGAAACCCATTTGGATCGATCCAAATGTAAGTTGGATCGATCCGAAACAGTCTGATGGTATTTTGAAACATTATGGATCGATCCAAAGTTGTTCGGATCGATCCAAAACCTTCTGTTTTGCACTCGGCACATTTTGGATCGATCCACACCTTTCTTGGATTGATCCAAACCCCTTTTGGATCAATCCAGACTCCTCTTGTTCAAGCAGATTATTGAACCAACTTCGCGGGCACGCCCCGGCTTCGTCCGAACTCCGATTGAGGTGATTCTTGAACCGTTGGAAAGCTCTATGAGTCTACTTTCAAACCCAATTGATCTCATATTCATAACCTTTGTATTTTGAGAGAAATTCGCTTTTTACTATCAGCGTGTCGTATTTTCTTGAGATTCTTAACTCCATTTCCATGTTCCATTACTCCGGGCCCTCATTGGTCCTTTCAAAGCTTCTCGAATTGACCTTTAAGCTTCGGTAACCTATCATGGTGCATTTTATGCTTTGTCTTGGTTTCTCACGCATTTGGACACTTGTGAAAGGGTATTGTGATACGTGAATTGACTTTGGGCACTAAGTTGAGCTTATGAATTGATAAATGGAAATGTAAATGTGAAATATGTGACACAGGGCCCGAAAGGGTATGCCCGGAGTTACACGGGGCCCGAAAAGGGTATGCCCGGAGTGACACGGGGCCTTTATGGTATGCCCGGAGTGACACGGGGCCTATATGGCATGCCCGGAGAATAAACGAATGATTAAAAAGGAATAAGATGTATATGATAAATGTGACAGATACTTGGGTTATTTTAGATAATTTGGGTATTTGTGAAGTAGTGTGAAATGAAATATTTGTGTAAATGACTGTGTTTTGAAGGGAATGAACCCACGACACGAAATGTAATGGTTATGAGGAAACTTATGGATATTCTGGTTTCATTAGATCTTTGAGGCATCTCCTAGACGCTTTGTCATCGAGTTGATTTATCTTGGTCCATCTTAGCTTACTCATTCATGTGTATCATACCTTCATGTGCATCTTTCATTCTCTATACCCTTAGTGTTGGTAGAAATGTTTCCTACGAGCTAGTGAGCTCACCCTATCTTTCCCAGGTACACGGCATGGAGCATGAGATCGGATGCTTGGAGTGTGAATGCATGCCATGAAGATTTCATGATCATGAAGTTATTTTCTCATCTTCATACTAAGTACATTTTTGGAAGATGATCTTGTAACTTTAATTTCTCCAAGCTTTTGACTATTTCAACTTATGTAATAACTTTAAAACTTTTGTTATTTTTTGCGTGGGTATCGGTACCCTTGAGCAGAAACTTATTGTACTTTGACTTTGACTTTCTAAGAGAGATTGTTTGACTTTGATCGATCCTACGTGGATTTTATTTGTATTTGGCTTATTGAAATTGAGGGCGTGACATAAAGCATAGGGCACATAGAAAATGATAAGAATTTATAAATTTAACTTTATAAGCTAGTATTGTTAAATGCAATGTTTTCTGATTATACATTTATTGACATCTTATAAACCTAAATTTTAATTTTCTTATTATTTTCGTGGTACACTATAAGGTGAATATTTACAATCATCAAAATGATGGATGAAACTCATATTCTAATGTGGCAAATCGGTTGCAAGTTTGGTTATAAAAATTAAGGCTGTCTAGCGGATCGCCCAATCCGTTCAATCCGCCCAAACCGCCAAACCGATCCGTCTGTTTACTCACCCAAGGTACGTTATGGATGGATACGGATCATAAAATATTTTGACGATGCGGTTTGGTTCGGTTCGTACGGTTGCGGATCTTAAAAACAACAATCCCGTCACGAGCGGATCGGATTGAGAACCGAACCGATTCAGCCGGAACCGATCCGTGGACACCCCTAATAAAAATGAGTATGTGTGACTAGACTTTCCCTTCAAACGTTGATGCTTGGGGCAAGTTTAAGCGTATGGACACAGTAAATGTAGAAGCGTAAACAGTGTTTGCCTCCTACTGGTTGTCCTTTGCCAGAGATTCCTAGTCACTCAATATAAAGTAGAATCATTCTGATAAAGAGCAAAGAGTGAAAATAGGAAAAAGAGGATTTGGGATCCCTGTTGTAGTCCCTCAATTCAACCGACCATGTTCGCAAATGAAAGAAAGAGAGAGAATGCCTCTCTCTCTCTCTCTCCACAGAATTCTGGATTAGAAATGACATTAGATGTCGCCTGTTGCTTTAAAGTGACAAATTTGGAACTTGCTGTTTCTTTTATCAGCTTTTAATCTCTACTGATGATTTACTATTTTGTTCACCAGTAGAAATCTTTAACTACATTGCAATTTTTCTTAATCCTTCCCTTTTCTTTGAATTGGACTAAATGGAACATGCTATGAATCCAATTAGATTTATCAGTCACTCCAGTGGCCGTTTCAAGTTCGTCCCGGCTATCCTAGATCGAAGCATGGTATGATCCCTTCTTAGCAAGGGTTTAAATATCAGCGGATACGTATCAGTTTTTTACAGGACCGATACCGATATTGACCAATACACGGTTCGATACAGGCCGATATCGGCCAATATTTGACCGTATCACCGATACCTTTACATATTCCGATACCAAGATTTAAAACCTTGCTTCTTAGATGCGGCCCCTCCCTCTTACCATTGACATTCCTGGATGCGACTATATTTCAAGCAGCAAAAGCTCACAAACCTCTTACAAACTTTAAGCCAGCAGGACAAACGATGTTTCAAGGAGAGTGAAAAATCCAATATCAGCTTCACATCAGAGCTCAAGTTGCACAATATACTACAATCAATGATTTCGACGAGCGAATCTATGCATATAGAGAGAGTAAAATAAGGGATAACCCTTGAAATATGATGGTCCATTTGTCAATATCAGAAATAAACAACAAAAGAATTTGTCCCAACATAACTGCTGCCATTACTTGAGAACATTTTATACAGTCACCCTGCAAACGGTTCGGTTACGGTATCATTCAACTTCTGCATTTCACAACACCTACAAATGCGTAAGCAGGCACAGCTTCCTTGTACTTCCCCATATCTAACTTCTACGGTTATACAGGCACCCTTCTGCCACGAGAATGGTCAAAGAACTGCATATTGAGACCAGAAAATTTCAGATAAAAAATTTAATAAATGGTTGAATATGTAGATACATTCCCTTACACAACCATATGCATTATCACAAAGGTATAATCTCATGAGATGCATTAGAACTAAGAATTAACGATTGTCATGTTTATAAAAGAGCACAACATGATGGCTTGTACTTCAGAAGCCACTTTACTTTCTCATTTTCCACTTTATATCAAAACCTGGGAAATATGGCCAAAAATTATTTCTTGGTTCGAACAGAATCCACGACCTTGCCAGCAAAGGAAACTGCCGGAATATGATGGAGTCATGAATCACAAGCAAAATGATGAGCTGATCATCTTATGTTAGAAATCAACCGACGTTAGAAAACAAAAACCAGACATGATACTATTTCTAATCCTAACAATTATGGAATGTGGAAAAGTTCAAAATTTAAGATTTTGACTCAACTTATTCACCAGTTTCACTTTTATTGCCATTATTACATGCGACATACTATTTCCACCAGGGATTCGGGAATCTACTTCATTCAAGCAGGTTATGAGAAAGGAACCATAATATTTCCACCAGGGATTCGGGAATCTACTTCATTCAAGCAGGTGATGAGAAAGGATCCATAATATTTCCACCAGGGATTCGGGAACATACTTCATTCAAGCAGGTGATGAGAAAGGAACCTTGTTGAATGCAACACCATGATGCAAAATATTTAGCAGGCCTGCCTTATAGCATCGACTGTTACATGTTCAGCACCATAAACATGGTAGTGTTAACTAGAGCCACTAGACAAGATGCATCCATAATGTTTATAACAAAATCCCGACGTAAACTCTGCGGAATGCAGGTAACTAGCCGACAAAACAAGTCGGTAAAAAAGAACACAACCAGAAGAAATTCATAAGAATTCTCGCTAAAAGACACTGAAAACATACCCATCGAACAAATGGCAGTTGGAACACCCAACCAAGGACAGGTATCTTCTGAATAAATACTGATAGTGTTGGCCAAAAGCCACTGCACAAAATACACAATCAACTTAGTTAATGTACTACGAAACTGTTTGTGGAAGAGAGTATTTTAACACAATCACACACTTATGTGTTTAATTTATCAGGAAAAAAAAAAGCAAAATTACAACTCATTCCTCACTCACAAACTCACACAGAAACCCCCTGTTTTTTTGCTCCTCGCACCCTCTCACTTTGTTTGTCACTCTTCATAACATTTACAATTTCAGTACAAAACCAGTACATACACTATGCACTATACAACAAAACACGAATCACAAATTCTATAAATTCACTCAGTTCCAGCTTCATCCCTGGATCCCCTCTTTTAATTCTCCCTCCCCTTTTTCTCTCAACCTCATTACACATCAACCCTACTCTCAGTCAAGCTTGCAATAACAACACTCCCCCCTAAGCTTGAATATCTTTCCAAAACCCATCCCTTGTCCTTCTCTTCATCACTGGACAACCGTCTGTTGTCGTCTCTATGCGCCTTGCAGAACCACTCAGTTCCAGCTTCATCCCTGGATCCCCTCTTTTAATTCTCCCTCCCCTTTTTCTCTCAACCTCATTACACATCAACCCTACTCTCAATCAAGCTTGCAATAACAACACTCCCCCCTAAGCTTGAATATCTTTCCAAAACCCATCCCTTGTCCTTCTCTTCATCACTGGACAACCGTCTGTTGTCGTCTCTATGCGCCTTGCAGAACCACCACCCGTTTTTCTCATTTGTGCAGAAAAATCTTGTATTGTTCCCTGTATTTTCACTCACTTGTGTATTCAAATTGCTCAGGGAAAAAAAAAAAAAAAACATAATTACAACAACTCACTCACAACCCCCCATAGAGGGAAACCCCCTGGTTTTTTGCTCCTCTCAGCCTCTCTCACTTTGTTTTGCCACTCTACCACACAACAACAATTCTAGTACAAAAACTATATAGACTACGCCAATACACAACAAAACAAAAATCATAAACTCTCAAACTCTAAACCATTATCAAGTCTTCCAACCCCTTGATAAGCTCAATTCCAGCTTCATCCTCGGACCCCTTCTTTTAATTCTACCTCCCCTTTGTCTCTCAACCGAATTACAAATCAACCCTACTTCCAATCAACTCCCAATGACAACACTCCCCCCTAAGCTTTGATTATCTTTCCAAAACCCATCCCTTGTCGTCTGCTGTCGTCTCTCCTCGCCTTGCAGAATAACCACATGTTGTTCTCATTTGTGCGGAACAATCACGTATTGTTCCCTGTATTTTCACAGAATCACAAACTTATGTAGTCAATTGCTCAGGCAAAAAAAAAACATAATTACAACAACTCACTCACAAACTCACACACAACCCCCATAGACTCTGTTCACTTGTCAAGTAACTAGTGCAAGAAAACTATTTCCGAGAAAATTATAGTGAAGTAAAGGGAAAATGTAAAGTATTTCCCTTTGTGCATTCACTTGATAAGAGAAATTTAAGAGAGTTGGAAAGTAGTAGTTTAATTCGGTAAAAATTAATGGAGATGCAAGATTCTTGCAAAATCTAGTGTTTTATGTGGGAAAGCTAATCCTAGTTGGAAAGCTAGAGATGTGGGTCCCACAACTTTCCTGCTTGCAAACCGAACACATTAAAAATGCTAGAAAATTAAACATTCCCGTACTTTCTTTGCCTTTCTGTGCCCCGGCTCTTTGCTCCTCTCACCCTCTCTCACTTTGTTTTGTCACTCTACCACATACTAATTACTAACAATTCCAATATAAAAAACTAAATAGACTACACAATAATATAACAAAACACAAATCATAAACTCTCAACCTCTAAAACCATTGTCAAGTCTTTCACCCCCTTGATAAAAACTCACTCAATTTCCAACTTCATCCTCAGACACACTCTTTTAATTCTACCTCCCCTTTGTCTCTCAACCTAGTTACACATCAACCCTACTCCAATCAAGATTACAATGACAGCAAAAACAAGGAGATGAATCATGGAAAGAAAATCAAGTAAACCTGAACAGGACGATGAACCCATATGCTTCCAAAATCATTCCCAATACAGGCCATCCAACAACAACAAAGAAGAATCCAACGCCAAAAGAAATTGTTCCCTGTATAATAATCACACAGAACAGAGAGGTAAATAAAAATGGAAAATGAGCATGCGCATTGGCTGGAGTGGCAAGAAAGAGAGCAAATAAAACCTTGTAATTGCCAGGTTTCATAAAGAACTGCAGCGAGGACTTCAGTCCAATTGTCAACATCACCCCTGATAAGAAGAGGATCTGATTCAGCATCACCACAATAGTAAATGTCAAGCAGTCATCAAATCAACAATATCGGCACAAAAATGGAAGAAGCTCAGAAATGAAAGGCTGGTAGATGCTTTTACTTACATTTCCCATGGCAAGTAGGCCCTTGTCAAAGAAGAACATAACTCCCAAAAATGAGAAAAATACGCCAAACCCAGTCAATCCGATCCCAATCTCTGTTTCATCATAGAGTTGCAAGTTATTTCATTGACCAGAATTTCAAATGGATTTAGAAACAAAAAGAACAATTGACAAGAAGCTTCATTTTATGAGCATCTTATTGCAGAAATAGAACTTGTGCAAAGTGCAAACTTGGACCGCAGGAAAGCAAAACTACATTAACAAGAATATGTAACGGAGCCCGAAAACCTTGACATGCTTCATCAGCAAACAGAAACAAGGGAATAAACTACTCTGACTACTATATCCTATAAAATACTTTCCAGTATAACTGATGGAAATTGATATGCACTACTTGTTAACAAGCGCAAATTGCCCAAACTGATCCACTATGTAGTCCGAGTGTTCGCATGGTTAATTGATGCACTTACCAATCTTCTTCACTCTTAAGAGAGGTAACCACATCCCGAAATAATTCATAGCACGTAATATGGAATATAAGTTCCTAAGTTTTAGTAATTTTTACAGAATGATCTAATACGTATACTCTAAGAAACTATGATGAAATCAGGTGCGCTCTTAAAACCTTTCAGAGACTGAGCAAGTGCCAAAGTTGTTTTCTTTTCCTTTGACAATTAAAGCAAGTGCCAAAGTATGAATCATAGTTGAAATATTTCTTAATCTACTTCAAATGCTTTGCGTTGCAGATACTAGAACAAATATCAGACAAAGAAGAACCATCTCTATCAAGATGACCGACCCACTTGGTACTATCAACAGGATCAATTACAACAAATCATACACTCTTATGCCACAACAAATACAGGATTTTAAGTGACCACAGGTTGGTTCAGAGGGTCTATTTCAATGACACCCATCATTTTAACAACTTTTTAATCACATCTTTAAGAACTCAACAATCTTCTATCGCATGATAAATAACCCAATGGAATTTTAAGTATCTTTTATCTCCTACATCCTACCTCATCTGGTCTCTTTGGTTCGGGAACACTAGCCCCTTAGTTAATGCCATTTAGAGGCACTCTTAATCAGTCCAAAATTCTTAAAGAAGATAAAGGAGAATGCGGAAAGGCATTGTTATTTGGAAGAAAATTCAATAAACACACACACATGTACATCCGACTGTGTCTATAACAATATTAAGAAGTAATGTGTGTTGACTCTGTTCACATACTTTTGCGGTCGTCCATTTCGAAGGAAACCATGGTGTTGATTCAGATATGATGCTCTATACTTGCCAAAATCTCAAAAACTGAACTGCAAAGCAAATAAAACCGGATCAAATCAGAGCTAGTATATTAAATATTCAATACCACAACACGAAACAAACAATAACTGAAGAAATTCAGTTCAAATCCGTCAACTCATATTCTCAGTGCCTAGGGTTTGAATTTTAACTTGGAAAAAGCCGGTTCAAATGAAATCTGTCGAGAACACCTTCGTGAATCTGAAGAAAATGAGCTGGATTCAACAATCTTTAGAACAAATGTAAGCTAAACCTCATTACGCGATCGAAAGGCCTATACAAAGATAATGTAGAAAACCTCAACAAGTATCACAATATATATATACATGAATGCAGAGAGACAAACACTAATTCATCGACAAATATATTCCCAAAAAGTCGATGAATCTACAAAAGAGAATATAATTATCTAATGAAAAAGATGATAAAGCGAGAGAGAGAGAGAGAGAGAGAGAGAGACCTGTAGCGGCGTGATGGTGGAAGATCGAGTCAGAGGAGAGACAAAAAGGAGGCTATGGTTTGGGCCACGAAAGTTTTCAGTTACGCCTTCTCGGCTAAGGAATTGATTGCCATTTGCTGAATGACGATGTTTCAGACTCAGTTAAAACGGATGAGTTGACTCGGTTGAAGGCTAAACTCGTTACCAATTTATATAATGGGCCTATTTCTTGGGCTTGAAATTGGGCAGCAGAACTCCGAGTTTACTGAAAGAGTAATTCAAGTTTCAGTGTTTTCCCATGAATTAGGCTTATTCCTCCTTTTGGCGAAAAAAACAAACAAACAAACTGGTTTTTTGGGTTTATTCGTTATTTTGTCTTTATTTTTTTTAAAAATCACATTTGTTAGTTTTGCGTCATGTTTTCGTGGTTTATTAATTTATTTCGACGAAACGAATCTAAAATGTATAAAATTATGGTCAAAACTATTTTTTTAATAAAGCCGAAAATAAACCAGTTTATTAAATTAATTTTGGCTTTATTCCAAAAAAATTGAGTTTTGACCATAATTTTATACTTTTTAGATTCGTCTCGTCGAGACAAATCAATAAACCACGAAAACTTGGCGCAAAACCCAAAAAGTTTAATTTATTTTTGAATAAAGACAAAACGAATAAACCAAAAAACAGGTTTTTCATTAGAGAGAAGTCTGTGTGTTATCTCAGCCGTTAAAAGATATTTTTTATAATTAGATCTTGTAGAAAGGGCTTTCTCGATATAAAATTAGTCTTCCCAGAATTTTGCTAGAATATGGATCATTAATTACTGAGATGCATAACCCAAATGAAAGTGTATTTTCTTCTCTGCAGCCCGAAAGAGCGCTCCAGACAAATTATTAGCAACTCTAATTGATATGACAACTTGCGGATGAGTCCTACTGTTTCTTAACAAGGACAAATAAGAGATTTAGCACCTCTAATGATATCATATCAATTGGGAAAAAAAATGTAATAGTTCGGCTCAAGAACAAAATGAGATCTTTGAGTATCTCAGCTATACCTAAAAAACTGATGTTTTAATCATACCTTATGTGGTCCACTACATCCTTCAAAATGGATCTCTTTGCTTTTGAAAAAAAGAAAAGAAAAGAGTACACCCTTGAAGCATCAAAATAATTTGTTCTTAATTTGTCTTTCACCATTTGCAGAGTACACTTGTCAAAAGACAAAAGGCAAAGGTTGAAAAAGGACAAAAGAAAAGTAACGAAATAATTGAGTCTAGTCTTTGTAATCATGAATTTCTTAGTACATGTTTAAGTTTCCTGGCATGTTTAAGTTTCCTGGTTAAAAGGGAAACAAAAAAAAAAAAGAGCTTACTTTGTCATTTGCTTATTGTTGGCATCATATAATAATTGATGACAGTCGGGTGTTGTTCCAAGTTAGGCATTGGCTTAAATCAATTTTTAAGTTGATGTATTGTGAGAGAATGACTTATCTCATAAAGTGCAATAAGTCAGTTTTGAGTTTAACACATGAATTGGAACAAGCCATGTGACACTTGGTCATCAACAAGATTTTGAGGGAAAAATCACGCCATTAGGGGTTGTTTCACTCCCAGCTGACTTGAGTATTTTTTGGTATGTCCTTTATGTAATTTATTTTCACTTTTGTTAGTTTTGCGTGAAACTTTTCACGTCTTTTGATTCGTCTAACTAACTTCAGTTGGCTTTTGATTGGATATTTCCCAAAAAAATTGGATAATTTTTTTTACTTTTCCGATTTCTCACATCGAGACGAATCAAAGACACGAAAATTTTGACACAAAACTAACAAACGCCAAAAAAAAAAAAAAAAAATTAAAAAATCCAGTTGGTGTGGAACAACTAGAACCACTGTCTGTAGCTCGTCATCTTCAAGTTGCAAACCCTTTTTTACTTTTCCGATTCCTCACATCCGTATGTTTTTCATCGCCGATTATTTTAGGAGGTGTTTGGTCTGACTTAATTGGATGTTAACAATTTTGTTTGTGTCCTGTTGTTATAGTTGTTCAGGGTGGGAATGCTGTTTATTTTGATGTTTTAATTACTGTAAATGAATTTCTTGACATTCTCTCTGCAAAAAGAGAGCTTACTTTGGTGTTAAGTTTCAATGAATATGCTGGTAATGCCCATTCCTTTTCGAAAAGAGCTTCATAAAGTTCACCAATTAAGTTAAAAAAAAGTGGATCTAGCTCTCAATTATTGGCTTTCCAAAGTTTCCCTCTTCTTCCTTTCAGGGCCACATAATGGATAAGCCATAGCTAGCTACCACTATTTGTGCAGAAAGCAACATTTTGAAAGTAAAACAGCAGCCTATATAAAGAATAATTGAGAGCTATATCTTTTCATGAAAACTGATCAAACAAAAAATGGCATGATGTTATTTTGTTTTAGTGGGTAGGTTCAGCACCTAAACTGTTCATGAAAAGATATACTATTAGAATCACCAAACACCAATATAAGAATAATCAATAATGATGTCTCTTTTGATGGTAGTCATTATGGGGTCCAAAAATTCCAAAATGGTTTCCATATCATGGGTGATGTGGTTCAATGGGCTTTACGAAAGTAGTCCACCTCGGCGTCTGGTTTACGCTTTCTCTTAAGTATATAAGTACTCGTGTCAGACACTCGACGACTGAGAATATGTGTCTGGCATACTAGTTTAACAAACAAAGTTCACCTATGAAGCATAATGAGCTCGAGTTGACCATTGAATTATGCCTGAAACTGCTCTATGACACCTTCTAAACACCTGCCTAGAAAGCAAAACAAACATACTTAGAAAATGAACATTTCGCCGTGTCTACTGCAATAATGAAATCCAGATTTTGACAAAAAGCGTAGAATAAGCAAACTTGATTTCTTACTTACTACTATTCGCTAATAAAAAGAGTTCCAAGCATAACCACACGATTGAAAATAAGGCAGAACTTTTTCATGTCCTTAAACATGAAAATTAAGGGAATGCGACACTTAGACCCGCACCAACTCCCGACAAGCGTACACAAGCGTTGTAGCATACCTCTAGACAAAGTTCCAGTCATCTCAACTACAAATTCCCAGGATTAGACGCGATCAATTTATCAAGATGTCATCACCAAAAATAGCATGTCGAAACAAGCAGTAAATCTTTTAAAGTTCTATACACTCCATGTACTCCTCATGTTAAATTTCGGAGGGATTATTTCCACAATTGAAATGGCAAGAAGAATCCTCTCCCACCTATTCAGACTAACAGTTCCGGGTTATGTTAAGGGGCCCGGTATCAGGTTAATGCGGCTGACGCCAAGGAAATTGCAGCCCATGGGTTTAATAGAGTCGGTAGCCAAGTTGCTTTCCAAAAATACTTTTGGGAAGTTGACAAGCATTTTCGGACCAGTGCTTGTAGTTGAGAACTGTGTTTTATTTCTAAAGATACAGGGAGTTTCCTTTACACTTTCGGGTATACTGTATATACACCTCAAGTGGGTAGGTTACATGAACAGTTCTTTGTTGCAAGAGTGCCTAACTGATCCTCCACTACACTTTTATCTCAAGCAAAACCATTGTGTACTATCTCACATTCAGACTACAAAATAGAACTTTGGTCTCTCTCTCTCTCTCTCTCTCTCTCTCTCTCTCTCTCTCTCTCTCTCTCTCTCTAACAGTGATTATCAATTACGCATGCTTAAATCAGTTAATGACTCGAGATGTACACTTCTCCCATCTCGTGGCCATCCAATCTGCTTTTGACGTAAGCATTTATGACTCAGAATTTCTCCAAGGAAATATTGAAGTTCAATGCACAATCTACAATCTATTAAAGGATAAAAAACAAGAAATCAGCATACCTAATGCTCAAGCCAACCACTTAAGGAATGGGCCTGCAAGAGGTAGTAGGTAGCAGCTTTCCCCAACCGCGTTGCGAAGAGGCTAATTCCCATGCCTTGAACTAGCACCTCAACACCAGAAGAGAATAACACTTGTCACCGCTCCACGTCACGTTTTATTAAAGAGACAAAAATGGGGTATGGATTAAGTCACTAAAAACATTGAATCTTGTAAATAAATTAGCATATCCGAAACTGCAAAGCAACTCCATGGTTCGATGATAGAAATTTACTAACCAAGTACAGAACTTCAACAGGGGGAATACAAGTACCATAAAATATCAAAGGGAAGGTCAGAAAGCACTTTCCCACAATAGGTAAAACAATTAGTCCATGTCAAAGAAGGTTGCTGAGAAATATTTCTAACGGAATTCCACTCATTCCTTATAAACCAAATTCAAGAGGTCAGCCAGTAAGTTCACTATAAATAGCACCTTTGATCACTTCATGCACTACCACTTTCTTTCTTTGCTTACGCTTTCTTTGTTTTACAATGGCCTTTTCTCAACTGTCTCTTTTGCCCCTATTTGCAAGTTTTCTACTCATGCAAACTCTGGGGGATGCAGCAACATGTAGTGACTGTTTCACACGTTCTCGAGCAGCTTACTACCCGAATTCGGATGAAAAAGGAACAGAAAGTGAGGGTTCCAACTCCAAAAAAATATACAAATTAATGCATTTATATGTCTGTATAATTTGACCTTTATTGACTTCTAAACCGTATTGATATTGATTGAATTGTAGCGGGGAGATGTGGTTATGGAACATTTGGAGCAACAATAAATGGTGGGGATGTATCAGCTGCATCTGATCTCTATCGTGATGGCATAGGCTGTGGTGGCTGCTACCAGGTGATTAATCTGATTATTGAAATCTGATTATTGAACTGAAGAAAAAAGGAACGAAAGGCTGAGATTTCAAAGATTTATTCTGCTTTTTTGTACTACATATTGTCAAATTTTTGAAGTTCTTTGTTTCAATAGGTGAGGTGCACCAACAGTAACTATTGCTCAGACAAAGGCGCGACAGTTGTCATAACCGACCATGGTTCTAGTGATAGAACTGACTTCATTCTGAGCAGGCGGGCCTTTAGTCGGATAGCTCAGACTACAGATGCAGCTGCATCTCTACTAGCTCTTGGTGTGGTTGATATTGAATATCGACGGTAATATACATTTATGTATGAGGAGAGTTGTACCATAATCTCTGCAAAGTCGGGAATTTTTATGATAATAGTAACAGAAGATGATATCACTATGCTGTAAGAAATAACCGAACCTTTAGGTCCTATTTGTTTGTCTGCATCAAAGCAGTGGATAGGACTACAAATGCAAAGGGACCAAATATTCAACATTTGGTTGAAACTTTTGCAGCTTGGATTAAATATGTTGGATTCTATCAAACAAAACCTCGGATATATAGTACCTTTGGGGATGAGGTAATTGAGTAATTTATCCATTGAATATTAACCACTACCGATCAGGTAGAATTACTAATCCATTGAGATTATATATATCTCCACTAGAAGTAGAATAAGGGCGCACTAGTGCACGAAGCTCCCGCATATTTGGGGTCTGGGAAAGGATCATATTTGGTGTTTGGGAAAGGATTGATGTATGCAGCCTTAACTCTGCAAGTAAAGAGACAGTTTCCGCGACCTTCAGGCCACAATGAGGCAACTTTACCGCTGCTCCTAGTCTGCCCTTGAGTAGTTGTCCAGTCAAAAAATCAGGGCCTTAAATTAAAATGAACTCGTTTCCATGATGATAATTACTCTCTCTCTCTCTCTCTCTCTAAAAAAAATGAACTCGTTTCCATGATGATAATTACTCTCTCTCTCTCTCTCTAAAAAAAATGAACTCGTTTCCATGATGATAATTACTCTCTCTCTCTCTCTCTAAAAAAAATGAACTCGTTTCCATGATGATAATTACTCTCTCTCTCTCTCTCTCTAAAAAAAATGAACTCGTTTCCATGATGATAATTACTCTCTCTCTCTCTCTCTCTTTAAAAAAAAAATGAACTCGTTTCCATGATGATAATTACTCTCTCTCTCTCTCTCTCTCTCTCTCTCTCTCTCTCTCTCTCTCTCTCTCTCTCTCTCTCAGTGTGCCATGCAGCTATCCGGGTAAAAATATAACTATCAAGATTGATGAGAACAGCAACAACCCTCATTACCTGGCTTTTATCATATGGCACCAACAAGGCAAAAAGGATATCACTGCTGTGCAGCTCTGTGAGGTATTTCCCAAAAAGCATAAGCTAATATACTCAACAAGAAAGCCATTTCCTAACATAGCAATAGTGTTAATAGCAAGCACCCAATTTCATTGCATATAATGTCATATTATGTAAAGTACTTACACTGTTACACAATATCACATTTGCAGACACAAAATTTCGTGTGCAAGCTAATCGATAGGAGTTATGGAGCAGTGTGGACAACTACTTCACCCCCTAGGGGACCCCTCTCGTTAAGGATGCTATTTAGCGATGATGATGAGGAGACGTGGCTAATACCAGTCAATAACATACCTGAAGATTGGAAACCTGGAAATACGTATGACTCAGGAGTACAAGTGAACTTATAGACAAATGAATGGGTCTCTCATACTCTTTGAGTACGAATTCATACCCCTGAAATGAACTCCTATGGATTTTCAGTTTTCATATGTTCTCTTTTCACTGTCTTTCGAGATCAGGATAAGTCTCGAGAAGTTCTTAATTGCAGTCAGTGTATTGCTGTAGTATCAAAAAACTAAATAACGAATATTTAAATTTGTTATTTACTACAGCATTCATTTCAGATACTAGAAAATCTTAGCTACAGCATCTGCCTGTTTTCCTATTTGACGTTCTGCAGTAAACGAAAGATCCCACTACTGCCCTTAAAAGCAGTGGACTGGAGACGTCTAGGCCTACACAAGGTAAATGGCATTTTCCAGCTATGATTAGTACTCAGTAGTGGCCCAAGCAAGCATGTTACCTAGTAAATTTAACAACTAATCTTAGTTTCTACTCCCTCCATCCCAATTTGTTGGTCCTGTGCAGATTTCAATGCAATTTTTAAATTGTTAATATCGTTCAATCTACAATATTTTTAGAGATTTTAAAAACTTTACTTAATAGAAGTAATTGAGATCTACTATAAGATCCATATTGCACATAAAATACAATATAGATTGAAAGATATGAACAATTTAAGAATTACATTGGCCGTGTTTGGTTGAGAGTTTTGAGAAGAATATTTTGAGAAATATTTTTGAGATAGTGTTTGGATGGATTTTTGGAAAAAGTAATAATTAGAGAGAGGTGTAATAATTGGAGAGAGATAGAGAGAGAAATGAGAATAATGATTGGATAGAGTGGTATGAGTAGAGAGAGAAATCTGATTAATGATAAGAGAGATGAGAGATGGGGAAATAATCTTTTTGGAATTTTTTTTGGAAATGTGAAGTGAACAAAGTGATTGAAATCTGCACAGGACCAACAATTTGGGATGGAGGGAGTATGTTTTTGCCCAAAATGCTTTGGTTTTGGCTAAACCTAGCAGTTCTACCAGTGCATTGTCATCCCTTTTTTATGCATACATTCAGCCCTTTTACGTCCATATATCCATTTATTTTTCCTACATGCAAATCAAGGGGAAATATGATTACTCTTATCTAACAATCTATTGAAAGGTATGAGAGGTCTCTGTCTCAGTTGGACTATAACAATTTATTGAAAGGTATGAGGGGTCTCTCTCTCTCTCTCTCTCTCAGTTGGACCGGCCTTGGAAGAACCTTGATCTAAGCGAGGTGAGTGTTACGGGCCTTACGGCAACACCTTTGTCTCTAGACACCAAGCCACGATTTTAAAAGAATATTGCCATTTAATTGCAAGCAGTGCCTTGTCATGTCAATTTTGAATACAGGACAGAATTATGAACCTTGGCAGATCCAGAAGAAATCAGTTCTGCTCTTAGACATAAGTTTGACAACTTCACATTATCTAATTCTCACACAACTGCTAACTAAACTCAAGGAATCATCAACACAGCAATCACTGCATAGCGAGGGTTTTGTTTGATTATAAGTTCCCATTCAGAGGCTTGAGAAATCAAGCATGGACTAGAAACTATCCAAACTTACGTTTATGTAAACCAGGTGTCACTTTCAAGTTTGAGATCTTTCAGAAAACTCTATTAAGTAGAAACAAAGTGACAATATAATCAAGAGAGAAGAATCTACAGGGGGGTGCAATACCTCAGCTCAGTGCAGAGAAGGGCCCCCATCTGGGCTTGTTGCCCCGTGCGTCAGGTCTTCGACCCTCACTGTGTACTTTTTTAGCAGTTTAAAAAAAAAAAAAAAAAAGAATCTACAGGATAAAAATAAGTTTTCACTTGTGATTTTCCATGAACACAAAAATAAGATCCCACAACATGATGAGAGATCATATATGGTCACCTGGATGCTTAAACAAATGGGGATGGATTCAAGAAACCAGCTAGTTTACATTCAACACAACTCAGCAACGCCTCCAGCACAAGTCGTATATCCACGGATGACGGATCCCGTATCACTACTCTACTGTTTGCATGCCCTGCCCACGTTAGACTACATATCAACAGGTGTTGTCAGACTAACGACAACATTGTTGTGTTTTCACTTAACCAATGACATATACCAACATCATAGCTGCTGATTCAGAGTTTCTCAATGAGATTGTTCACAACTTTCCAAGGATTATGTTGTACGAAAACGCAATTGCTGTGGACTCCTCGATTAATCTACGTAGCAGAGCCCCCCTCATATACTTGCATTTGGATACACTCATTATTCTGCAATCCTGTCCAAAGAATAAATTCGATCCGCAAGTAGAGTGTTCTCTTAATTCCTTGAATCTATGTCATCCACCATGACAGACAATTTACTTGAAGTTTTCTGAAATTTTAACTTCAATAGCTAGTTTTTCATCAACCGTTTCGGTGTTTTCAAAAGCAAGTACTTAGTACTATCACACTTTCTCTAAACCGTCATACCTCTGCATGACAACTTTATTTGACCACCCATCTGCCTCAACATGGAGTACACCATGCTCCTCTTATGTACTGAAACACTTCCCTGAAACATTTCAGTGCCAAGAACTCCAGACTCAACCAGGCTAGACCCTGCCTCTTTGAGGAACCCTTTATTTGTCATCATCTTTCTCACATTTTCTACATCGACCCACCTTCCTTGTTCTGCATATATGTTTGATAACAACACATAAGGACCAACATCTCCTGGTTCCAACTCGATTAGCCGATTAGCCACAATCTCACCAAGCTCAAGATTTGAGTGGCTCCTGCAAGCCGAAAGCAAAGCTCCCCATAAAACAGGTCCTGCATCCATTGGCATATTCCTAATTAGCTCTTCAGAATCCTTCATTAAACCAGCCCGGCCAAGAAGATCCACCATGCAACCGTAGTGCTCCACCTTCGGCTCAATCATGTAAACTCGGCGCATTAGGTCAAAGTACCACCAGCCCTCCAAAACCATTCCTGAGTGAGCACACCCACTTAAAATGCATATAAAAGTAGCATCATTTGGCATGACTCCTCTCTCCTCCATCTCAAGAAACACTTCAAGAGCCTTCTCTCCGTATCCATGCATTCCGTAGCCCATAATCATAGAATTCCACGACACGATACTTCTTTCAGGCATCTCGTCAAAGACTTCTCTGGCCATATCCATAACCCCACATTTCGCATACATTGTCAGGAGAGCAGTTGAAAGTAACACATCAGGTACAATCTTCCTATGGTTTATAATGTAAGTGTGAACCCATTTTCCTCTATCAAGCCTTCCTAAGTGTGCACATGCAGTTAGGATGCTAACAAGAGTGGCCTCATTTGGCTGAGCATGACCTCCTTCCATCATCCTATCAAACAAATTCAAACACTCGCTATAATCCTTGGATCGCACATAAAGAGCCAACATCGTATTCCAAGAAACTACACTCTTAAAGGGCATCCGATCAAAAAACGCTCGAGCACACGAAATGTCTCCAATCCTAGCATACCCATCCATCAAAGAGTTCCACGAGATAATATCTCTAAACGGCATCTCCTCAAACAACCTTTTCGCCTCCTCAACATCCCCAATAGCTACATACCCCGCGATCATAGAATTCCAAGTAAAAGCATCTCTCTCGGACATTGCATTGAAAACCCCACGCGCAACACCCACTTCCCCGTTCTTCACATACCCATCAACCATCGAATTCCAAGTGACCAAATCTGACTTGGGACTTCCATCAAACACGTCCCGTGCATCCCGAATTCTTCCAAAAACAAAGTACATGTGAATCAACGCATTCTGAACGAACAAATCAGACTCAAACCCGAACTTCACAACCCTACCATGGGTCTTACCCCCTTCTCTAACCGACCCAATCTCCGCACACACCTTCGCCAAAAGCGGAAAAGTATAGTTATTCGGCAAAACAAACTTTCCCACCATTTTATCATAGTAAAAATTGAGAGCACCATGTGGGTCATTCAATCCCACCAAACTTCTAACAATCGTATTACATAAAAATGCATCTGGCTCTTCGAATCGATCAAAGAGCGAAATCGCGTGAGAAACCCTGGACGGCGAAGAAGAACACAGTTTCTTCACCACTCGGCCCGAAACGAGAGAGTGTTGAAATAGGCCTGAGACAATGAGCTGGCTGTGGATTTGGTTGAACTCTTTAAGTGTGCCGTTGCAGGATTCTAAAGTGCGCAGGATGGGGTGGTTGAGAGTTAACGTGCGCCCTCGTGGGTCGTCTGGGTCTGAATCCGGCCATAGTCTGGGTGTGGGTTTGGAGAGGTTTTTCTGGGTTTGGATGAATTTGTTTAGAGCTTGTGAAGATAAGCGAGTTGAGGAGGATATGGATGGTTTCAACCTATTGGCCATCGGATTTGGCCTTCACATTTGGCGGGAAGGATATAGCTTCAAAATGCCGTTGGAGATTGCGGGCTGTGGCTTCTCTGTTGTTCAAACATCTAACCTATGGGGCTGCTTGATAAAACTGAAAACTGAAAGCTGAAAATTAAGTACTGAAATTGAATGCTGAATTTTTTAAGCTGAAAAGTTGTTTGATAAAACATATTAAGCACTAAATTAAAAAAAAAATAAATTTTTGGGGTTCTAATTGTCTCTTAATTTTGTTAATGGTCATCATGTATTTGTGGTAGTGGTGGTGGGGTGATTGAGAGGTGGTGAGGGTGGTAGCGGGGTGGCGGAAGCAATGGAGTAATAGTGGTGTGGAATGATGGTGAGTTGTGGTGGCAGTATGGTAATAGTAGTGCAATAGTGGTGGTGTAGTGGTAGTAGTGTGATGGTTATGGCGTGGTAGTGGTGGTGGAGGGATGGGTGGAATGCTAGTGGCGGCGGAGGCGGTGGTGGTATATGGGTAACGGTGATGGTGGTGGTGGTGGTGTGGCAATGGTGGTGGTAGTTGTGGTGGTAGCGGCGTGGCGGCGGTGGTGCAATGGTGGTGGTGTAGGCGGCGTGGCAGTAGTGGTGGTGGTGGTGGTGACAGCGGCGGTGGCAGTGTGATATTTGATTGTAAGCACATAGGAATTCAGCCAGAATTAAGTAGCTCAAAGCTACTTAATTTTTATCAATTTTTTAGCCTACATATTAAGTAGCACTTAATCTGTTAAATAACATAAAATGTGGTTATCAAACCTACTTAATGACTTATTACTTAATTGATTCAGTTTTAAGTGTTGAATCTGTGTTATCAAACAAACCCATGTTTGTAACTTGTGGAAATGAAAAGAAAAGAAAAGAAAATAAGAGGGGAATTTTGAAGAAAGTGTATTAATTTTTCTTATTTGGTTGTAGGAAGAAAATGAAAAAAAACTAGTGGGAAAATGTTTGGCTTCAAGAGCAAAAGAGAAATTTAAGTGCTTTTCTTTTCTAGATTCAAAGTTTGGTACTCTCTCTCATTTCTCTTACAATTTTTTGTGTCTAGAACTTTCTAAACAAATTTCTTTTGTCTTTCTCTTCCTTTCTCCCTAAACTAAGAACCAAACAACTTAAAAGAGGAAATTTTTTCATTTTCCTTTCTTTTCTACCATTTTCTCTATGTTCCAACCAAAGCCTAACTTCCACAAAAGGGCTTGGGATCCTTTGCCGCGTTTTCATGTCCCCATTCTCTGTCCGTATCCCAATATCCTGCCACATTTACATCTTCTAATTTTATTATGTGCATCTCCTCACTGAATTAGTACTCGATTGCTTCTGTGAGGACGAACTCTCTTGTTTATCTCATCAAAGAATAGAAGGCAATGCAACACTATATATGACGTACATAAATGTGTGTATCTACGTATATGTATGTATGTATGTATGTATTTAAACTTGTTTAAAATTTCGGCTTCTCGCACGCGCTCTCTCTCATTTCACCAAAGAAAATAGATAAATAAATCAACACAATTTGTTAAAATGTGTTTTTACGTTTTTAGAAATTTTGGTTCAATCGCGGATCAGATAATATGGGATTTAGATTGAAGCAATGAGGGGTTCCAATTTCGAGCAAATAGTTTATTGGTTGCGTCCGTACTCATTTTGCTCTTGTGTTCATTTTAGGGAAAAAAGCAATATGTGTAGAATTGTGTTAAAAACAGCTGTGTCCAATACTGTGTTCTACCGTTGTGCCTTAGCATTGTTTGCAGTTCTTCAAGTTTTCATTCTTCAGTTTGGTTAGGTTTTGTAATGAGCCAACCGGATATCTATAATAATAATCGGAACCGTTCATTTCCTAACTTACATGCATAGATGTGAAACCAATCATAATTTGGGAAAATGCTAACATGTGCCCAGTGAGTTCATGTTAAGGTTAAATTTTTTTATTGAAATATGTGAAAAGTGTATAAAAGTAGGTGTAAATTAGGGTTTGTCATTTCGTCTGATCCGTTCGAACTCCATCCAATCCCCGTTCAGAACGGATCGGCGATTTGGAGATCTGTTTGGAGATTGGATAGGAGATGGAGATTTTTTTTTTTTTTTTTAATTTCGAGATCATGTGGGAGGTGGAAACAAGCATATCTCCGCCTCGAATCCGTTTCTCAATCCATCCCTGAATTCGCAAAACTTAGTTCACGGAGTAGTTTTTTTGAAGGATGTAGTAGTTTAATGGCAATGATTTCGTCTTTGTATCTTTATCTACACTAAATTGTGGCTAGTGTCATTATTGTCTTTGACTACAATCTTGCCTCCACTTACACTATGACCTGTATGTTTTGGGCTTAACGTCTGAACTACAGAATGCTCGACTTGTAGGACAAAAATGTAACAGTCGAGATACAATCCAACAGTTTTTGCGATCAGTTGAAACAGAATGCTATATAGGAGTATATTTTTTTGTGTGGATATGATGGTTATATAAGTTATGAATATCATTTGCTCTAATGCTTCATTACATTTCTGCTCAATCTTTTTGCTTCAATTCTACATATCTTTATTAATGTCAAACAATTTTTAGAAGTTTTTATGTCAAATTAAGAAACTTTTAATTGTGTAATGCATCATTCGAAGAATCCTTTCCTTTCAAAAGATACTATTGGCACTATGCATTTTTTTTTCTGGCACTCGGCATTTTTTTTTTTTCAAGGCAAATTCTAAAGTCAGCCCATTGGGATAACATTAAGGTTTAAAAAGTGTATTGAAATGTGTGAAAAATTTATAGAAAAGTGTGAAAGTGTATTGAAATTGACGTAGCGAAATTCACGAGAGAATAGTTAGCGTAATATTCCAAACGAGATAGGTCCTCGAATCCACAAGATGTTCTTAAATCCACAAGAAAAAAAGATTTAACTCATAAATTGTTATTGAATAAAGGGTAAATGTGCCCTATAGGCTACATCCTTATTTATAGGCTAAACCTTAACTCAACTAGGAAATAGAATAATCTGGCTAACCAAGAAAAATAATAACGGAAACTAAGAAACATAAAAAAAAGACTGTAGGGGAGGTCAGCGCGTCTGATGAATAGATGATTGACCAACTGATAAGCCCCAAATGTTGTATATATCCGGGCTTATCTCGCTCGTTGTAATCACACACACGTGCATTTTGTGCCTTTATACGATTGATTTTGCGCGAGTTGTGTTTTTGGTAAGTTTCAGAAAATCGGAGCTAAGAGGCGTGTCCAAAGCTCCAAATAATCCCCGGTTGTATCCGGAAGTACCTAAGGTCCCGCAATGCCGTGGAGGACAATCGCCGAAGCTTAGAAGTCGATTCAAGGAGCTTTGGAAGGTTCAAGGAAGGCCCGGAACAAAGGAACAAGAAATCTAGAGTGATGAGCCTTGAGAAAATCTGACCAACCGATAGAAAAATGCTCATTTCTCTCAAGATACAAATGCTATGAAGATGAGGTCAATTGGGTTTGAAAGTAGACTCATAGAACTTTCCAATGGTTCAAGAATCGCCTCATTCCGAGTTCGGACGAAGCCGGGGCGTGCCCGCGAAGTTGGCTAAAAAATCTGCCCGAACAGACGAATTTGGATCGATCCAGATGTGGTGTGGATCGATACAAATACCTCCGGCCATCATTTTTTGAGCTCTTTTTGCACTTTCCTTTTATGAAAACTTTTGTTTAATGTGTGTGTTTTATTAGATATTATGTAGAGAGAGAAAGGGAAGACTATATTGGGGCTCTCTCCTCTCTCCTTCTCCCACTACTTACTCTTTCATTTTTAGTTTTAGTTTAGCTCCTCCATTGGAGGATTTTGAAGCTTTCTCTCTCTAGATTTCTCAAGTAAGTTTTCATTTCTAGTTAATTTGTCAAGGTTTATTGTTGTAGCTACAATCATTCTCTCTATATAAATCTAGTTTATTTGTGTTTTTATCGGTTAAATCTTGTTCTTCATTTCCTAGCTAAATCCTTCTTAAACTCTAAAATTAATTGGTTGTTTGTTATTTCTCTAAGGTTTAAAGTTGTTGGCAAGTTTGTTATCATCGTTAAAAATCACTTTTCAAAGTTATTGGTCATGTTTATAACTTCCTTAATTAAATTAATTAGTCTTTGCCTAATGAGTGAGTAGCCAATTAGGTAGGGTCATGGGGTGATTGACTCCCCATGACCAAGGTTAATCCAGTTCCTCGCGCAATTTAAAAAAGGCTTTCAACTTTTGTCGAGCAATGAATTGGGATTCACTTTTACGAATCAAAATTAGGGTCTGTAAACCCCTTTGATCGCACGTCGCCCGGGGCTTGACCACTTGGTACGTGCGATGCTTAGGGATAGGGCGACTCAAATGTTTGTCTAAATGGCACAAGAATCCTATTCTTTGTGGAACGCATTTTTCTAGGCGATGGTTTAGTTTCTAAACCATTTGCTTGGGTGCACCTAATGGTGGCTCGAGTCGGTTACCGAGCGTGAGGATTTGGTTAGCTTTGGTTGTGATCGTTATGAACCCCTAGGCTTTACCTTTGTTAATTTAGTCTTTTCGTATTTCGTGTCATTCACGAAGTTAAGTGAATCCACCAACAAATCACAAAAGCCAAGTTTGCCTCTTTAAGGCTAAAACCATCATTCGCAAGACAACTCTCACGCCGGGTGCGTTCGGTCCCTGTGGATTCGACCCGGTCTTACCGGTTATTATGCTATGCGATACTAAACCCTACGCTTGGGGAATCAATATTGGAATACAATCCAAGGGCGTAAGCATTTTTGGCGCCGTTGCCGGGGACCCAATGGTCCGCTCCGCGTGAGTTTGCCTCGCGCCACGCCACTGTAAGTATCCCGTTTCATTAGTACATATCGCTTAGGTTAATTTTGTTCAACTAGTATAGTTCTAAGAGCGGATACCCCTAACCAAACAGTTGATTGTTTCAATTGAGGTTTAACGAAGCTCGAGGAAGTATATTAGTTTGTAAATTTCTGTCATATATATATAACGAGGCGGCGGAATAGCCCCTCGGAACTGTTTATAACGAGGCGGCGGAATAGCCCCTCGGAACTGTTTGTGGTGAGGCGGTGGTATAACCCCTCCAGTCTGCTGTTTGGTGTATGCAATATTACGTGAGAGATCCTCACCAGAGAGTAATTGAGTTTGTTAACCCATTCGCCGACATGGATGAGCGTGAACAACCACCCCCACAGCCACCACAAGAGATGTCCATGAGGCAATATCTTAACCCCACACGCCCCGTACCACCATCACCAATAGTTCATCCCACAGCCAATGCCAATCGTGCTGTGTACACCATTAAACCGAACACAATTTCCATGTTGCCTGTTTTCTATGGGATGAAGTCCCAATGCCCTTACGAACACGTGAGGGAATTTGAGGATCTGGTGAATACGCTTGTAACCGTCCCAGCTGAACTTGAGTCCGCACGCCTGAAATTGTTTCCGTTTTCTCTAAAGGATCAAGCACGAACGTGGTTATCAACTTTAAAACCGCAGTCCATCACCTCGTGGGAAGAATTGCATGAGAAGTTTTTCAAGAAATATTACCCCTTGCATAAAACTGTGGTAATGAAAAAACGTGTCTCCAACTTTGCTGAAAAACCAGATGAACCATTTTTCGCTGTATGGGAGAGGTTTAAAAATCTTTTGACTGCTGTCCCACATCATGGTTTCTCAGTAAAGGACAAGATGCAATTTTTCTACGAGGGCATTTCACAAGGGACTCGGCAATTCATAGACACCATGTGTAATGGTGAATTCTTAAGCTGGAATCCTCAGCAGTGTTATGATTTTCTTGAGCAACTCGCCGAGAACAACCAGTCGTGGGATTATTCGGATCCCTCGGACAAGACTTATCAACCGGTGAGTGCGAGTGCGAGTGCCAATCAAGGCTCGGGTGAGAGAGGGAAGTATGTGCTTAAAGAACAAGATGATTTGAACTTTAAAATCTCCCAACTCACTAAAAAGTTGGAAAATTTGGAAATCAAAAGCGTGAAGGAATGTGTGTTGTGTGTAACCCAAGGGCATTCAACCGATGATTGCCCGACTCTTCCGGGTTTGAAGGAAATCCTTCACGGTGGGGTAGCGGAACAAGTGGAGGTCAATGCCGTTGGTCAACGGTATGACCCTTTTTCGAACACTTACAACCCCGGAACCAAGGACAATCCTGCTTTCGGTTGGGGGGGGACCAATCAAGGGCAAGCTCAAAGGCCACCCCCGGCCTATAACCAAGGCTATCGACCACCCCAAGGTCAGAATCAAGGCCAAGGCCAAGCCCGGTACCCTCCAAATCAACAACACCATGGGTCTAATTTTTATCAACCACCTCAAAAGCGCTCATTGGAAGAAACCATGCAATTCTTTATCCAAAGTCAAACGGTTACCAATGAGCAAAATGCTCATGCGTTGAGAGAAATTCAGGATCAAGTGACTAGGTTAACCACGTCCGTGGGGCAGCTTCAACAAGAGAAGGGAAGGTTCCCATCTCAACCACAAGCAAACCCCCAAGGAGTCCATTTGGCGAGCACCACGTCGGGCCAAGACCCGAATAATCTTGAGCAAGCTAAGTCGATTTCCGTCTTGAGAAGTGGTAAGGAGATTGATAAGACTATCCCTCCAAAACCTACTCCTCCCGTGGTCCCTTCTCTTCTGGTTGTTGTTGAGCAACCTTCTTCGAGTAGCCCGGTGGTGCCACCAAAGGTCGTGGAGCAAGAGCCTCCCGTTTGTCCGTTTCCGGCACCTTATCCCCAAAGGTTAAAAGTGCCGGCCAAGCCTTCTTCGGACACCGAGGTGTATGAGGTTCTAGAGCAAGTTAAGATCAACATCCCTCTTTTGGATGCCATTAGAACCATACCCAAATATGATAAATTTCTTAAGGACTTATGCACTGTTAAACGCAAGTTGAATGTCCAAAAGAAAGTGTTTTTAACTGAGCAAGTGAGTTCCATTATCCAAACCAACGTAGCTCCTAAGTATAAAGACCCCGGTTGTCCTACTATTTCCATTGTCATAGGGGGTAAGAGAGTTGAGAGAGCATTGCTTGATTTGGGTGCGAGTGTGAACCTGCTTCCGTTTTCGGTGTATAAGCAATTAGGCTTGGGGGAGATGAAACCCACGAGAGTGACGCTTCAATTGGCGGATCGTAGTATCCGCATTCCTAAGGGTTTAGTGGAGGATGTCTTAGTCCAGGTGGACAACTTTGTCTACCCCGTGGACTTTGTGGTTCTAGACACGTGTCCCGTCGCCAATGCTTCACAGGCGCAAACACCCGTCATCCTCGGACGCCCTTTCTTGGCGACTTCCGATGCGGTCATTCATTGTCGTAATGGGTTATTGAACATGACGTTCGGGAACATGAAAATGGCGGTAAATGTGTTTAACATCGGGTCTCAAATGGGAGACGATGATGATGTTCATGAGGTGAGTTTAATAGATACTTTGGTCCAAGAGCACGTAGACACTATTCTTTACACGGATCTGCTTGAGGTTTGTCTCACCGCCGAGGAGGCGTCGTTCTTAGATTCACCGGAGGTTGAGTACTTGTACTCTTTGTTAGAAGTGGAGGATGTTTGTGGTACGGACACGTGGTATCCTAAGTTTGAAGATTTGCCTCCCCTCGAGAGCAAAACTCTTCCGTCTAGTGTCCAACCACCCAAGCTTGAGTTGAAAACCCTCCCGGACACTTTGAAGTATGCCTTCCTTGGTGTCAGTGAAACCTTTCCCGTGGTGATTTCCTCTTCCCTTGAGGCACACCAAGAGTCCGGTTTGTTAGCGGTGTTGAAGCGGCACACAAAGGCCATCGGTTGGTCCATGCCGATATTCACGGGATTGATCCCTCGGTTTGCACACACCACATCTATCTTGAAGAGGATGTGAAGCCGTCTCGCCAACCACAACGTCGTTTGAACCCTATCATGAAAGACGTGGTTCGGGCGGAGGTCTTAAAGTTGTTGGATGTTGGGATCATCTATCCTATCGCGGATAGTAAGTGGGTGAGCCCTATCCAAGTTGTCCCTAAGAAGTCCGGCATCACGGTGGTCAAAAATTCCAATGATAAGTTGGTGCCTCAAAGGATGACCACTGGATGGAGAGTGTGTATCGACTACCGCAAGTTGAATGCAAGCACGCGCAAGGACCACTTCCCTCTCCCCTTCATAGATCAAATCTTGGAGAGGGTAGCCGGTCATGCTTTTTATTGCTTTCTTGATGGGTACTCCGGGTATAATAAAATCGAGGTCGCTCTTGAGGACCAAGAGAAGACCACCTTCACGTGTCCGTTCGGTACTTTCGCTTATAAGCGCATGCCCTTTGGCTTGTGTAACGCGCCCGGAACCTTTTCAAGGTGCATGATGGGCATTTTTAGTGATATGGTGGAGAAGATCGTTGAAGTCTTCATGGATGACTTCTCGGTATTCGGGGACTCGTTTGAGTCGTGTTTAGAGAACCTTGAGCGTGTCTTGGAGAGGTGTGAGGAGAAACACCTTATTCTCAATTGGGAGAAGTGCCATTTTATGGTGACCAACGGGATTGTGTTGGGGCACATTGTGTCGTCTAAAGGGATAGAGGTTGACAAGGCCAAAATTGATTTGATTGCAAACCTCCCTACCCCTAAGTGTGTGAAAGACATTCGGTCTTTTCTTGGGCACGCGGGTTTCTACCGCCGTTTCATCAAGGATTTTAGTGCCATTTCACGGCCCTTGTGTCACCTCCTCTCAAAAGACGCGCCATTCATTTGGACACCCGCGTGTGAGGAGGCATTCTCTAAGTTGAAAGCTAGTCTCACCACTCCACCGATTGTGCGAGCTCCCGATTGGGACCTTCCGTTTGAGTTGATGTGCGACGCGAGTGATTATGCGATTGGCGCCGTCTTGGGCCAAAGGAGAGGGAAAGAACCGTGTGTCATTTCTTATGCGAGCAAAACTCTTAATGATGCTCAATTGAATTACTCCACCACGGAGAAAGAGTTGCTCTCGGTTGTCTTTGCTCTTGACAAGTTTCGGTCGTACTTGATAGGGTCCCCTATCGTGGTCTTCACGGACCACGCCGCGTTAAAATATCTAATGACTAAGCAAGATGCGAAAGCGCGGTTGATTAGGTGGGTCCTTTTGCTCCAAGAGTTCAATTTAATAATCAAGGATAAAAAGGGAGTTGAAAATGTGGTCGCGGATCATTTGTCTCGTCTTGAGTTTGAGGATCGTTCCTCGAATATTCCTATTGTCGACTCATTCCCCGATGAGCAATTGTTCAGTGTCTCGTCTTGCCCGTGGTTCGCGGATATTGTGAATTACTTAGCCACGGGCCAACTTCCTACCGTTTGGACTCCGCAAGAGAGGCGGCGGTTCTTGTTTGAGGTGAAAAGATTCTTCTTTGATGATCCTTATCTCTTTAAGTATTGTCCGGATCAAATCATCCGGCGATGTGTGCCGGATGTTGATCACCGACACGTCCTTTCCTTTTGCCACACCGAGGCATGTGGGGGACACTTCTCCGCCAAGAAAACATCCGCAAAAATCCTTCAATGTGGGTTATATTGGCCGACACTCTTCAAAGATGCTTTCGAATTTTGTAAAACTTGTGAGAGGTGTCAACAATTGGGGGGTGTGACGAGAAGGAACATGATGCCCTTAACCAATGTCATTGTGGTTGAAGTCTTCGATTGTTGGGGCATCGATTTTATGGGGCCGTTTCCTATGTCTTTCGGGTATCTCTATATCCTTCTTGCGGTGGACTACGTGTCCAAGTGGGTCGAGGCTATCCCCACTCGTACGAATGACCACAAAGTGGTCATTGAGTTCTTAAAAGAGCATGTTTTGGCTAGGTTTGGTACTCCGCGCGCGATCATTAGTGATCAAGGGACCCATTTTTGTAATAGGCCCTTTGAAACCTTAATGCGTAAGTACGGTATCACTCATAAGGTCTCTACGGCCTATCATCCACAAACCAATGGTCAAGCCGAACTTGCTAATAGGGAAATTAAGCACATTCTTGAGAAAACGGTGAATCCTAATAGAAAGGATTGGTCTACGCGATTGACCGATTCCTTGTGGGCCTATCGAACCGCGTATAAGACGGTGTTGGGGATGTCCCCTTACCGCTTGGTTTATGGGAAGGCGTGTCACTTGCCGGTCGAACTTGAGCACAAGGCTTATTGAGCCATTAAATCTTTGAATTGTCGCATGCCCGAGGCCGGTACGCATAGGAAGCTCCAAATCAATGAGCTTGAGGAGATTCGGAGAGACGCATATGAGAGCACGGCCATTTATAAGGCTAAAGTCAAGGAATTTCACGATAAAAACATTCTAAGGAAGGATTTTCATGTGAACCAAAAAGTGCTTTTGTATAACTCTAGACTCCATCTTTTTCCGGGAAAATTGCGTTCACGGTGGGTTGGGCCGTATTTTGTGCATCAAGTGTATCCTCATGGGGCGATAGATGTTTTTAATCCAAAGGATGGTAAAATTTTCAAGGTGAACGGTCAAAGGTTAAAACCATTTTTGGAAAATTTTAATGAAGAGGAGGAGGTTGCAACGTTGGTCGATCCGGTCTATTCGGACGACCCTCCGGTTTAAAAATTCTTGTGTGATTTGCCCGTGGAGTCTTTGTAACTTCACTTTTCACGGGGAGCTAACGCGTACCTCTGAACTTCATTGTTTGGAGGGCCCGGCCCTTTGCTCCCTCTTGCATTGGGTTTCCCATCATTGACTTAGGACTAGCTATGCACGCCGGCTAGACAACAATGCGCGTGTGCCCAGCTCCGGTTAGAAGGGCCATTCTTTATTCTTTTTAATAAAATCTTGGAGACCCCACATGTGAGGATAAGATAACACGAACGCGTCAGTGACATAGGGCTTGTGTTTATAAAAGGCCTTTCTGATAGGAGTAATTCGCAACTAAACGCCCGCGCTATTTAGATCAGCCCCTGGCAGAGAGTGAGTTTCCGTGAATGGGTGGGGGCGCTTGAATATTCCCATGCTTATGGCACGGCGACAGGCTCTGTCTTGTGTCCGCCTTGTGCGGACTTCGTTGGGGACGTTGGACTTGATTGTCTGACGGGGTATTATGTGCGACTTGGACGCTCCGAGTTCTGACGTAACAAATTTCTAGGAGAAGTAAAATCCGTGGAGTTTGAGAGAGCTCTAGTGTTTGCCGTGCTCGAACGGTGTTTGGACGGTCCGGTATAGCCACCCGAGTTTGAGCTACGTATGGCCTAGCCACAGTCTCGAGCTTGGGAAGAAAAGTAGTACCCGTGCGATCGCGTGAATATCATGGTGGGTTTTCCTTTTTCCTTGTATATATTGTACATATTGTAAATATTGCGCGTTGTGGAGCCCGGATAACACGAGCCGGGCGGTTCTCATATTGCTTCTCTTAGTAGGTAGTCGGCAATTAAGTCTTTTGCAGGGTGACCATGCTACCGTACCAGCCTTGGTAGTTTGGGCCTAACTTGGCGGCGAGTGCGGCATTCAGGAGCTCTAAGCATGGGTGCGACGAAATGTCGCAGTTGTAAGGCCTATAAAGTCGTTGAGGATGGTCTTGTACGACTAGCTGTGGTCTCGGAAAGGGGCCGAAGGAGGAAGCCTTGGAAGCATTGCTGATGACGAAAGGAGCAAGTGGTAGAAAAATTCCTCAAACTTGGTCGAGGTCTTGGAGGTCGACATGCCTCCCCATTGGTACAATTTTTGTTCCCTATCTCTCTTTACTTTCGTTCTCTTGCATTGAGGACACTGCAAATTTTAAGTTGGGGGGAGGGAATAGTGTAGTTGTACATATTCCAGTTATGTTTTTCAATTCCCGTCAAAAATTTTGTGATAAAACTTCCCGTTTTAGTACAATCTCATACTGGGATACGCTAGATATGCTCAATCGTTCTATAATGGCATGAGTATCGTATTTCGGTGATTTTGATTGAGATGCTAACTTGTGCACACTCATATACATGCAATTTGATGAACGTGCTAGGCCGCATGCGTAGTTGAGTAACGTGCATCACTTAGAGTAGAGATTCACTTTTCCAAGCATCCCATGTTTCTTGTTTTTCCATTCCTTGGTGTACATAATTTTTTATTTGAGTTAAGCTAGTTATTGTCACTCGTGCATTCATGTCGGAGTTTTTAGCGTGCTTAGGAAATGATACAAGCATTTTCTTTGTGTAATTAAACCACACATGAGTCCCATTGTACCTATTTTTGTACCAAGTCTGTGTCTCCGTTCATTGTTGAGCCTTGAGAAACCGGTTGTTTGGAGGAAATTAGGAGGTGAGATAAGGGGCATGCCAATTGAAAATTGAAAAAAATCCAACGGTAAAAAAGCGAGACCGGTTGTTTGGAGGATAGGTTGGAAGTGGAGATGGGCGATACATCTCGTGAAGGGCATGGAATTGGATTCATAAGGGAAAAACCCAAGGGAAATGGTCCAGGGCACTTTGGATTGATATAAGGCACTAGGTGGATCGATCCACAAGTGCTCCAGTCAGCAACAGAGGAGTTTGGATCGATCCGGTCACGTTATGGATCGATCCATGATTGTGAAATGGTCAACAGTTGGTTCCGGATCGATCCGGGTTGATAGTGGATCGATCCACAGTTGAAAAAAATTCGGACACTTGATTTGGATCGATCCGGGTAATGGTTGGATCGATCCAGCATGTCTTGGGAACCCAAATTTAAAGACCCCAGTCTATTTTGAAACACAAACCCCTTCTCCTCTGCAAACCGATCGATACAAGTCTCTCTCTCTCTCTCTCTCTCACTCTCTCTATCTTCTTCCCTCCATAACCACCCTCCACTGAGAATCCCTACTCCATCCACCATCACTCCTGTACACCGTGATCCACCATCACTACCTCTCATCCAACAACCAAAACCCTAACCCCATTCCTCTCTAAACCGAAATCCCCAAATTTCTCACACCTCTCCACTCCCACAACTCGACATCCTCTCTCTCACTCCTCCATAATCAAACCGACCACAAGCCCACAATGGCAGTCAAGAGATTTGGGTATGTGTGAAGATTCAAGGGTAATGAGCAAATTTCTGGGTTCAAGTTCAAGGAAATCAGAGGGGTTCAAGCACAAATCTGGGTTTATCCATCATCTAGCAAGGTAAAATGGCTATCCCTCTCTCATGGATTCCGTTTGGTACTTCACTGAGAAATTATGTTGGGTTATGAAATCTGGGTTCACTTCTGATTGACTGGTTTGTCAACATTGCACTTGATTATCAATTTGGTTGAAATTCCTGGATTATCTCTGAGCCCTGCTGTTTATTACATCCGGGGTTGTTTCTGTGCTCTGGTTTTACTATACTGTGAGTCATAGATTCTGATTAGTTGAACTGCATTGTTGATTGACTGCCTGAATTGAAGTAGGGGGGTTGGTTAGGCGCTGGTCGAAGGATTGAAATACAGGGAATTGACTTGAGGGTTGGTTTGATTTGCATTGTCTGAAATGGTACGGACCAAGGGAAAAGGGAAACCATCCACCAAATTGACCAAGCGACGCCGTCAGAACTCAGACAGTGAGTCTAGCAGTGAGGAATATGACCCCACTCGGGAAGAGCGCCTTATGGTCGATGCCGGCGCGGGTAGGGGGGACAAAGGGCCTAGCAAGAGAACGCACGAGGAGGTTGTAGATGATAAAAGAAAGAAATGGTTGGCCGCGTGCAAAACAAAGAAGGTCAAGTGTGAGAGGCAAGTAAATGCGCAAGCATTGGGTGAAGACTTCGGGGTGCCGGAAATTCGTCAAGAGGGTTTACACCAATGGTTCGATCCGGTCCCGGGGTACAATCTCAAGTGTGTTAGAGAGTTCTATATGAGCGCGGAGGTTGAGAAGGAAGGTGAAGGGGAGGATGCAAAGCCGGTGAAACTCACGGCAAAGATGGCAAATAAAGTGGTCAAAGTGACCCCCGACCGTATTGCCAAGCAATTGAAGTATAAACGGCCCGACCCTTCAACCGTTAATTATCCTGGGGGGGTTGAAGTTGTTGAGGAGTTGCTCAAGGAGACGCTTTTCAGGGACCCACAGAATGGCATGAACCCAATCATTCCAAGCCGGTTCAATGATGGAATTCGGATTCTCAACAGGGCAATCCATGCGAACCTCTATCCAAAGGGGAAGGAAACCAAACCGAGTGCCAAGTCGGCCGAGTTGTTGGGAATATTCATGGATCCGGAAGTCAAAGTGGACTGGGCTCATTTCATTTTTCTTCAAATGGTGGACTACCTTGACACACAACCGGGCCCAACCTTGATGTGGTTTCCTTGCTTGGTCACAAAACTTTGCCATGCTCAAGGAGTGAAAGGCCCGGGGTATACAAAGTTGGAACCGAGCGAGGGGGGTGTTATTGACACGACGACTTTGAAGAGGAACATGGCACAATCCAAGAAAAAGGGTGTCAAGGTTCCAAAGGCCGCTCCTAGCGCGACACCCGGTGCATCATCATCCACGGTACCTCCACCGCTTCCAAAGGCAAAGTCCAAGTTACTTGTACCTCCTCCGGAGAGCGCAAAGCCCACAGTGTGGTATAAGAAGCTTTTCAAGCTAGTGGCTTCTGGATTCAAGAAACTAGACAAGATTGAGAGGAGGCAGAAATTGGATAGGCACTATAAGGAATGGGAGCAAAAAGTTCTTGAGAATCTAAGTGGGCAACATTATGAGGTGCCACCGGAGCTTGTGGTGGAAGATAGCGACGACGATGAGGAGGAAGAGGATGACTCCAACGAGGAAGAATGATTGGTGGTAGATGTGGACAACAATGGTGGTATATAACAAGTATATAGTATATAGTATATAGTAGTTGCTAGTGAGTCGGTGGAGTCGACACTTTTGTTTTTGGTTTGAGTAGTGTCACATCGAACTCTTTTTAACTTTAGTCGTTAATTTGGTTTTAGGTGCATATTTTGATGCCGAAACTTGGCATTTAATGGTGTAGTTGAGGGTCGGTGGCGGCCAAGGGGTAGATGACCCAAGCTAGCATATGGCCGCCACATTTTTTGTAGTCCCTCCTTTTGCTAACCCAAGGTCATTATAAGCTTTCAATGTTTAAATTCGTTTCTTAGTACGTGATTAACTCCGATAGGTGCACGCTTAGCAATGTTTCATGCTTACACTTGATTATTCCCGTCGTTAATTAGCTCTTTTGTTTACAAGCGCCTTTTTGATTAGCTTGCGGTGATCTTTTGTTTCGTTATCGCATATCGTGCTAAGCGCTTATCATGGGGTGTTTG
Source organism: Vaccinium vitis-idaea (assembly GCA_963854785.1). NCBI lineage: Eukaryota > Viridiplantae > Streptophyta > Magnoliopsida > Ericales > Ericaceae > Vaccinium > Vaccinium vitis-idaea. The sequence continues at coordinate 18,762,220 of OY978223.1, read as the reverse complement.
ATTCTTCAATGTGTGTGATTGCCATTTTTGAGGCACAATTTTTGTCGAAACCTCATTGGAATTGAAACTTTTTGCGGTGCATAACGCTTGCCTACTTGTGTGGCCTAAAAATTTCATAATTGTGCATGGCATGTGTGTGCGTGAGTTGTTTTTGATTAGATGAACCGGATGACCGGTACTTAGCCTAGACTCTGTAGATTGAGCATAGTTATCGTATCGGGTGCCCGAGAAGTTTTATTTAGTTTAATTAGTTAGTTTAGTTTAATTTGCTAGGGACTAGCAAAGTCCAAGTTGGGGGGTGTGATAAGCCCCCAATATTGTATATATCGGGGCTTATCTCGTTCATTTATCTCACGCACGCACGCGATTTCGCGCTTGAAATGGTTGATATGCGCGTAGTGTGTTTTTGTGAAGTTACAGGTTAAACGCGTGGAATAAGCGCATTTTGAGGGCATGGAGAACCGTGCCACGTTTATGTGGGCCACGTGCCCCATGGCACGCCGACACCGGGCTTCAAGGGCCACGGAACGATGATTAAGCTAAGGGCCCGGGAGATCAAAAGGACACAAGTGAAGTTGGCGCTTAGAAACCATGCTTCACGTTCACAAGAACTTCACGTGAGGTCCGGGGGTAACCAAGCATGCATGAGTCCAAGGTACACCTCCCCCGAGGGTCAAACGACGCATTTACGTGTTTAGAAGGAAGTCCGGAAGCGCGAACGTCCGAGGGAGTGACCAAGAAAGGCCAAGGCACAATCAAGAACAACTTGGATCGATCCATGATGAAGCTGGATCGATCCACCTTTGTGCAACAGCTCAGCAGTTTAATCTGGATCGATCCAGGGGTGTATTGGATCAATCCGTCTCACCTCAAGTCTCAACAGCCTACCTTGGATCGATCCAAGGCCAAGGGTGGATCGATCCGCTGTGTCAAAAATTCAATTTCTGCAACAAAATTACTTTGGATCGATCCACCTCAAGAAATACTCCTCCATGCCATTCTGGATCGATCCAGGAAGATGGTGGATCGATCCACATCACAAGAAATGCCCAACAGACTACCTTGGATCGATCCAAGGTGATGCTGGATCGATCCAGACTAAGATATTTTCTTCACCGAGACACTTGGATCGATCCAAGGTGATGATGGATCGATCCAGACCAAGCCCGGGCAGCGATTTCTGTGCACTTTTTGCTCCTTCTATTTATGGCAAGTTTTTGTAAAATGTGAGAGCTTTATTGACTTTGTTAGAGAGAGAAAAATAGGTGGAATAAATACACTCCCCTCTCTTCTTCTCTGATATCACCAGACACTTTAATTTAGTTTTCTTCTTGCTCTTCCTTCTCTCTTCCATGGGAGATACTTTCAAGCTCTCTCTCTCTAGATTAATTCATGTAAGTGTTGGTCTTAAGATATTTTCATAGTAATTAATGTTGTAGCTCTTGTTAAGCTCTTGCTAGAAATCAAGTTTATTTTCCTTTTCATCAAGTATTTGGTTTGCATGATTTTCTAGTTATTTCCTTAGAGAATACTAGTTTGTGGTGGTTGTTTGTTGAATTCTCCAAGTATAAATTGTTAGGCAAACCTAGGATCCTCGTTAAAAATCACTTTGTAGACTCTTTCATTATGTTATTTACTTCCTTTATAAAAACAGCCATGTTTTCCGTAGTAATGAACGAGTAGTCGGTTTAGGCTTGGTTATGGGGTGATTAGCACCCCGTGACTTAGGTTATTCACTCTCCTCGCCATAATGCAAACTATGCTTGTTAATCAAAGAGTACGGGTTGATTTTATGTATCAAAATTGCGATTTGTTAATCCCGTTGATCACACGTAGCCAATGGCTTGACCACTTGGCACGTGTGATGCTTCGGGCAATGTCAATCAAAATGTTTGTATAAATGGCACAAGAATCCTACTCTTTGAGAGACACCATTTTCTAGTCAAATGAGTTTAAATACCAAATCTTCCGTTCGGGAAAGTCTAACGATATCCCCGAGCCGGTCATTTTAGAAGAGAGTGAATCGACCTAAGGCATGGGTGTTGAGAACCCCTAAACCTTGCCTTCTTTTAATTAGTTTTCTTAATCTCGAGTCATTCACGGAGTTAAGTGAATTCCACCCACAAATCACCAAAGCCAAGTTTGCCGCTTCAAGGCTAAACCTTCATTCGCGAAACAAATCAACACACGCTGCGCATTCGGTCTCTGAGGACTCGACCCGGACTTCCGGTTATCATGCTATCGCCGGCCTAACCCTACGCTTGGGGAATCAATATTGGAAAACAATCCAAGGGCGCAAGCACCAACCCGTAATGGCTCGCCACGTGGTAAACAAAATTACAATGGACACGTCAGATATTAACATAAGATAATGACTAGGGCAAAACCCCACCGCGGAGGGGATACCCTCGCGGAGGAACGCAAAGGACTTACGAATGACCTAAGGAAAGGACACCCTGGACAAGGGAACCCTATTTAAGGGGGGATTCACCTATCGTGACACCCTCAATAAAGGGAATTGGAGCGACAGGAAGAAGTTAATGCTTACGCGTACATACGTATCGAGCTCGCGACTGCATCTAACCATAAGCGAGGGGCAGGGAAGTCATTACGAGTCTCAAGTGAGGTTTTGGCACGAGCCAAAGGGCTCGCGACCATGCCTAGCACAGCGGGAATAGGGGAGATACAAGTGGCTTGGTGACTTTAAGGGATTAGGGCTTGCCGCGAGGGAATGGCGTGCACTGGATAAGCCAGAGGAATATTCCTAACGGCCAATGACGTCACCCACGTTGCCTAGGTATACAGAGAGAGCACGTGTCATCATATTATAAGGGGAATATCTGCAGCCCAATGATTGGGTGCAGATCCCTATAAATATGGGACACTCCTTCACAAATTCTGAGATAAATTGATTCATCCCCAAGGCACGGAAATTCTAGAGAGAGAAAGTGACTTTGAGCCTTGGAATTAAGGACATTGTTCTTGCTAGTGCTAGCGAGCTCATCCTTTCCCTAGAACTGTGACTTAAGGATGATGATGGTCTAAGGGGAGTGAACTGAGTATTGCTGCCTTCTCTCTCTGTGTGTTTGGCCTAATTCTTTATCCCTTTACACACTCTCTTATTCTTGTTCAATTATTAGTTATTGTTTGCCTCTCTTAGCTGAATATATTTGACTAAACTAAGAACCGATCCTACAAAGACTAATACAAATAAAATATTCTGCTTAACCTACTTATGAAAATTAAGACTAACACCTAATAAAACATGACAAAACAAGTGGCAGAAAATTAAAATATCCTAAATTATTTTTTTTCGAAAATATCGTTTCCATAAACTAAAACTCGTGGCATCTTGTAATCCCCGAATCCTTGTGGGGATCCTCGTTCCCCATTTGGAGTGGGGATGGGAAAGGGGTTCAAGGATCGGGATCAAGGATAGAGAGATAATACTATCCATCCCCATGCTCATCCTTAGTGTAAATCTATTGAAGAGTGTAAAATGTGCACTGGAGTGCGATTTTTGTTTTTTTTTTTTTGTTGTTGTAATTTTCCCTAATGGGATTAGGCACACAATAGCAAGTCCCAACTAATTTAACGTAAATGCGTTTCTATACTCAGGCTACAAGATTAATGGTCCTGATCAAATACTGTGAGTTTCGGTTTGCCTCAAAACGACCAAAAATCTGAGGTCCCATCCCACTATGCTTGTTTTTTTTTTTGCTTTTTAGCTTTTTGAGCATTTTTAGTTGATGTATGTGTAGACACCCCAATTTTGACCCGGGAATAATCTTAAGCATTCCTGATGATGAGGAGATACTAATGACACCGCGATAAGGCTTGACAAGGTTCCGAAAGGCCCACAATCCCTCAAATTCTTCCAAAACCCACCCAAAAGACCAAAATAGCCTCCAAAACCTTCAACGAGATCAAAAATCCTTAAAAACACTTGTGCACTCAAGTAACAAACTGAGCACTCAAATAGCAACTTGAGCACTCAAGTAGCCTGGGCGGGAAAATTACCAGCAGCATTTTAAAACTTGAGTAATCATTTCATTTTGATCCTCCGGCGATTTGGCCTCTCAAACACTCAACTTCACATGTCTAATTCATCTATTACACCTAATATCCCTACCCAAGTTACAAACCCATTTTTCACCCCAAATTCCTTCTATAAAAGGAACCCACTTCTTCATTTTTCTCTCTCTAGAAATTCGCACTCTCTCTCTCTACAATCAGACTACTCCATCTCTCATCTAACCTAGAAAACCTTGATCATCTTGTTCAATACACTTCAAAAAAACCATCTTCCTTCATAAAATCCACCAAATACCTTCAAACCTTGCATCTTCCAGCCATGGATTAGTCCATTTACCCCATATCCAGTACCTTTCCGTCACCAAAACCCATATATAAAGCTATCTTCTCCATTGATCATAAAAAATTCACCTTAAACTCTAGGTTTCTCTCTCTAAAACTCAGAAAGCTAGCTCAAACTACACAAAACAGTCAAGCCTTCACTCATCCAACTCAAAAACAGCCCCAAATCAACCCACAAGTTCTATTTAATGCCTAGTCAAGTCATGGTTCTTTGTTTCAAGCTTCTAAAAGGTAGAAATACCTTAAAATTGCGATGTTTTCATACTCCTGAGGGAGCCAACGGGTTCATGCAGGTTCCTCATACCTGTTGTGAGCTTGTTTTAGCCTTGAAGAAACAAGAAAAATGGTTTTGAAACTCAAAGTCGTTCACTGGCTTGAGTATTCAAGTAATGAACTTGAGTACTCAAGTTGGTAACTTGAGCACTCAAGTTGGTAACTTGAGCACTCAAGTGATGTTTGATACACCTCTCTATTTTCTTATTTTTCTAGCTTGGATCGTATTTCTCTACTCTCTTGTTGGCTGTTTTAAACAGATTATGATCATCCTTGAACAAATAATGAATTTTTGAAGCTTAAATGTGTGAAAAAGTGATGTTTTTGCTTCATTTTTACCTTGAAGCCTATTGATCTCCTTTCAAAACATGTAAAAAGGGATGAGGATGCTTCTTTAAAGCTTAAACACACATCCATGGATGATCAAGAGCAAAATCATGCCAAAACAACAACTTGACTTGAGTGCTTAACTGTACTACTTTAGTACTTAAGTAGTTACTTGAGTACTCAAGTAGCCAACTTGAGTGCTCAGCTCTTTTCAGCCTTATTCTATTTTTCTAATGTTTAGTCAACTTGACTTGAGTGCTTAACTGTACTACTTGAGTGCTCAGCTCTTTTCAGCCTTATTCTGTTTTTCTAATGTTTAGTCAGTTTGATTCTGTTCCTACCAGTTATTTACATCTATGGTGATCTATTAACATTCTGGTCAACTCATGTTTTAGGCTAAAATGCATTTTGTGGCTTGTTTACCTTCCAAATAAAGATTTTGGAGTTCTTTGATCCTCCTAAAAGGAGTTTTCGGATCTGAAAGTATGATAAAAAGGAAGAAAAATAAGTATTTTTGGAAGAGGAAACAAGAACAAAAGCAAAAAGGGTGTTGGCATGAAAACTTGAGACTGAAACTTGAGTACTCAAATACCTGACTTGAGCACTCATGTAGTTACTTGAGTGCTCAAGTCCAGACAGTGAATAGATCCCTTTGATGTAAATAACTTTCTTTTAACTATGTTTATCCAACATGATTTCCATTCTGTTCATAATCATTTTGTCATATTTTAGTTTATTTTTGAAGAAGACCACTGCATGAATCTATTCATCGGTTATGCATCGCACGTGGTATTTTATGTTTATTTTAGGACTAACAATTTCTTGCTTTGCATATTCCTTGTATCATATGCCATCTATTATATCATGCATCATAAACTTATCATTTTGTACACATCGCACAGGCATCCACCTCTTCACGTACATTTTTATTTGTGATCTTATTTACTTGATACCCATTCCCGGTTCCCCCTTTTTACGTGAATAAAGTTGGATAATAAATATTTTTCTAAATCCCACAAATGCTAAGTAGAGACCAACTCTCGGGTCGGGCGAGAGGGGTGTCATAAAACCCTTCTCTTCTCGTAACCAAGCTCCCGAACCTAAGATATTATGGTGAAGACGGGCTGGTTTTAAACCTTATCCAAAAACAAGGCACGAGTCATTCGAGTTCGGTTCCTCGGAGACAATCCGCTAAAACCTGGGTGGCGACTCCGAATCGAATTCCTCGGAGGGGTGTCCACAGTATGTAAAGAAAAATGACCTGTCTCGTTAAGTGTAAAAAGTCAAAAAGACCAAGAATCCACTTAGTGCAAACAGAAACAGGGCCTCAGTTCTTCGATGCCTTCCACTTAGTCCCATAATGTTATATACTTTCGAAATTGCGTGTCATTTTTAAAATGTCTATATCTTCTGTTTTTTGAAAATGATTTTCCTCTCTTTATATATTTTGTTTACATGGATGATCCATTATGTGTGTGAAACAATAAACCTTACACCATTGGTTCAATTTATAAGGGTTTTGCAATTGGACCGTTGCATAATTAACAGTAAAAGAAACGGCTATTTTGTTAAACCCCAACGGCTCTAAAATAATTTATTGCAAAATGACTGTTAGATCTTTGAAGATTCTAGGAATATATACACATGTGCCAAATAATTTTCTCTTATTTATCTTCTCGTCAACAAGGCCACCAGTCCATGCCAAGTCCAGTAAAATTGAATTTCTACAATGGAGTCTTGTTTGGGGTTTCTAATTTGGTGGTTGAAAATGGGGGAAACAATGACGTGGCAGAAATGGCCACAGCCATTTCCCAAGCCAAATTTGACCAAAGAAATGGCGGCACCATTTTTATAGGAGATTGCAGTTATGGGGCTCAAAATGGAAGGGGTGCCAGAAAATGGGCATGGCACGGAGAGTGGTTGGGCGTAGGAGATGCTCTAATGTTTTTCGCGATTTTTAAAACTTTATTTAGTAGAACTAATTGTCCAAACTTTTTGGGACGGAAGGAGCATTATTTTTCCATAATTCATTTGAGCAATCAGGTTCTCCAAAGTTGATATAAAGAAGATTCTAAAAGTTCTGAAAAACTAATGGCCATCACTTTGAGGCCCCATTCCTCCTATCAACTTTATCGGCTTTTTCGACTCAAAGTTTAAAGTCTCTTCTCATATAAAAAGACTCAAAACCTAAAAAAACCAGAATAAGAGAATCTTTTGTCTACAACTTAAAGACAAAAAAACTACAAAAAACACATCCTGAAATTAGCATTTTTTCAGACAATAGTGTTAATTAGCAGACTAGTTAGGTAAATGCCGAGAATGTGCCTACATTTTGGTTTTCATCCGCTGAGACAAAAGCATATTTTTACGAACTCAAATTCATATTTACAGTCCAAACAAACTATAAATAGTTACACTTAGCAGCAAAAGCTATAAGATGAATCATTGGTAAACAGAGACAATTGGTATATTGGTAGCACCCAAAAATACGAGAAGAAAAGAAGACAATTGTGAGTCAAAACCAGAGACTTCGCTGCACTCATACTCGAGTCATCGATTCTCCGGGCTTCTTTCCCATTTGTAAGCCGTGAAAAACCAGTTGGTAGCGGCCCTCTTGGGTACTCTACATGTCAGAAACGGACCAGAGATATGCTTCCTTCTCTGTTGCTTGTTTCTCATTCATTCTGGTGAACATTGTCTTCTCAAACCCTACAAGAAGAACATCAAGACAGAAAATAATTAATTTTGCATAACGGAAATATGAACCCTAGCTAAGTCCATACCAATCATCTTAATTCCTTCAAATTTCCCAGTTTCAATTAAGAACACCAACAATCTACTCGAGGAAAAGGAAAGGAAAGAAGGCAGGGGCAGGTCCCACTTACAAGGAACACAATACAAACACAACAGTCTCTGTTTCGAACCGTGGAACTTGGAAGGAAATAAGAAGGGAAAAACCAAAGAGAACATTTGAAAAGTACTCCTTATCATTTTCGTTTTGCCTCTTTCTCCTTATTATTTGCGAAGTTATTGTATTTATTTTCTTTCCCCTTTTCCAAAACCAATAAAGGATAGCTATTTTCCCAACAAAAAGTGATTTCAACTCTTTATTTCCTTTCTCTTCTTTTCTTTTTCTCCAGAAGTCCCTAGTCACAACATTTTACAGATAGGTGACACAAGGAGAAAGAAAAATAGATAAGCAAAAAGGAGATGCATTTTAATAAATAAAAAAAGGGTGTGCGTGAACAAACCGTTACTGCGATCGACCCCATCCCAGTGTCTCCCAGGTTTGATGCCATATCGGTTTGGTGCTGCATCCAGTCCTCGTTTAATCCAGCTGTGACTAGGAATGTCTTGGGGGACCACAAACCCTGATTCTTTCATTTTGTCATCATCTCCTAGATCTGGTAGGACAAGCTCAGAGTGCTTTTTCTGAAACATTTGGGAACAAATTTCAGCTTTAAGAGGAAAAAAACGTGAAAATTACAATTTCAGCAAACATTGGTTGACAAGAAAGTCCCCAGTACCTTCACCAAGTGTGCCATGGGATCACCCCACCTAAGTCTATCCTTCAACATCCTGTCCAATTCTGGATCATCTCTGTAATGAACAAGATGCACAGACATGAGAATGTATTTAAAAAAGAAGCCATCATTACTGGTGAATTTATTGACACACAAAACATACATAATGCATCAGATCGAGCACCTTCACATAGAAGACATCGAATAGGAATATAGGATATCCATGCATAATCAACTACCGAATTTGCTAAGCAAGAAATTAACTCGTGAAAATGTGACAGTTAAGAGAAATTTATATGATATACATATAAAGTAGTTTACACAGGATCGGAGAAGAATATATAGACCAAAGGTAATGAGGATACGGCAACTGGGTGTCACACTAGAACTCTCTTTGAGAGCAAAATTACTATGCTTAACTGTCTGCAACAAAAAAAATGGGTTTACGTAGAAACCATCACAGATGAGCTTAGTTTCTGCAGCTACCTTCTTTCACTCACGTTCCACTTCTATACAACTAACACTGTGTCAAAGCTCAACACCATTGGGACAACAAGATCTCATGACATGTGGGGAAATTCAGCCAGTAATACAATAGTTAGAAGACTTGCTTAGGCTGCCATGGTGCACTACATCTGGCAAGAAAGAAACTGCAGAATCTTCCGAGACAACATCCACAGATCTTTCTACATTGCTCTACAATTCTTTTGTGCTACTATGTCTCTGGCTACCTCATAGGATTTTTAATTTAGCTTGCATTTGGAAGGTACACCTACCTCATTTTTTTCGTAGTTTGCTGCTTTCCAACCCACTAGTATGCCCTTTTTTTGTGTCGAAAAGTACATTTTTTTTGTGTCTGATCCATTCGAATCCGATCCGATCCCCGCTCAGAAACTATACAACATAACCAAAATCCAACAGTACCCTTCTTTTTATGATTGTGGGGTTGCTGAACTACTAAATAGTTGGCTTAAGGGAGTTTACAGAAAAAAGATAGAATTAAGGGGGGGAAAAAAACATAAAATTATCAAAACAAAGAATGAATTCCCATTGCTCTGATTCATTGGTTTACCTTGTACGTGCAAAGGGTTTGTCCTTCTCAAGTTCTAGTTCCAGTTGCCTTGTTTCAGCTTCCCGCTTTTGAGCCAAGCCCTTGCCCCATTCCAATTTTATCTCCTGATCAAGACATAGTTGTAATCATAAAAATCACACAACATAGAGAAAAAGCATTTCATAGTAATAATTCTTTTGGTTGTGTCACAAATAGTAAATATTAGACGGAATGGCAGCATACAGGACCTTTAACTATATTTATGCATCAAATCGCAAAAGCTAGGTAATGATTCTGAGCGATAATTGCGGCTCCAAACATTTACCCAACAGGACCCCACAGTTGCACCATATAATAATGCAGAGAAAAGAAAGCCAGCTTAGTAAGATGTGGTGGTTAATTCAAGTGGCTACAACAACTAAAGGCCAGTTAGTTATTGGTTTGCTCCGACTGTGACAAAATTAATTGACAAAACCAAATTCCAATATTTTCATTTCAAGTTGAAATCCATCTAGGACACAGCCTGCGAACGTGGTCATCAACTTTATGCACATATCATCTACCCCAAGTGTTTAACGTGACACTCAACAATCTTGGAATAAGATAGACAAGCAAAGGTAAGAACTACGAGCAACCCAAAATCAAGTCCTTCATCCATGTCAATAGAATAGACCTCGACATAGTAAAATGATAGTGCATTGATCCGTAGCACTCACGTTTTTTATTCTGTACACGGTTAGTTTTACTTTTCCTTATCTTTTTTCCCCTTTCTAAAGACACCAGAATCTAAACACTTTTTCAATATCATTTTCCATTTAACCAGGTCCATGTTCTCACATCCGAGGAACAAACCAATTATCATTGCAAGAGAGCACGATGCTTCCAAGCCTTTGTACCCATTAAAGCCTCCCAATACTTGATGTGCCAGGTTGCAATCCAAGCTTTAGTAGTACCAAACTGTGATACAGTGAGAACTTATCAAACACCCTGTGGCGGTCTTATACAAGGTTGATGCAAATTGATCTGACACATATATTAACACATATCTTGGTCTTATAGTTCCAACCTAAAGTATTTCCAAGAGCTGCGATACTGTTACTTTATCCTCCATGTCATATTCAAGGTACATAAGGCTCAAACTACAAATAGATCAAAGAAACTTTCCCTAAGAATTAAACACAACAAAACTCATAAGAATCAGAACAAGTGCACTTTCCGCAATCAGACATCTGAAATTTGATGAAAAATCTAAAAGAATTGGATCCCTAACCAACGGATTTGGGTTGTGACAGAGGTGGTATAACACTAGATGCCAGTTAGAAGTACCAAATAGAAGAATCAAAACACAAAGAAGTAAGTTAATATAATACCTTCGGTTTTTCCTCCTTTTTTGTTGATTTCAGTAACTCGTCCTTCGATATGCGTTCTCCTGCAAAAGCATCGAGTGAGAACAAGATAAACCAAGCATGAGTTGCCAAAGAAAGAAAGACTAAGGATGCTTTTTGCACCTGTTACTTTATCACGGTATACAGGTTCAGCACCTCGACCACTTACAGAAGGATCCATATCTTTAAACCTGCAGTAATACATATAATTTGGTTAAGATAACTTTTGTTCCCTTCACTAATACAAAAGCAACAACAAAATTTCACTGATTGAAAGGCACTGATTGAACAGCTGTTGAGGCTAAGCATTGGTTTACTACATATGAAGACGCCCCGTACACATGGTATCTTCATTGTGAGGACGTATAAGACTCCCCAACACCTAAAAAAAGTGAAGGGGGAAAAAAAGAAAGAAAAGGAACACTTCAAGGGGGAAAAACTACAGGGTCAAGAACCACCAAATAATGGCACACAAATTTACTATGCCATGCACAAAAATTACTTTTCAAGCATAAATTGTGAAGAAAAAAACTTTAACAAAATCATTTTCTCCATCTATCCCAGAATAATTTGAGTTTGGCTAAAACAGAACAAGTGCAGCTTGTAGAATCATCTCATAAATTATTCTTTCTGCATCAATAAATTTCTTAAGATTCCAACTCACAAAAACTACTTAAGAATCCTTTGTTGACAGTAAAAAAGAAGGCGCTTTCTAGGAAAAGTTTAAGATGATCTGACAGCAACAGAAACATCAAGAACAGAGAGAGGGAAAACCATAAGTCAGCTATTTTTTTCAAGAAACAATCAGTTAAGTGTGTCTTCAAAGCTTTAGAATTGTCCATCTGGAACAGCTGCTACCAATTAAAAAGCAAAATTAATCCAACACTAATTCAAAGATTGAGTTTAGCCTTTAGGGAATATAAACCATCTTCACCCAACTTCCAATCAACTTTGGCTTAAGCAGCAGCATTCACCCAACTAATCTCAACAATACTCCTTCGTAAGTGTATGAATTATCTACTCTCAACAAGTTCAAGTAACATATTTACCCATTTCATTGACCAACACACATACCTAACATCAAAAGTGAGACAACTCCAAATGGAAATGCAGAAACATTAGCTTGAAATCAGAATCAGTTACCTCTTCCAGTCATCTTTCTTCGTTCGAACAATCTCTTCTTTGATGTCTTGGCCCGTTACTAAACCAGTTTTTGGCTGCTTTTTCACAGAAAGAGATTCTTTCCGGGTATTCCGCACTGAAGAGACAATTGAAGCATCAGCTCCATTTGACCTTTGAGGAGAGAGATCACGTGATGTAGGCCTACCCATCTCTGACTTTTGAGGACGAGGTCGGCGAGGAGGGGAAGAATCAAGATCTGGATGCTTCATTTCAAGTTCTGGTGATGAAGTATAACGACGATTTTGTTGTTTCCGCGGTGGCGACAGATCAGTAACCTCTCTGCCAGACTTTGATGCTCTGAGATGGGGTTCCGGTGAAGGTGTGTCATACCTGTCTCTTCTCTTACGAGGAGGAGACATGTCCGGATTTTGATCATTATTCAAACGTTTAGGAACTGATCTGGAAGAATGTATTGCTTCTGTTTCAGGTTCTGGCGATGGGGTGTGGAAACGTCTCCGTAACTGTCGTGGTGGTGACAAATCTGGATCTGGTGAAGGTATGTCAGTCTGAACCTGTCGTCTACGAGGTGGAGATATATCCAAATTTTGCTCCTCTTTAGGAACATCAGAGACGGGAACCCAACCGCTACCATCTTCAGAAATGGCACCAAATGGGCGCCTCAACCTAAGCTGCTCTAGTCTCTTCATCCGTTTGACTTCGATATCTTCATCAACAACGGGCTTCTCTTCATCTAAATGAGTCCTCAAAATTCAATTAACCCAATCAAAGTAAAATTTGAACAAATGGAGAACTTTATGACAGAGAAGACATATTGATTACTTACCTTCTGAATCATCTTCATCTTCCTCAAGCTTTACCGGTTTTTGCCAAACGGGGTCTTCGTCAACAACCACCACTCCCACTGCATCAGGTTTAGTTTTTTTCTTTTTCTTCTTTTTTTTCTTCTCCTCTTCAGCCTTATTTTCATATCTTTTCAGATATTCCTTGAGGGATGCAGAATTTGAAGTAGCAGCCGCCATGTTTTTGTTCTTGATCGCCTTACTGCGTCAATTGTGACTGCACAAATTACTTGACATTCTAATAGGGTTTTTTTTGCAAACATCAAGGCAATTCCATTCATATAAAAGCCCAAAGGCAGTACAGATTTCATCACAATATACAGAATTGAACCAAAACCATCCAAATCTAGATGTGAGCACATAAACTAGTAGGCTCAATGGCACCCCTGCCAAAGGCAAACCAACTCCTCATTGCTGGGCCAAGAACCAGTCATCAATCCAGTAGTAGAGATCCTAAGGGAAAAATGTCCAATCCCTAACACTAAGCACAGGATGAAACCATGGTGGGAAGTACAATCCGACAGTCAATCGCCGGCCGACTGCGAAAGCAAACTAGAAAACTAGCTAGCCTTCACAGCCAAAGGATGCTTACTCCGAGGAAGAGTCCCCGCTGACACTCAGAACTCTGTGAGCGGGTAGCAGTGTCGACCGAGTCCGACATGCCGCGCAACCACGACGATCAAGGAAAGCACCACCACAAAGACACCCAAACTAAACTATACAATATAACACAAACCAGAAAATAACAAAAAAGCTAAAAAAAACCACGAACTGATCAAAAACCGAAGAAACCGAGATAACCCGAGTTACCATTGCTGAGTCACACCGAGTCACCCAAGTTCCACTGAGTTCCGGGGTGTAGATCCTCTTCACCCGAAATTCTAATAGGGTTTAGTGAGGCCTTTTTGAAAAGATTTCCTCTTCAAAACATACTGCCAACGAAAGGTGAAAAAGATCAACATAGACCTTTTCTTATGACTGTTACTCAAAAATTCGAAAGCACCAAGGAACAAGCAAGAACAAAAATCCAAAGATAACCAAGGAACAGTTAGGTTACATGGGTAGTAAAGATGTGCTTAAAGCAGGAGACAGACAATAGTATACTACTAAATATTTTCACATAGGGTTCCTTCTCACATGAAAATTTTAGAGCAGGCATCTCAAAAGGGAGGAACCCTGAATTAGACACACACACAATAATAATGATCACCTAAGGGATTCCTTAAATGGGTGTTATGTGGACTTTTGTTTTCATCCAACGGCTTAGATTAGAAAGCAAACTCGCGGGTTAAAAAGGGGTCTCACGGGTTAAAAAAGGCTACTTGAAACTTGCCGTAGATTTAAATCCCAATAACAATATAGGAACCAGCCAATTTTCTGGGTTCTATCAAATTTTGGCAGGTAAAAGATAGTCTAATCAAGCATGCAGAAGCATTTTCTACACCAAACATGTTGTTCCTCCATTGTGTTCACCCATCTATGCCTCTTATAACCGCAACAATCTTCTTTGTCAATTTGGTGCCAACAATGGTTTTAGGAACCTAATCTAGTGTAATTGGAGAGAAAAAATCAGCGGGAGGGAAGTGAGTTTATACACAAGAATCAAGATAGAACAATCCCATTTTAAGCCAACTAGATGATTAACTCAGAACAACTGGGGTACTAAATGATAAACAGAATCCTAATCTCTCTCTTTAATTGTACACTAGAACCCACATCATTTAAACTTGTACACATACTACAAAAAACAGTTCTTCCAAAATGATGTTAACCATTTACATGCCGTAGACTCAGTGATGCAGCAGCATAGTCATGAAGAATTCAGCCATCAAGTCTTAGCAAACAGGCATCAACTCTTAGCAAACCCATATGATTTATAAACCGACATTCCCTTTAAGAAATCTAATCAATATGTGCATAAATGTAAACATTGGTCACACATTCATCACTACTAAATGATGAAGAAGAAAGATGGAAAACAAACACAACCAATAAGACTGGCGCAAAACAAGAATTATTCGAAAAGTTGCAGTGCGTAGCCTAATGAGATACCAGGTTGTTGTTCGAACTTGGTTTTCAGAATCGCAAAACCCTAGAATCGACAAATATTGAACCAGATTGTTGTTCGAAGGAAAACATTACCTGAATCGTCTTCGATGTGGTCGATTTCTTCTATCTCTGCCTTGTTCGACTCTCTCGAACTTGGTTTTCAAAGAAATTTTTCTGAAAATTTGAAAAAAAACTATGGTTTTAAGAAAAATCGAAAACTACCCATTTGTGAGAGTAATCAAACGACGTGTCGTCTCTCTCTCTCTCTCTCTTCTGTGTGAGGGAGGAACGAAATTGTGCGAGAAAGGGAAGAAGGGGTTCATGACCCGCGACTGACTGACCTGACCCGTTTCCCATTTAACCCGAGAGAGACCGCATAAATCCCATTTAAGGATCCCTTAGGTGATTATTATTGTATGTATATATATATATATACAGAGAGAGAGAGAGACCTTAGGGGTGCAGATGTCGGACGCCGGTCTCTGCAGGCCTTAGGGCTGCGGCAACTCAAGGTGATCTCGTCTGTTAATAGATGCGAGTTTGGGTTCCTTTTGCAGGTTGGGAACGCCAGGGCAAAAGCACTAAACTCGCGCTTTAAGGCACGAGTTTGAGTAAAACACAAAATCGCTTCTTTTTTCTTTTTTTTTTTGGAAACTTTCAGAAAATGAGCCCTGCTGTTTACGTTGAATCTCAATTTCGTCTATTTAGTACTAATTAAAACAATTTCAACCCTATATTTTACATTACGTCTCATTTTTATCCCTCTCCTTGACGTCGTGATTGAAACCGACGAGATTTAAGAGAAAAATTGTCATTTCATCTCTTTGAGGGAAAAAAATTGAAATTTTGTGCAAACTAGAGGGATTATTTCTATAATTTGACATTTTACTTTTGTTTATGAAGACAAAAAAAAAACACCATACGTCATATATTTCTCAGCACAATCTCCTTATGGAATTATCAAAAAAACACCATACATCATATATTTGATATTTTATGGAATTATCAAAATGTATTGAGAAAATTAAATTCTGCATTGTTTCAAATTTACAAATATATTAGGCAATTCAAAAACTAACCCCTTAGTTAAATGCCTAGGTAGCACTTGGTTTTTTTCTTTAACTGCCTCATCATAATTTGTACAATCCCCGTTTTTTTCTTTTTCAAGGGATTAAAAAAGAAGTTATTCTTTGATGAGAAGTGAGCATCTTGAATACTAATAAGTGATCGAATGCATTAAAACCTGAGTATAGTGTTGTGAATGACCACACAACTAGTGCTGCAAGCTTAGGTTGCTTACTCTAGGTCCATTTTCGTTGATCTAAACTATATTTATTTGAGTCTCTATGATAAGATCACTCATGAAAAATACATATGTTGATTGAGGTGGGGTTTGGCTAAAGTAGTTCATGCTACTTCTAAATTTTTGCTTATTTGAGAGAAAAAGCCACAAGCAAAAAGTTTGCTAGTTTGGCCTAAAATGGACTTTTCTTTTTTCTTATGAATTTCAGCTACTTTTTTGGCCTAAAAAGTTCACAAAAGTTTGCTAGTTTGGCCTAAAAATGGCTTTTCTTTTGGAGACTTTTTAAGCCAAACCTTTCATCTTTTCTGGGCTTTTTTAAACACAAAAAAGCCACAAATAGCAAAAACTTTTTAAGCCAAACTTGCCCTCATGAGTATTGACAATTACATGATCGTTCTTCATTAGTTTTCAAACAAGTTAACGACTAATAGCTAGATGAAATACGAAGCAACCTCTTCGGGTGGATATAAGCTACAAGTACGAAGCTTTAAGTTGGCTCATGACATCATTCCAAAGTCAGAACTGCATTCCGTTATCTAATATTCAATAGTGTTACACTTCAT
This sequence comes from Vaccinium vitis-idaea, assembly GCA_963854785.1. Classification (NCBI taxonomy): domain Eukaryota; kingdom Viridiplantae; phylum Streptophyta; class Magnoliopsida; order Ericales; family Ericaceae; genus Vaccinium; species Vaccinium vitis-idaea. The sequence continues at coordinate 18,745,386 of OY978223.1, read as the reverse complement.
AATCAACGATTAGAAGACGAACTAAATGGGTGTGAACAACTTTTCTTAAATGGGTGAACAACTTTTCTTTTGTTAAAAGACATTTAACTTAGGGATTGCTTTTCCAATTTCCTAATATATTTGTAATAGATAATAATATAAAATTTTAATATACTAAACATATTTATAAAGTAAAAAAACAATTGGGGTGCGAAATATGTTACGTATATATTTTTTATTTTTATTTTCTAAAACAAAAGAAAAATGTACTAACATTTAAAATTGTGCCTATAATTTGCGTGAAACCTCAATTCCATCCCTCTGGGAGGAAAAATGACAATTCTGTTCTTGAATTCCGTTTGCTCTAATCACGCCATCAGCAAAAGGGATGAAATAGAAACGAAATGTAAACTACAGGTCAAAATTAAAACAATTAATATTAGAGGTACGAAATTGAAATTTCATGCAATATAGAAAGACTATTTCCAAAAACGATTTGGATTGGGTTGTTTATTAGATAATCCCACTTCACTATCTGTCCCGAATTGAAACTAATTCCGAAGAGATTTCTAATGATTTTGTCTTTAGTCATTAGGAACTTTGAGGGTATTTCTTGACAAATCAAACACATTAGTATTTTTTTTCTTTTCAATTTCTATCACAATAGAATTTATATTTCTTTCATAACGATTTTGTTCGCCAATAATAGTAAAAATTCCATAAAGACCAAACAAAACTATATAACATGTTAATCTAAACTCACGATTAAAAGCAACTTAAAATGGACAAGATTATTGTTCTAAATTTTCTTTCCAATGTACTCAGTCCTGTGTTTGTTGTTTGCAGAGGCGGTCCTGACTTTTTTTAGGTTTAAAGCGAAAATCAAAAGGAGGCCTTTTTCAATTGAATCCAGGGGAGGTGTTGCGCGGTAGGTGTTGTACGTCGTGTTGTGCGGCAAAACTACATCGTTTGCTCATTTTCTTGGTACACCTCTAAAGCTTCAAAGAGCTCTGTTTGGAGAGTTAATTTTTGGGGTTCAATTTTAGGGGATTTAGGCTCTTTGGGGTAGGGTATAGTGAGGCACTTGGATTTAGGCACTTCAAGTTTAGGCACTTTGGGTTTAGGCATTTTGTAGTGGTTTGTTCTTCCTCCAAACAAGGCCCTTGGGAGCTTTGGAGATGTGCCGCAAAAGGACGTGGTTTTGCCGCACAACACCTACCGCAAAACACCCACCCCAGATCCTTTTCGATTAATGAACAAAATGTAACTAGGTAAATTACACTTTCAAAAACAAATATTACTATGCATCAATAAATAAATAAATAAACCTAAAACAATAACCAAACATTCCAAGATTTAAAACTTGTCACTTGAATATTACTAATTCTAATTTTTTTTTTTTAAAAACCCCAAACCTTACGAAACTTTAAAAGCATAATCTAAATTCAATCTTCTTGCAGTTTTAGCGGCAAAAGTACTAATTATGTTCTAACAATCAGTCTAATCCACCATCTCATGTTCAATAGGTAGAATGGAGAGTTCAACAATCTTTCTTATATAGTTGACCGAAGGTAAGACTTAATCAACTTCAACTTAAAAAAGCTTCATTCTCCAGTAGCAACTGTAACGGGAATAGTCAATTGTACTCTACAAGCAATCCATGTATTTGTAAAACAATTTTCCATCCATTTCACTTCAATTGGTTTCTTACATCTTCTGTTGAGGCACTTCGATTTTATTTTTTTTATATTACAAAAGATACCTTGGAGGTACTAAAATATGGGGGGCCCGGGAAATTCGTAGTTTTTGGGGGCCTAAATCGGCCGCAACACTCACTTTAGTTCAAGGCCGGCCGCAACGCTCACTTTAGTTCAAGGCCGGCTCTGGTTGTTTGGTTGGGCTCCTCCGGTCTTCCATTATGAACAAGACTTGTTTATCAAATACTATTCATATTTGTAGACATGTATTGTTTCCCAATCCCATCAAAGTTTTTCACAATTTAAAGCGCATTGATTTGAATCCCGCGGAAAGGGAAAGATTATCCGGTGCTCTTGGAGGTCCAGAATACTTGCCCATCATACATTGATGTCCCCACAATATGGTAATAGAATCCTCACAAATTTGTGAAGGAAAAAAACTCAAATTGATATGAGCATCTCCAACGCTTTACTCAAAATTTCCAGGGTTCTGTTGTCCACTGTCACTACGTCGCTCATCACAACTGTCCTCTGTCATGCCACTGCCGCCACAACAGCTCGTCGCCATTGTCCCCTGCCGCTAATCAGATCTTGCTCTTATGTGACTCCTTCAACGCCAATAGCAGATCCACTGACAACCAACACACCAAGACGAAAGCCAAACGGAGACCTTCAAAGACCCTTTATCTCGCTTCCCCAGAACTTTGTGCTAACCACCAAAATAGCTAACCACCACTGGAAAACACGACGACCGACCACCAAAACAATTGTTCACCACCGGAAAACATGGCGACCATTGTCATCAACCACCCAAGCCTCCAAAATATAGCCACTGAAAATCTGAGTTTCCCATTGCCTTCAGAATATAGCCGTTGAAAAATTGAGTTAGGTTTTGATTCTCCCTTGATTTGGTATAAAAAGGTAAAGGACTGGAGGTGAATTTTTAGGGTTTTACTCATATTTTGAATGTGGGTTAAGATTTGAGTAAGGGCGGGAAATGCTCTTACTCACGAACATTATCCACAGATGAATTCACTTTCAGAGCTAATTTCCCATCCAAAAAACATTTTCTATCCTGCTCACTATCCCCTCCCCTTCAAAGTAAGAGGAAACAATACATGTGACCTTAGTCGTTCTTTCTCGTTTATCATGTGACCTTTGTTAGAATCCATATATGGTCTGTTTATCAAGCGGATTAAGTTTTTTAGAATAAGGAAAGAGAATGGATAAGAAGTGAATATGGTACAAGGGAGAATTAGTTAGAAGGGAGGACTAAAGGAGGAGTTTGTTCGGGTAATACGAACGGATAAGAGCGGGTGGATAGAGAACCCTGTGACAAATTACTTAGTTGCCCATTTTTAATTTTCATAATGAGAACAAAAAAAAAAAATCGAAGAGTCTTTGAAGGTACACCGGTAGTTCTCCACACCCGGATAAGCTAACGATGGGGTGTGGGGTGGGGTTAGATACTTATATGGATACGGGTGCCAAAATCGAACCAAACACCGGATAAGGACCTTCCCGTCTTAGCTTATCCTAGCCCCACCCTTATCCTACCCTCTTATCCCCAAACAAACAGGCTCATAGGTTTTGTACTACCCGAATAAAGTAGCAAAATGCTTTTATTTGCAAAAAATAACATCACAGTACATAGTTCCTCTCAAAATGGACTGGAGTTGCAACTGCTTGAACTACTAGACGCACAAATACACTGAAAAAAGAAACAGCTCGAATTTACTAATTGCCAAAATCGAAAGTCCAAATTCTAAAACCAACCCGGAATTGTACTGAAAAGAAACAGACAACTCGTACAGGAGAAGATGGGCAACAAGGCAGCATATAATTGGAGCAGCTTCATAACCTGAAGGCATTTTTCTATGTGACCACTCGTTATTCATAAAAAGATGAAGCCCTCGCCTACATTCGATTAAAATCTAAATTAGCCCCTGAATCCTCTTATAGCCTATGATGACATCTCTCTGAACCTAGCAATGGCCTTCTTCTGAATAAGAGTTCGATAACTGTCTCCCGCCTGAACCTCCAACCCTGGATCCACCGCCTTCTTTTGCTGACTTCCAAGTCCTGCCCTATGTTCCACGGCTTTCGCTTGTACTGGTTCTACCATCCCACTCCCGTCCTTCCCTAGTCCCTGCACATTGAATCAAAAGAGGAAACAAGAAGCCCCCCAAAAGCACCACCACCCGAAAATTACGTCAGAATCCAATGTAAATAATAGAGGAAAAAACCCACCAGCTACCACTATACGGTATACCTTCCAATTTTAGAGTACACTTTCTGCATTTTTGAGATTGTGGTCCATTTCTTACGCGTTTTGTGGTATGGTTTGCAAGTATATTTCTGCCTTGTTTAATTACAACTTTTGGTGTTACATAGGTATTATTATCACTGGTTATGAATAAGCATGTATAATTCACACGAAAATGTTACTTCCTATGTGCTTGTTACGAAAGTGTGTGGTGCTTGTTATGAACTATTGTATCGAGTCATGAAGCCTGTGGTTTAGTGTGTATCGTACGGCTTCCTAATTTCGAAACCCTTGGGCTCAATTTGGATCATGGATTTTTGGTGAGTGATTTACGAAGGGAAAAGGTAATTCCTCGCTAACCTCAGCCCAAAGGGTGGAGGATAATAAGTAGAAAGTGCATGGATATCCGAGAAAAGTGCAGTAATCCGTTAAAGTATATTGATATCCGTGAAATGTGCATTGATATCCGAATTAGTTTTTCATTATATACATATTATCCTCCACCTATTGGGTAGAGGTTAGCAAGACCCTTCACTAAAAGCACAAACAATAAATTAAATATGCTCCGGCCCACCCAATATTATTCATTGACCAAACAATAGGGTTAGAAACAACCGGACAAATGCACTTTCAACTTGATCGCACTTTCGAGAGTTTTACCATCAACCATGTGTGAGGCATTTTCCAGAGCTTCTAGAAAATGTTTAAAGATTTATAAACGTAAACAAAGTGTAAGAGTGGAACAAATTGATACCAAGCCTTCTTGCCAGCCCATGTTGCGAAGCATCCGGTTTCCCACATTGCTCTCATCAATGGCTTTCTCTGCTGTAATGACTTCATAACTTGGAGTGCTAGCCTCTCCAGACCCACGTCCTCCCCCAACACCAGGGGGAAAGGGCATTGAATCAACTAAACCCTTTTTGAATGCTGAATCTCGATCTTGAAAGTTCAGGAATATGTAGAACATGGGGTTTTCTCACAAGTTAATACAACATTGAAGCAAACAGTGGAACACTAAGCTCATGTAACTAGAACTTGATGACTCAACTTATGTGCAAATATCACACAGCTACAGATAGGGCTAGCTGAAGTCCCAAGTGCAGTGACTACATTTTTCTAGTTTCACGTTTGTAAGAAAACGAGGGAAAAAAGGGGTAAAGAACCTAGTCTCGATTCTATGAAATACTATAATCATCAATAGGTCAAGGAATTAAACACAAACATTAGAAACTTCGAACTACATACTCCACAAAGTTATATTAGTTCTATTCACAAAGCAAAAAAAAAGAGGTAAGAAAGAATCTGAATTGGTCAGATGCGATAATTTCTAGAATCTCATCAGCGATTCAATTTCGAACACATTCACCTAAAGAGTAGTAACAATTTCGCACACATCGTTTTGACAACTATAGATCTAAAATAATGTAGAAAACCGTCATGGAATAAGAAGCAGGCTGTAAAACAAAATTCTCAAGTGAGCTTACTTGTATCCCCAAGGCTAATGTCAGTTGCACCATCTCCAATTAAGGATGATGAACCATACAAGCTCCTCCTCTCCGCTGCACGATCTCTATAGGCAGTCTGAGCCTGTTGTTCCTTGTGAGAAGCTGACTGAAGCGGAATCTCAGAAAACCTCCTCTTGCCACCTCCCGCCGCCACAGGTGGCATGTAAGAAGAACCCAAGGCAGATGCATCTGTTCTAAATGGGGTCGAAGTTGCTGTGGGTGGTACATCTGCATTTGTTGCTGCGTATGGAGCAGCAGATGAAGAGAATGAAGTATCTGATTTCACCACACCCCTACCAGATCCTCTAATTACCCCCATCAAAGTGCTCCCTGAGCGGTTAGTCACAGGCTTTGGCCTATCCCCAGCCTCCAAACTAACCACCTGGGCAGCAACTGTGGTTGGAGTATACCCGGAACTGGTTACAACATTCTCCTTCATACTTGCTGGTTCCAGTTTGTACCTACTCTTTGTGGAAACTCCAACAACAGAATTAGACCTGTCTTCAGCTGAAACTGATGGTTGATTTTCCTCAATTGCCACGCGTGGCCCTTGCCCTTCATGGCTTCTCTGCTTCCACAGCGTCAACACATTACTCATTTTCTTCTTGTTGGCAAGTATACTGCTCTTCGAAGCAAGCCTGATCTCTTTCAACTTCTCCTTCTCTTTCTTTTCAGCAGCTATTGCTGCATTGGCGGCTGCCTGAACTGCGTCTGGCAATGACGATGCAGCCTTGTCACTTGACGAAGTTATGGTAGCAGCTGGTGCAGAAATAACAACTTTCCTATTGGTGGAACCATCAGATGGCTTGGAAGATTCGGCTTGCTTTCCAGATGTTTTGTTGTCGTTCTGGTCAGAGCAAGGCACATACTGCTGAGTTTGCTGATCGAAAGAATACCAAATTCCATTGTTACCATCATAATATAAACCTGCAGAACACCAAACAATAAATCAATAAAAGAAACTTGGTAAATAGCACAGGAGGGAGCATTGCTTATATTCCTTGATTCCCAAGGTGCATATCTTTTGTTAACGAAAGGTTATACTATCGAAGAAATCGCCTTCTAAAGCATTAAAACTCAAAAGGGATTTATACTGCATATTACAAATTCATTGTCACTGACAAACTAAGATGAACTTGAAATCCATCCCATCATTGCTTCGTATATCATGAACATATCATCGCCAGAGTTCAAAGCATTAATGTCCTCACACTAGAATACTAAAGAGTTGCAATGCAAACAAAGACTACAATTTAATTTAGATAACTAAGAACTTGGGCAGACGACAAGCTTCATATGTATCACTACATCACACCATCCCTATGTTTATGACAAAATATCGTCTGATAGGGAGTTTGACGCATCTTATGACATCAGTTCATATGTTTGCGATATCCGAATTGAGAATAACTTAATTTTTCCCATGAAAATTTTGCAAATCTAAAATAACCTTTTGCAAACCACAAAACTTGATAAGAAAGATCCTCAATGAGCGTTTGTCACAGAATCCCAATTATTTAATTGGACAAGTTTCCCACCAGCACCACCACATCAATATGGCTCCGGCTGTGGTGCCCCAAAGTGGTATTGGGGCACCGGTGCCCCAGTTTTACTTACCACGAACACTCAGTCTACAAACTACAAAAACAGCCACGCGTATAGGCCATAAATTGTGGTAAGTAAAGCCTGTGTTTATGGTAAGGAAAGCCTGTGTTCGTAGTAAGTACAATTGTGCGGGAAAAGAGCAAAACCACCCTCCTCGTGGTGGTTTTCATCTAATGGCTGAGATTTATCCATTTTCTTATTTTAACGGTCAATATTTACGGGGGCACTGGTGCCCCAATACCACTCTGGGGCACCATAGAAATTTTGCATCAATACATATCCTAAGGTCGGACAATCCTTAATGGGTGATGTCTTTCCACCCGTCTCTATCAACATCATCAACAAATATCAAATCTCTGCCAACATCGAAATATAAAAAATCATGTAACTCCTAAAGTGAGATATTCTCAAGTAATCCAGAGTAACAACCATCACCAAGTGCAAACCATCAAAGCCAACCCCAAACTCCAAAAAAGGAAGTGCTGCAATAATGCAATGGTCACTGACAAATAAAATCCAAATCAGATTCAAAAAAATTCAATGGCACCAAGACTATTTCTTAACGAAAAGTTGATGCATAATGAAGTAACATTCTTAGAGATTTAGGATACCAGGCCAGTGCAACTGCACAAGCAAAATATCACAAACCCAAATTAGCAATTGTTATTTCAAAAAAGAAGTTGATACATAATGACTAACAACCTAACATCATTAAAGATATAGGATGCCAGGTCAAGTGCAACTGCACGAGCAACATACATCACGAATTGTTCACTTATAAATCTGATATAGTCGAAGTAGTTATAAAGGGGACTGTCAGCTGTGGCCCATGTGATGCAAAATTTGCTTAATTTGTGCACCAAAAAAATAATTCCAATTCAAGTTTCTGCAGCAACAATGAGCAGCAGGCAGAGTTGAAATTTCAAAAAACCTGTGTTTCCATCATAGTAGAACCCAGAAGTAGCATCATAATAATAGCCAGATGCTTCATCCCATACAAATCCAGATTGTGGAGCAGAAGCATCCTTTGGGCCTGCAACCACTCCACCACCCTGCTCCTGCCCGCCAGCAGATAGCTTATCATCTGCATTATATTCTTTTGGTGCCCATCCAACAGCATCATACTACAAGGAAGAGAAGTAGAAAATCATATAAGGATATATGTATGGACCTTGAAATATTGATGCATAAAATATGCCCACGTTTGTGTTCAGCACGAACCTGTTGAGAAAATGCAGCTGCCTCAATTGCAGCAGCAGCAAGACTGCTCGACTGAGACGATCCTGATGGCCCTGATCCCGGTCCAAGAATGCTTTTTGCATATGCTACTCGCAAAATCTGTCCATTCTTCTCCAGAGTTGTTCCATTTGTTGCATCGAGAGCTTTAGTAGCATCCTCAACCTGGAAAACAAGAAAACACAAGGAAAACCAATATTGTAGCCCAAATATCCATATGTTTCAGCAAACAACAAAATAAGTTTTCTTCTCAACAGAGTGGCACTCTCTTCCGTACTTGTAAAATAAATAAGTTATGCAACATAACCAATCTTGATTGCTAAGTTAAGGAGACTCGGACTCGTGTCTATTTAGTAACTGGGAGGAACGTGACTTAAGCTGCAGTGGAGAACACAAGGACAAAAGAACTATACTGATCCAATATGGATCACAGAAGACCTTTCAGAAACTCAGTTTTCTCGCCTGTTTGAAGCCTGCATCGGTTGATGGTAATCGCGAATTCCATCATAGGTCTTTGGTAGCCTGTGATACACGGATCCTCATTTTCAGGCGAAGCACCCGTGTCGATACGACACGATACGGGTGCGGGTGCGGGTGCGGGATTCGCACCGGATCCGGGGAAAAAAAAAACGGATACGGCAGCAGCAGCGAGAGCGAGCAGCAGCAGCTGCGATCTGAAGCAGCAGAGACGAAGAGAGAGACGAGAGAAAGAGAGACGAAGAGAGAGGCGCTGACCTGAAGGCTGCAGCATCTGCGATCTGAAATTGCTTCTGTTTAGGGTTTTAAGTTGAAGGCACTTGACCCTTCTCTTTTTAATGCATTGGGCCTTTTAAATGGGCTTGTACAAGTGTATAATATTTAGTGGCTTTGTGCATTGGGTCATTTAAGTGGGCTTGTCCAAGCATCTTATAATTAGTGGGTTTGTGCAAGCATTTACAAGTGAGCTTGTGCAAGCATCTAATATTTAGTGCTATTAACAACATTTGTGCTTGAAATAAAAAAATAAATAATTAGTGATGTTTTAAAAAATATTCACATATTTTTAATATATGATAATTATACTTCTATAAATAAAAAAATAAATGTATAAAAATATTCAACGTATCCCCGCACCCGTATCCAAATTTGGGTACATATCCCCGAATCCTCTATTTTCAGGTTTGAGGTGTCCGACCCTTGGATATACACCCGTATCCGATTCACGTACCCGTGTCCGTGCAACATAGTTGGTAGCCACATACTAATTCAACATCAGCAAACGAACAAAAATACAAATAAATTCACTCATTTTGGCAATAACTGACTAAAGAACGAAGAATTAACTTACCGTGTGAAAATGGACAAAAGCAAAACCCCTTGAAACATGAGTGAATTTGTCTCTGACCAGACGAAGATCCTGCAATTCTAAATCATATGAAATCTCTGCATGATTGGATGAAACAAGGCATTCAAGTAACAATTTCGGTGTGTCTTACCTTAATTGGAGCATGTTTTGAAAATTCATAACGAAGCATTTCTTCATCAGCATTTTCATCCAATCCACGGACGACCAAAACATGGGTAGGACCTGGTGAAATGTCAACTCAGCAAATTGCTCCACACAACTTACTGCATATGCAAGGTGAAAGCATCTGAGAAACTAACCTGCCTCCCCTTTCTTCCCCATTGGAGTAGGATTTGATGATGCCATATCTGCTGGTGGAGCATCATCTGTTCGTGGCTCATTACACTGCTTCAAAAAGGGGGAGAAAACAGATGATTGGTATAACCCATAATAAATTGGTGACTAGAACCGAAGGCATTCAGGAAGAGCAAGAAAATTGACCAACTGAAAAATCCCTGAGGTAAATCTGCTATTGCAACAAGCAAAAAGACCAAAAGCGATCGTGTTGTTCATGCACACAAAAAATGCTACCAGCTTCCTATTAAGGAGAGAGAGAGAGAGAGAGATGCAGAAAATTGCTATACAAAAAGCAGGACACGAGAAATGACCTGAAAGCAGGATGGGAGAGAGATGCAGAAAATTGCTATACAAAAAGCAGGACACGAGAGAAATGACCTGAAAGCAGGATGTTCGCCTTGCAAAATTGATGCAGCCACAGATTGTGCACATCCAATCAGATGGTACAGTGACACTTTTACGGTTAATGACATGGCCTGATTTAAATGCATTGTCTGGTCCAAATGACGGTCCACCTGCCCCTCCAGTAGGCTTGCTACTGCCACATGAACAGTTGCAAATTGCAATAAATAACAAACTTTCAATGAAACAGCTTAAATATACCGACGAACTAGATGAACTTCTCGGTTGCATAGACGAACAAAACTGGCAAAAAGCATATCAAGCTAAAGTTCCCGAACTCAAATAAGGTATGGTCCAAGTCTCACTAGATTTTTTGAGATGAAGAGCCTAACAAAAGGAATAACAAACAATAAACTGCCTAAAACACAGACATTTCTCAAGCAGCCTCCCGCCAGTGGGAGGTATTCATAGTGCCATATAGAAACAGAGGATCAATTACTACAATACGATGAAAGCACTAGGACTCAGACATTGGACATAACCAAAACAAAGAAAATGAAAATATGGCATCATTTGTTTCTGAACCATTAAAATTTATCAAAAGTCACTGTTTAATGCGCTTCGATCCTAAGAAAACCAAATTTATACACGACTCCCAATGAAAACATAAACACGTACACGAGAGGAGGAACTGACAGTTCAAAGTGCTAATCAATAACTTTATTCACTTACTAAATAACATACTCACCAGGAAATACATGACCATACAAGTGCTCATACAAGAACTGCATTAATTAAATGTAACAAGCACACAAATGCATATATACCTGTACTCAAAGAAGAGCTTCCTACCATCAACAACAAGACCGTCATCTCCAATTTTATCCATCATGGCACGCGCAGCTCCCTGTCTCACAAAAATTAGCCCCCGTGTGCCTTTCAGAAATTATAACTCAACTATTGAAATGATATGCTTAGTTGATACCACTGATGGAAAATCAATAAAAGCGAATCCACGGGAGATGCCCGAATTGCGTTCTTTGATCACACGGACATGACGAAGGGGTCCCCATTCAGCCTGTTGATGGTAATGAAATGTCACCAATTATGTAAACAGCAGGCATTTACAAATGAAGTAATGACCGATCAAGTAAAAAAGTACAAGAATCTGGTATAAATCTTCCTCAGTTGTCTTTTGGGAGAGACCCTTAACAACTACAGTGGCAGATGGAGCCTGCAAGAAAACATAATCGAGACCAAAACCCTTTAGAAATAAACAAGACACAACCATTATTGGTAACAACAGACATCCAACATTTACAAAATCAGACATACCACAGAGTAATGCTCATGCTCACGTTCACGATCTCTTCGCTTCTCACTTCTCTCATATCGACCATCATCGTAGCTGTCCTCTCGATAACTCCGACCGCGACTTCGACTCCGAGGAGACCGAGACCTTGACCTTGACCTTGCGTGATCTTCATGTCCCCTAGATCTAGAACGGTCATGTCTTCTATGTGGACTCCTATCTCTTTCCCGGCTTATCTTGTCACGATCACGAGATTCACGACGACTCCAACTACTGTCTCTCCTACTACCTCTATCATAATCTGAATCATAACTATGCCTTCCATAATCATAATCCCTCTCACGGCTATCTTCCCGGTTTTGATGGGAAACGCGAGATCTATATTCATAGTCGTCATATGCCTGATCATCACGCCCACGTCCCCCATATCTAGAAGGCCTATCATACACATGATCAGAGTAGTTGTCAATATTGCGATAGCCATCCCGAAACTTGTCATATTCCTGAAATCTATCAATCTCATGATATTTGTCAGCTTCATGAAAAGCATCCAAATCATTATAGGAATCAGCATACGGCTTCTCATGTCGCCTAGAGTCCCTATCAAGTGAATAATCTTCTTCATAACTTCTCCTTCTTGTTCGAGGCCATGGACCAACTGCAGGAGGAGGAGGTGGATAGTTCTCCCTCTCCAATGTATCCCGATGGAAGGCATTCCTAGGGTAGATGTTATCCCTTGGTAATCTTTCATCAACAAACCTCCTATCATCATAGGAACCACCAGCCCTGTCAAAAGAGTATAAGGCAGAGCCAAAGAACACAAGAAAAAGAAAAAGAAAAAGAAGCAACGAATAACGATATAGAAAAATGTAAATAATACTGCATAGACCACAAAAAAAGTAAACAATCCTGCATAGAACACAAAATACTGAAAGATCTTAAAACGCACAGCACTCATTCGAGAAAGAAAAGTACAGTCCTTCTAAACTAAAAATATTTTTGCCGTGGAGTCATCAAAAATCTAGAGTGATACATTTCACAATGCCATAAGTAACAGGCATTCAACTTAGCTCTTTACCAACGAGCAGTTAAATTTCCCTCGCGACTAGGATCAGTCATCACTCACCGGAAGTTTGGCTCATGGACTGCACCATACCCTTCCAAAGCCTGTGGATTCAAGAATAAGCTATGTCAGCAACTTATAGTAATGGTATCAAGTAGGCAAATCCATTCCATATCCTCACTGTCCCACGGCTTTATCCCATTGTTCTTTAAGGATGAAATGCCAGGAAAAAATGGACAATCACATGAGCCCTAATTCTTGTATCTCATCCGTTATAGGTGATTAAGGAGGAAACCACAATTACGCTGTTATTTTCCCATCCTTGCTGAGGACCATAACGACCAGGATCCATTTCTTGCAAGGCCAGATACTCCCTGCAAAGCTCTTGATGATCGTTCAGAAATTTCAGGAGCGGATGATTGGAAACCTTTCCTGTAATGGATGCACAAACAATATAGTTACGCCACTGAGAACCGAGAATCAAACCTCAAAACTTGGCCTCCCCTTTTACTGGACTCTTCAAATATCAAATTCTTCCCAGAAACATCCATCTTCATACTCTCTTAACACAAAAAAATTAAATGGCCTTGATAGCAGAAACCATCAAATTTATAAATCAATATACTATCTGCAGGATGAAGAGAGGTTAAGCAGTCTCAATCAGGTCAACACTAGATGAATGTAAGTGAGGCACAAACAGTCAAAATGAACACCAGCACTCAAAGGAGCCTGCACCAATGAGCCACACACTGTGGACAATCTAAACTACCACCTTAAGCTCGGTTATTGACCTTAAAGCTAATTTAGAATCGTGATCAAAATTCACAACCCATAATAATGAATGAAATTATCGCTCTCTCTCACCTTATAATCATTGGATACAGAAACATTAAAGAACTACAGAGTCATCCAACCATCACGACTTTACATGTGTTTTATCTACTGACTATATATATCACAACGTGCTCCCCCAAGCGCTACACGAACAGCAAAGCCTGCAATATGTGTTTAAAGAAGATCTGTGTATTGCGATGGAACGAACAAATGACTCGTACATGATCGACCAAAGGTAGAAATAACCATAAGTAGACCATGGCTACTAACACTTGAGGAGGAAGTGGTACATGCAAGAACCTCCCGATAATGTCAATGGAGCACAAACCAATCCTCTTTTCTATAGTCCAAATTCTGAACTCATTCAATTGCAACTCATCTTACCAAATCATTTAGCAGAGAAAAATAAATGTGGTTGATATTGGCACTATGACATCAAAAGTACACAACAAGAAGATTGAGCACCATGTATTGTGCTCTAAATCAACAATCAAGAGTATCATATGGTCAAATTAATAGAAACAATAACCCCAATCAAATGGTATATGTATCTATGTATTTAATTTGTACAAGTAAGAACGAGGCCACATGGACTATAAGCAACTTACACAACCGTCCAGTGTTTTCTTGACCTTCTTTGATTAGTTCCAGCACATCAGATCTTTTACCCCAGTTATTCTGCTATTTCACCCACTTGTCTCTACCAGCCACGTAAAATCTTAGAGAAAAAAATAAATAAATCTCGTCAAAAGCAGAAATAAAAGATCAGCAACAAGATCTTCACTAACTTTGCCCTGTGGTAATGAAGTCGTCTGTGTTAATTAATACCCAATGCTGAGCTAAGTAGCTAACCCCCTTCTCTTTCAGAAACACATATCCAAACCAAAATGCGAAGAGAAAAAACAAAACAAAGATTATATGTATGTGTGAGGGATCTCAAGAATCAAAACATTCAAGAGAGCACCTTACACTGACAATTTCCCGTCAAATGGAAGGAGCTAAGAGCATAAAATTGGCTATCAATACCAACTCATCACGCTCCCGGTAAAACATGCCCAAGATGGTGTAACTTCTCATAAATAAATAAATAAAACTCATGTTTTGCATCTTAGCTTATAGAATGGTCATGCATGGGATCACATTCCTCCAAGGCAAAGGTCATCCAACCAAGACTACTAATTTATTGGACAGAATGAAGCCCTGAAACACCTTAAAAGCTTATTCTAGGAAACCAAACAAACTACAGACTGTAAACAGATAGATAAAAGCCAACTTAAAGATCTCTTTCTCAACATGAATGTAACTAAATTAAGCCCGTGTTTGGATGATGGGTTTACGGCGGGGTTACAGAGGAAGAAAAGATAAAGCAAAAGAGAAGATGAATAAGTTAAATACAATACCAAATTAATTTGCTCGATAAATCTTTGTACGCAAAATTCATGATCATTGTAAAAATGCAAATTTAATAGGAAATCTTTATTCAGCATAATCATCATATCAGTTAATGACATAAATTGCAAATGTTTATCGCCAAATCTACGGACTCCATTACGTCGTGTGATGAAAAGACAAAATGAGAGGACGATGACGACACTTACAATTGCAACAAGCGACGGCCCTGGGTAGAACCCTAGAAAGAAACTACTCAAGGAGCCCTAAAAGAATGGTACTACTGCATCTGCTGTGAATTGATTCACACCTGGTGCGTGGATCGTACATCCCAATTCTCTATGCCCCAAATCATAGCATGTTTAATCATATAAATTAAGCTTGAAAAACAGTAAACAGAGAGAGGCGACGACGAGAGAGACAGAGAAGGGTAAAGGGTTACCTGCTCGATTTTGTTCTGGTTCTGATCGCGTAGAAATTGGATATATGGGGCGACGATTAGAAAGAAAACCCCAGAATTTGATCATTATCACAAGTTACTCCCTTTAATTGTACTAACTTTTTCAATCCTGTTAGAATTTGATCCTTGTCACAAATTACAAAGACTGTGTTTGATTAGATAGTTTAATTTAATTTTAATGATATCAGCAGGTGTAATGAGTGGAGAGAGATAGAGAGAGAAATGAGAAAAATAGTGATATTATCAAAACTAAAATTAAAACTAAACAGGGAAACGAACAAGGCCACAACCTTTTTAACTGCATCATTTTGTTTTTCCTGCTGTGCTTCCCAAATAATTTTTCAGATAATATGGGAGATTTTATAAAAATTATTCCTCAAATGCTAAAAGTTAGGAACTGATTTTTTTTTTTCCCAAACCCTACCATCCCCTTTTCCTTTTTCTTTTTCTTTTTTGCGTGTGACCCACTCGAACTGGCATGTGAAATTACAGTTTTACCCCCTTCCCATTAATTCTACAAGCCCTACGACAACCGCACAGCTCAACCCCGATTATGGTATTGAGGACCACAAAAAGCAATCCACAATTACATTAGAATGTATTACCCGTCAAACAACTATTTCTGGGAAGCTGATAGTGAGAGTAGGTGTCAAGGTTCAATTTTATTGCACACCATAAATGTTTTAGTAATAATTTTTTTCCCTTTTATTTACTATATATTATTACAATTTTCTTTTAACTTTTAGTATCAACTTCACAAACAAAACACTTTTAACTATAACATAACAAAATAATTAATTTTCACGGGACAAAACTTTGAGCGGTACATCTTTATATTTAATAGTATTCATACAATTGAAAGTTTGAAATGAATTTTACTACGTATTAAAAATAGTTAAAGAAAACGCATCGTATGTTTCACGCCTTCGAAATTTTAAAGATAAAACATTTTATAAATTTCACGTGGAGGGTCAACAAGTCCACGGTCCAAATCAAAGTCCACATAAGATTTAGAAAAGTCATAGTCAATAAGCCACAATTGTCTAAGGGTACCCGTAAACCCAAATACAAGTACATAAGTTTTAAGTGTATTTACAACCCAATGTCAAAAGATGAAACTTAATCAAGTTACAAAATCATCTTATCAAAAAATACAAGTTCTAATATGATACGTAAATGTTGTATTTGGTTAGATAGTTTAATTTAGTTTTGATGATGTTAGCAGGTGTAATAAGTGGAGAGAGATAGAGAGAGAAACGAGGGAAATGATGATGTCATCAAAACTAAAACTAAAACTAAAACTAAACAGAAAAACGAACAATGTCAAAGTAACTCCTCCATTTAGCTTCCAAAATAGATGCATGCATGTACTCCAAGCAATTCATGTTATGCTCCGTGCTGGGAACCTGAAATTGTAAGGGTGAGCTCACTAGCCCAGTAGAGAAAAATCTAACAATCCTAAATGCACGTGAGTGATAGACTATGAAAGCATAAGTCACGAACAAGAGTTAAGAAAGTTTTAATGATTAAAGGACTTGAAACCAACTCATAAGTTATTAGATTCCGTTTACTATCATCTCTTGTACCCAACTCGTACATGACACGTACCCGACACGCAATATGTGTCCTACACGTTTACCATATACATTTCATTCCTTTAAAATATTAGATTATACTCCGGGCATGCCATATAGGCCCCTTGTCACTCTGGGCAAACCATAAAGGCCCCATGTCACTCCGGGCATACCCCATTGGGCTCTGTGTCACTCCGGGCAAACTCTATCGGGCCCCGTATCACTCATGGCAAACCCTATCGGGCCCCGTATCACATGCTTTACATTTGCATTATCACTTTATCAAATTATAAAGTCAACTTAGTGTCAAATATAACTCACGTGTCACAATGTCCCTTCACAAGTGTCTTGGACTCTCCACTAAACTCAAATGTATGCAAAGTGTCAACTTACGGACCGTGTCCTCACTAAATCCACTAATAATCAAGCAACAAGTGACATCAATCAAACCCCATTATAATTTAATACCTAAGTGTTACCAAAGTGGAAAATGTCATAATACAAGTGAAAAACGCGTTTCGGGACCAAAAAGTGCATGAGAGTGGGCCGGAACAACAAAATAATTTTCATCCACCAATTTGTCAAGACTGCCCCGGCGGCCGTGATTTCAGCCCAGGCCGTTTTCCAGGGAGCTACCCTAAAAGTGCCCAAACAAGGGATTTTTGGGAATTTTGCACTAGGACTCCAAAATTGATGATTCCAAAGCCAAATATCAATAGAATGGACTAGAGGGGAATGATTCAACAACCAATTTAACTAGGGGAACATTAATCCTCAAGAATCAAGGCATTTCACAAGTTAAAATGACTAGAAATTGGGTGCAAAATGGGTTTCACACAAATTACAAGTATTTTCATGAAATGAAGCAACAATGTGACGAGTTGTCTACCAAATCAAGAGGGGAGTAACATAGGAGCTAAAAGATGATAAGTTTTCAACACAAACTATAGGATATGATACACACACACGTGCACAACAAATACACTTAGAAATGGTAGAAATTTCTCTGCCTCAAGGTGCGGGAGCTTTAGATCTAAGATTGAACCCAAGCTCTAGCTTCCAAGATCTAAAAATTTCCGACTTGAGCTTTTCCAAGGCCAATGCAAGAAGCTACCAAGCTCTAATGATCAATGGTGGAAGGATTTGTGCAAGGGTTGAGTGAATTTGTGGGATTTTTGGAGGAAATGAAGAACAACAATAAGGGGAAGAGAGAGGAAAAGGGTCAGCTGATTTTGGGGAGGGGGAGTATGCTCTCTCTCCTCTCACACACCACGAATACATACACACTTTAAGTAATTACACCCCCAACCCTTGTATTGACTTGTGTAGTGCAAAAAGACCCAAACTTACTCACCACACTTAGGCTTAGTTTTGCAAAAGATTTTAGCAACTCATTTGCTAAAATCAACCATGATTTTAGCAAATGAGTTGAGTAGCTAAAATCATGGAAATTTCAAATCACAAAATTAAGTGGTTCCGTTTATCGTTTTTCGATTTTTTTGGCACCAAATTAAAGTACTCCTCGTGTACTTTAATTCGGTGTAAAAAATTTAAAAAACGATACACGGAAACACTTAATTTTTTTAATTTGAAATACCATGATATTAGCACCTGCTGAACTCATTTGCTAAAATCACCATGATTTTAGCAACTGTGTGCTAAAATCTTTTGGAAAACTGGGCCTTAAGTAATCTAACACTTTAACATTTTAATCAATTTCTCACATTTCCCCAACTTTATTTATCGAAAAATAATTTAGATTTACGGGTCTCTACAGTATGAGCGGTACATCTTTGTATTTAATTCATTTCTTTAATGGTATATAAAGTTATAATTTTATTTTAGTTAAATTATGAAGATAAAATATCATGTTTAATCTTTTATGTTATAGAAGCCACCTATATTGATTTAAAAAAACAAAAAACAAAAAAACAAGGGCTCCATTTTAAAATTTGCTTTAAGCCTCAAGAATATCATGCCCGCCTTGTAAGCAGGCAATCAAGCTTGTGGTTAGGCTAGGGCAACTCAGGCATCGAGCCTAGTCCTGGATGTGGCATGTCTAATTTGAGTTATATCTATTGCCCAGGAGGGCGAGCCTATCACACAACCCCACCAAAGTGATAGAGCAGACCAATAGACTAGTTCACTAGACTAAAACCCGCAAGTGGGATTCAAACCCATGACCAAGCAATTTCAAGCTAGCGGGCCCGAAGGGGTATGATGGTGTGCACAACAATCGACAAATAGTGTGCATAATTATTTTTGCAATGTACAGATTATTATATTATGGGAACTACGTCTACACGATTGAATTTATACTTCCAAGTTCTTGAAAGACGAATTGTGTAGTGTGCTCAATGATATAGATTTTCCCTTAGAAATCTAAGCTCACGGTGGTGATGCCCGTATTTTTCTAAGTCAATGGTAATTTTTCGGTGTTTTTTTCAAGATCAAAACATAAATAGTTTTATAAGATATCCATTAAAACCCTAACCACTCTTTTTTTTTATTTTTATTTTTTATTCCAGTACCGTTGCAGCTTCCTGACCTTTCCTTCTACCTATGTCCCCATCATTTTTCGTACTTCCCCACTTGGCAAGTGCTTTGTGCCTTTAATAATGTTAGTCATTTTATCATAATGCCTTGTTTCCCATTTGCTAAAAATGGGAAATCCCATAAATTCAACTGGGTTGATTTAACAAACGGAAATAACCTCAAAATCAAAGATTAAATGGTTTACTCCCTTGCTAAAAATCTACTGCGTTGATTTTAGCAAATGGAAACAACCTCAAAATTAAAGATTTTAGCAAATGGGAAACAAAGCTACACATCATTAGATTAAGGAGAATAACACTGACCGTTGGATTTGAATTTTTGCCAACTTATTTTTGTTAGGCCACTAGGATTGCTAAATTGAAAAAAACTGGTTTTTTTGGTTTTTTTCATTTTGTCCTTATTAATTTTTTTTTTGCATTTGTTAGTTTTGCGTCAAGATTTTGTGGTTTCGAATCCAAAGAATATAAAATTATGGTAAAAAGTAATATTTTTTGAATAAAACCGAAAATAAACCAAAATAAACCAGTTTTTTAGATTATTTTTCGTATTTATTCACAAAACTTTAAGTTTGGCTAACAATTTTATACTTTTTAGATTCCATTTGTCGAGACAAGTCAAGAAACCACAAAAAATCGACCGAAAACTAACAAATGCAATTTTTTTTGAATAAGGACAAAACAAAAAAAACTAAAAAACCAGTTTTCTCAAATTAGCCAAATCTATATAATCAAAAGTTGATGTGGCAAGTTTTGCATAAATAATAAATAAATCTTAATATGCCATAATTTCGGCTCAGGTTAGCTGGTCAGTCAGGATCTCCGGATCCTGTAGTGCGGCACATGAATTGTTGATTCGACTAATCAACAGCTCAAATTTAATCTCGACAATGAACACAATCCGAATCGTATAAATGCCGAGATAAAATCCGAGTTGTTGCACTCAATCAACGGCTCGTGTAATGAACGGCTCGGATGGTGGCACTGCACTGCACGGTGCCCAATTCCCTGCAGCTGTAGCCAAAATGCAATTCGCAGCATTCTGCAGAGAGAATTGTTTTGTGAACTGCCTCTGCCTCCTCTCTGTCGCGATGGAGTTCCTAGACGAAGAAACCAGGCCCAGATTCCTCTTCCAATCTCGCTCCACCCCACCTTCCCATCACCAACCCCCAACCCCATCCCTTCACAAACCCTCTCTCCTCATCTCCCTCCCTCTCTCCACCCTCCTCTTCTCCCTCTCTCTCCTCTTCCCCCAACCCGAGCCCCTCCAATCCATCCTCTTCTGGTTCGCCCTCTCTCTCCTCCTCGGCCCCTTCGCTCCCTCCTCCCTCACCGCCGGCGACATCCGCGTCGGCCAAGGCAAACTCCTCGAACCACCTCCCCCCTCCCCCTCCCTAGATCTCGACGGTCCAATCAAGAAAACCCCCAATCGCCGGTCCAGACCTCGTAAACCGGACGAATTAGGGTTCAACCCGGGTCCAGAAACCGTTGCGTACGTAAAAAATGGAGAGGATTTGCGACAATCGTCTCAATTGGAAGGTGATAGATCGATGATCGAGGATGGAGGAGAGAGAGAGTGGGAGGAGGGGGATTATGAGATGTTGAAGAAGTTGTTGGTGAAGCATCCGGTGGGGAAGCCGAAGCGGTGGGAGGCGATAGCGGAGGGGTTCAAGGGGCGGCACGGGGTGGAGAGCGTGATCAAGGCGGCGAAGTCGATGGGAGAGAGGAAAATGAATGACGCCGATTCGTTTGCTCGGTTTTTGAAGGATCGGAAGCCCGTGGATAAGAGGGTGGAGGAGGAGAGTGGCGAAGCTGGGGTGGTGGAGAGTGGTGAAGTGATGAGAGAGAGTGTGAGTTGGAGTGGTGGGGATGACGTGGCATTGTTGAATGCGTTGAAGGCGTTTCCGAAGGATGTGCCAATGAGGTGGGAGAAGATTACCGCGGCTGTGCCAGGGAAGTCGAAGGCGGCATGTATGAAGAGGGTTGCTGAATTGAAAAAGGGGTTTAGGAGCTCAAAGGCTTCTGCCGAGGCTTGATCAAAGTGTCTCACTTCTGAGTGGTATTGCGGAGGTAATTGATGTATCATTGCATTATGACATAGAAATTTTGTTTTTCTTCAAATGTTGGTTACTTTTTGCTTGTTTGATTAATGGAGTTGAGTCCATCAATAGAGTTACTGTTTGTCCGAAATATGGATGTCTACGGAGTAAACTTAGAGAAAACTTTATAGTTCTTTACGATTTGCATGGAATACTGATGGAGTTATAAATGTATCTTCCCGTTGGCACCAATCTAATTTTGCTCCTTCCCCACCTTGTATATTCTCAATTACTCATGTCTTAGCCTGGATGGATAACGAATGGCAGTCTCCTGGAGAGAGGAGAAATTTAATGCTGATGTAGAAGGGAAAAGGAAGGTGGTGTAAGATTTTATTAATCCTTTGGAAAATTGCATGTTGATTTCTCCTTGATCGTTTGAGTTGTCTTCTGATGAACTGCAAGATTTTACAAACTAGTACTTTTTTCCATGTTTAATGGCAGAGGACTAATAGTTTAACCTAGTGGCGAGTTAAGGCTTTAATGCTTTACTGATAGGGTGGGAAAACCTATTTGTGCTTTAAGGCTTCTGCTGCCACTTGATCAGGAGCTTCGCTACACGGTTGTTGATTATTCTTAGTGGGCATCGAGGAGGTAATAGATTTAGATTGCCTGATGACTAATTCTTCTGAATTTTTTGTTGTCTAAATCACTGCCTCCGTGTTTGGTAATGGATTTGAGGCCATCATCTATGAACTATAGGTTCGCTTGAAAACTTGTGTGAATGGAACTATAAAGTATTATACATCTGTCAAAGAGGAAATTAGCTTTGCACTTTCTTCCGCTTGTTATACCTTTACTGGATATTTTGCCCGAACATGCAAGCTGATATTTAATGTGCTACTTTGAAGTCAAAACAGAAATTGTTAGTTGCCTTTCTTTGTAGCATCAACATGCAAGGAACTGAGGAAGGGGGTAATCCTAAGTTCCTAACAAGTGCAGTTTGCTAGTGCCATATATTATTTTCGAACAAGTGAGTGAAACACTTGTGAGTTGGTGAGATGCGAATTCATTACATATGTGAGTCTTGATATTTTATTCGGAAGCATCACGGGGCTAGAAACACGTGGAAGGGTGCAAACTATATAAACACGAAGTCTACTAAAGATAGTACCAAGTTGGAAATTGCCAGTGAGACCTCGAGGAGTGTTGAGAATCAGCAAGCTTTCTTGAGATCCATATTATTGGTTTTGTTTGGATGAGGATAAAGAAAGGAAAAAGATAGGGGTCTGGGAACTACATTATTTCTATTACTATCTTTTTAGGTTTTCCCATACATTTTCATTTGTCCTCACAAATCCCTGATCCAAACACAACTTAAGTTTTTAGCGTCAAATGAGTTGCAAAGCGATCCACATTAGAGAATGCCATCCATGTCCTGTATCATCGCTGATGAGAGTCTTTTGGAAATCTCTGTTATATCAAAATTATATGATTGCCTGCTTGTTTGATAAGGGCTTTGAGTCCATCTATAGAATTCTCTTGACAACTTGCGTGGATGGAAGCTATATACAGCTGACAGCTGTCTGTTTCGATGTAGATAGATTACTATGATTTTAAGGCAAACGTTCAATAACAAAATATTTTATATTCTTTTATTCTTTGGTGTTGGTGTTGAAAAAGATCTAATTAACCATTGAATGCCACTTGACAAAAACTGTAAGCTATGCTTGTCCCCTTCGGTGATCCTTTCCCCTCTCTCCCTCTCTCTCAAACTTGTAATCTGGATCGTGGATTATGGGTTTAAATCTCCATTGTTTAATGGATGTGGCTGCTGAGAAGCTGTTTGTCAATGGACAAATTTCTGATCCACGAAATGAAGTAGGAAGAGAGAGAGAGCCATGAGTAAGCTGTAATGGAGATCTAGAGTAATGCAAAAGAGTGAGGGACACTCACGAAAATGACTTAGAGGAATTGCTGCAAAATGTTTTGCTTGTACAGTGTTTTCCCCAGATTATGTGCAGCCAAACCTGAAAGTGAATGATCCAAAAAAAAACCCTGAAAGTATTGTTGGGGAAAATATTTTCAGTCAAAACAAACAGAGACATTGTACTCAGGTGTAAAAAAGAAAATGTTAGTGTTGTTCTTTCCTCCCAGTTTTAGGTTTGCTGTCTTTTTCGTCTCGTGTATACGGGCTGTAATTGAATTGCTTCTTTGAAGCCATGCATTTTAGTCTTGCTTTCTTTTGACATCTACTTGTAAGGGAGGTTAATCCTAAGAAATGCAGTTTGTAGTGCTATGCGATGTTGTCAAACAAGTGTGAGACACTTGGGAGACTCTGGACGATACCACAAGGTTCAAAATTTGGGAGTTCTATCATTTGGTTGTGGAGTTGGGATTCAAAATTTCTCCACTGTTGCTTCTCTATGATGCAACATCGTGCTGTTTTTCTTTTAGGTTTCCATTCTTCCTTTTTTCGAGCTTGTGTTCCAAAGACTGGCACGAAAACAGAATGCCATGGTTCTAATTGTCCGTTTACGTCATGGCTGTGGAATGAACCCTGGCAATGAAGATGCATAACAGTTATTTGTTGCTTGCTTGGTTTTGTTTATAGATAGCTCGGCTAATCATAGATAATCCTGGTGCCACGCCCCTCGTTTGTTTTCGTCATAGGCTGTTCTATGTAGCTGACGGTGAGAATCTTGTTGAGTAACACATACAAATCTTGTTCACAAATAACGAGAACAGAAAGATTTGTTATTTTCACTCAGAATCGTGTTCTGATCGAGTGACACAAACCATAGTGCAAAGCAGGCGCCCCTAATTATTTTTGCTCATAACAAATCTTATTCATGTGCGACTTTTTTGGTAAGTTACCGTTGCTAGTGCTTCGCTTCGATAAATGATATGCATTTGCTATAGTTCTTTTGTGTGCCAATTCCTTACCAATTTGATTCAATTCAATATGAATTTGCTATATTTCTTTTGTGTGCCAATTTCTTACCAATTTGATACAATTCGATACTAAAATTACACATTACTGAGCTTCTCATCTCCACTATCATGTGTCATGGTCGGTCTCTTCCATCCTTGCTGGATAATTTTGTTACCTCCTCCAATTATCTGTATTAGTTGCAATTGATTGAATACTTTTCTTGGCTAGAGCATTTCCCTAGTACCATTAATTATTTTCACACACTTGCCCTCTTCGCGTACGAATTTATATTTTGATGTTGAGATAAACATTTCTTACAATATGGTTTATGTGTTGACTACAACATCAATTTGATATATCTCTGTAATATTAGCCTGTCTTTTTATTTTTTTAATTTATAGATGCTTTATACTAAAACGACTAAATAGTTTTTTTTCCTCAAATGCATCTTCATTCGATAAGATTCGTTATGAGCACAGATTACATTTCATAATTGCTTGTTTGGTTCTTTTTAT
Organism: Vaccinium vitis-idaea; assembly: GCA_963854785.1. Lineage (NCBI taxonomy): Eukaryota > Viridiplantae > Streptophyta > Magnoliopsida > Ericales > Ericaceae > Vaccinium > Vaccinium vitis-idaea. Next base: position 18,720,405 of record OY978223.1, on the reverse strand, counting down.
TTTCTTTGTCCATAAGTTATTTTTTAGTTTTCCTGGGTCCGATGAGAACTCTTTAAATGGGATCTTTTATATAACTCACAAAAAAATAAAAATAAAGAATGAATACTACCTTAAAGAAAATATTACAAGTATTCAACCCCATAAATAAAATAAAAAAAAGTTGGATAATCAGGGTGAGTTCAAGCTATTGATTAAATAGATTAAATGGTACTTTGCACTTGTTTGAAGACAAGTCATTACACCTAACTAAATGGGCAAAATTCTATTTTTGTTTGTTTTTCTGAATTTTTACTAGATTCACGTTATATTTTTTGGATTAATCATTCGTTTTTGCGAGAAAAATTTAAAAAATAAATGATTATGACCAAAAGAAATAAAAAAAATGCACTAAAAAGAAAGAAAAAAAACCAAACAACTGGTATTTTTGATTTTATTTTCGGTCATTGGTCCACATTTCATACCTTTTCTGATTCTTCTCGTCCAGATGAATGATTTATCCAAAATTTATCATCTGAATTTTAAATTAATATTTTAAAATTTTTGTTAGAAGTATCCTATATTGATCTCATTTCAAAGGTAAAGTGAATATTTTTAATTTTACACAAAACAAATGTATAAGTACTCATTTGATGAATAAAACGAGATTTCGAATAGATAAATAGTGGAGTGAAGGACTTAATTGATAAATTTTCCACACTCCATAATATTTGGAATATAAATTCTCATCCTCCTAAAAGGAGACATAGAGTGATGGAGAAATTTCCTCATCTCAAATTGTGTGATATTGGGGATTGTAATTTAGATTTGATTCCACTTATTCAATAAAAGGAAAAACAAAAAAAGATTGGTGATCTGGAAAATACAAAAAAATATGTGCTAGAAGTGGATGGTTTCCCTGGTCTTTGGACTTGTTTGGCAAGGGACTTTGAAGCGATCGGCCAGATTTTGGCATCATCACTTTGTATGATTCATTTGACAACCAAGTTAGCACTAAACTCGACTGCTCGAGGATGAATCTTTGAGGATTTGTAAGGCTGTGAATTTGTCTCAAAAGAGGGAGAGTGGATGCGATGAGGGGCCTCCTGTTCCTTTGTTGTCTACTGTAAAAGAAGTGGAGATAGATGATAGTAATAGTTCAATTTAGTTTTTAAAAGACGAAAAAACTATTGAGTTCCCTAAATTTTATGAGATAGGCTCATGGATCAATGAGAATTAGAGGTGTGAATGTTATTATTCTCCAGTGTTATTGTATTTAGGGATTGCTCAAGATTACATACTATCGTGAATAGGGTAGATTTTGTTGGGAAAACTTGATTTTTATTCATTTTTAATTAATTATTTTAGTGGGTCCCACACGTCCACGTGGACGGACCCACATACTGTTGTGTTCATCTTGGTTAGGAGATTAAGATCGAGCCATTGGTTGGCTAAAATCAAGTTAAGGTGAATGAGAAATTGACCTTGAAAGTGCCAACGTGAACATTGGTAGAAGGGGAAAAAAAGTGTTGTCCCACATTGGTGAGGAACAACAACTTCATTGGGTATATGTATCCCAAGTTGGGCATAAAGGGTTGGCACTTTGGGTCATAAGTATAATAACTTTTGTTGGGAGAGAGGGCATGGACAAAGTGGGCTTTAGCTCATATACCACGCGCGCCACCGTCTGATCGACCGAACCGGGTTGGGTCAAAAGATAAGATTGGGTTTGGCCCGATGACTGTTCGCTTCCGACGAGTTTCGTCCGTTTGAAAATTCTGAGAGTTTTGCTTAATTTCCTGGTTCGCCTAACGATCCTATTGTAGTGCTACTTTCGTTCAGTGAAAATCGGGTAATCCTGGGAAGCAGACGTCTAAATATTCCATTAGCACCGTAGTGGAGGTGAATTTGTTTTAAGGATGGAGTATCAAATACTCGCCTCGATTCGAATTGTCTATTGCCAATTTTCGGTATACTGTAATTAGTAATGAAGAGCCATTTGCAAGAATGGCTGTGGATGGAGTATCAAATTACCCGTTTGAATAGTTGAAGGTGGAAGTGTAAACAAGACATAGTTTGCCCTAAAATCTCTCCTATATATTATTATTATTATTATTATTATATATAAAACAAGAGTGTCAGTGCAACTCTCCAACTAGGAGTACTAACTGAACATGAACAATGGTTAATAGTTTGCTTACATTTACCGAATTGACCTTAAAAAATCATTTTGCTTCACATGGGAAGTAATTACTGTCATTCTTGTGGGTATTGGCGGAAAAAGAACAAGTGGGCAGTGGACAACTTTTCGCCCAATTTTCCAACTAGGCCATGTGTGCCTCTTTCTTGGGTACACTTTCTTGCCAGGAATGGAGAGGTGTCAAATGGGCCTTGCTGGCACGGCACGGGCACGACACGAATAAATGTGGCACGGGCACGGCTTGGGAACAGTATAAGTTGGGCATGGGCACGGAAATGGGTGGGCACGGCACGGCACAACACGGTTAAAGCCGGGCTTGACATAGGCACGACACGATAGTTGACCTGGACTGGCACGACACGGACTTAGTCAGCCACGATACGGGCACGATACGATCTTAGTCTGGCACAGCACGGGCATGACACAAAAGTGTTAAGGGCACGACACTGGCACGAAATAGAAGTGGCACGGGCACGACACGGTAATTGTCCTGGCACGGGCACGGCATGTTTATTGTTGGCACGGCACGACACAACACGACACATGTGAGAGAGAGAGAGAGAGAGAGAATTTGGACCACTGTCTTTCATTCAGTCCTTTTCCGAGAGAGAGAGAGAGAGAGAGAGAGAGAGAGAGAAAGAGAGAGAGAGAGAGAGAGAGAGAGAGAGAGAGAGAGATAATTTGGACAACTGTCTTTCATTCCCACACGCCTCTAACTCTTGATCAACCTTCCAGACTGTGGTCCAAATCGTATAAAACAAGAGTAAGTAATTTCATCCTTGATCACATGATCATCTTCCGGCCCCACCCCCCTTTCCCCCAACTGCCCTCCCCTTTTCGGCCCTGTAGAACCAAAGTTTCGGCACTGCCTAATCACCGTCTGATTAATCGAGATAAATAAATATTCTTGATTAATTAAAAGTCAAACATTAGTCAACACTTTCAAATGAATATTGGGCCCATTAAATATATGGGTGTAATCCTTTCGAAAATTTGTGGAAGACCAAAAATACATTGGGCTAAATTGATTTGCCAAATGAGTCAAGGAATTGAGTTGGCCCAAATGTGCAGGCCCATTCAAGACAACCCAATAAAAAAAAAGTTAAATAATTAATAAATATAACCAGGAGAAGTGTCTGGACAACCCAACAAAGGAGAAGTGTCTGGATAACTAGTCAAAGACTAGCCCACCAGACGCATTCTCTGTGAAGCCAAGCTAACCGCCTATGGTAAATGGGAAGGAAAAGTGTCTAGATAACTAGTCAATGACTACCAGATCAAAAAAAAAAAAAAAACTAGTCAATGACTAGCTCACTAGGCGCATTCCCCAAAAAGTCAAGCTAACCTCCTATGGTTTAAAGGGGAGGAAAAGTGCTTAGATAACTAGTCGGTGACTAGTCCACTATGCACATTTTCCACTAAGGTCAAACTGTCGCATATACAAGAAAGTAACGAAACCATCAAAGAAAATACCAACTTTTGCTTAGAGTAAATAATACCTCATTATTTGATAATGGGGGCAAGAAGTGAAGAATGTGGCGGTGGCAGCGGCGGCTTCAAAAATTATCCTGTTCAAAAAAAAAAATCATTGATTAATTTGGAAGTTTGTCTTAATTGAAACTCCATAGTCAGTAAACCACCAAAATTACAACTTCCATAATGATTAAAGAGAAAAGAGAAATAACAGATTTTCTCTCCATGCATGCAGCGGTTTCGGAAAGAAGGTCGTTGACCGAGATCTTTTCCATCGGAGGAGACCCACGTCTCTTTAGCTGTCGATGGAAAGTTCTCAAGATTGATTTGCAATTTCAATGAATTTTGCCAAAGTTTGTAAACCCAAGAAACGTGGGTGGTTTTGCCACCAATTACTTGCCTAACATGTTAAAGTCAAGTTGGCGCTTACAATTTTGGAGCTTGGCACCAAACTGCCTCTGCAGTTTCGAATGATGACTAAAAAAAAAAAAAGGGCGTGTTTTCGTGTGCTAGCATTTTTGACAAATTTCCCAATTTGTGGACCGGGATTCATTTAGCATTGACGAATTCACATACATCTTACACGGCGAAAAAATTCAAGCTACTTCAAGCCTCACTTCCCACGCTCGCAAGCAAGCATTCGCCTGAGCCTCGAAGTGGGGGCAATTCGTAGACACCAAAGTTTCGGCACTGCCTAATCACCGTCTAATTAATCGAGATAAATAAATATTCTTGATTAATTAAAAGTCAAACATTGGTCAACACTTTCAAATGAATATTGGGCCCATTAAATATATGAGTCTAATCCTTTTGAAAATTTGTGGAGGACAAAAAATACATTGGGCTAAATTGATTTGCCAAATGAGTCAAGGAATTGGGCTGGCCGAAATGTGCAGGCTCATTCAAGACAACCCAATAAAAAAAAGTTAAATAATTAATAAATATATTATTTATCTTTTCGGGTTAATGTAATTTCCTAAAAGTAATAAAAGAAGTCAAATTTTCTTTTAGGAAATAGGACCAAATCAATCTTTTTGATTGATGTTCAATTATCTTGATTGAGGTTAAAATTATCCTGATTGATAATCAAATCATCTTGATTGATTATCAATTATCCTGATTTGTAATTAAATAAAATTAATTACAAATAATACCAAATTGAAACCCCCTCTTCCTGAGCCTATAAATAGAGGCTCATATGAAGAAGAAAGGGACTTTTCAGTTTTCACTCTTTGCTTGGCATTCAACCAGAGCTCTCAAGCAATTCTCCAACAACTTGCGAAGAATCATCAAGCAACAATAACAAAGTACCAATTTCTTCACAAGTTCATCACCAACAACTCAAATCCTTCAACAAATCGAAGTCATTTTTCAACACAAAAGCAACAACTTGCAAAGAATCATCAAGCACCAAGAACATTCCGATTTCTTCACAAGTTCAGCATCCAACAAATCATTCAACGAATCAAAGCCATCCTCAAACTTTGTTCTTCAGATCATTCAACTTGAAGAGACAAAGAAAATTGTCATTTTTTGCGATTCAACAACAAGTGTTCAAGCCGTTGAAACTCACGGGAGATCGAATCAGAGGAATATCTTTTGCTCTTTATGTAAAAGAGCATTAATTAGAGATTGTACCCCTCGCATTAAATTGAAAATCAATAATATTATTATTTTGTGCATCTTTTTCGTGTTCTTTATTTCAGGACCCGAATTTGTGTGTTACAGGCCCAATTTCTTTTCTTCTTTTTTTTCCGTCCCAATTTTATTTATTTCATTTACTATTTTAACTTTATTTATTTAATTACTTATTTAATTTGGTTTACTCAAATTACATTTGCAAGTAAATTATTTTTTTACATTTACATTTAAATTTGACTTTATATTTAGAAATTTACGCACTGATTTATGTGCCAAATGCAAAGGATGTGACGTGCCATGGGGAAACAAACACCAATGACAACAATGCCCCCTTTCCAACCATCCACTTCTTTAAGGTATCTAAGGCCCATGTCAGTCACTCTTCAACCAAATATGTACAAGTGCGGTTTGTGCTTTCCTCCTCTCTCACAACCAAGAATACACTTCGGCAGCTTGTTGCCTTTTAAGTTAGCAGATTTGTTAATAATCACCACAATACCATTTTGGAGACCAACTCTCCGCACCCAATGACCAACCATCTGAATAATGAATATGTATAGGTAAAACATTATCCAGTGGTACCATATTTTATTTACTTTCAAAATAAATGACAAATATGCATAAGAACACCGGTAATAAGTAACATGATCAGTGCTAAATTCGCCAGTATAATCGTGACTACTGTAGGAGATGCTCTCCTCACTGAGACCATCATTCTCAAATGACCAACCATCTGAATAGTAGCAGCCATCCATAATGTTGTTCGACGAATTACGAAAAAAGAAAGAAAAATAGTGGGAGATGTTTCTGTAAATGTATGAAGTAGTGAGAGAATTAGGAAAAGAAGGTGTGAAGTAGTAGAAAATTGAAGTAGTATAAATAGATAAGAAGGTAAGAAAAAAATCTGAATGAGTGGTTGTAAATAAAGATAAGAAGATAATTTGAATGAGTGGTTGTGAATAAAGATAAATTAGCAGTTATAAGTGAAGATAAGAAGATAAGAAGGTAAAAAGAAAATCTGAATGAGTGGTTGTAAATTGTAATTGAAGATAAGAAGATAAGAAATAATCTGAATATACAAATTAAATAAATAGGATTAAATAATTAAGAAAAAGAGGTAAATAAACAATATTAAAGAAATAAAAGAGAAAAAGAAAAAAGATAAATAAATGAATTAAAATATATATAAAGAAAGAGAATTAAAAGATATTAGAGAAATAAGATATTAAATAATTAAAAAATAGAAAAAGAAAATTTGGACCACTGTCTTTCATTTAGTCCTTTCCTGAGAGAGAGAGAGAGAGAGAGAGAGAGAGAGAGAGAGAGAGAGAGAGAGAGAGAGAGAGAGAATTTGGACAACTGTCTTTCATTCCCACACGCCTCTCTCTCTTGATCAACCTTCCAGACTGTGGTCCAAATCATATAAAACAAGAGTCGGTAATTTCATCCTTGATCACATGATCATCATCCGGACAGTGGTGGTCCAAAATTTCGTCCTTGATCACATGATCATCTTCTGGAAAGTGGTGGTTCAAATCTTCTCTCCAAACAAGGGAGCTACTTTACGCCCCCCCTGACATTGCACCCAACCCGGCTGCACCCCCCATTCCCCCAACTGCCCTCCCCTTTTCGGCCCAATTTCTTTTTTTTTTTTCCGTCCCAATTTTATTTATTTCATTTACTAGTTTAACTTTATTTATTTAATTATTTATTTAATTTGGTTTACTCAAATTACATTTGCAAGTAAATTATTTTTTTACACATTTACATTTAAATTTGACTTTACATTTGCAAGTAATTTATTTAATTACTTATTTATGCACTAATTTATGTGCCAAATGCAAATGATGTGACGTGCCATAGGGAAACATGCTTCAATGATGTTAATAAGTGTTAAATCCTGATCTGTAACAAACACCAATGGCAACAATGCCCCCTTTCCAACCATCCACTTCTTTAAGGTATCCAATGCCCATGGCAGTTGCTCTTCAACCAAATACCGGTGCGGTTTGTACTTTCCTCCTCTCTAATAACCAAGAATACACTTCGACAGCTTGTCGCCTTTTAAATTAGCAGATTTGTTAATAACCACCACAATTCCATTTTGGAGACCAACTCTCCGCACCCAATGACCAACCATCTGAATAGCGAATATGTATAGGTAAAGCATTATCCAGTCTTACTATATTTTATCGGCTACAGATCTTCTGCCCCTTCTTTCCTGCCCCCATGGGCCGACACGTGTCGTATTATACCCAACCCTTTAACGCTGTTAACTTGCTTCCCCTTTTGCCTTTTTCTCACTTCTGTTGTAAGACTTCCCCTTTTCCCTTTCTGCCGTATTCTCGATACGACTCAAGATATTCCAACAAATCTTCTCTCCAAATACCCTTTTAAGTTTCATTTCATAGTCTATCTCCGAAAACCCTTTCCAAGTTGCTTACAGACTGAAATTAAGACCACCCAAAATGTGTGTGCAAGACTCAGAGCTAGAGCTGGTTACTGAGGGAATGGAGGATCAAAAGGTCTTGTCTTTGAATTCTGAATTGGTCCAAGCTTAGGCGGAGAATGGAGGAAAAAAGAGTTCCTGTGATTTGGGAAATTCTTTTCCTGTATGGGTTTGAATTCTTTGATCTGTTTCTCTTTCGAATTTTTTCATGATTAGTAATTGAGCTTTGATTGATAATTTTGGTGTGTATTATTTCCTGTGGGTTTGCGTGATTTAGGTCAGAAACTTATTTTTTGCCTAATTTGTATGTTCCAGGATCCTTTTGTCATCTGACTTAGCTGAAAGTGAGTTGGGTCTGTGTTTTCCAATTTCAGTTCTATCTAGATATCATGCCATTTTTTTTTGCCATTTGTCATTCCTAATCTATTACATGGGGGAGGGTGGAAAGTGACTCGATCTCAGGATGCAGTGCGGGGCATCCAAGAGCTCTACCGCATGAGCTAGCCACCACTTGCAGATATTATGCCTTTGAATTGTGAAAATGCATTTTTTTTTGTTACAACAGAAGAGAGAAAACGGCGAAAGGGGAAGTAAGTTAACAGTGTTAAAGGGTCAGGTAGAATAGGACACGTGTCGACCCATGGAGGGTGGGACAGCAATGGGGACAAGAAAGAGGGGGCAGAAGATCTGTAGCCTATTTTATCTACTTTCAAAATAAATGACGAATATGCATAAGAACAACGACAATAAGTAACATGACCAGTGCTAAATTCGGCTGTATAATCGCGACTGCTGTAGGAGTTACTCTCTTCACTGCGAACATCATTCTCAAATGACCAACCATCTGAATGGTAGCAGCCATCCATAATGTTGTTCGACGAATTACGAAAAAGAAAGATAAATAGCGGGAGATGTTTTCTGTGAATGTATGAAGTAGTGGGAGAATTAGGAAAAGAAGGTGTGAAGTAGTAGAAGAATGAAGTAGTATAAATAGATAAGAAGGTAAGAAAAAAAACTGAATGAGTGGTTGTAAATGAAGATAAGAAGATAATTTGAATGAGTGGTTAAATTAGCGGTTATAAATGAAGATAAAAGGTAAAAAGAAAATCCGAATGAGTGGTTGTAAATTGTAATTGAAGATAAGAAATAATCTGAATATACGAATTAAATAAATAGGATTAAATAATTAAGAAAAGAGGTAAATAAACAATATTAAATAAATAAAAGAGAAAAAGAAATAATTAAATAATTAAATAAATGAATTAAAATATATATAAACAAAGAGAATTAAAAGATATAAGAGAAACAAGATATTCAATAATAAAAAATAAAAAAAGAGAAACAAGATATTAGAGCATATTAAAGAGATAAAAGAGAAAAAAGATATTAATAAAAGAGGTAAATAAATAAATAAATCAAAGAAATGAATTAAATAAAAGAACTGAATTCAATAAATAAATGAATAAAATAAAATAAATGAATTAATATAAAGAAATGAATTAAATAATTAAATGAATTTATATAAAGAAATGAATTAATATAAATAATATAAGGGTCTTGATAACATGTGCCCAATGAGCACACAATAAGAAACACAAACAAACAAAGAAAACACACATTCTAATACACTTTTTACACTTTTCAATACACTTTCACATATTTCTATACACTTTTCACACATTTCAATATATTTTTTCAATCTTAAAGTTTGCCTATTGGGCACACGTTAGCATTTCCATAATATAAATAAAGTAAATAATTAAAGGAGGGGAGGAGAGGTAAAACGGTAAAAATGACAACATAAAGGGGGTGGGCCGGTGGGTGTTGTCTGGGGGAGCATAGCAATTTGCACAAAAGAAGAGTGTCATCTACAGTAATTTCGTCCTTGATCACATGATCATCCTTTCGGATAGTGGTGGTCCAAATCTTCTCTCCTATTATAAAACACGAGTGTCATCTACAATAATTTTGTCCTTGATTGAACAGTGTTTTGGACCACTGATTAAACAGTGCAACTCCCCAACTAGGAGTACTATCTGAACATGAACATTGGTTAATAGTTTGCTGGCATTTACTGAATTGACTTTAAAAAATCATTTTGCTTTTCGCATGGGAAGTAATTACTGTCATTCATGTGGGTATTGGCATAAAAAGAACAAGTAGGCCGTGGACAACTTTTCGACCAATTTCCCAACTAGGCCACGTGTGCCTTTTTCTTGTGTACACTTTCTTGCTAGGAATGAAGAGGTGTCAAATGGGCCTTGTTGGCACGGCATGGCACAGGCACGTCACGAATAAACGTGGCACGGGCACGGTATAAGTTGGGCACGACACAACACAGTTTGAGTGGTCACGGGCATGGGCACAGGGCACGGAAATCGGTGGGCACGGCACGGTAGATGGCTTGGTACGGCACGGCACGACACAGTCTAAGCCAGGCACGGCACGGGCACGACATGATAGTTGACCAGGCCTGGCATGACACGGCACAAAACGGACTTAGTCAGGCACGACGCGGGCACGACACAGAAGTGTCAAGGGCACGACACAGGCACGAAATGGAAGTGGCACGGGCACGACATGTTTATCGTTGGCACGACACGGCGCGACATGGGCACTAAGGTGGGCCAGGCTAGGCCATCATTTTAGTCATTTTTATCCTGAAGTTTTGCTATAGCGTTCTATTTGATTAGTTCCATTACTATGCAACCCAATCCAAAGTTAGTTTCTAAGTGTAATCTTTCTCTCTATTTGCAATGTGACTTTTTTGAAAAAACAAATGAGATTTTTTTTTTTGTGGAAAACTGCAGGGCCTATTGAGAGACCTATGGACCTGATCAAATGCATCAATGTGGCAAGAAACATACTTCACCTCGCGAACTTGGTAAATCCTCTCTCTCTCTCAAGTTCCTTTATTGCGTGATAGCAACCATTTTTTAGTGGTGGAATCAATTATAAAATGTCTTCAAATTGTAGTGTTTCGTAATTTCTTTTGATAATTTTTGATTGTTCTTCCTTAGAATAGACATGGGTTGATTTGGTTGAGGACACATGTATCGTGTTTTGAAATCTATATTATATGTAATGTTCTTATCTAATTCTAACTTTTTAGTTTCAAAGTTTACTTATTAAAAACAAACATGATCAAGATTATTACATCCTATGTTCTCATTTAGGAGTGTAGTTTTTAGTGTTTCCTTTGTTTCTCTCTAATTTTGTGTGATTGTTATTTAGTAATTCGTGTGATTCATATGTTGGTCTGTTACCCACAACTGAAAGGCCCTAAAGGTGCTCTAATTCTATTTTTAATAGGAGATTTATAAAGCTTCACGGGTACATTTTGTTGTGATTATCCAAAAAGTATGCTTTTGAATGAGTGCTTTTAGTCACGGGCTCATTTGCAAGATACTTTTGACGTTATTTCTTAATTTGTCTATCTTCTAGATCATGCATTACTTCATCAAATTAATAATCAAATTAATTAAAATGTGGATTTCATAATTCATGTTAACTTTTTGTTTAAACTGGAACGTGAACTGAACTCATTTGGGTTTTTTTACAGGTTGCATTAGGAAACTTTTTAACTGATGTCAAGTCGGTTGACGGTTGAAGCTTAGAAAGTTTGAACTTTTTCCTTTTACTAAGGTTCCAAAATGATTAGCTAGACGAGGCTGTATTTTTTTTTAAGGCAAAGTTGAATTACTGATGTCTTACCATTCATTTTGATACTTCGTTCATTTGAAAGCTTATGAAGTTTTTTTTGTGGAAACAATGAGGATGTTTGGAGACGTTCAAGGTTGGTATCATGTTTTCCTATATTCTTTTAAACATCCACCAAGGCACTCATTTTGGTTGGGAAAAAAATGGTGAAATCTCACAATTTATAAAGGTTTTATGTGTTTAATTTTGTGCTTGCAAAAATTAGGGATTGGTTAATTATTTGTTTTTTATTTGTTCATTCAAGTTTGCCAATTCAATGATTATATGCTTGGCCAAATGTGTGCATAGTTGGAACCGTTGGATAGGGAATTGAGATAATGCACATGTGCCTAGTATTGATGTGTGTGTGTTAATTGTTTGAGACTTTGAGCCATGCATGAAGGCAAGGGCATGCACTAGGCTACCCACACATAAATGATGACATAGACTCCCACCTCTCTCGATCTTAACATTGCTACCTCTCTTCTTCTCTTAGATTCATTTTTTTATCCCTGCCTTTTTTTTTTTGCATAAAGCTTCTCGATTGGAGTTATGTAGTTCCATTATGAAGGCTTGGATTTATGAAGGATCAGATCGTCTGTCCCATGTATGTTTTTTTATCAACTAATGCAAAAATCATACAGTTTTCAATGTTTTTGCTTGGTGCATGTTTTTTCCTCAGATGTCATGGGCATGCCCTAGTTAGATTATAAATCTCATGTGCCATTTGGAATCATTAATTTTATCTCCTATGCCTCTCCAAGGTCATGCAATATCATTTTCCTCTTATCACTATTATTGTCAGAAATAACTACAATTCAAGTATACACTAAATAATGCTTGTATTGGGCATTGGGCATGGGCTTGCGTGCATCGCATACGGCCGCCTCACTCGTCATATGTAAAACGGGCGAGACTGGTCCTGAAACTTTGAACCGCGCACCGTAGACCCATTTATTTTTATGTCGTCATCACATTCTCCCTCCACCTCCATTTTTCGGCTTTAGAGCATCTCTTGCCAAGCTCAAAAACTCTATTTTAGAGATCATACGTGACATGTCGAGGGGAGATTTTGTAATTGAACTCTTTTTTTTTTACTTTTTGAAGGGAGCCATCGTTATTTTTAGAATTTTGGAGACCAAAATAGAGGTGTAGGTCTCTATAATTGGAGACCCAAAAATAAATGGGGCACTTAAATAATCATCCTCCAACAACATTCAAATTAGAGTTTCATCTTGTATTCTTTTTGGAGTTATGTTTCCACCCTGGAATTCAAATAAACCCAATCATGAGTTTTTCAAGGATTAAAAATTTAATCCTATAACAAGAAAAATATGGTACACATTCTTTGTTAACATGGTTTATTCATTTTCCAATGAAACTGTGGTAAGACAGGTATACAATAACAGAGAAATGATGATAAACTCAAAGTTGAAACATGGTAAAATATGGTAAAAGAGTTTTTCTGGTCTGTTTTATTGTTAATTATTTTACCATAACTGTGGACAAATATTTTACCATGATTCAATGAAACAATTACAATAGTAAAATACTTGTTTTTGTTAACATGGTTAATTAGTTTTTCAAGGAAAATTTGGTAAAAACTTCCTATGACAAAAAGTATGGTAAAAAATCTTTTGTAACATGATTAATTCATGGTAAATATTATAGGATACTATAGCTGCTACGTGGGCATATATAGATAAAGAGTATATGCGATGTTCTTGTACATACCCTTATTTATGTAGGCCCGTGCAATGGTTCTCTGATAGAAGGCAGGAAAAACAAGAAGTTATATTGACATAAGGAAGACTAATATAAATCATAAAAATAAAAACATGTGAATTTTTCATGGTAGATATACTCAATGTGGATGATAAACCCGGAAAAAAACAAAAATTTAGAGTGAGAATCCTCAGTTTTAAAGGGAATGCTCAAGGAAATGATACGTATAAGGAGAGAGATTACAAGTAATTGAACTAGTGTCCAACACTTGAGTTATCCCACCACTTTGAAATTTCATCATACCCTAAATTTCGGTGCACACTTGCCTATAATTTTGGAAACAAAATCAGCCCTAATTTTGAACGTCTATGTTTTTTGAAATTCCATGATTTTAGAAAAGAGAATCATTCATCATTTCTTGATTTTAGATAAGACGATCAAAAGGAAAATTTCATAACTGACAATATTTCAAAAAAAAAAAAAAAACACTTGTTTCTGTTAAAAAAAACATCTCACTCTTTCAGGCCCCACTGTAATGTTCTGAACCGTTGATCTTGTTTAAATGAATGAAATAAAAGGTCCTTTAAAATTTCAGCTTAATCGGATATTGGTAAGTGCTTGATCTAAATAGTTTTAAAAATACTAGTTTCTGTCATAGTTTTTGCAAAACTGTTTGGATCAAGCACTTACCGATATCTGATGGAGCTGAATTTTTGCAGGACCTCTTATTTTACTCATTTAAACAAGATCAACAATTCAGAACATCATAGCGGGGTCCGAAACAAAATCGTGTGTTTTTTATGTGTTTTTTTAAGTGTGAGGGGAACCGGCTATAATAATAATAATAATAATAATAATAATAATAATAATAATAATAATAATAATAATAATAATAATGATAAATCACATTATAAGAGGATGAAAACATAACTTCAAAAATAAAGGCGATGAAAATCTACGTGGCATCCAAAAACTGGATGAACATTTAATTACCTCAAAATAATTTTGGAAACACTTCCCATTTTTGTAGATCTCTTACTCATACTTTTGTACCCACTCATTACCATATCTCCATTCTCCAACCATTATTCTCATTTTTCTCTCTATCTTTCTCCGATCATTACTCTTATCTCCAATCATTATTTTCATTCCCAAAAGAGAAAGTCTAATTACCCAGACCAAACACTTAGAATTTACCCATAATGTGAATCTGGGCCTTTAATTTTCAAATTTTGGGTAAATTCTGTGTGTGTTTTTTTTTTCTTTCTGGGTATGTAGTAGTGCTGTTTCCAAAAACCAAACAAAAAACTATTAAAAAATATATGTCAAAACTTTTTTCTCAAAACTCCCAATCAAACACAGTCCAAATCTCTAAAAAAAAGGGTCACTGATAAAGTACAAAATATTGAAGAAAAAAATGATATATTACAAAAATCTCCCCTCCATATATTACATTCGGTCTCCAAAATAGAGTTTTAGGGATATGAGTTGCTGCTGTGCTGCCCCGTGCATAACAGGTGTTGTGCACATCCGGGTTATCATTATCCGGATGGACAGCCTAAATTTCTTTTTGCATACACGACAACGACCGGTTTCAATACAAAAATGTCAAAATAAAATCTAGGCCGTTTATCTGAGCGGATGTGCACAGATAAACGACCGGTTTCAACGACGCGGATGTGCACAGCAGCAACAGCATGTCTCCCGTGTCTGAGTTGTAGAGGTAGAGGAGATGCCCTTTTGTATTACGAACCAAGGCGCCCTGAGGAAGAAAAACCACATGATAATCAATGGCTTCCACTCCCAAAAAGCGGCCCAAACCCACCAAAAAACCCTACAAATCTTCTCCTTCTTCGTCTTCTTTTTCTTCACATGGTATCATTAAGGAACCACCGCCGAACTTCTTTCCGTCGGCATCCGAGTGCTTAAGGCTCATCGCCGTCGTCACCATTGCCGCTTCCGTCGCCGTCGCCTGCAACTACGCCGTTTCGTTTCTTAATCGGCAGCCGAAACCCTTCTGTGATAGCAACGCAAATTTGGATTATTCTCTATCCGGTATGAGCTCTTAGTCTTTTGATTACAGTTGTTGCCTCCTCGATTGTTGAGTTCATTCGTTGTATCTGTTTATTGGATTTTGTGATATGACCTCGTTTTGAGCGAATAAACAGTGGAAAAAATGGTAAACATGAAGAGCTTCTTAATTAAGGAACCACCGCCTAAATTTGTTGGGCCTGGTTCATTTTACTTTATTGAGCTACATTATCTACTTATTCTCAAGTTTATGTAAATTTTTTTATAAAAGTTGTTGGGTTATTTTGTTTTTGTTTATCAAATTCTTTATCATCTTTGTTATCTTGTCACAACTTAAGCAGTTGTGAAGTTCTGGATTTTTATGTCATGGTCATTCTTTTTGTTCAATCTTCACGTCTGAGCCACGTTGCAACACGTGGTTCAATTGGGCATCAGCGTGTTCTATTACCTGCATTGCACCTGTACTCTTTTAAGCTAATGTATGTCGTTACAGATTCCTGTGAGCCTTGTCCGAGCAATGGTGAGTGTTACAAAGGGAAGTTGGAATGTGTTCGTGGCTATAGAAAGCATGGGAAGCTCTGTATAGAAGATGGAGATATAAATGAAGCAGCTAAGAAACTTGTATGTTGTTATGGTTACCAATTCCAGTATTTTTATCTCTATGGAATTATGGATGGAAAAAAAAATCATTATTTACACTCTTGATATTGTGTGATTTTCTAATTTGCATGTTGCATTGCAGTCAGAATTGGTAGAAACCCGTGTCTGTGAAGCACATGCTCAATTTTTGTGTGAAGGAACTGGGTCAGTTTGGGTATGTCACCTTTGCAATTCAATGAGCTTCATGTGGTACATAAATGAGTTCTGTTTATTTCTGTGTGCTGTAATAATATACTTATTTTTCAGATTCAGGAGGATAAGTTATGGAATGATTTAGACGAATTCAAATTGATGGAGAATCAGGGCTTGGACGGCCCCATATATATATATGCAAAGCAAAGAGCAATAGACATGGTTGGTAAATTGTTGGAGACGAGGAATAATGAGGAAGGGTAAGCTATAGCTTGTCTTCAATCAGCCAACAGTGCATATCTATTACCTTCTCTAGGTATTTGTTGGGAGAAGTCTAGTTCACAAATTACTTCTTCTTCTCTCATGTAGGGTCAAGGAATTGAAGTGTCCAGACTTGCTAGTCGAATACTACAAACCAATAACCTGTCAAGTCCGGCAGTGGATCGCTGGACATGCTTTAATTTTAGTGCCACTTTGTGCATTGGTAGTATCCTTGTAAAGCTTATGTCATGCTAGCAACCTGTCACAGCTTGCTCACAACATTGATATTAACAGCTCATTGGAAGCATATGGATATGGTTGAAAGTTCAGCGGAGATGTTATCTATCAACTAGATCTGAAAACCTTTACAACCAGGTATAAAAGGTTATTTTCTTTTCCTTCAACATCCCTGGTTCAATTTATTTCGGCTATGAGTTTGTTCCTCATAGAGGCACCCCTTCTTAATTTCGAAGGTCTTGGTTAAAACCATGCGATTCTTGTGAAGGAAGTGCATAATGTCATAGGGATAGTTCTTAATCTTCTCACAATCGGTAATGGTTCGACTACATTGACTTGTAAACGTTTGTGGACTACTATTGGAAAAGGGTCAGTTTGAGGTGAGTGGATGATATTGATAATTTTAGTGAACGGAAGGAAAGAGTGATTATTATCCCCAAGTCAAGAATCAATAGGTTTATGTACTTGGAAGCTAACTGGATATTATTATTGCTCTCCTGGGCATATAGCTGCATACGAATTCATAAGCATACCCACAGGCTGTTAGCTGAGTGGTGTCTCTTGCAACTATCAATGACTGGGCCATAGGTGTATGCAGGTGTCCACTGACTATGAATCAACAATATAGGTGGTAAAAAGACTGACTGGCGAGCATCACTAATACATATCGGATGACATAACTTGTTCCTATGTCCCTTTTTTTTTTAATGAACTTTGCTTTGTCTGTAATTGTGGTTTGTAGAACATTTGCACTAATTGAACTGATGCAAACATGATAGGTTTGCGAAATACTTGAAGAGCATGCTTTGGCTGCTAGGAGTTTAAATGGCGAGGGTGAACCTTGGGTGGTTGCTTCATGGTTAAGAGATCATCTTTTGTTGCCCAAAGAAAGGAAGGACATGTCATTATGGAAAAAGGTATTCATGTATCTCTTTTCACCTTGTTGTCACTCAAGTAAATGAATGGCTTGTTCTTTCTTCCTTATTATTGGTAAGAAACAGTTCTGCCCAAATTTCTTCCTCGTAAGGGGAAAAGAATGCTTAAAGAAAAGGAACTTTTCGACGGTGAATTGGATCATCCTTTGATATTTTGTGGCCTATAGGTTCTTGTTATCATGGTTGTCAGAATTGCACAATTCACGATTCGATTTACGATTCGATTCACGATTCTGTGCAAAAACGATACGAATCTATAGGTGAATCAAGGTTGATATAGAATCGGAGGTGAATCGTCCGATTCACGGTTTGATTCACGATTCGATTCCCAATTCACGCAAAAATGATTCGAATCTTTAGGTGAATCAAGGTTTATCACAACTTTCATTCGACAATATGAAACCACTTTTGCTATTTTGCCTTGTTTTTTCTTATAGAAAAGTAAGAATATGAGATCATATAGTACGGGAAATCATATTCCTTAATTCAATGGAGACGTATCTACCATGGATATATAATTTCACAAATCAATCTTTTTGGTTCTTGTATCCTTTAAATCATAGACCAGGGCACGGCTCTGAGGCTCAGATTAACCCACATACGTTGCCATATAAGCTAGTTTCCTACCTATTAGGCTACAAGCTTTATTTTGTAAGCTTTTTATTATGAATTCTTAACATTTATATGCATATATCGATGTTACTATAGTATTTATTTTGCTATGATGCCATGTGATCATCAATTTATAGTAGAAAACAATCTTAAATATGTATGTTAGCTTAAAATTTTCAATGTATCTTTATTATGTAGAGGCATAGATACATTTTCCAATGTATTTGTGAAAGTTGGACCGAATCGTTACGATTCACGATTCGATACGATTCACGATTCAGAAAAGGATCAATTCGATTCTCGATTCGATTCGCGATTTGACAACCTTGCTTGTTATTTACTAGTAAAACAACAAATAACATTGTCAATATGAAACGTCATGTAAAGAAGGGAAAATTGGAAAGGTCGTCACAGAATCCTCTGGACCGTATCAAATCAATTGCAGGTTTATCTTCAGGATTTTATCATGCTTGTTTTAGGTAAAGACTTGCTTTGTGCTTGTCTTAGGTCAATATTTTGGTATAGTTCTATTCTTTGTAATAACAAGTGATTTGCCAAGTTTATTGATGGCTTTTACCTAAGGGTGACTCACTAACATGAGGATTTTGCTAGAGTGGGGTTTGGGGAAGTTAAGATGTATGCAACCTTACCAGTTACCCCCATTTCTGGAGAGGTTTTCTTGTCTCATATTATTACTAATAGGATAATTAGTAAGCCAAGGGTAGAAGTAACAATTATAGATTTGTTGGACATGGTCTGTGAATATTGGTTCATTGTTCTGATGTTGAAACTTGAAATCATGGTGTTCGTTAATTAGAAACTATCAATATTAAGATCTAGAAACTAGAATGGTTTAATAATAAAAAAAAAATAAGTCTCTCCTTTTTATATTTGTACATTCAGTGGAAGTAGGACTGTAGGACTGGAGAACTACAGTGGCCTATCAATATTTGGTTCGATACTGATGTATGAAAAATTGAGTTCATGACCACGTGGATGTATGTGCGCTATAGTTAACCTCATTAGGATGAAGCCTAAGGAATTCTAGGGGAGATTCCTCGATTCTTCCTCTTCTTTGCAAATATCTCAGTTACTGTTCATGTATCTCTGTTCCGTCACCATAGGGGCCGTTCATCTCAGGACACAACTCTACCATGTGTCAAGTGCTGATTAGCCTTACTCTTTTCAGTTACTTCATGGCCTTTATTTTGACCACAAGCCTTCAAAACAGGCGTTGTCAAGACATTTGAAGTGATTAGTTAATGAAAATCCAGCAACCGAACAATTGGAAACTCAACTCGGTTGCATCATGCTTATTCTCTGAAGGCCATGACCTTTTGCACTATCTCTGAATCCCTACATCTAGAAGCTTTTTATGCCCTATAGCTAATACTGGAGCATTTCTTGTCCTAGACCCACCATAATAACACAGATTTTGGGCTGGCTCTCCGTCCCTGATCTCTAGTGGGACTGAACTCACTGGACCAATTTACCGATTCGATCATTGACCTTTTGAAAGTCCGTTTGCTCCCTTCAGCTTAAGGCTCGCCCTTTTAGCTTATGGGCTCCACGACTTGATGCTTCATGGGCCTCGACTCCATTTATATAAGTACCAGCGATATCCTTTTTAACCTGTTGCACCATGAGGAAATTGAGTTCCAACCCGAAACTGGACAATGACTGATCGAATTTCTAAACCAGTCGTGTCTGAAAGACGCGGCGGGCACTGGAGTCCCATCATCTACAAACCCGAAAGCAGAAGCCTGAGTCTTGTTTCCTGAGGGCGAATGGAGAAATGGCACCAATGAAACATCGGACTGTCACCTCCAAGGATGGCAATATCTTGATTCAATCATGCTACGTGATTGAATCAGAAGTTCACCCGCTACTGCTACCACTAGTATAGAAGAAGATATATTAACACACACGGCTACATATTTAAAACGTAGCCTCTGACCTATGTCTTATGACAGCAAATAGAACCTGTAGCTTCATGCCCTGACTAGACTATTCGGGACCATTGCTCGCTTGACAACTTTGGCTGCTCAACCTGATACCACTGCTCATTGCCTTCTGCCGGAATGTCGACCGCATACGAAGCAAGGTTCTGAATCCCATACCGGCTTGGGTACTGGTTTTCCAACCGGTACCGGCCAGTACAGGGTACCGTTTTGGATTTAGCGGTACTATATATATAAATTGAATTTTTTTTCCATATCATTCAATTAATCATAAAATAAACTATTATTAGACAACAAATATTATCATAAAATGGACTTTTTAATTGTCTTGTTAAATAAAAAAATCTGACAGAAGGTGTCAAAACTCACAGCACATCCCGTAATTTCCCAAACATTCAGGGTAAATCGTTTGAAAAGTCAACCCACAAAAACTCTACCTTTCCCATTTTGCCCTTTCATCTTCAAATTAATGTTACTCTTTAAATGATGATTTCAACAAATGAAATGACAACTTTCAAAAAGGCTAAAAAGAAAGAAAAATCCAAAACATTCATTAAAATTAGCATTGCAACTGCACTGTATTTCCAAAATGTAGAATTAGAACATTCAAGTAGGCCACTGCCTAAAGCTAAAAATATCTAAGCAAAACATTGCCAAAGAAAGAGTAGAAACCCTTTTACATTTACTCCTCAGAGCACAAAAACCAGCTTCATACCATCCCAAAAACACACAACTGGACCCTCTTGGCTTTAAGCCACTAGTTGATTCTCTTTTGTCCATCGGTTGGCTGGCTTTAAGCCACTTTCACATTTCCTGCTGATATCCCAAGTCTCCATGGACCCTCTTGGCCGCCCACGACCCTTGATTAGACAGTCATACGAGCCATTTGTAAGCGACTTTATTCCAGCCTTATAGGTTTCCTAAATATATTGCTTTTACATTTTTGTTTTGCGTTGGTACTTGCCTTGAGTTCCACTAAGTTTGATGTTCAGAATGTTCAGGACTTATGTTTCCTTTTTGAAAATCGGGCAATTATGCGACACTGATTTTCGCATTTCTTGACTTAGGGTACCAAATTACATTTTCCATTCCTTTGGGAGCTGTCACTATCTCATGTTTCCTTTCAGTGTGAGGAGATCTCATGGGCATCGTTTGGTCCTGTCTCCGGTGGTTATAGGTTCTTAGGTGCGCTTTTCATCCTTTACATGTCTTGAAGTGGGCATTCCTTGAGGAATCTCTGAAAACAATAATAGTTCAAGCACAACCCTCATTTTCAAGTTTAGATATGCCATTACTGCCTTTATTGTTTCTATGTTTTTCTTATTTCTTTTTGGTTGTGATGTTGGAATGTTTATGTCCTAGTTGCTGGAGGAATATTTTGCTCAAAGAAATGTTCTTGACTATCCTTATTGTTTCTATGTTTTTTTTTTTTTTTTTTTTTGGTTGTGATGTCGGAATATCTGTGTCCTAGTCGCCGGAGGAAGATTTTGGTCAAAGAAATGTTTATTATTGTGGCTATTATTGTTTAGTTGGATAAGGTTTAGATAACTATCTAGATCCTGATAAGCTATGAAGCACCGACACCTCTCCGGCACCCCGTACTGCAGTGTCCCGACACGGGGACACGGCGGGGACACGTGTCCCGACACGCCACGTGGCGTTGGACACGGCTAAGCAACTTTTTTGGCTGGGGACACGGCTGGGGACATGGGGGGACACGGATGAGGACACGGGGGGGAGAGAGAGAGAGAGAAGCCGAGAGAGAGAGGAGAAAAAAAAGAGAGAGAGAGAAGCCGAGAGAGAGATGTAGTGTGAGAGAGAGACGACGATGTACCAGCAGCAGCCAGCGGCGGCGGCGTCTTCTCAGATCTGGTTTTTAGGGCTTCAAAGTAGTAAATGATGACTGACGAAGAAGATGGAGTGTTTATATAGGCTAAATTATAGTTTTTACCCTAAGTTTATGAGTAATTATAAATTTACCCCTGAAAGTTTTAAAAAATTCAATTTTACCCCTCAAAGTTTTAAAAAATTTCAATTTTACCCCTGAAAGTTTTAAAAAAATTCAATTTTACCCCTGAAAGTTTTAAAAAAATTCAATTTTACCCCCAAAAGTTTTTAAAAATTCAATTTTACCCCTGAAAGTTTTACAGTATATATTATATATATGTGTGTGTAAATAAATATATGATTAAATAAATATACACGTGGCGTGTCCCCCGCCATGTCCGTGTCCCCGTATCCGTGTCCGTTTCCGTGTCCGTGCATCATAGCTGATAAGTATTTAGTTATGCTAGGATAAGACAAGATAAGTAGTTAGAGGTTAGTCATGATGTGGTTTGTTACGAGTATGTTTCTAGTTTTACTAGTATTCTTTTTTCTCGTCTCTTAGGATTTTAGTTCTGTAAACAACAGCTCCTTTGATGAATTATTGGGAGTTTGATTAATGAGAACTGAATTTAAGGCTGTGGCCTTATGTGAGAGCCGTGTCCCATTTATGCTAGCTTTCTTCCCCTTTCTAACTCCTCCACGTGCTGCATCAGATTGCCATCGAAGATATCTTTCATTAGACCATCTAAAGAGAGATCCTTAGTGAGTTTGGATATAGCTGGCGATGGAGGACGAGTTGGCTAATGAACGAGTTTTATTTTGGAACTATGGTGGCTGAGTGAGACGAATGGACGTCTAAGAGCAGGAAGGAGAGATATTAGAGGGCTGAATTGATTGAACTCGAGTGTCCTGCCTCCATATACATGCAATAGCATGCGTGTAAGGAGATGAAGGTGGGAGGAGAACTGTTACACAAGGGCACATGCCCAAACGGTGCAAAAGGCCAGCAGGCTGCAGTTCCAGCCTTTGAGGGGCTTACACCTCGTTTGGGGGCTTTTTTTACTCGTAGTAGTGCGGGTTTTTCTTTTAACTCGTAGTAGTGCCAATTAAGGCAGACGGAGATTGGAGTAGCAATGTACTGACGGAGATTGGAGTAGCAATGTACTATACGCCTCAGCAAAATGAATGGAGCATCTCACGTGTCTCTGTCTTCACCTGGTGGACGACTTTATTGTGTAGATGTCACTCTTTAAGACTAGTCAAGATGCAAGTCCATCTAGAGATAGGGGCAAGCTGCTTTGTTGAACCCTCTTAACTTCAGGAGGTTAAGCTGCTTTGATCTTTAGACTAGTCAAGATTAAGCACACTTAGGACTGAGGAGGTTCGTATTACAGTACGGAAAATTCTCTAGTTCTGTATCAAACCTCTGGAACAGTTTTATAATTACTCTTTAATCAAAACACATCTTTAGATCCACACTAAATTCTTATTACGAAAAGGAGTCCTTGCACAGGTACTAGAAAATCCTCAACATGGGAAGAAGGTTTTTTTGAACTGCATCATCTAATAGTGAAAACAGAAGAGGCCCAACTTTCAAAAGTATGTTTCCAGTTTTTTCTTGCATAGATTCTTTAATGTGTATAAAAGGTCCAGTTAAATCCAGGACATTTCAAGCCAACTGTTGCGTCAAACACTGCCGCACTGATATCTTCAGTTAAATGTAATTATTGCATGTGTAACTGTTTTTTTCTTCTCATTTTTTATAGCTTTGTTTTTGATAGTTGCTTTACCTGGACAAATTTAATCATTAAGCCTAACGTGTTTAAAGAGTTTGTTATCCCCTTTCTTTTCATGTAGGTTGAGGAGTTGGTTCAGGAAGATTCTCGTTTAGATCGGTACCCAAAACTGGTGAAGGGTGAATCTAAAGTGGTGTGGGAATGGCAAGGTATGCTATAGGTATTGTTGGGTTGAGTTTCTGAAGTATTCTGTTGCTACTTGAACCAAACAGTCATTTGCTTTAGGAACTAGGAACCAAGTTAGTGATTATAGAGAGGAGGTAAAGCACTGTGTTTTTCCACATATAAAGAACCAAGGATATATTGCGTCTTCCACCTAATGCCGTTATGTATATATCGTTTACCTGCATCTGGATATCCTGGAAGAGGATGAAATAAGACCTTGAATGGGACCATAAATATTCTATTTTTTGGTTTATGATCGGAGATTGACCATCTTTACAAGCAACAGATTAAACAACTTAAAGGAGGAAGTGTGTAATTTGTTGGCTTGGAAATGGCTCGGAAGATTTTGTATGTGATTTGTTGGCTTGGAAATGGCATATAAGAGGCTCCTATCTGTGGTATATGTGATTACTCGGTCACAAAAATGATAGGTGTACAACAAAAGTCTCCAACTTGGCTCCCACACACTCACATGGCACACACACTTGAGTGTGAAGTGTGTGTGGGCTCCACACACTATGTGAGTGTGTTGGAGCCATGTTGGAGACTTTTATTGTACCTCTAGCATATTTAGTTCAAATTCATGTGGTAGACCTCCAGTGCAGGTTATATGAGCCTTCTTCCATTGTTGTTTAAGCTACATTATGAACCATGTTGATTTCTTCTTATTTTTCTTATGCTCCTACTTTTGGTTCTTGGATTAGGAAATTGTGATGCCCAATCATTATCAAAGACTCTCCAACCAAACTACCAAAGATGGATTACTGGAAAAAAAGTACTTAACGAAATAGATGGATTATCTTTCGTAGAATAACTTAATGATCTTTCATCTTCAACTTCGACTCCTGAATCTCTCCCACTTCTTTTATCCCTCTTCTTTCTTGTTTTCCAGTTGAAGGCTCTTTGAGCTCTTCAAAGAAGAGAAAGAAGGTCGGGGAAAGCATACTGAAGTTGAGTGAAGGCATTAACCCACCTTTGAATCAACAAAACTGGGTATTGAAAGGTGGTGATTTGGTGAACAGGTAAAGTTCGTCTCCCAACCCGTAGTGTTTTTTTTTTGGTTCTGTTTGGGCAAATGTTCATAACCAGACTTGTACACTATTCTCCTTGTCATATACTTGTAATTTTTTGTTTGTTTTGTTCAAGCACTAGCACTAGTGTTTATGGCATTACAGTTTTCGGGCAAAGCAGGAGGCACCATCGTTACAAACATAACAAGGCATCATTGCAAAGTCGAAATGGTCCCTTGTCATTCTCAGAAGCCTTGATAATTTTAGCCAAGCTGGGAAACGAGTTCTGTTCTGTTCCAAGGATGGAATACACGACGATACAATTTCATAGTTTCCTCTCTGTCCCTCTGTGCATGTTCAAAAATTGTGTTGTAAGGTTATGTCTATAATGAGCATCATGTAAAAGTTTTGCTTCAGCGATGTCCGTGTTATTGAGATGGAAATATCAGAAGATAATGACGTGTTTTTTTTTTTTTTTGGTGGAAGGGAAAGAACTTCAATAGATAAATAACAATTTACAGTGATTAAAAAATTGTTGATCTTCTACAACTGGAACCTGCATAAAAGCAGAAAGCGCTCTCTTGGCAAGTGAGTGTGCTCAGTGAAAATTCCTTGCACTCAATTTTTGAGATCCTGCAAAAAGGATAGGTTCCAGATCTCGCCTGAGGTTGCGGAACAAAAATGTATCAACAAAGTGGCATTTAGACTGCCCTCCTATTTGCATGACAGCCTTTAAACAATCACAAAAAATATAAATTACAGTGGAATTATGTTGTATAGCCCATTTAACCGCATGCAAGATAGCTTGGATTTCTATTTGGAGAGGGCTCAAACTTTAGCACGAGACACAGAAATTATGCTGTACCGAGCATTAGGATGACTAGCGGAGATACCCAAGCCACTCTAGGGGCATCCCTCCTTCCGAGCACCATCTACTTGGAGATTAATCAAACGCTGATAGGTGTTTGAAGTGCAAGGATACTGCTTGATAATAAAGGTACGAAGTTTTTTCCTTGAAAGATCTTTGAATGTATCTGAGAGTGCCAAGAGGAAGCCTTTTTGAATCAGACATCATTGTCTTTTGACATTGCAAGAGCAGCTGATGGTTCAAACTGGGTATCAGAGAAAACCATATGATTTTAGTGTTTCCATATGG